>OW284520.1:17406438-18624131 GCA_935413205.1 Polydrusus cervinus | reverse complement strand
AATCCATTGCGCCGCCAGGGTCTAAATTCCCGAAAATAACAAAATTAATTCCAAATTTCATGAAAAAAGAGAAATATATTATTCACTACCAAAATTTGCGTCAAGTTCTAGAGTATGGCCTTAAGCTCACTAAAATTCATCGTGTAATATCCTTTGACCAATCACCCTGGCTTAAGAAGTACATCGATCTAAACACAGCGTTGCGAAATCAGGCCAAAAATAAATTTGAAAAAGACTTTTTTAAACTTATGAACAATGCTGTGTTTGGCAAGACAATGGAAAACGTGGAGAAACGGGTAGATGTAAGGCTTGTTACCCATTGGGAAAATATTGGTAGGAGGTTGGGGGCCGGAGCGTTAATCGCGAAACCTCATTTTAAAGATCGAACCATTTATAGCGAAAACCTGGTAGCAATCCAGATGAAAAAACAAAAAGTTGTATATAATAAACCTATTTATGTAGGTTTTTCAATCTTGGAAATATCCAAAACAATTATGTATGACTTTTTGTACGGGTACATTAAGCCGAAATACGGCAACAGCGCGGAATTGTTATACACTGACACCGACTCCCTAATTCTAAAAGTAACAACAGATAATTTTTATGATGATATGACTACAAATTTAAGTAGATTCGATACTTCCAACTACTCACAAGATAACCCACATAATGTTCCTGTAAACCAATCTATACTTGGTAAAATGAAAGATGAGTATGCAGGAAAGATTATTTGGGATTTCTATGGAACCGGGGCGAAAGCATATTGCGTTAATGTGGAGGGAAAGTTGACTAAAAAAGCTAAAGGGGTTCCTGACTACGTCACCCAAAAAGAACTGACTCTTGACGATTATAGAGAAGCGGTTGACGTAGAAGGAACTCAGATTCATCGTAAAATGAACACTTTCCGTTCGCATGAACACGATATGTATGTCGAACTTCAAAATAAGGTAGCGCTGTCATACGCGGACGACAAGCGTTTCATTATACCCGGTTTCGAGCACACGCTTGCTTGGGGTCATAGAGATATAGTATTGTATGAGGAATCATCGGAAATTCCATAAGCTAAGACTGACCATAGCTATCTTTGTTTCAATCTTCTTGGATAGCTGATGGTTTTAGAGGGTTGTGATATTAGGCTAGGTATTTATTATATTATTATTATTATTTAATTTGTTTATTTATTGTATTATTATTATTTATTAATATTCATTGTATTAATATTTATTGTATTATTATTTATTATATACATAGATGAAAATGTTAATTTTTTGTATTAAAATGTGTATCATATATACAAATAAACACAGAATTTCTTTGTATTCAAATTTTTTGTCTTATTTTACCCCCTCTCCCTCTTCCCCACTAAGGAAAAAAACAGATGCAAATTTTTAACATTTATTTTACAACAGTATAATATTCAATGTTTAGTTTAAACAATGCAGGTATATGTCTTGCAAATAAACGAATTAGCTTGTCAGTCCATCGAAACAAATATTTGTCTGTCATGGCATCTTCAAACTTGAGGCTTCGCTTTTCGTCATTACAATGAAACACCAAAGTGTACTGTCCAATAATCATAAAGATGTCAACCCAGAGAGTGTTGAAACAATCAAACGTACTTATGAATTCTTCAAATTCATCACTAGAAAAATAAATCTTGCCATATCCAATAGTGTCTATGATTACTTGTTTACGCTCTTTTTCTGTAGTGTTAAATATAATTGTTATGTAATCATCAATTTCATAAACTCTGCTTGGATTGATCTTGCGTACAATATCATCATTATCCTGCTGACATCGAGAAGGAGATTCAAACACTTTATCCCAAGCGGATGATGAAGAGGAGGCCGCCATTGATAAGTATTAGAGGTTAAGTTTTAACAACTGTCTAACCAAATATTTATGATCTTCGTAACACTTGATATCTTTTTTCAGCCTACGTATTTTTCGCAGATGTTCTTGGAGTTTAACTCTAAGATCGACTGCCTTTGCCCTAAGCTGAAGACTAAATGACTAAATTCCAACTTTAGCGCTAAATATTTCTTTCGTAAGGTATTACCCGTCTGAATAATTCTTTGCTTAACATCCTTACCGAGATTCTTTTAAATAAGAAGCCATAACAGATAAAACAGCTAAAATCAGGTAAAAACCCGATAAAAACAGCTAAAAACCCGCTTAAAAACAGCTAGCGGTTTTAAAAAACAGCTAGCGGTTTTTAAAAAACAGCTAAAAACCACTAAAAAACAGCTCTGTTTAAAAACAACCCTGTTTAAAAACAGCTCTGTTTAAAAACAGCCCTGTTTAAAAACAGCCCTGTTTAAAAATAGCCCTGTTTAAAAACAGCCCTGTTTAAAAACAGCCCTGTTTAAAAACAGCCCTGTTTAAAAACAGCTAAAACAGCCCTGTTGTGTTGTTGTTGTTGTTGTTGATTCGATTTGTTAGGATATGTCTATGTTCAATGATGTGCTATGACTTAGGGAATTAAATACCTAATAAACATGCTACGATACCGACTATTATTAATATCATTATCTTTAACAATGACTAAGAATCCAAACATATCTTATCAATATTCCGAACAAACACGTTTAAAAGTACCGAAGGACGTGCATGTATTAACATGCTCGCCGTAGGTTTATTTCAAGCGAAAATCATTCGGGCTGAATCAAATCAGTACCTTAGCATTATCAAGAACCAGTTTTAAGTATTTTTCCATAAGTAAGTCACAAATAGAATAAATTAATATCATTGCTATTATAACCATATGGAAGGCATAATAAATTTGATAATTCAGTATAACCATTACACTTCTAACATACGTATTTAACTGGGATTAGCATAACAACTATCGCTGTTTCTCTAAATATAAACTAAGGATAGAAGTATTCAGGTGAAACATTTATATAGAAATATTTAACTGAATTACTAGGCCAACCAAATTAATACAAATAATTTTATTTTTATATATTTATTTCAACATCATTCAAATAACAATATCTAAAATTATATAATACCTTTACATTATTCTGTGAACAATGCCACACACTTGAATCAGAATCGTGATTATAACATTCTGTTTTATTCATAAATGTGCCTAATTTAAGATTATCTTTATTAGGAATATTTACTATACAAGAATTAAAAACATCAAACTCTCTTAGAAAATTTGCTTTCATATCACCCTTTACCAAAATTCTTATATTATCAAATATATATGAAGCTATTATAGTGTCCAATATTTTTGGTATATCATTCAAATCAACATAACCAGCTTCTCAAAGTAGGCCATGATATTGGCCTTCTAAATAAACAACAGTTTTCAATTCTTCCGATTTTAAAAATTTCCGAGGGAAAGGAGGTTTAAAGAGATAAGTACTCAATCGTTCGCCATCATAGAATGACATCTTCTTTGGAATGAATACATTTGAAATATTATAACCTTGTATGTCAACACAAAGTACTTTGAGAACCATCTTTTAAAATCTATTATATTTTTAATATAATATTTATGCTTGAACCATGTATTACTTACTAAATGTTTAATAAGAACCCGTATGTCTTAATATATAAGGATTTATATCACGCAATCTTATCTCCCTCCCTCCCTCCTCCTCCTTTAATATAAGAATGAAATTTTAATTTACCATTGATCTAGAGAAACCATTAGTATAAACTAATCTTTTAAACCAATAATATCTACAAAATCACATAATATAATAACTTTTTTAAACATCAACCCTTCCTAGGGTTTGTTTAAAAATTAAATAAAAATTGTTTCTCTACAAAAGTAATTTGTTTAATAATATAATCTGCTAATTTGGGGTTTATTCGGGTTTTGGACTTGTTTGGACCACTGCGGTTTTTCAGGTTTGTTTAAGCCACGTTTGGGTTTTTCGGGGTTGTGGGAAATACTTCTGTTTTACGGGTTTGTTTAAATCTCGATCGTTTTTTGGGTTTGTTCGGGACGCGCGCCCGAACAAACCCAAAAAACGATCGAGATTTAAACAAACCCGTAAAACAGAAGTATTTCCCACAACCCCGAAAAACCCAAACGTGGCTTAAACAAACCTGAAAAACCGCAGTGGTCCAAACAAGTCCAAAACCCGAATAAACCCCAAATTAGCAGATTATATTATTAAACAAATTACTTTTGTAGAGAAACAATTTTTATTTAATTTTTAAACAAACCCTAGGAAGGGTTGATGTTTAAAAAAGTTATTATATTATGTGATTTTGTAGATATTATTGGTTTAAAAGATTAGTTTATACTAATGGTTTCTCTAGATCAATGGTAAATTAAAATTTCATTCTTATATTAAAGGAGGAGGAGGGAGGGAGGGAGATAAGATTGCGTGATATAAATCCTTATATATTAAGACATACGGGTTCTTATTAAACATTTAGTAAGTAATACATGGTTCAAGCATAAATATTATATTAAAAATATAATAGATTTTAAAAGATGGTTCTCAAAGTACTTTGTGTTGACATACAAGGTTATAATATTTCAAATGTATTCATTCCAAAGAAGATGTCATTCTATGATGGCGAACGATTGAGTACTTATCTCTTTAAACCTCCTTTCCCTCGGAAATTTTTAAAATCGGAAGAATTGAAAACTGTTGTTTATTTAGAAGGCCAATATCATGGCCTACTTTGAGAAGCTGGTTATGTTGATTTGAATGATATACCAAAAATATTGGACACTATAATAGCTTCATATATATTTGATAATATAAGAATTTTGGTAAAGGGTGATATGAAAGCAAATTTTCTAAGAGAGTTTGATGTTTTTAATTCTTGTATAGTAAATATTCCTAATAAAGATAATCTTAAATTAGGCACATTTATGAATAAAACAGAATGTTATAATCACGATTCTGATTCAAGTGTGTGGCATTGTTCACAGAATAATGTAAAGGTATTATATAATTTTAGATATTGTTATTTGAATGATGTTGAAATAAATATATAAAAATAAAATTATTTGTATTAATTTGGTTGGCCTAGTAATTCAGTTAAATATTTCTATATAAATGTTTCACCTGAATACTTCTATCCTTAGTTTATATTTAGAGAAACAGCGATAGTTGTTATGCTAATCCCAGTTAAATACGTATGTTAGAAGTGTAATGGTTATACTGAATTATCAAATTTATTATGCCTTCCATATGGTTATAATAGCAATGATATTAATTTATTCTATTTGTGACTTACTTATGGAAAAATACTTAAAACTGGTTCTTGATAATGCTAAGGTACTGATTTGATTCAGCCCGAATGATTTTCGCTTGAAATAAACCTACGGCGAGCATGTTAATACATGCACGTCCTTCGGTACTTTTAAACGTGTTTGTTCGGAATATTGATAAGATATGTTTGGATTCTTAGTCATTGTTAAAGATAATGATATTAATAATAGTCGGTATCGTAGCATGTTTATTAGGTATTTAATTCCCTAAGTCATAGCACATCATTGAACATAGACATATCCTAACAAATCGAATCAACAACAACAACAACAACACAACAGGGCTGTTTTAGCTGTTTTTAAACAGGGCTGTTTTTAAACAGGGCTGTTTTTAAACAGGGCTGTTTTTAAACAGGGCTATTTTTAAACAGGGCTGTTTTTAAACAGGGCTGTTTTTAAACAGAGCTGTTTTTAAACAGGGTTGTTTTTAAACAGAGCTGTTTTTTAGTGGTTTTTAGCTGTTTTTTAAAAACCGCTAGCTGTTTTTTAAAACCGCTAGCTGTTTTTAAGCGGGTTTTTAGCTGTTTTTATCGGGTTTTTACCTGATTTTAGCTGTTTTATCTGTTATGGCTTCTTATTTAAAAGAATCTCGGTAAGGATGTTAAGCAAAGAATTATTCAGACGGGTAATACCTTACGAAAGAAATATTTAGCGCTAAAGTTGGAATTTAGTCATTTAGTCTTCAGCTTAGGGCAAAGGCAGTCGATCTTAGAGTTAAACTCCAAGAACATCTGCGAAAAATACGTAGGCTGAAAAAAGATATCAAGTGTTACGAAGATCATAAATATTTGGTTAGACAGTTGTTAAAACTTAACCTCTAATACTTATCAATGGCGGCCTCCTCTTCATCATCCGCTTGGGATAAAGTGTTTGAATCTCCTTCTCGATGTCAGCAGGATAATGATGATATTGTACGCAAGATCAATCCAAGCAGAGTTTATGAAATTGATGATTACATAACAATTATATTTAACACTACAGAAAAAGAGCGTAAACAAGTAATCATAGACACTATTGGATATGGCAAGATTTATTTTTCTAGTGATGAATTTGAAGAATTCATAAGTACGTTTGATTGTTTCAACACTCTCTGGGTTGACATCTTTATGATTATTGGACAGTACACTTTGGTGTTTCATTGTAATGACGAAAAGCGAAGCCTCAAGTTTGAAGATGCCATGACAGACAAATATTTGTTTCGATGGACTGACAAGCTAATTCGTTTATTTGCAAGACATATACCTGCATTGTTTAAACTAAACATTGAATATTATACTGTTGTAAAATAAATGTTAAAAATTTGCATCTGTTTTTTTCCTTAGTGGGGAAGAGGGAGAGGGGGTAAAATAAGACAAAAAATTTGAATACAAAGAAATTCTGTGTTTATTTGTATATATGATACACATTTTAATACAAAAAATTAACATTTTCATCTATGTATATAATAAATAATAATACAATAAATATTAATACAATGAATATTAATAAATAATAATAATACAATAAATAAACAAATTAAATAATAATAATAATATAATAAATACCTAGCCTAATATCACAACCCTCTAAAACCATCAGCTATCCAAGAAGATTGAAACAAAGATAGCTATGGTCAGTCTTAGCTTATGGAATTTCCGATGATTCCTCATACAATACTATATCTCTATGACCCCAAGCAAGCGTGTGCTCGAAACCGGGTATAATGAAACGCTTGTCGTCCGCGTATGACAGCGCTACCTTATTTTGAAGTTCGACATACATATCGTGTTCATGCGAACGGAAAGTGTTCATTTTACGATGAATCTGAGTTCCTTCTACGTCAACCGCTTCTCTATAATCGTCAAGAGTCAGTTCTTTTTGGGTGACGTAGTCAGGAACCCCTTTAGCTTTTTTAGTCAACTTTCCCTCCACATTAACGCAATATGCTTTCGCCCCGGTTCCATAGAAATCCCAAATAATCTTTCCTGCATACTCATCTTTCATTTTACCAAGTATAGATTGGTTTACAGGAACATTATGTGGGTTATCTTGTGAGTAGTTGGAAGTATCGAATCTACTTAAATTTGTAGTCATATCATCATAAAAATTATCTGTTGTTACTTTTAGAATTAGGGAGTCGGTGTCAGTGTATAACAATTCCGCGCTGTTGCCGTATTTCGGCTTAATGTACCCGTACAAAAAGTCATACATAATTGTTTTGGATATTTCCAAGATTGAAAAACCTACATAAATAGGTTTATTATATACAACTTTTTGTTTTTTCATCTGGATTGCTACCAGGTTTTCGCTATAAATGGTTCGATCTTTAAAATGAGGTTTCGCGATTAACGCTCCGGCCCCCAACCTCCTACCAATATTTTCCCAATGGGTAACAAGCCTTACATCTACCCGTTTCTCCACGTTTTCCATTGTCTTGCCAAACACAGCATTGTTCATAAGTTTAAAAAAGTCTTTTTCAAATTTATTTTTGGCCTGATTTCGCAACGCTGTGTTTAGATCGATGTACTTCTTAAGCCAGGGTGATTGGTCAAAGGATATTACACGATGAATTTTAGTGAGCTTAAGGCCATACTCTAGAACTTGACGCAAATTTTGGTAGTGAATAATATATTTCTCTTTTTTCATGAAATTTGGAATTAATTTTGTTATTTTCGGGAATTTAGACCCTGGCGGCGCAATGGATTCTGGGCAAAAGGGTAGTTCATTGTGTAAAGAATGTAAATCTTCCGGATAATCTAAATCAACTTCTAATATGTAACCTGTTGGTGAATCTTTCACGATATTTAGGTAATCTAAATTTTGAATTTCGGTTTCGTTTAACCACTTAAAGCTCCCCGTTGGCAAAAATTGAGACATGGCTGCTCCGTATAGATTGGTAGCGTCCAGGTACATGATGTAAGAGGTGGGTTTGGTAGCGTCATAATTAGACATAAATTTATTATTCGCAAAAGCTTTCCTTATACTACACTGACTGACTCCCCCGCGAATACCGTGTTTAAAGAAGTGTACCATGTCTAGATCGGTCAGAAGCTCAAGATTGATGGATGTCGCTTTAAGGGCGGCCTCCATCGAAAGACCCGGCGCAGTAAAGTACTGCGCAGGATCAAGGCCATAAGTAGCTAGGCACACGTCTCTAAAACTTTCAAAGACATCTGTCAAAATTAATACGTCGGATTTTAAATAAATATCAGAATATTCGCCTAAAGTTTTACATTCAAATAAATTCCATACTTTCCAAGCACGCTTATAATCATCGGAGGAGATGTTCTCTTTTTTGAGTTGATTATAAAAGTCTTTATGCGATGGTAACCTCTTTTCGTCTAATTTTGAAAATGAATCTACGTAATTATACGGGAAGACACCCTTCTGTCGAATAAGTTCAAATTTATTCTCTTCCGCAAAATATTTTCGCACCGTTTTACATTGCTCTGATTTTAAATTTTGACTTAATTTATCTAGCCCACTAGCCATGAATCGAAAACTATCCAAAAAACGCAATTTTAAAAATACCTGTCGTTGTTTTCCCTCCTTGTTTTCGACGTTATCCACCAAGATATGTTTAGTAAAGGAAATATACTTTTCCTTATTTTGGGGGATAACGTCCAACTTTTCTTCATCGCAAGCCAATTCCTTGACAAACAGATGGGAATCAAAATTGGACATATTATGGAAAAAGATAGGAATAAAATTGGGAAGTTTGTAATTTAGGTTGCATACAGAGTGACTTGGACCGCGATAGAGCCCTGTTAAATGATCGTGATCATGAACTCTATCGTTTGCTTCTACGTCAAATGGCTTTTCGCAAATGTGACAGGTTGGTGTTTGTCGATGCTCATTCTCTTGTTCCGCCGTCATAGGTAACATTGGCACCGCTTCCTTCATAAAATGGTTGTATATTGATTTACAATCAACATCTAACCGTTTTACAAATTCTTTGTGTGCGTCCTGTCCTCTATAACTTTGGTACTTTGAATAGGCATCATCAAAATCACATTTAATGTAGTATGCAAATGAATAGGGTACATGTTTATGAGTTCTAACAGTATAGGATGTATCAGGGTCCAACTCATTTTCCTCTGTAGGTATAGGTTCAAGGATTGTCTCGAAATCGGCATAAACAACAAAAGGTACCTTTAATTTCTTTTCAAAATTTGTAAATTTCAAAATATTCTCGGGGACCTCTTCTCCGTATTTATTCTTTTTTAAATCAGTTGTCGGTACTTTAGCCAAAACGTGTCCGCAATCATGTTCTTGATGAGCTTTTAATTTTTGCTCTGAATAAAAGTAAGTTAAACAACCATCACATAAATACTTAGCTTCTTTACGTTTAGATAATTGACTTGAGACCAGTCGAGACATGTTTCTTATTAAACAGTAATGACTATTTTCATAATCATCACTGATTAATAACAAATTTACATGTCTCTCCTTACGAGATGTAGTAAAGTATAAGGGACCCACGACTTCAATACTATTTTTACCATTGTCATACACTTTTTCTAGGCCATAAACATTGATAGAAATATTATTAAGGCGTTCAAATTTAGTTATGTCACTAAGTTTAATCGGAAATTCCATACCTGTAAAGTCCAGCTCGTTCTCAAAAGGCAGATAGTTTGCGACTCTATTTGCATTTTGAGCCCAATGAACCGGATGCAAGGCTGCCAAGACTGACCACATGAAACACTTTTGATCAGTGTTTTGAATGTTTAGAACAGCTTTCTTTGCTTCAATCTCCTTTGGTAGCGGGATGTAGGATGATGCCTTTAGAGGGTTGATCTTGTTAATGCCTAATTCTAGGTGTAGGAGCTGTTGAAGAGTCCACCCTGTAACAATAGAACCGTGGTTAAGTATTATGATTTAAAAAATATTAGTAAAAGTTTTTAACCGCTTACAATAATACTTACCACTGTCCTTTTCCGAAAACTCTGAATACTTTCGGTCCAGGATGGCGGCAAACTGATTAAACAGCTCCTCCAAGTCCGTTGCTTCATTCACCATTTGATATTTACTATTGAAAGACTTAACCTCAGTCGACTCGTTCGACTGCAGGAGGAAGCGGCCAAAAAGCTCTACACCGACTTTCAGCTGGTCATATTTTTGTAGTACGGCTCCCACCAACCTTAAGAACTTTTCCCGTAGGTGTTCTAAGAACAAGGATACGTTGGTGGGGTCCTGGCTTGAAGAAAGTCGGTAGGTAGCAATTCGGCTCCGGAATGATGTTTTAATTAGTTCTACACCCTCCTCCTGCACTGCACAGCAGTTCTCCCGATGACGTAAGGTCCTTAGGTGGCTAGGCCAGCGGGAGACAGGCACATCTAGCTTGCAATCGCTGCAATGCCTCTGCTGCATAGATGAACCTGAAGTTGATGGTTCTGAAATAAATTAAAATTCACTTATAATACTTTTTATACAATTATTACCGCCCTGTAATGGCAACTTCGTTTTAATTTTTCCTGATGATGTTCATATATGTCCAAACATAGGTTATAGCAAATAATTTATACAAACTGTCTAAGAATGCCTTATAATCGTTTTTAAAAATTATGATGCAATATATTCTAATCTTACACAGTATGATGCAATACCTAATCTTACACAATATGATGCAATAACTTACCATCTGACGAAACGAGTCTAGCTCTCTTGGCCATGGCTACTTGCGAAGAAGACGCTTGTCTTTTGGGGGCTCTATGCTGCTTCTCCTTCTGATGACATTGAAGAGCCCACCTTGAGGTAAAATTCTCCCCGCAAGTTTGACAGATTTTAACTGCAAGTCTGCAGTCGCCATGACGTTTGAGGTCGTTTTTTCTGGTGAATGAGCGCTGGCAGTATTCACAAACAAACATTTTCTGCAAAATAGAAATTATTGTCCATATAAACAGATACCTTCTGCATTCTCTAATGAGCAATATTCACTTTAAAAATAATATAATGATTTGTTTTAATCCGTATTAAAATATTTTTATCATTCAATAATTATCAGATTTATAAACAAACATAACCTCAGTCATTCTGTTTTAGTTTAAACGCCGTACCACTGAAATAACAATAAATATCAAATATATAGATCACCATGTTAGCTTATTTAGCACTTATTTTTACAAAATCGTCAATTTTTAAATAATTATACACTGACATAATATAGCAAATAATATCTATACTTACCAAATAATAACACACTGCACAATAAGAAAAAAATCAAATCCTTTCACCACACCTTGTTTGTATGAACGCTTGGGAACGTCTGAGGAATAAATGTTTCTGTTAGTATTTATATACCTAAGATGATGCAATAATGTTGAGTAAATACGTTTATTAATTATCATGACGAGGCTAAGAGAATGTTTCCAGGTAATAAAGATGATGCAATCTTAGCAGCGTATTAGCAATACATACAGGACATAACATTGAATATTAATTAATTACTGCATTCATATTATTTTTCAAACATGTCTTAACCTTTAATATTATCTAGTCACTGTATCCGTAAGCACAATAGCAAGTTGACCTTGCTGTCTAATTTAGATGTATTAAATATATTTAGAAATATTTGCGACTAAGAATGAGATAGCTAAAAGGTTTAATAATATTATAATAATAATTTCTTATTCATTATCATATCAATTAATAATATATCATATTTTCTGTTTTTTACTAAAAAATACCAAAATTAAATATACATCTTAGCCTCCCCGATTTACTCTGATTTATTTAACACTTGATTGTTTTGTTTTAAATTAAATAAAAATTAAAACACATAATTATAGAGAATATAATAGGTACTTACAATTTTACAATGTATACTGTTTTTAACGGTTGCCGAATAATAACTGAATAAACTTCTAGACTGGCCCTGTATTTATATCTTTCCCGAAACTGTGCTAGTTGCTTTCACCTTCTAGGAATATAATTAGATATTTTTTCAAATGTAATAACTCTCGCTTGGTGTTCAAGCTTTTTCCTTGACCTGAATTATAGTCGTTCGATGCGGTGATATTTAATGAGATAATGAGCAAAATCAGAGTTAATTACCATGCACTAATCTGTATGCACTCATATTCAGTTTTCTTATGCGATGTATAATTAAATTGAAGTGTGTGAGAATAGCAAATAATTTGCAGTATACAGGGTAGATAAAAAAGTATAACTCAAACATCACGTTTTAGGGATATTTTTCTATAGCTAGCCGTTCTAAGGATCTTGGTTTTTTCTAACGAGTTAAAGACATATTTGATGATATATCTGATGAGCTGTAGGCGAGTGGTTTTTTGCTAACTTTGACATATTTAGCCGATTATGTAATAATCTGAGATAATAATTATTCTATTAACTTGTTAATATAGATGAGCGGTGTCTATGGATAATGATAAGGACTTGATGGTTTTATACATCTAGTTTCGTTATTACTTGGGATTTTTGAAATATTTCTTCACTAGTCGATAGGTATACTTATCTTATACCTGCTTACCAAATTTCTCCTTTCCACCTTTATGCATTAGAGCCCTAATCGCAAAATACTATATCTTCCAAACCAGTTGACCGATCGACTTTGGGTTTTTTCTAAACGATTTATAACGCCACCCTGAATACATTCCACGTGTTAGATTTTAATTTTAGCATTTGACAAGTGACAGGTGTCATTGACATATCTTAATTGACAGGTGACAGCCGTTATCTTTTCCTAAACATAATATAACATCATCATTAACACGGAGCCTATAATGAATACTATTGCCCAAGTAGCTAACGCCCAAGTAGCTAATACCAAAGTAGCTAACGCCCAAGTAGTTAATGCCCAAGTAGCTCACGCCCAAGAGTGTGACATGACAGATGACGTATGACATATGACACGCGCCTGCGCACTGCCTGGGCATGCGCAGAAGGGACCTCCGCAAATTGATGGTGAAACCCTCTTCTCCCTCTACTCCTGTATACTACCTATATGTAACCTAGGTATACTTTCCTTATACTTCTTTTAAAATATCTGAATTTTCAGGTAGTGACATAAAGTCGTTACAAGTCATTGCAAAATTAAAACTCGTCATGATAATATGTTTTACAGAGTCCAGCAAAAGTATATTTCGTTCTTTAGACCACTGGGCTGTAATTAGTGAAAAAACTCGTTTCACATTTGCATTATGCGCTGTTATAGCCAAAAAAAAATGGCAAACCTTTAAAAGTTCTGAATACTGTTCTTCAGATAGACCGTTTGCAAAACACACCACCCATTTTTTGTGAGTATATAGATGCTGAAATTCTGATTTCTTTTCTTTAATTATTTTTTGCAAAAGACATATTTCATTAAACATTTTAGTATCGTCTACATCGTTGCCCTTTTCAATCATATAAGAAATAGATGGTGACATTTTTTTTCCCAGTCCAGATCAAGATTTTCTAAACTTACCCATTTAAAACAGGAAAATTCTTGAAAAGGCTCCAGCCAACGATTTAAGTAAGTTATAGATATTTCATAACATTGAAAAATATTATTTCTGAAAACTTAATTTTCTTGTGTGAACCATTCATCACTCATTTTTTTCAGTATGTCTTGAACTTTAAACGGAATAAATTTTTGCTGCAGTCTTTCATTTAGAATATTAATTATCGATTCTAGAATTTTTATGATTTCAATAATGGAGTTATCTTGTTTCTGCATTTTTTCTATATTACTATGAAAAACAGACATCAATGAATGTATGAAATATAGATATGGTTCAGAGAATCTATTCTCAAAAAAAGATTTTAATAAAAATGGAGGGTTAGCCTCTGAAAAAAAATATGATTTTAAGGGCTGAAACATCTTTAAGATTCTTTCTATCGCGGGAAATAAGAACAACCATCTACTTTTAGAATAATACAAAAGCTGTTCATATTTGGTACCCACAAAATCGCAAAAGTATTTTAGAGTTGACACTTACTGTATAAATATTAATAATATGCTTTCACGGCCGTGACCGGCTAAATTCCGGACCCGGTTTGCTTTTCCGGCCGGACACAGTCCGGACGCCCCTAAATTCCGGACATGTCCGGAAAAATCCGGACGAATGGTAACCCTAAATATACCAGAATTCACTGTATTTGACATTATTTTGCGAGAGTACTCAATAAATCTACTATACAGCGTGTTATGTATTTGCCCGGGTATATTTGAACCCGTAAATCTTGATATGATAACCTCCAAAGAAAAAAATATTTTTAAATGTCGGTTTGCTTTAATAAGTAAGAAAATTCACCTTTTGTGTTTTTGATCTCGGACGCCTTCACTGCGCCCACGTGCGTTTGTTTTGATTTTGAACTGTCAAACTAAAATAGGAAGGTCAGTGATTTTACAATGTTGCATGACAGTGACCTACTAAATAAGAGTTCACTGACCCTATGTTATTAGGTTATATTGAAACTTTTTGGAAATTAAAATTAAACATACCTCAGCAAGAATCCTTAAAAACTGGCATAAAAACCATAATGAAATAAACAAATTCTTTTAAATCCAATCTGCGATTCACACTTTAAAAATTAACCAATATTTCAAAACGAAAACAACACGTTATTTTATTTAAGCAAAATTCTTTGATTAATTACTCACTTCTTTTGGCGTCCTTGTGCAAACACTTGTTTTTCTTCATATTTCTATTTTTCCTCACTAAAATCTCTCAGTTTGTTATTAAAATAAAACGCCGCTCCGAAACACTGTACTCTTTTGTGGGAATCACATGGCGTGGCCCGTGGTATTCATGTGTCAGACTGTCATGACAATTAACTACTTAAATGGCGCCAAATTTAAATTAATATTCGTTGCAAAATCGTTTAATGTTGTTGTCTGTTTTAAGTTCGTGAAATTTTTTAGTAGGCGCGAAACACATTTTACCTTGGAATGATAGAATGAAGAATTTTACCTTTGTTAATCAGCGCTAATAATAATTTTCTCTTTACTAAAATAATAGTTTTTAATATTTGATTGATTGGTTTTGGTGAATGCACTAGGAATACACTATAATAGTAAGAAGCAGAATAAATTACAAAAATCCTAGGAAGGTTGCAGTCGACAAGAAGGTTATTTGAATTAACTGTCACGACAGATTATATGAGAACGATCAAAATTCGCGCAAAAATCCTTTTTTTGGTTGTTATTTTTGAGCTTTTCCCCTCTCAGAATGTAAAACAAAAAAAAACTGGTAAGTAAGTACCTGCTATTTTTCATTAGGGCAACTTTTAACCTAAAATTTGTGGACCTGTTTACTTTATGTTAGACTAAATTAACGAAATACCAAGGTAGCTGACAAAAACTAATGATTGATTAATTATTTATTTCCTTTATTTTATTATTTTTATTTAGTTAAAAAATGAACTGGTTAAAAAATAATTTCTTGTTTACTAAACACAAACAGCTGATGCTGTAAGTTCGCCTAAAAACCATAACCATATGTTTTCTTTATTGAACACCTGATTTTGACAGTGTGATATTTGGCAACGTTGTGACACCCATCTCTCTCCGTCGCGAGGCTATGCTTCTCCCCGTATCTCTCCCTCTATTACATTGCGAAGTTCATGGCTATTCTTCATTGGCGTCGGGCTGATTTTAAGGGTTCTTTCTTACCCTACTTTTTAGATGGTCGATTTAAAAAAACAAACAAACCATGGAGTGTTTTTCTAGGACACCGAAGGAGTCACCTATTTAACTATAACTTGGGCAATTTCATAGGGGTGTTATGGAATTGTATACATTCGTTGGCACAAAAAAAGGCCCTTACCAAATTTTGATTAAGTTGTAGGCTTGATAACTTTTTTATTTTTAGTTCGATTTTAGTGATTTTTTTAGAGAACTGCAGATACAACTATCATTTTTAAGGTAACTGAACATCAAACGTGTCACATTGCCAAGCCAGGTCACAGATGAGCATCCAGAATCAGAAACAAGGATCACCTCACATTTCATTTTAAGTGAGGCAAGGAATGTTTAACAACGTTATCATAATGATCTGCTAGACTTCTTGGCTCATTGTTGTCGGTGATTTATTCGACTCATGAGAGGTAGACAGCTTAGCTGCTCCTGAGCTCTAGTTAAGGCTGATTAAGCCTTCCCTTTAAATCAATATCAGTTTTAACTTGACTTTTACACATTTTAACTAACATTGGTTATTCGACATATACAAGAATAATCAAAATTTTTTTTACCTAATTTAAAAACACTCTTTGGTATAATCAAGTAGCAAAGTCATTTCAAAATACCAATTTTCTTTAAAAATCATCTATTCTTTATATTTTGTTTTTTGGTTGATGTCAACATATGCATTTATTCTCATACAAATGCAAAATGATCCTTTTTATCAATAATAATTAATGCATGAGACAAATGAACTATTTTTTATTAATTAAATTTTAATAATTAGCATGACCCCCTCTTGCCCTAATAACCTCTCTCGTACGATTAGGCATAGATCTAATTAAGTTTGATATTGTTTCTTGTGGGATGTTAAGCCACTCTTCTTCTACTGCAAAAATCAGCTCTGGAATCAAGGTGAAGGCTAGCATGAATTTTTCGGTTTAGCTCATCCCATAAATATTCGATCGGATTTAGGTCCGGTATGCTGACCAGTCCATAATCCGAGAACCGACTTCAGTAATGTAAGCTTGCACGGAGGAATTTTTTTTATGCATGACAATGCGAGGCCACAAACCAAAAGCGCAGTTTATAGGGTAAATAAAGCTTAAAGGAGACTTAGTTTGTTCAAATCGGTTATTTCAAACCGTATTTTTAGAAAAAAATGAATTCCCTCTACCACTTTATTTTACTAGATCGGAAAATTTATATAGGAAAAAAAGTATTAGGAAATATGTAAGTATTAATATACAAATATTTTTTATACCTCTCAATCAGTCAAAACACGAAGAAAATTCTAATTTTATCCTTGGTCATGGCTAGTACGCCCCCTTGCGGATATTTTACAAACTCGAAAGTAATTTCCAGCATTTTCTCTTGGGTACTTTTATCATAAAAAAACTTACCCGGATGCAGTACGATTACCAGTTTCTGAGATATGGCCGACGGTCATGATCACCAAGTACACACTTTCGTTTCTTTACACAACCTAGCAAGTTTTTTTGGGTGAAATTATGAATTATTTAAAAAAATTTCGTTTATGCATATTTACCGTAAACCGTATAAATACTCTTAAGTACCAATATAAAATCACCACAAAAAAGAGTAGATGCCATACCAGCTACGAGAGCAACAAATATCGCTGTTATCAGCAGCAGATAAATCCCACAACAGTGGATATTATACTCAAGTGGAGAGCGCATTTCGTACACTAAACCGGCGATTTTGACGTATAATTGGATGATTTATATGGCTAATGTCGTTTGCCTCGTGCATTTTTCTGGACTTTATGCGATTTTTTATCACACGTTCTCTATAGCGACGAAATCTCAATGACCGACTCGACACACCCCCTCAGTTTAAATATTTTTATCATTTTAAAATAATAGAGCCCAAAGAGGCATTTTTTTATTTAAATGGGGACTCTATAAAGTAATATTTTGCGTTACTAAGTATAAATTAGGTACATATGACATTTTTTTAGAAATGAATCAGAATTTTTTAAAGTTATTTCTATCAAATCAACTTGCTAATTTTGCCATGTGTTAGAAGCAGTTCATTCAAACTTTCTAATGTGCAACTGATATGACAAAAACATAAAATTTTTACTTATTTATGATTCATTCAACTTCTTTCTTACAATTAGAAAGTACAGAAAAAAGATAATAAACAAAATGTTGTGACTACATGCGAGATTGTTACTTTATAAAAATTTCAAGTTTGACCCAAATAAATGATTGCTTTGGCAATATTTGTAGATTGCGTCATTAACAAAAACGATAGTTCCTTGAAAAAAAATATTCAATTTTCCACATTTACACTTTAGTTGTGACAACTAATAGGTATGGTTTAAAAAAGGGAGTACCATATAATATTTAGTTATCCGCATATAAAATTTAAACCAAAAAAACTAAAATTTATAGGTTGGGTTGGTTTATGTTATTAATTAGTACAACAGTTCAATAAAGACAACTTTTTTTGGTTATACAGACTAATTTTTGGGTTGAGTCCGATTTCACGAAAATAAATAGTTGTCAGAACCAAATTTTAGTAATCCATACCATGTTATTTTTAAGAGTGATGCAGAGCCGTCGTAAAATGGAATTGGCGAAAATAATCGCAGTGACCTACTTGGTTGGTGCTAAACCTTCCATTAACTAATACTGCTACTATTTCCTTCCATTACCACGAAAATGCGTCGACTATGGTAACTAACCAACGCATAATGTGTGAGAATAATAACTTTTTAGTAACTAATAAACAAGTTACGGGCACTACTATGAATTGATGATGACAGCTTTTTGGTTTAAACTCATTTCCATGACTGAATATTTTAAAAGACCTCTGTGAGAGATAATGTCTATTACTAGGGAATCTAGTTTACATACCCGAAGAAATTTTCTAATGTTGTTTCGGGTTAATATTTGGTTTTCTCGCTTGAAAGAGCGTACTGATTAAAATATGACTAGACACCTTACCCTATTTTGGAAACCACATTAAATTTTTAGACATAATTGTCAAAGCTCTAAATGTACCAATGTTTAATTAAAATATGTAGGGTCTTACACCTCTGTGGCAACTGAGTTTCTCATAAAGTTATCACATTTCCTATGGTTGCAAAATACGTGAATCCATCAAGTAAATGAAATAGGGTTAATTAGAAAGGTCTGTTCATTTTGGATGTTGCCTAAATACAAAATTAAAGAAATTTGTAAACAAATGAATGCAAATATACGCTTGGCAATGAATTCTAAAGTAAGCCAGCCCATCTGCGAATAAAGCGGACTAAGGCTAAAACAGCCTAATGGCCATCATATATCTTCTAAATAAAAATACAATATTTTTCCTTAGATGTTCCATTAGTACGTTACCTGTTACCTAAATCTAATAAGTTTATTTATTTTATTTATTTAGGATACAAACAGGAAATCCCCTAAACAGTTTTTACTCAAATAAAAATATGTCTACCATATAAAACCATCAGTACTTAGAAGCTAATAATATTAATGATTAGATGATAACACAAAAAAAGGAACGTTTTTGCCGTAGGTAATAATAACAACATGAGTAAACGAAGCATTGTAATACTTCTTATTCCAAAAGTCTTCGTTTTAGAGCTTTTTTAATTCTGTCCATAGATGTTAAAAAGAAATCCAGATCTAGGTCCGAGATTCGAGGTTCTAATCATTCGACTAATTGGTGAGTTTTGAGAACTAGTTGTATGATGAAAGGGAGTGTAAAAAATTTAATTGTTTCTTAGTTGTCGAGGTGCAACAGTAAACATCATCTTTGAAACCAGACATGGAGAGTGAACCCTATTCGAGAATATTTTAAACAAGTTAACCAAATCCGATAAGATTCTTCGATTCCGTAGAGACGATATACAAAAATGCAATCTTACAGTGGTTATATCGTGAAGTATATAATTTTGTTTAAATAGTAGGCATCTCAAGAATCTGTTTTGCACCGTTTCTAATCTATCTTAGCATAGATTGCATTCCATACAACTGATGCAAAATTTAACTTGCTATACACATACGCATGTACAAGCAAAGTGTTCTTATAGTATTTAGCCTGCCTAGTAATAAGGCCCAAAATATGACAACAACTGGACGCAAAAGAATTTATGTTTATCAAATAAGAGTTTTTCATCAAAGGACCACGCCAAGGCTTGACTGAAGAGCGCTTCCATTAATTAGGTGGTCTTGTTTAATTACATTTTTATTTCTAGAAAACGTTATCACACAGCATTTATCTATGTTGATAAACAAATTATTTTTCCTACAATATTATGTTAAAAAAACTCAGAAGATCTCGTTCTACAAGGTTACAATCGGCCAGTAACCGAATCTGCGAATACATTTTCAAATCGTCAGCATACATAACAAAGTTACAATTCAAGAAGCAGCTTTTAATGTCGTTTATGTCAATAATAAATATCAAAGGCCCTATATGCGACCCTTGTGTGTGAAAAATATCAGAATTGACTCCATTTATGCATACTTTGAACTGTTGATCTGACAGATAAGTTCTAAATTATTCCAGCAGGCTACCACTCCCACCGACTACTTTTAGTTTAATTAGCATTAGAACCTGATCAACTTTATCGAATGCCTTACTAAAGGCGGTATAAATGACATCAACCTGAACACGTTTATCCATACTTTATTTTATGAAGTCTATACGGGGTGTCCGGTAACTTATGGGCCGTAGAGTAACTGGAGATACTAGACATCAAACTAAGTCGAATAAGTCATATAAGTTTTTCGAATTGTTACTCGTTCTAGAGATACAGGCTGTTGAAAGTAAAAGTTTATTCTCGAAAATAAGCCATAATTTTAAAACGGTTTAATGAATCGAATTGAAAGTTGGCAATATTATGTTTTTATGAGCAAGAAATAAGAATTTGTAGAAATTTTTAAGTTTCAAACTAGAGGGCGCTAGTTGCATACACTGGGCTTCATAAATCTATGATTTTTTTCTTACCTGTGATATTAGGTGTTTTTCAATTATAGTTTCTTAAAGAAGGGCATTTTCTGAGTCAAATGGTGTACTTGATTGATCTAAATATCTTTAACGAGATTTCTCTTTAAACATTCCAAAACATAAAAAAACATACCTAGTACATAATTAAATTAACAAAAAAAACAAAAGTGACAATCCGAAAAAACGTATATGACATAATCGGCTTAGTTGAGGTATAGATTAAAAGATTGCTTTCAATGGATCTATTAGCCATAAGTCCGTGTTGCTTCAAGATAATTTTTGTCCTTTCACAAAATTAAAAAGATATTTATAAAATAATTTTTCAAAAAGTTTTTCAAATATGCAAAATTTACTTATAGGACAATAATTATTGGCGAGATTCTTTTGACCACCTTTGAAATCTGGTACAATATTTGACATTTTCCATTTCTGGGGTGACAAATCGGCTTTTAAAGATTAGTTAAGCAGTAAAAATAATGGAGAATGGAGGCCAAAGGTACAGTTCCTGGTGAAGTTTATCATAATAAAGTTTAGATAATACTGATTTTAAAATGCTTAATTGACAGGAATTAGCTATAAAAACTACAATTATTTTTGTATCTACACTGATTTAAATAAAGTTAAAATACAAAAATAATGGAGATTTTTTTTCTATAGTTCTTTAGGCTAAAAACGGTTTGATTATTGAAAACAAAACAATGGAACTTATTTATTACGATTTTTATAACTTAATGTTCCGGGCAAACAAATAATTAATAATTGTTTTAATGAACATTATCTATAATTACATTAACAGTTCTAGCTATTTAAAAGTGGTTTATGTACTTTTGGTAACAAATTTAACAATACAATTTTATCTAAAAAAATTTAATTAATATTATTTGATAAATAAATATGCATTGATAGTAAGCATATTTATTTTTGTAACCTTTAACGAAGCTAACGCAAAACATTCAATTATAAGAAATACTGATAAAAATAAAATAATGAAAATTGTCTCTTGTTCTACAACTTTGTCTTACTTTCATGATAGCTTAAAGGGTTATTCAGTAAGGCTAAAGGACAGGCAGTGGTGAAACAAAAATAAGTCTTAATGTTCAAGGATCCTAACTGGTTTTATTACTTTCATGACTCTATATAATATTTAAAGTGAAAATATGTCTAAAATTCCCCAAGGCTTATTTTGTTTTTCTTTTTTCTCGTTCGTAACATATAATGTCGAGTGTCTCTTAAGGCATTTAAAAAAATGTAAAGGTACGTTTCTCTTGAATATTTAAGACTTGTAAACCGTTGTGTATTATATTATTGTTTTTGATTAAACACTGCACATCTTCGCAGGCAGCATGAAGTATTGCGCCTCAACAATGATCTGGAAGAAATCTTGGCTTGGGGTGACAGTAACCAAGTCGAATTTAATGCTAAGAAAACCCAGGCAGCAGTCTTCTCCAAAAAGGTTAACATTGCAGAACCGGATATAGTCATGGCAGGACACGCAATTCCCCTGCACCGTCTATTCATTTGCTGGGGGTCAATCTGGGAGGTAATATGCCTTGGCATGATCACGTTGCCGCAATTGCCAAGGCAGCTGCACAGAAACTTGGTGTACTTTTCCGCACCAAAAGGTTGTACACACCTCTACAACTTTTGACACTCTACAAAGCCCAGATTCGACCATCATTAGAATATTGCTCTCATGTCTGGAGCTCTGCACCCAAACACACCCTCCGGCTACTGGATTCCATTTAAAGGAGAGCCGTTCGTCTGATCGGCGACCCCGAGCTGACCAAGACCCTCGATAGCCTGGAGCATCGAAGACAGGTTGGTGATTTGGCTCTCTTTTACAGATATTTCCATGGCAGGTGTTCGACTGACATTGCCCACTTGATTCCCCCTAGAGCAATTCAAAACAGAAATACACGACGAACCACTGCCGCTCATCCATATGTTGTTCAGCTTAGTACTCCTCGAACTTCATTGTTCAAGAATTCTTTCATCTGGAGAACGTCATCTTTGTGGAATGATCTTCCTGAGGTCGTGTTTCCCAATGAATACAATCTTCAACGTTTCAAGACCAACGTTAATCGCTTTCTTCGCACACGCACCGCTCCCAGAGCGCCTTAAAGGATTTTTTCTACAGTGCAGGTGTTTTATCATATAAAAAAAAAACTCAGTTAAATTATTCCTTTAGAATTGGATTTTTACGGCTTATTTAAAAAAATTTTTTTAACATTTCTGGGGTCAAAATTGTACGCACTTAAATAAAAAATAATTTTTATTAAAAGTCAAAATACACTTTATCTGAAAAACGGAGTTTTTCTAGTGGAAGCTATAGTAGAGAAATAGCTGTTGTACTTCTTAGGAAAATATGGAGGTCTTATTTCAAACCATTATGTCGTGCCTGTATTTGTTTGTTATTTATATGCAAAGCTAGAGTCCAAGGTTTGAATTCTTTTGGAAAAATATTTCCTGATCAGTCATTATGTGCCTGGATAAAGACCATAACTGCATTACTTTGATCTTCGTTTTGAATTTAGTTGTTTTAAAATATAAGGATTGTGTTAAGACAGAAACCAAAATATTACATTTATTTTATAAACAGAGAAAGCTCCGACTTAATTTATATGCTGGGGGCACAAATTTTAAATTGCATTCTGTAACAATGTCGCATGTACCAACGACAATGCTAATCAGTTTACAGAATAGCAAATGATGCTATTGTATTCTAGGTCGAGGCAGGTATGCCCCACGATATGCTCTTCATACATTAAAGCATTTTCTTAAACAAAACAGATACTTTCCCATCCATAAATTATAGTAATTAGGAAATGTATATATTTTCATAGCCTGGTAAACTTTTCTGTAAGCTTTGTAAATATAGATGTTAATTACATGAAAGGAAAATATGTTTTTACAGTAAATAAAGCGTTACCCCTTTTGTTTGGAGACCAGAATAGAATACTCAAACGTATACAAAAGAGATATATAAATCACAGGGCACAGGACAATAAAGGGATCACAGACTTTAAGGATTAAGCTTGAATTATGTCGTAAAATTCATTTTTTAATCGAAATTTTTTTGGAAATTATCACAACTAAAACACACATATTGATTTTATTGTTCTTTTATATTAATGACTTTAGAAAGTCACGATTACTTTTAAAGTAATCGATAAACGTTTTGCAAGCAATATTTGGACTTTTTTAATTCCTCATTTCAAATATTTTTTCATTTTACTTCTTCAATATTAAAATGCCACCAACTTCGCTCTTGTTTTGGTAACTTGTTTAAAGCTGTTGTAAGTTAAAAGTTAATAAGAACAAGTAAAAACACTTGTTACCGTCGAAATGGTTGTTCGTTAAAGCAAATTGCAAAAATAAACAGAAGGCGCAACAAACTTCGAAAAAGTATTCTTTTTTTTGAAACAGTTTACAATATGATATCGACAAATATATAACAATAAATAGTATAAATATGAATTTTCTTCTTTCTTGTGTTAAATATTAAACTTTTTGATTTCTTCTATCTCAGAGAAGCCTAATTTAATTAAAAAATTTGTTAAATTTAAAGATAAATTGTATCAAGATTGGAAATTAAAAATTAAGTAATTGCCATAACAGGATAGAATTAAAATAACCAAATATTCATAATAAAGTTTATTAGCTCCTCTCGAGGCTTTAAGTGCATGAATTACTGACGACACTTATGCACTACGGTCACTTTATTGGACGCATATACCTTCTACTTCTAATTTTAGTATCATATTATATATGAGTGTAGAACAATAGATAAATAAACATGGTATAACGATAATATTTTACGTTATATCGTCTAACATGGCGGTAGCGTTCTAGCATCGAAATCGTATTGAGTTTATTTGGTCAGGCCACCATACTATGTAAAGAAGATTTTTTAAGTACCGGGTGTCTCACTAAGAATGGCTCTCGGCCGTAACTCAGAAAGTGTTAGTCGTATGGCTTGCGGACATTTTTTTTATGGGATAAATGATCATAAGAAAATTGCTGGTAATTATTTTCAAGTTTCTCAGTCAAGCACAAGAGGGCGCAACCGCAACGGTAAATCAGTTAAATTCAGTAATTTCAAAAGTTGCCTTGTTAAGGTGTATTCAAAGTACCAATTTCGTATACTTTGAGACTTTCTGAACAAAATTACTCACGAAACGTCTTTGTCCGTTTTAAAATAAAGTGGTGGGGTAATGTTGAACATTATTTTAAATCAATGTTCATAACTCCGGATTGAATTATCAAAATTCAGTAAACTTAGTTTCTTTAGAATGAGTTTTCCTTACTTTATATTTCACTATATAAACTATGACAATATGATTTTTAATTTAGGCGGTAGAGGGAGCCATCTTACAACATAGCAAACATTGCGCATTTCAAAAGTTTTAAATACAATAGTATATTTAATTTAACCTCATTACAAGAATGAAGAATGAAAACCTAAAAAAACTAGCGAAAACCACAACATGATATCTTTTTCAAACCGGAGATATCAACAACAAAAATAAACACGGAAAAATATGATTATACTTAAGTTTCAACTGTAAAGGTTTTTTCAAAAGTCAAATGGGGAATGGCCTTGGGAAAACTAAATATGATTTAAACTTAGGTGCTTTTACGTCAAAATTTTTATCGGGTCTACAGTGTTGTGTCGTTGTATTTATTGTTGTGTCGTTGTATTCATTTTTGAGAATGACTTTTTTACTTGAAGAAGCGGTTGAAATCATCGCGGTGTATTTTGACGGTTTAAGTAATAATAATTTTACGTAAAAGCACCTAATTTTAAATCATATTTTGTTTTCTCAAGGCCATTTAAGATTTGACTTTTGAAAAAACCTTTACCGTTTAAACTTAAACATAATCATATTTTTCCGTGTTTATTTTTGTTGTTAATATCTCCGATTTGAAAAAAGATATCAAGTTGTGGTTTCTACTAGTTTTTTAGGCTTTTATTCATCCTTGTAATGAGGTTTAAAAAAGCCATATGACTAACGCTTTCTGAAATACGGCTAAGAGCTATTCTTAGTGGGAAACCCGGTATTCTCGCAAGATGGATTTAATGACACGTGAATTCTGGTATGGTTACTTTCCATAACATAATTCACGACGTGACGTGTGGGCTAACTAAAGAGCTGGGGCTATTATAAAGTCTCGATATCGACTGACCGATGACAAAATTACTGCTGTCGTCTCCAGGAAAATGAGTGAATTGGTTGCGCAGACTATAATAACATGGACGCGACGCGCGCTGGTAATTCTTATCCCAAAACTGTGGAGTTACTGAAGAAATCCTCAATACGATAAAAGAGCGAAGCCTCAGTTTTAAGTACGGCGTGTCATCAAGAGTAAACTATTTAAGCTCTCCTCCTCGTTCGTCAAGGTTTGTAGTGGACAAGATGTCCAACAACAAAAATGAAAAAACTGTGCCGTAATTAACCCAGAATAATATAACAGTCTAACGGGTTCCCATGCCTTAAAATTGATAATGTGTTCTAATATTATTTTACTCTAGAAAAAATGCATTGAAACAAGGAAAAAATTGAAGTTAAACTACAATATAAAAGAAAATATAAATTTTAATCTTGTGCAGCTTTATGAAAAGAAGTTGCTTTTTTGTTAATATTAAAAACTGTCACTTTGAAACTGTTCCTTTGGTATTAAAAATAAACAGAATGGTTTGAGCGGGATAGTAGTTATAAAATATCTAGGAGACGTTGCTTTTTCGTTCGTGTTTTTAATATAAAAATAATTGTGAGATAATTATCTTCAACTGAAATATAAGATAGCATATGGATTGCCGAAATACTAGTACGTACTAGTAATGATGTAGTATTTGATTACTGCTGTATGTAACCTTACTTTAAAGTAACAGTGCAAAACGAAACTTAACCAAAGAAGTTTTAGTTTAAAACTTATAGTTTCTGTTTACCAATGAATCTTGTTAGGAACCATTAAACCTTGCTTCACCCTTAACAGCAACTTTTATGCTCTCAAATTATCTAAACTATAAAAGTAAGAATACGGATTAAGGTTTTCCGTTTTCCTCAAAAGCAAGCAACTTTACTTCCAGCTTTATTAAAAATAACGAACGATTTCTGTGTGTAAAGCAGAATTACTTGTTTTTACATTAACAGTAACTTCTAGAGATATAATTGGAACTTTTCAGCCGCTTTTGCAATTTCCACAAATTAATCAATTTAGTTTTCTGTATTAGTTATGTTGAGTGTGCTTTTAATTCTTAAGAAAAAATATTATAAACCAATACATAGTATGTATTTTTAATATATTTATAGTAATAATAATAGTCCTTCTAGTCAAAACCTAAAATCCAATTTATAGCTTTGCTGATGACAGCACACTTGTCTCATCTTTTACCTTGACTCCCCAAACATCCACTGCCGACGCACATCTTCGCAGGCAGCATGAAGTTTTGCGCCTCAACAATGACCTGGAAGAAATCTTGGCTTGGGGTGACAGTAACCAAGTCGAATTTAATGCTAAGAAAACCCAGGCAGCAGTCTTCTCCAAAAAGGTTAACATTGCAAAACCGGATATAGTCATGGCAGGACACGCAATTCCCCTGGCACCGTCTATTCATTTGCTGGGGGTCAATCTGGGAGGTAATATGCCTTGGCATGATCACGTTGCCGCAATTGCCAAGGCAGCTGCACAGAAACTTGATGTACTTTTCCGCACCAAAAGGTTGTACACACCTCATCAACTTTTGACACTCTACAAAGCCCAGATTCGACCATCATTAGAATATTGCTCTCATGTCTGGAGCTCTGCACCCAAGCACACCCTTCGGCTACTGGATTCCATTCAAAGGAGAGCCGTTCGTCTGGCGACCCCGAGCTGACCAAGACCCTCGATAGCCTGGAGCATCGTTGGTGATTTGGCTCTCTTTTACAGATATTTCCATGGCAGGTGTTCGACTGACATTGCCCACTTGATTCCACCTAGAGCAATGCAAAACAGAAATACACGGCGAACCACTGCCGCTCATCCATATGAATACATTCTTCAACGTTTCAAGACCAAAGTTAATCGCTTTCTTCGCACACGCACCGCTCCCAGAGCGCCTTAAAGGATTTTTCCTACAGTGCAGGTGTTTTATCATAAAAAAAAAGTATATATTCAAAACAAAGAAGGATTTGTATTTGAAAACCACATGGCATACAAATTGAGTTTAAAATTTTCGAAAAATGTTAAAGTTTTGAGGAATTTAATCTAAAGCTAGTTCAATAGTTATCTGCCATCATTAGCATCTCAGCGAGGGACATTTTATTGAATGGGTTAAATCTGCATTAATCAGTCTTTAGATTTGTTTTAAAATGTTTGAAAGGGTTATAACGTGACTGTAATTCCTAACTGAATAGTTAAGGACCACACACAAATAAATCTCAAATCCCAGAACACTAATTAAAATAAAAATTAAGGAACTTTGCTTAATTGCCCGTATAATTGAACTAACTGTAAGTAGTTTACCATCAGAATATAAATGTTTTAATTTACACAAGAAATTTTGTCTTCATTTAAAACACATCCCATGTACGGTGGCGTATAATTTCCTGTATGTGCATAACTGAACCTTTAAATAAACTTATAATAAAAATTCATCTGGGTCTAAACATTATTTACGTTTGTGTCCTTCGTTACAACATTATAACATATGACGTACATAACACTAATGCTATTATATATCGTCATTACATATAAATGTGTGACACACATATTGTAAAAGTACTTTAAGCCATATATATTTAGTAATTGGCTTACTTTTGTCAAGGGGGCTAATAAAAAGCACTTATAAAACATTCTGCTTTTAAAAACCGTAATTAAAATAATATATTTTATTTAATTTCGTGGAAAATTATTGTGTTCTAAATAGATAGTTAGAGTATAAAATATTATATGATAACTGTAAATATACATTAAAATTGAACTTTAGGTAATATATTGGAAACATTTTCAGTATCTTATACCGGGTGTTGCATCGTCGAGCGGGACATAGGAAATCCCATGTAATTTTAAATGGGGTCAATTATTGGCTTCCCTAATTATGTTAGAGAAAAATTCTATTTGGGTTTATTAAAGAGCACTAAAGCCCACATTCAAAAGAATAACTTTAGATATTTTTGATCAGCCCGTTTACGGGTTATCGCCGATTTCTTTTTAACTATTTCTCCTTTTTATGGCTCCGTATTTGCGGGCACCAGTCAAGGTAAAAGATGACTGTCAAATAAAGTTATCATTTTGAAATGTGTGCTTTATTGTTATAAAAACTCGTACATTGAAAATATTAGCCATGAATTACACTTCTGAAGAAAAAATATTGATGATTAAATGGTATTATCAAGGAAATAGTTATCAAAATATGTCAGACATGTTTGCTGCTCCAAATAGACCGATACCTGCAAAATCTACAGTTCAAAGGAATATCAAGAAATTTGGGACAAAAAGCACTGTAATAAATAACTGCAGATGTGAAGAAAGGCAGGAACAAAGAAGAGATGCAAGAAATCATAGGGACTTGCAAAGGCAGGAACAAAAAAGAGATGCAAGAAATGATAGGGACTTGCAAGTTTTATTGTGCGTGGAAGAAAATGATGGGAAGATCAGCACAAGGAAACTTGCGGATGACATAGGATTAGATCACACCACAGCGTTACGAGCTTTAAAACGACATAAATATTATTCATACAAATATGAAAAGCACCAAGAGCTAAGAGATAGGGACGAAATACGACGACAGGAGTTTTACCTATTAATTAGTAAAATATTGAAACATGTAAAATGTCATAATTAACCTTGTAATTGGATACTTTATTTTCGTTTTATTCAGATTAATTTGTACTCATAAATACACCTTTAATATTTTCGATGTACGAGTTTTTATAACAATAAAGCACACATTTCAAAATGACAACTTTATTTGACATTAATCTTTTACCTTGACTGGTGCCCGCAAATACGGGGCCATAAAAAGGAGAAATAGTTAAAAAGAAATCGGCGATAACCCGTAAACGGGCTCATCAAAAATATCTAAAGTTATTCTTTTGAATGTGGGTTTTAGTGCTCTTTAATAAACCTAAATAGAATTTTTCTCTAAAATAATTCGGGAAGCCAATAATTGACCCCATTTAAAATTACATGGGATTTCCCATGTCCCGCTCGACGATGCAACACCCGGTATGTAATATTCCGTGGCATGCTTAAAATTAAATTATTTAACATTATCTCTTCAACCACTGGTAATTTTAAAAGCGAGGAATGAAAAAACAACTTACACATCTCGACTTTTTATTTGGAAAAACAAGATAATTATGGAATTAAACTGATAATTCTCTTTATGAAGCTTTATCACGTATAGCAAAATTAAAATATACAGTTTTAACTTCTAATCTAAAACAATAATATAGTATTACTAATTTGGAAATGTGTTCCCCCTGGAAAATATTTTGCCGGCGCCCATGAGCAATATTAATATGTGAGAGGTCGATACATATTTTTACAGCGCGACTCTCGGTTTTTGGCACCTTCATTCTCCATTACCCTGGAAAAAATAAAAGGTAATTTATCGACCCACTTTTCTATGAACTGCACGTTTTTCAACTTAAAAGGTCTTTCAAAAGGCCTCTTCACTCACACGGTTCGTTATAAAGAACTTCCTTTTTAATATTTATCTTGAAATTGTTTATCGGTTGAAAAACATTCGAAAATAGAGAGGGTTTTATCTTGCCTTAAGAAAACTTTAATATTTCAAGCAGTGTTATATATTTCTGACCCTCGTAATTGTACGGAGAAGAAAATAGCCTGAAAACATTTTATTTTTATATGACTTTTGTAATTTATAAGTAGATCTTTAAGATGATCTTAAAATTTTCTGTTTCATATTAAGTTTAATGGACTGTTTAAAGCTACACCGTAATTTGGATATATTATATGATTGGTGCACTAAAAACAGATTAAACTTAAATATTGCTAAATGTAATGTTATGACATATACCAACAAAAAAAACTACTTTTGATTTCAATTATAACATAAATGGTAAGATCCTGGAAAGACTAACTGTGTTTAGGGATCTAGGAGTTATTTTTGATAGAGAAATATCCTTTCTTTCTCATATTGATGACGTCGTATCCACCGCCTATAAATCACTTGGTTTTATTCTTAGAACTACTAAAGATTTTTGGTCACTTGACCCTTTATCGTTCTCTTGTTGGATCTAAATTGGAATACTCTTCAATCATTTGGTCTCCATGTTATAGAGTCCACATTGACAATATTGAGAGTATTCAGAGACGTTTTTTAAAAGATTTGTGGTATAGATCTGATAAAGTTTATCCCGACAGAGGTTCTCCTCATGATTAGCTGCTGCAAAGATTCTCGTTTGTTTGATTACGTGATAGACGTACATGTTCTACGCAGTTATTTCTACATAAACTGCTCAATATTATTATTTATGAACTTTAGATTTCCTTCTCTAATTCCCGAAACTTATATATACCTTCTATTTACCACCTTCACGAACCAATATCTTCAAATATTCTCCCATCAATAGGATGTGTACATGTTACAATGACAATGACCATGCCTAGAATGTCTTTAATTGTAGCTTGAGCGCTGTCAAAAGACATTTTTATCACTTGTACCTATGCTACTGGACGTATGTAATGACTTTTTCATTTCTTTTTGTAGGGTACATATTATTACTACTGTATTGTTAGTTTTATAAATCTAAATATTGCTAATCTTTATGTTAATTTTTAAATAATTTATTTTCATTTTACTTAATTAAATTCTGTTTTCAGCCTATTTTGTAACTGGGAAAGTGTAAAACAGCGTATGGAATAAATAAATAATTTTTCAAAAAAGCAATAAAAATGCAACATTTTGCTATCTCTTTCCTAGATGCCACATTATATTTTTATGTCAATTTATAGTTCTATAAAAGAATATTTTTTTTAATGTTACGGATTTTTAGGAAATTAATTTAAATTTCTCAAATATTATACAGTTAATGAAACTAAAATTTAAAAAAAAATTATTAATTTTACGTCAAACTATAAAAATACAAATTAATAAAAATATTTTATAATTTTACAAGGTTATCCATTAAATTTAATAATATTTTTTTTTTAAAAAGGCATTGCAATTTCAAAGGGCTTTTAAATATAAAAACATAAAAAGGGTCGTTTTATTTTATGTATTTTTAATAGAGAATGTGTATAGACCATAAAGTCACATAAACCCGTTAAAAAATCATGCATGCGGAATTGACCTGTGGTTAAGGCTTAAATGCAATATAAATATGGATATAACAAAACAGTAAAATGCTATGTTTTTTATTGCATTTATTGTTGTATGATAAAAAGATAGGCAATAAAAAATTATTATTTATTCTGCAATTAATTATGAATGAATGAATGAAAGTTTAAAGTATATTCATAACATAATATTTTGATATATTTTAAAGAATATTACAAAGCTGATTTCTTTATGACAATAATAGAAATAGATACAACATTTTATTAATTCTAAAATTAGTTTATTAAATAAATTTAAAATATATTATATTCCTAATTAATTATTTTGATCCAATCTCAGTTTGTAGGGCAAATGACATTTGAGATCACTCGGGGATTCCAACTGAATATCCACCAATGTATAAAAATAATATGTTGATTTTATCAGCACGAGATGACACAAGAATTAAGTTGATACAAAACATGTTTAGTAAAAAGAGACGCCAGCTGTGTTAAGCTGTTGTGGCGCAGACGTTATACGATGATACAAGCCCGTACTCAACTTTATGCTTCTTCTTTCTTTTATGTTCTGTTTTTTGTAGAATTTGACGTCTTGCTGATTGTTTTGTAAAATATAGTAGGCTGTTATTTGTTTCTTAGTAATTTAAGGTAACATTATTTATTACTATGTAGTCAACAATATAAAATCGTAATTTTAATCGTGTATGTATAGTTCTTAATATTTAGACAAATATCAAGACTGATACTTTTTAAATGAAAATTTACCACCTACAATTTAATTAATTTAAAGGTTGTACATTTTAGGAGTTTTAAAAAAGTAATAAATTAAATTTAAAGGTCCTATTAATACAATTACTTTCCTTGATATAAATAGGCCATTATTTGGTTTATCTGGCTAGTGGCCTTGCAGAATCTTTAAGCAAAAACAATTAATGATAAGAAAAAACCTCCAGCATAAACAACATTATTATTCATTTGTTAAAGCTGGCGCATTAATGCAAAATATTTTTTAAAGATGTTTTTATTCACATATTTCTAAACCTGGCTTATTAGGTATTTTATATTTCTAATAAAAAATTTTTAAATATCCAGGAAATATTTATTTATCTAAATATAAATTTAGATAAAAATACCTCATAAACTATAATCTCTCTTTAAGTGGAGTTGGCTAAAAATGAAAAAAAAGCATGCTAAAGCCAGACAGGTAATGATGATGTCATCGTGAGAGACAACAGCGAAGTTGCTGTAGAATATGCGGCATACGATGGAGGTATTGTACGATTTTTATTAAAATTTGACTTGAAAAAATCTGAAAGAAAACAGGATTGATATAAAAATATGAATTATTTTATTTTTTAATTAAATTTGGGTTCCTTTAATACCTAGTTAACATGAAGAAAACATCAGTTAATACTTTCCACCAAACGTATACTTAAAATATTAAAATTAATAATAATAATAATAATAATAATAATAATAATAATAATAATAATAATAATAATAATAATAATAATAATAATAATAATATTACACCTGGGCAATACCAATACTTACCTACTCATTGGGAATCCTTTAGTAGTCAGACACGGATCTGCAAAACCTAGATAGACTTACGCGCAGGCTACTGACAAAAATCAGGTTGCACTACCCACGCTCTGCACTTGAAAACATCTACCTTAAACGATAGGAGGGAGGAAAAGGTACTATTAATATATATAACTTGTGCAAATCGCAAGAGATTTCTATGAGAAAATACTTTCAAGAGTCGAATGGGGAAATTCTACAAAAAGTGGTAGCAGCAGACGCTGGATATACAGCCCTTAACGAACAGCAAAATGGATTACCTAACATCATCCACGCGCCGCCAAGTCAACAGCTTGTAACTTGGCAAGAGAAAGCTCTACATGGCAAATACCCTACTGCACTTCAAAGTCCACTCATAGGTAGAGAAATGTTACTGATTTTGTTAAAAAAAAACCATAAAAGCTGGATAAAATAGACATAATTCCGATCATAATATCGGTGAAGGGAGCTATGACGAAAAATTTCAAGCCCAACTTGGAAAAACTGGGCCTATCAGGTTATTTATACCAACTAATTCAGAAAAGCGTCATCCTCCAAACATGCCATATAGTACGGAAGTTTCTAAACAGTACAGGTTAAGATACCAACAAAAATCTGTGAAAACTAACATTGAGAACATAAAGATTTACGCACCAGATTTACGCACCAACAACAAAAGCTGGAAAGTTTACTTACCTGTGTAGGCAAATTCAGCTCAGACATCCATATGAAGTTTGGCCTAGATAAGTGCAAGATAAGTAGTATGGAGAGAGGAAAATGGGTAAGGCACACAGGATTTGAAGTAAATGAGGAACAGGGATTTATGGAAGGAATGGAGAAAGACGAAAGGTATAAGTACCTGGGTTATCTACAAGCCAGAGATATAGATCATAAACAGGCCAAACAAAAACTCACAGCAACCTACTTAAAGAGAATCCGTTTGATACTACGATCAAAATTGTCTGCCCAAAACATTGCTAAGGCAGTAAATACTTATGCAGTGTTTGCCATCTCCTACAGTTTTGGGATCATCAAATGGACAGACACTGAGCTCGAGGGTTTAAATATAAAAACCAGAAAAGAATTTTGTAAATACCGTGCCCACCACCCTAGATCCTCCATAGAACGGTTCCATCTACCAAGAAGATTGGGAGACAGGGGGATCCCTGATTTGAAAACCAGACATCAACAGCAGCTGTGCAACCTAAGACAGTACTTTCTAAGAAAATCAGAAAGTAGTAATTTGCACAAAACGATAATGAAATTGGACAAAAAAGCAACCCCATTACGACTTGCAGAACGAAGATTTAACAACGATGTCGCAACAAACGAACAACTAATGGAGCAGTGGAGGAGTAAAGCCATGCACGGCAAGTATCTGGCAAAAATCGAGCACGAATCAATAGATACTGCCGCGTCACTATCTTACCTGAAATATGGTAATATCTTCAATGAAACCGAAGGCTTTATCAACGCTATCCAGGATCAGGTTATTAAAACAAAATCTTATAGAAGACGCATCCTCAACGAAAATCTGGACAGTGTGAAGTGCCGAGTATGTAATTCAGCTGAAGAAAACTTAGACCACATAACTGCCGCTTGTACAGTGCTCGCACTTAAAGCGTACCTGGATCGCCACAACAGAGCTGGCAAAATAATTCATCAAAAGCTACGTGAAAAACATATGGGGCTGACAGAAACAACTCCCTATTATGAATATGAGCCTCCAGCTGTGTGCGAAAATGACAACGTACGTATTTACTGGAACAGAAAAATACAGACGAATAGAACAATCCCCAATAATATACCTGATCTAGTGCTCACGTTTAAAAAGGAAAGAAAAACCTTCATTGTGGATTTTGCCGTTCCCTTAGTCACAAATCTTTTAAAAACCTATGCGGAAAAAATCAACAAGTACTTACCACTACGGGACGAAATAACTGAGATGTGGCATATGGAGTCTGTAACGATCGTACTAATTTTGAACCCTGGGTGAAATACCAAAAAAGCTAAAACAAAACATATCAGTGCTGGGCCTAGAATGAAAATTATACAAACATATTCAAAAATCAATACTACTGGATACATGCAGCATTGTGAGAAGGGTTGTTGGCCTATAATAGGACCATCTTGTCACTTCTCACCGATGAATCCTGTAATACCACTAATAAGTGTGCTACCGTCGAATAATAATAATAATAATAATAATAATAATAATAATAAAATATTTTCTTTAAGCTTTTTGACAATTTCAAGCCCATTTAGGTACATTATACAGTCTTTTAAAATCATTGTATTGTTATCGCTTCAATTTATTAACAGTTTTGGTAAATATGTCACTATTATCGAACACAAACGTAATATCATTTTACTATTTAATGTTCTCTTCAGAATTCCAAATAATTTTAAGTCTGCAGGCGAATATCAGTTTGTCTGACTTGCTTTTAAAGAACCATCTTTAAGCAGACAAATTGGGCCATGCGACTTAGATAACTAGATTTGTCCCTCTCAAAGTTTCAAAGAAAAAGGTTTTTTTAGATTGTTTCAGTTTACTTTCTTTCCAACTAAGATCTGTCGGAGACACCAGCAGAGTAAATTTAAAGTGTGTAACACAATTTTTTTAGACCTCCTGTGCATTGGAACGATCCGCTGTGCATAATAATATGGTAGACATTATTACACCATATTCGTATTTAGAGAATTTCAAAGTGTCAAAATTGTAAACAGTTTCAATTCTAACTTTTATCCAAACGTTTATATCTTTTTTCTACTCCCACATGGAAATTTGCTGTTTCCTTTACACTAAAGTGATAAAAAAAGTAGGTTATTCCAATTAACTGTGCGGGAATATATCATATCCATCCTAGATAGGTAATGAAACTGACCAATCACAGTAGTCAAGAAGCCAAATTGACATGTTGTTTTTAAAAGTACTGACCAATCACAGTATACTATTTTTACTGAGGCTTCGCCTTCTTTTTCAAGACATTAAATTATATAATTTAAATGCATATGGTACAATTTGTTATTAATTTGTTCAATATAATAAAATCTAGACATTTTTATAATAAATTTATCAATAATGCAACCTGCTGAATGTGCATAGAAAATTAATTTCATGTAGCATCATTTATCAGTTGGTTTTCCGATAATTGACTAAACGCTTCGATAGTCCAGACGTTAGAGCGTTGGACTATAGAACCAATGGTCGTGAGTTCGAGCCCGGCAACCTACAAACTTTTTTTTTACTTTTTTTAGCATAAGGTCGTAGAAAAAATATACTGTTCGATTGTCCATATTGCCCTCGAAAGTTTGAGCACTCCGCCTACGGCGTCGTGCTCAGTTTACTTCCTCGTGCGATATGGACATCATATCCACTCTTGTTGTACAAATTACTATTATATACAGGGTCCTGCACCTCACCTCCCGTCTTCTTAGTAATTAAGTTAGGATTTTAATATTTTGCAGACTTTACCTGTATCCTCGGGCACATTTCAGGAAAATATTTTTGTTTATACAGGGTGTTCCAAAAAAGTGTGACGTCATAAGAATCGTTTTTTTTTAGGTTACATGCTATATACAGCGTGTCCAGAAACCATCTTAACATACGGGAAACTTTTTTATTTTAGACTTAACGAAAAAAAGTGATTCTTCATTAAAAGTTCTACATGGTCTGAGGATGCAGGTAAAGTCTGTAAAATATCAAAATCATAATTTAGTTAATAAGTGAGCTGTAGAAGACGGGATGTAAGGTGCAGGACCCTGTATATTGAAGATAGATTTATATATAGATAGATTATTTAAAATAAAAGGAAACATAATCAAAACATTAAAATTATGTTAGGTAAACAAGATTATTTTTATTTGATTGTTACGTATTTTGGTAACACGTTAATAATTGACAAATACACAATGGCAATTTTTCATAACAACACTTTATTAAATGACTGATGTAGATAACACTACCAGACTTCATTGAATGAAAAATAAATAAATGTACTGTGTTTATGTCAAAAATTAATTGTGTATGGTAAATTGACAGGTCAATAATAGCGTATTGTTACATTAATTTATTGGTTGTTATCAGTGGCAGCTATAGAAAATGCAGTACTTCAATATAAAAACACAAATTATTATTTCTTAAGTTTCTTTATACAGCAACTTACATAGTAAACGTGAAACCATTTAATTCCACTCATCATTGTCGTGCCATTTTATTTAGCAAACTCTATAACGCCCGCTGGGGGGAAGGGGGGCAATATACATGCACTGTAGGGTAAGGTTGCCTAAGTCGTACCACTTTTTGGTTTTAATTTTTTTTCTTATAAACTGATAAATAAAATATAATTTTTTTGGTTTAAAACAATAGATCGGTCTATTAGACACCTAACTGCAATTTTTTAAATATTATTTTTTGTTTCATTTTTAAGAAACAGCTGTTTTTGTAAAGAATAGCAAATGGTACAATTTAAGAAACTGGTTGCCTAAATCGTACTAGTGGGTTCCTAAATCGTACCATAGTGTTCTTTTGGGGTATATTAAATAAAAATAAGTTCAGTTTGTTGTAAAGAAAACAAATTACAAAAAATTATCGTTTATATTAAGCATTTTACAAAAAAAACATTAAGAAAAAAGAGCCCTGCATAAAATCAACAAAATTAACATGAAAATAGCCGAATTCTTTTAACTTGCTTTTTCCGCTTAGCGAAACACAACCTATGCAATACGATTATACTATGCAACTGGCACTAGTTAGACACTACAATAACGTCCGATAGATGTCGTATAATTTATCGTCTAATTTGAAAACTTGTAATAGTACGATTTAGGCAACGGTACGATTTTGGCGACTTTACCCTATATATATTTATATCAATGGAAGAAGCCTCAGCATTTCTCAATCACACTCTACTACTGTTATGTTATAAGTATGTATATAGATAGGAATAATTTTAAATTTTTTGCATGTTTCATGTTGTTTATATATAATCAGCTTTTCTCCAATAAAAATTCAGATTCCAATAGAAAGTTTAAACTTTAAATAAATATTACATTTAAGTTTAAAATTTTAAACTATAAAAATCCGTTTTGTATCTGTAGAAAATTGGTAAAAGAACGCATATAGATATTCTCACTGAAACAGAAAAGATTTTCCTAGAAATGAAAACCAGCTGAAACAGCTAAATCAAAAGTTATAGCGGCTAGTTTCTACCGAAGTTTTGGTATTCCGATTCAATTGAAAAGTCAATACTTCGGTTTTTAGACCTAACATTGTTTTATTTATGAGGCGATTTAAGGTTTTACAAGCTTAATGCAACTGAAATTTTTGTTCACAAAAAATCGAATTTTAATTTTCTGTTAAATAATTTTAAATATATATTAGTTAAATAAATTAAAGAAGCGTATCAATGATTTTGGATATATGCTTTATTTGTTTTTTAAACCGCGGCTGTGGCTCAGAGGAAGAGCTACTGTCATTCGACCACGGCGACCCGGGTTCGATTCCCGGAGTGGGCATACGTACAATAAAAAAAATATGTCCGAAATTTAGTGGATTTAAAAATGCAGGGAAGAGTGTAAAAGGTATCATCTCCCAACCCACCCCATTCACGCCGGTAATCAGGCTGGATGAGATCGGACATCTCGTGGGGTGAGGAAGAAGGTACACACTCTTCAATCGGTAGGTCATGCAATGGCAATAAACCAAGGGTTGATAGCCCTTGGGGGGGTGTCGCATGACTGAAGATCGTCGTTCGGAACCCACGTTAAACTGTAGGTACCCTCGAGAATGGCCCTGGCAGCGAACGAAGAGGAAAAAAGCCTAATTCGAAAGATGGGCAGAACGGCAACTGTTTTTTAAATTTTATTTTACGAAAAAAAAACTTTTCTAGTAGGAACCCCAAAAGTAATTAAAAATTAAATTTTATTAATTAAATGAAATTCCCTTTTATAAATATTTGCATTATTTACGAAGGGTCTTTAATACAATTTCTGGGCGCTAACATAAACAGTTAATTTAATTTGTTAAGCATTAGATTTTCAAATCCGATTTCTTGTTAATTTATTAAAAATCCAGCTAATTTTGATTAATTAGCTGAGCCCAAGACAGGGCTGTTCGATCCCATTTGATAAGGTATAAAGTCAAATAAATTAATATTAATTGCTTAGCTCTTTCCAAATTTATATTTTTATTATGTTTTTAATTAATTATTAATATCCGGCCTGTACTTCTAACGTAATTTAATCCAGCAAGTTTATTAATTAGAGTGTAATGAGACTCCAATTAATTTGCTTATAATAATATACAGGGCGTCAAAAAGGTCTGGCAGATATTTAAATAAGTTCTGAGTATAATTTTTTAAAATTTGACGCATTCTTTGAAAATACCTAGGAAGGACGTAAACTTTTTCGTCATTGCTACGTCAATTTTCAAATTTAAAAAAATAAAAAGGCAATACTATAGACTTGTTTTTTCAGATTTCGAATAAGCTAATATACAGGGTGATTCCTAAGTTAATACTTCTTTTTTAGCTGTGTATAGAATGAATTAAAATAAACAACATTTTTAAACACCGTTTTTTCAAAAAACTTAAAAATAGGCGAGATACAGAAGTAAAAAATCTAAGCGCGGGCCTGGTCATCACAACGTAGCAATTATTATGCAAGTTACGGGTCGGTGGTAGTTATTTGTCAATACCCTGCGGTGTGTTTTTCTAAAGTTAATTTTAAATTGGTGACACGTGAAAATAATAAAATTTGAAAATAATGGACTAGTAGATATGGTGCTAATTTACGGTGAGTGTCGTCAAAGTGCGGCTGCTGCTTTGAGATTATACGCAGATCGCTTTCCCTTGCAGGGTCATCCTACATCCAGAGGTTTTCTTAATGTTATTCAACGGGCAAATTAGGCAGAACCGTATTTGATCCATAGTGTAATAAATGAATGTAAGTACCTTATTTTTGAGTTTTTTGAAAATCTTGTTTATTTTAAAGCCTTCTATAAGCAGCTTAATAAGAAGTATTAACTTAGGAATGGAACAAGGATCTAATTATCAAACTGTATTAAAAGACAAATTCTGGGCATAAAGATAAGGATCTTTGATTTTTGGAAAAAATGAGACCTTACATACAACTGCGAACTATTTTTTTCCAGAAAAAAGCTGACTTCGCGAGATTTAGGGTATAAAAAAAAACAATAGAGTTATTTTATTAATATATTAATACTCCACTAATAATAAAAACTTAAAAATTAGGCAGAACCGTATTTGATCCATAGTGTAATAAATAAATGTAAGTACCTTATTTTTAATTCTTTGAAAAAAGGTATTTGAAAATGTAGTTTATTTTAATGCCTTCTATACACAGCTAAAAGAGAAGTATCAACTTAAGAAACACTCTGTATAGCGATTCTTTTTCAATCTTTTAATATTCCATTCACTAAAAAAAATATCATCAGGTATTCGCTTATTTACGAACATAAATATAAGACTGTATTTCCTTTTTCTTCAGCAAATGAACCCAAAACGTAGGAAGTTTAAAGCCTATAATGACCCTTAGGCTAAGACCCTCTGAACTCGACCACAGATCCCTAGTTTTATCCCCCATGAAGGTGTCAAATCCCTTATAAGAAATATATCTTCCGATACGGATTCTAAGGTTTTGTCACTCAGTGCCTCTACCCCAACTTTCTTCGTATAAACCGTAGTATTTCTTTTAGTTATTTCAAAAGCTTGGGATATATATGATTTGTTTCTTCTAATTTACAAACATTTATCTCTTAAATCACTTTCAAAGTACCTACGCTGTCTCCCCTGTGTTGCTATTAAATGTAAGCAATTTGGATATATTCAAAATTTTGCGTCTTTTTGCTTGAATGCCGCAATAAAATATGTAAAAGAAAACTTTCTAGACGCTTCTAAATAATTCATGGATATTTTTATAAAAATAAGATAATAAATCAAAGATAGAAATGGGATTTTAAAAACTCAGAAGTTATTTTTTGTAAAGGGATAATTTGTGGGGAAAATTTGTAAATTCTTTCTGAAAATATTTTTTTTAGAGACCCCTTAGGGCCAACTTCGTTGATAGAAATGGAACTTCAAAAATTAAACACTTCTCGTGGAATTTTTAATTCTTATTGACTTATATTTTTTTCAACATTCAACATTTTTTCAACTTTCAACTCGAAATTAAAACAAGGGTTTTTCGCACATGTATTTACTAATGTATTTAACTGACTTTCGTGTAAATTGTATTTTTGTCATTTTTTTAAATTTAGGATTAGTCAAAAAATCCATAATTAATATTTTTTTTAAAACAAATTTATTTCTGACCTTTGGCTAAAATTCAAATGTTCGCAGATGATACTCTTATTTATATTAGTGGTAAAAATATTTTGGAAATTTTGGAAGTTTTAAATTCAGAACTTGTTTTATTGTCAAATTGGTTAAAAGTAAACAAATTAAAATTAAATGTTCCAAAACAAAATGTATGGTTATGGGTTTAAATTTGAATTTAACCAATTTAAATATTTTAATTGATGGAGACAGATTGGAAATAGTTAACTCATTTAAATATTTAGGTAAAGTAATTGACTCAAAATTAAAATTTAATATCCAATATGAAAATTTAATTTCTAAAATTGCGGGAAAAATAAATTACTTTAAAAGAATAAGTTTCAATTTAAAATTTTATTCGAAAAAAATTATTTATAATACTTTAATTTTGCCATATTTTTTATATTGCTCTACAATTTTATTTAATGCTGATGAAGGTGTAATAAACAGATTACAAATTTTACAAAATAAAGCGATGAGAATTTTACTTAATATGGATAGATATTCAAAAATTAATATAATGTTAAAAAAAATAGAATGGTTAAATGTAAAAAATTTAATATTATTTTTGGTTTTGATATTTATTTACAAAGTTCAAAATGGTATGTTACCTTCACATTTAAAAGAGTTTACTGTTCTAAATTGTGATCATCATAATTATTTAACGCGAAATAACAATAATTTTTTTCTTAATACTTTTTCAAAAAATATAGCTTATAAATCGGTATTTTATAAAGGGCTTATTGAATTTAATAATTTAAATAAATCAATTAAAACACAAAAAAGCTTAAAATCATTCAAACAGGGTTTAAAAAAATATTTATTAAAACAACAAGATAAATAAAAATGTTTCAAAAGGTCATTTAAAATTGTATTAAAAAAAATTAAATAATTATTTATATGTATTAGTAGCCATGTGCTAAATAAATCTTGTTACTACTACTACTACTACTAGGTATTTCACCAACATGGAATTAAGTACCTTAAGTGTGGTTCAATGAAACCGCTATACAACATAGTTCTGGTTTTATTATTTAAGAAACTTGAACACCTTCTTATAACACCAATAATTGGGGCTATTTTTGATCGTACACTATTTAAATGCTTCGACCAGGTCAATCCATCGTCTATTATAAGTCCTAAGTATTTATAGTTGTTAAAATTTTTTAAGTATAAATTTAAGACACCTGTATTTTCAGCATTTAGAGTAAGTTTATTTTTACACAACCATTTATAATAGATCTGCAGGTCTTGATTCTAAATTATTTATATCACTATCTGAATAAACAAGCGCAGTGTCATCAGCAAACATGAAATACCTTGCTTTATAATATATAGTAAACAGCGAAAGTTTCTTCTGAAACTCAGTTCTGTAGTCTCCTATTAAATAAATAAATAAATAAATAAATAAATAAATAAATAAATAAATAAATAAATAAATAAATAAATAAATAAATAAATAAATAAATAAATAAATAAATAAATAAATAAATAAATAAATAAATAAATAAATAAATAAATAAATAAATAAATAAATAAATAAATAAATAAATAAATAAATAAATAAATAAATAAATAAATAAATAAATAAATAAATAAATAAATAATAATTAGCATTCCATAACAAACTAGGAACTGAAACATTTCAATGTCTGTCTGTTTGTTACAGCCACATATTTTTGATCAGTATTTGGCTAATGGCATTATAAGGTTTAATGGTACTTGAATGACTTTTCAAATGATGTATCACTTACTACCCTTTTCATTTAAGATTTGAGGGGTTGTTTTTAGCCTCGCTAGAGGGTTGATATTGATGGAAAATCAGCTTGAAAATAAATATGATGCATTTTTTGGAGATTTTCATATTTTGTAGACGGGCTAAAAATTTTAAGGTTTTAAAATGGATACCCAGTATATGATCAAATGAAAGATAATAATTTGAGAAAATCAAAAACTTTTAGTTTATCTATTTAACGAAACGTTGATGAATAAAACTAAACTAAAAAAAATAAAGTTTCATCGTCCCAACATATTTACTTTATTTGAACGTTATGTGTAGGTATCCATAAAGTTTCATGAAATAAAATCTGAATTTCACTTAAAAAATGAAACGTAAATGAACATTGTTGCATTAATTGGATAAAAGTTTGTTTTTTAGTTTGAGTTACAAATACCGCTTGAGAATAAAGTTCTTGCATTTGCACAATTAAAAGCATGTAGAGCATTTTAAAAATTCTCCCTGCAACAATGCCAAAGTATGTTTCTATCACAGAATAGTGGAACATATTAAATAAAGTTTTACCGTATTAAAAAATTATTTAAAAATGTGATAAAATTGGCATTTTGTTAGGCAGCCCAAAGTCTATCTACAATTTACTTCTTCTAATAAAAGTAACGTAATTATACTTATTAACACATAAAAATCCTTACTTTTTATACGGTCTTCGGGAAACTTCTTAATATGTACTGGGAAATCAATTACCGCTAGAGGTCGTTATCTAGAAAATCTAATTTAAAGGGAACTCTATTTCCCACATAGACATAAAGTTCGGTTGACTGTGTATTTATTTGATCAGAGCTGATTAAAGGTTTTAGTTTCGTTTTATGTTTCATCAACTTAACTGTTTTGGCAATTTATAAGTACAGCCCGGATATTCGGGGCTCAATCCAGTACCGGACTAAGAAACTTCATTGAAAAGGTTCAGAAACATATTTTTTGGGTTAAGGTTGCTGTCATGACTACCTTTTGGTTTTTTGGCATTTACTAAGTTGAAATTTAATTATTTTACCAACCAAGACGGCAGCTATGCTCCAATTAACTCATTGTTGACCATTTTGCTAAAAACCTACTCTTAAAATAATCTAATACCTTGGAGACGTCTTCCCCCACCCCCTTCTGTTCTATATTCTTTTTGTGATATATACTAGATATTCTATCATCATTAAGAACAAAAGCTCAATCTAGAAATTTGAAAAATGTTTTTGCCGGCATACAGACACGATTAAAATTGAAAAAGTTTTATGCCTCCGCTGGGAATCGAACCCAGAACCTCTCGATTACATGTCAAGCCCGCTGCCAATTGCGCTACGGGGGACCTGAAATTCTCAAACCAACTTCGGTCATATAACTTATTCAATTTTATGTTAGTAGTAACAGTCTGAAATCACCTGTGATTCACAAACCGGGGAGGGTGTTATAAGGGGAAAAGGAACTTACTTACTACCACTGAATATTAAGATGTATTTTTCTTTTATTAGACGCTAACATAACTACTTTAAACTATTTACGGCTAGATGTAACTGTTCAGAGATCTCTTTCTGATTCCGGCTAATAACGCTATATGTCGTCGATGTACGGATAAAAGAAAAATAGATCTTAATGTTCAGTGGTAGTGAGTGAGTTCCCTTTCCCCTTATAACACCCTCCCCGGTCTGTGAATCACAGGAGATTCCAGACTATTACTACTAACATAAAATTAAATAAGTTATATGACCGAAGTTGATGGGAGAATTTCAGGTCCCACGTAGCGCAATTGGCAGCGCGTTTGACATGTAATCGAGAGGTTCTGGGTTCGATTCCCAGCGGAGGCATAAAACTTTTTCAATTTTAATCGTGTCTGTACGCCGGCAAAAACATTTTTCAATTTAAAAATTATTTACAGACGCTAACATAACTACTAGAAATTTGATATCCTGCTTATTTTTTAGTTAAATAACTTCATCTTCTGAAAACTATCCTGTTTCGTAAATTAAAGAAAAAAAAATTCCAATAATTCGTCAAACGTCACTCCATCTTAATACATACCTATGTCTAAAACAATAAAAGTGAAAACATGACGCACCCAAAAAATTTTGCCCCTCCCACCCATTGAGTCTAGCTACGCCATTGACTATCGAAGCGACTGTCATGAAAGCACTTCCTTTGAGGAAATATTACCAAACGAGGCTGAAAATGCAACTAACTAAAGGGGAATGTTAATATTTTTCTATGACGTATCAGATTTAGGCCTGTAACGCTTGGGGTTGATATTATGAATATTTTCGACACTCATAAACTGTTAACGATGGACAAACATACGTTTTTTATATACTATTTTAAATAAATGTATTTATTTTTATACATGAAATTTGAAACCCTACAACAATAAAAATATAATAATATAATTCTTACATTGTATAATTGTTTTAATATTTCATATGTTATATTAAACATGTTTCCTAGCTACAGCTCTGGCTTCAAACTCATAATATGTTATAGTTAACAACTTATTTAACCTAATTTGTTTCTTGTTGTATCTAATAAAATTTAGTTAGTTAAATTATCCGAAGCAAGTCCAATAGGTTTTTTACTGCTTTTCTTTACGGATCAAACCCATTTACTATTCCGAGCTGAAACACAGTAAAGACAATGTTAAGAATACGCTCGTTACAAAGTTTTTAGTTACAGTAATTATAGCCACGTACATTACCATTTTCAGAAGAAAATTGTTACAGTTAAATGGATTATAAAGATGAAAATGTTTTAACCCTTATTCATAAGAGAAACGTTAATGGAAGTTGTTGTCGTCACTTAACAAGAAAATTAGTATTTACTCTTGTTAACTCTTGCAGTAGCCAACAAACTCAAGTTACTTTAATACGTAGCTATAATATACACTAATATACAGGGTCCTGCACCTCACCTCCCGTCTTCTATAACTTTTTAGGTTAGGATTTTGATATTTTCCAGACTTCACCTGTATCCTAGGGCGCATTTCCAGAAAATATTTTTGTTTATACAGGGTGTTCTAAAAAAGTGAGACGTCATAATGATTTGTTTTTTTTTATATATTCTTACCTATTTGGATGTCACTTAAAGTTGCCTTCATACCCCTAAAATTTTAATGAAATCGGTTCAGTATTAGGCGAAAAAAAATAAAAACTAAGAGAAATCAGTTTTGCACCACTAGTTTTAAAAATTAATAAAAAATAAAAATAATTCCTCGTTATCAAAATTATACAAAGGTACCTACTTATTAAATAAGATTGAAGAGTCTTGTTAACTGAGTTTGATTATTACGAATTATACATTATGTTTAAAGTTTAGTGTCAAACTTTGCAAACTTTAAATCAATTAATTTTTCTTATTTCAAATTGGAACCTTTATTATTATGTTATTCGATGCAGAATTAAAAATCAAACACTTGACCTAATTACAACCCTATCGCAATTAGCATATTATAGGCAACTATCAGAGACATCCAAATAAGTAAGAATATTTATGGCATGTAATCTAAAAAAAATAGATCATTATGATGTCACACTTTTTTGGAACACCCTGTATAAACAAACATATTTTCCTGAAATGTGCCCTAGGATATAAGTAAAGCCTGCAAAATATTAAAATCCTAACTAAATTAATAAGTGAACTATAGAAGACGGGAGGTGAGGTGCAGGACCCTTTATACCGAGTGTTGCATCGTCGAGCGGGACATAGGAAATCCCATGTAATTTTAAATGGGGTCAATTATTGGCTTTCTTAATTATTTTAGAGAAAAATTCTATTTAGGTTTATTAAAGAGCACTAAAACCCACATTCAAAAGAATAACTTTAGATATTTTTGATGAGCCCGTTTACGGGTTATCGCCGATTTCTTTTTAACTATTTCTTCTTTTTATGGCCCCGTATTTGCGGGCACCAGTCAAGGTAAAAGATGACTGTCAAATAAAGTTGTCATTTTGAAATGTGTGCTTTATTGTTATAAAAACTCGTACATCGAAAATATTAAAGGTGTATTTATGAGTACAAATTAATCTTAATAAAACTAAAATAAAGTATCCATTTACAAGGTTAATTATGACATTTTACATGTTTCAATATTTTACTAATTAATGGGTAGGTACTATTAAATTGTTAGAACTTTAGGATTTAAGAAGATGTTCAAATATTCCTCCATTGACTGCTAGACAATAACCGAGGCGATCATAAAATTCTCTTCTTACATTCGCTAGTTGGTAAACTGAAATTCTATTGCATTCGGCAGAAATAGCATTTTTTAACTCATCTAGATTTTGGTATTTTTTATCTTTGTATATCCTGTTTTTTAAATGGCCCCAGAGAAAGAAATCATTTGGCGATAAATCAGGAGACCTCTGGCTGGCCAATTTACTGTATGATTTAAGCCAATAACATTTCCATTAAAAGCACGGTTTAAATATTCCCGGACAGCCAGGGTACTATGTGCCGGGCAGCCATCCCTTTGGTATAGGCATCATGTAAAGTTGGTAAAATATGATCTTCAAGTAGTTCCAAAAAATATTCTGCATTTAAATTTCGTGTAAGAAATAATGGCCCGATAATATTTTCTCCGAAAATCCCAGCCCAAACATTAACTTTTTGTGGATATTGCGTCCTTGTTTCGACAAACCTGTGTTAGTTTTCTTTGCTCCAATATCGATAATTTTGAACATTGGGTTCATTGTTTAAGGTAAATGTGCATTCGTCAGTGAAACAAATGTTTTTTAAAAATTCCCTATCCATGTTTGCTCTTTCAATCATACCAAAACAAAACTCCTGTCGTCGTATTTCGTTCCTATCTCTTAGCTCTTGGTGCTTTTCATATTTGTATGAATAATATTTATGTCGTTTCAAAGCTCGTAACGCTGTGGTGTGATCTAATCCTATGTCATCCTCAAGTTTCCTTATGCTGATCTTCCTATCATTTTCTTCCACGCACAATAAATCTTGCAAGTCCCTATCACTTCTTGCATCTCTTCTTTGTTCCTGCCTTTCTTCACATCTGCAGTTATTTATTACAGTGCCTTTTGTCTCAAATTTCTTGATAGTCCTTTCGACTGTAGATTTTGCAGGTATCGGTCTATTCGGATACAGAGCAGCAAACATGTCTGACACATTTTGATAACTATTTCCTTGATAATACCATTTAATCATCAATATTTTTTCTTCAGAAGTGTAATTCATGGCTAATATTTTCGATGTACGAGTTTTTATAACAATAAAGCACACATTTCAAAATGACAACTTTATTTGACAGTCATCTTTTACCTTGACTGGTGCCCGCAAATACGGGGCCATAAAAAGGAGAAATAGTTGAAAAAAAATCGGCGATAACCCGTAAACTGGCTCATCAAAAATATCTAAAGTTATTCTTTTGAATGTGGGTTTTAGTGCTCTTTAATAAACCTAAATAGAATTTTTCTCTAAAATAATTAGGGAAGCCAATAATTGACCCCATTTAAAATTACATGGGATTTCCTATGTCCCGCTCGACGATGCAACACCCGGTATACCGGGTGGTGCATCGTGGTTGGAAATATTGCTGTTGGTTTTCATTGGAATTCAACGGGGGATGTTACGGACATCAGCATTAATTGGACTTGTCAACCTGTGATTTATCATTGTTAAATATAATTTGAAAAAGGTAGGTTTTTTAAAATTATTTAACTAATATTTTCAAATAAAATAAACATTATTTTACTACGAATTATTTTACTTACAAAAAAAGCTATTAAATAGTAATAAAATCATCAAAAATTGTTAAAACGGGGACGAAAATAATAGTGTGTTTAACAATAATTAAATTAAATTGTTTACAAAAAAGAATTTTATTTTAATAAAACTGTACAATCGTTTTGAATATTGTTAATTCTTAATTAAACGTTCAAATAAACAATATCCTAAACGAATCGTAAAATTATCTACGAACATTAGCCAGTGGGTAATTCTTTCAGATTGCATTAAAATTGAATTTATTAACTGCTCTAAATTTTCAAACGTAACACTTTTATAAAGAAATTTTTTTAAGCGCCCGAGAGGAAGAAGTCTTTTGGTGAGAGATAAGGAGACCTAGCTGGCCAATTAATTGTTGGGTTAAAACCGACCATGTGCCCATTAGAGGCATTATTTAGATATTCGCGTACTACATTCGCGAATTGTGGGCCGAGCAACTATTCATTTGGAACCAAATCTCCTGATTTTCATCAGCGACTTCCTTCAGTGTGGATCGAATTTAATTTTGAAGTTCAAAATATATTGGACTCGTAAGATTTCCGTTAGAAAAAATGGTCCAATGATGCGATGTTCAAAAATTTCTGCTCAAACATTCACTTTCTGAGGGTATTGGGTTCGAGTGCATGCAAGACGATGTTTATTTTGTAGGCTTCAGTACCGATCATTTTGTATATTCAGCTTATTATTTAATGTAAACGTGCCATCGTCTGAGAAGGAAATATTTTGTAAAAAATATCTGTTGTTAATAGCTAACTCCATCATTTCAAAACAAAAAAGTGATCTTCGCTTTTCATACCCTTCTAGCAATTCTTGATGGGTTTGATACTTATATGAATAATTTTTATGCATTTTTAAAGTTCGCAGTACTGTGGTGTGATGTTTTTCTACCCCTTTTTTTTTCTTCGGCGTGAAGTAAGACAATTAGATCTCTATCATTGTTTTCTTTAGCTCTTTCATGATTCTCTGCTGTGCATTTGCAGTTGTTATTTCGCCTCAAACTTTTTTATATTGTCGATTTGATAGGAATGCGTCTATCAGGAAAATAAACGGAAAACATGGTACAATACTTAAGCTTTTCCTTGCATAATACCAATTTATTATAGTGACTTTTTCTTCTATTGTGTAACTCGTTATAATTACCTAGATAAAAAATTATTACAAGTAAAAAATTTAATACTGTCAAATTACATTTGAAAATGACAAATCACAGATTGACAAGTCCAATCAATGCTGGTGTCCGTAGCATTACTTGTTGAATTCCAATAAAAAACCAACCATATTCCTATTGAAATAAGTTCAGATTGGGTTGTCCAAAAAACTCCGCATGTGCACTCGACACACAGATAACCTAAAAAAATTCTCCCTACAAGCCCGCTCTAAAGTCAACAGGGAGGCAGATATTTGGACAGTATAAAACTTACATGGGATTTCCTGTTTCCAACCATGATGCACCAACCAGCATAAATTAAGTCAACATTTATTTTTAAATAATACATGCTAAAAATAGCCTTTATTAGATTCAGTTCCTATAAATATATAAACTTGATGATTATTTCACCAGCCGAGGCGGTAAGATCGAAATAATTCAAAGAAACCGTTGGAATAACCAAAAACAAATGAAATTTTCACAGATGCACGTATCGGATGGTTGGTTTAGTTGAATTTCAACTGCTTAAAATTAATGGCACGATGTGGCCTAAAATTGATCTGGCGATTAGAACATTGGCGAACATATTATTAATTTTCTTGGATATTGGACGCATAATAATTTGTATATATCGGGTGGCCACTAAATTACTGCCCAGCTTGACACGCCCTTATAAAATTAAATATTATTCTGAAATTCAATTCACAATTCAAGTCATTTGGTTACACTGTGCCCACATTTTCAGTATTTAAACTTCTGATTGTCACTTTTGGTTGAAGCGGAAGTGTACACAATTTTGTTATTTTAAATAGAATACCCTATACAGAGTGATTCCTAAGTTAATACTTCTTTTTTAGCTGTGCATAGAAGGTATTAAAATAAACAACATTTTCAAATACCTTTTTCCAAAAAACTCAAAAATAAGGTACTTTACATTCATTTATTTCACTATAGATCAAATACGGTCCTGTCTGATGAGGCCGCTAGGGAAAGCGTTCTGGGTTTAATCTCGAAGCAGCAGCCGCACTTTGACGACACTTACAGTAAATTAGCACTATATCTACTAGTTCAGTGTTTTCAAATATTACCATTTTCACGTGTCACCAATTTAAAATTAACTTGCTTCAGAAAAACACACCGCAGCCGATTGTCAAATAACTCACCACTGACCCGTAAATTGCATGACTAATAAGACAAGAACAACATAAAGTATAGCAATCTACGTTTTGAGGACCAAGTCAGCACTTAGATTTTTTACTTCTGTAACGAAGATAATTCCTATAGATGCATTTCTCAAATGGTTAGTTTATATACAATTAAACTAATTAAATAAACAGACGATGTGGTACAAAATTAATCTGGCTACTAAAACTAAGTTGGACGTGTATAAATCTGATGGTAAGTAATAAATGCACGGAAAATTACCTGCTGCACCATGCAGACAAATGTAACAGAGCAAATAATTAGAAATTCAAATAATATTTACCCTGCTGTTTTTATAAGGCTTGTTATATCCAAGGGTCAGTCACGTTTTGCGATAAACGTTAAATATCCCCTAAACATAATAACATTTTTAGAGGTTTACTTATCCTAATAATTGTTTATTTAGTTAAATTATGTCGTAAAAAATGAAGGTTAGTTTTATTTAGATAATACAATCTGTATGATCTTTTAGTTTTTACTATGACGGTAAGGATATTTATTTTTATCCCATACAGTGTCCGCAAGAAAGTCAGCATCAAATGGAATATTTTTTTATTATTAGATATAGGTAAAAATTAAAAAAGCAGTTAGTTGCTTGCCTAAAAACCAAAAATGACGTATGCTGCACGACTTGCGTTACCTGTCAAATTTGACATTTTTAATAAAATAGGTTCAAAAATGCCCTTATTTATCAAAATATGGAAAAACTTTATTCGAGAAAGTTGTTTATTTAGGTATTTTTGACCTTTGTACGAAATTTGGACAGTCTAATACAATTTTTGTTTTTGACCGTTTCTTGAAAATTTTGATCAACCCTCGTAGATTAACTTTTATACATCGATATAAAACCATTTGCCTTTACGCCATTTGTTTTCTTAATGCAATTTTGTGTAAAATTTTTGTTTCCAATTATTTATTTTGCTTCAAAAACTGAAATTGTTATTGATCAGTATGTAGAAAAATCACAATTTTTTCTTCTATTGTTGGCAATAAACATGGAAATATTTTCGAAACGTAAAATTTTAAATGGCGCTTTTGCAAATATTTTTTTCACACGTTTCATGACTGAACGAATACCATTGTTTGGTAAATATTTCGAAGCAAAAAATCCCAATTTTTTTTGATTAACTTAATTCGAAAATGTGTCGCTACAATGTGGGAGCGCATGTGTCTTACGACAACTTTATAATTTTAACTAAAAATGTTTTGAAAAATTTTCGTTAATGTATCGACACTGTGGTTTGTAAAATATTTCGAAACAAGCAGTTCTTAAGTATTTCTAGTAGCTAGATTCAAAAATGTCTCGCAAAAGTTTCGAAACACATGTGTCTCGAAACAATTTTATAATTTTATTCGAAACAGTTTGAAACGTTTCGCAGCAAAGAATTTGTGTCCAATTTGTGTCTAAAAGTATTTTTTCTTTGAACAATTAACGCAGTATATAATATTACCAATGAAGATAATATGGTAATTTAACATAAATTTCTATTGTGCATGAGTTAAAATGGCATAAAATTGAACTGGGGACTAAAACGTACTTGAACATGCATAAATCTTGTGCATGGTAAGTAATGAATGCACGTTAGGTTACGAACACAAGGCAGTCTAATAGGGCTAATTATCACAATAAATTCAAATAATAATTGCCGTTTCGTTGTCACAAGGTTTGCTACACCCAGTTTTAGTTACGTTCCGTCTCAAACATCCCGTCGCGTCGCGCCGCTTGGATGTTGCACAGTTTCCGCTCTTATCAGTTCATTACGACAGGAGGATGTCCACAGAAATATGTGTTCCGCATGACATTATATTTTGCTTTGAATTCCGCATTCATGTACATACATACATACACGTAAACATAATATGTTTTTCCTACTTTTAGTACGTTCGAAAATAGGACAAATTCACTTTATGTACTATTAACTATATACACGAAGCAAACTGGCTTTATTTTAACTGATTGCAAAATTTTTCTTTCTTTCTGTATAATAATTACTAACAAAATACAGAATCACATTGTTTTACGTGGTAATATAAAATTATAATAAATATAAGTTACTAGAAGTAATAGGGACTCCGTACAATAATTTCTTATAGTATTTTCCAATAAGAAATATAATTTTTCTATGTGCATTTACTAGATTTTGTTGTAAGAATTATACAATATTCTTATAGTTATTATTACTTGGTACGATATTCCCTAATAAAAAATATTATTTTTTTATTTGCTTTTACTATATTTTATTGTAAGAATTATAAAATATTCTTATAGTTACTATTACTTAATATCTTATAAGAAACGATATTTCCTAATATGAAATAATAATTTTTTATTTTCTTTTACTATATTTTATTGTAAGAATTATAAAAGATTCTTATTGTTACCTATTATTACTTAATATCTTATATGGTACGATATTTTGTAATAACAAATATTATTTTTTTATTTGCTTTTACCCTATTTTATTTTAAGAATTGCCTAAATCCTATGGTTATTATACTAATAGTTAGAATAAGCAAAATAAATATATATTATGGAAAAAGATAACATATATTTTCTTTTAACCGGTTGGCTTGTTTTCTGCATTGGAGTTCCTGCTAGATAACGCTGTTATGTTTTTACTACTTATTTATTACTAAGAATTTTCAAAAATGCAATTTAGCTGTTTCTGTAGTTGCTTACGAGTATTAGCTTTCCGTAGAATCTTAATAAGAACGAAACGGTCGTCATTGTCTACGTTTGCTTCAGGGAACCCATTGTTATGGTGTCCCTGTGTATGATATTTTGAACAGCGAGACGTAATCCAGTGCGATTGGGTGACGGTGAACACCGCGGCGCGACCGCTCTGGTTTTAAATAAAATCTAGTAATACTTACAATCAAATCTAGTAAATCTTACAATAAAATATAGAAAATTTTATAATAAAATCTATTAAACCTTATAATAAAGTCTAGTAAATTTTACAATAAAATCTATTTATTTATTTATTTATTCAGTCAAGTATCAACAGCAATTAAGTCATTAACAAATACAATCAAATTCTGTACAATTATACTATTCTAGGTAAGTATACACTATTCACCAATCAATACATGATATGATAATATACTATCTAACAGTTAATCTACTGTCCAATAATTTCTTAAATTTATCTAAACTAATAATATCTATGTCAATGTCAGATGCATACTCATTAAACAGGTTACACATCTGATAAATTGGAGAACTCTTCAACACATTTGTCCTGGGGAAATCTAAATAAAATACTTTATTGGATCTAGTGTTCACACGATTTATAGAAAAAGGAAGCTGGCTTAAAAACTCAGTATCATCAATGTTTCCCTTTAAAAGCTTGAAGAGTGTAATTAAACATATTTTTTTTCGTCTTATCTCCAAGGACACCCTGTCAAAGATACATATATTTTAAAAAATTTTCTGTACACTCTCGATGAGATTAACCCATATATTGTAGCAAGGGGACCATATTATACTTCCATACTCTAACTTAGGCAATACCAATGTGTCAAACAATCTAAAACATACATATTATATATCAAATTTTTTTGTATTTCTAATTATAAAACCCATTATTCTTTGAGCCTCGTGTAGTTTAGCCGTTTTATGCCCAGTAAATGACATTTTGGTGTCAAACATCACACCCAAATCTCGTTGTTTTTCAATCCTAGACAAACTTTGATCACCCACAGTATAATCACCATTAATCATAATATGATTTAAAGAGAAAGACATACAGGAACATTTATTCACATTAAGAGTATAGCCATTCACATAACACCAATCGACCACACGACACAGGTCATCCTGTAACTTGACACAATCATCCCCTGTAGCAATCTCAACAAGAACAACTTAAAATCGTCTGCAAATAATAAACCCTTAGAGTGCCTTGTAACGCCAACAATGCTATTTATGGCTATTAAAAATAATAATGGACCCAAATTAGAGCCCTGTGGCACTCCAGAGGTGCTTTTATACTTTGCCGATTAAGATCCCTTCAGTTCTACATACTGTTCTCGTCCGGACAAACAAGACTGAATTAACATGATTAAATTTTTAGTGACATTTATATCCTCCAGCTCTAGTAAACCTTACAATAAAATATAGTAAATCTTACAATAAAATCTAGTAAATCTTACAATAATATAAAGTAATAAACATTTTCATAAATTTTAATAGAAATTATTATGAAGATTACAAACCGTTATAATAATAATTTATATTACCGATAATAATAAGGTAATAATAATTGTTTTAGTTTTTTTCTTTGTTGATGTACATTCTAATCAGTGATAACACAAATTAACAACTTTATTATGGGGTATGACATTTGTTGACGTTTTATTTCAACAGATTACGTATGAGCTGCTAATTCAAATGAAATTTTTACTATTTTCACAGAATTACAATCTCTTGTAGTCATTTAAAAGTAGTGTCGCCAGTTAACATGTCTGCAATAGTACTCATAATAGTTGCTAGTAAGTCCTCAAAGTTTTAGTGGAGGGTTTAAAACTCTATTTTAGGTCTACTGATAACAGCTCTAGCTAAAGGCAACTCGGTATGACGTCTTCTTATCTACTGGCGAAAGTTGTGTATAGAAATGCTTCTAAGTGTTTTAGTTTCCCAAGAGGAGAGATATTTTACTTATCTTTTTTCTTTTACAGAAATATAGATTAGTTAAATTAAATTTCTTAAGTTCTTTGTTGAATATATTTTGATTGAGTTAAGATAGCTTAATTATATTTATCACATTTCTTGGATAATGGCTCTTATATTACAGTTTTACCATGTATAAACAATACCGTGATTAATTTTCTTGTTGGTTTCAACCATTGGTTTGAAATATTTTTTTAAAAAGACTATAGGAGACCATATTATTGCAATATTAAAAAAATCTATTTTATTAGTATCTACCGCCCTAAAGTTAAATTACATGATGATTATAACTTTCTAAACTTTAACTAAGCATATCGTTTTTGAGTTAGAACTTGATGAAAAGTTTCTATTTACTAATTTTCCATTGTTTGGATTAATTTGTTAAGTTTCAGAACAGGAAGCATACTATTGCCACGAAGTTGGATTTTTATATCGGGACAAAAACCTATTTTGTCGAACTAGCAACTGCACAGTTGGCCGGTGCTTGTTTGGGCTGAAAACTGGGAATATGTTTTAGTAGTTTTTATTAGGAATTTTCATGGACAAAACTGTCTTTAAATGCAAAGAATTTATATGGCAGAATAAATATTAATTTTATACAACAATCATCGGTATCAATTAATCAAGATTAAAAGTACCTGTTCTAGTACCTAATCAGCATTAAAAATTATAAGAGTCTTTAAAAAAACTAGTATTCTTAGGAAACTTCAGCCTTTTTTTAAGATCACACTAAATAAATTCAAACCGCATACGGGGTGTCCGGTAACTTATGGGCCGTAGAGTAACTAATAATAAACTGTTGAAAGTAAAAGTTTATTCTAGAAAATTAGCCATAATTTTAAAACGGTTTAATAAATCGAATTGAAAGTTATCAATATTATGTTTTTATGAGCAAGAAATAATAATTTGTAGAAATTTTTAAGTTTCAAACTACAGGGCGCTAGTTGCATACACTGGGCTTCATAAATCTATGATTTTTTTTCTTACCTGTGATATAAGGTGTTTTTCAATTAGAGTTCCTTAAAAAGGGCATTTTCTGAGTCAAAAAGGTGTACTTGATTAATAATTAAATTACCAAAAAAAAAAAAGTGACAATCCGAAAAAACTTATATGACATAATCGGCTTAGTTTGATGTCTAGTATCTCCAGTTACTCTACGGCTCATAAGTTACCGGACACCCTGTATAGGGAACGCTGCTTATAGCGGGTCTGGGAATAAGATATTTCTAAAGTTCAAAAATAGGTCCTTAAAGATTTTTTATGGGCATCGGTTTTGTCATATAAAAAAAATTTCGACCCCAAGGAGGGGGCGCAGCAACTTTATTTTTCAAATTAGGAGATACCACTTGTGGTACCTTTTTGGAAAGCCTATCGAATTTGTAGGTATATTTTTTAGATCTATACAATCATGTAATGAAATGTAATAAAAACTAATTTAAGGAACAATTACATTAACAAGAACTTTAAAACTCTAATATCACTTTTTTAGCATATAAATTGTTGAGAATGTGTCGCATGAATTTGTTAGCACAGACCAAACCGATTGTAGAACTTTTCCTTTACTCATTTCAAAACTTGGGGCGTGATGAAATGTATCTCTGCCCGAATCCTTGCCTTGAACTCTTCCAGATTTCTAGGTCTGGTGACATATACCCTTCTTTTTAAATCGCCTTATAAATAATAATCTAAGGGTGTAATATCCGGAGATTTCAACTCGCAGTCCTATCCATGTATTTGCAAATATAATATTTAATAATTCTCATACATTTCTTGCATAGTTTTTAATACCAGAACTTCAAAGAATATTCCCTACTTATGCTAATTTAGACCAAAGGATATTTTTCCCTTCCTTACGTTGCAAGAAATGTAAAACAATTATTAAATGTTACATTCCCAAACACGTGGATAGGATTGCGAAGATTTCTGGTGTGACCGCCCAAGTCTCCGGATATTACACCCTTAGATTTTTTTATTTATGAGAAGATTTAAAAAGAATATGTGGGTATATGTCAACGGAACTAGAAATCTGGAAGAGTAAGAGGCAGGGATTTGGGCAGAGATACGTTTAATCACGCCAGAAGTCCTGGAAAGAGTAAGGGAAGAGTTCTACTATCAGTTTGGTCTATGCTAATACAGTCATGGGGCACATTTTCAATAATTGCTATGCTAAAAAAAGTGACATTATTAGTTTTTAAAAACTATTATTAAACTATTATTAAATTTCTGACATATGATTTGACAGATGTAAAAAAAATATATGGACAAATTCCTTTTTCGATAAGCTTTCCAAAAAGGTGCCACAAGTGGTATCCTCCAATTTAAAAGGGAAAAGTTGGTTAGGGCTCCTTGGGGTCCCAATTTTTTTTACATAACAAAAGCGAGGCCCACAAAAAATATACACGTATATTTGGAATTTGTAAAATATTTATTCCCAGAGCCGCTAATAGCAGCGTTCGATTTAAATTCCTCACCCTGTATTTTTAGATTGTTCAGATGGACAAAACCTGACTAAGTGTCTATCTTGGAGCCTTTCAGAAAATTCTCAAATAATCTCTTTGAATAAAAAATGTATACCCAAAAATTTTTTCTTTTGTATAGACCCAAATTACCTAAGGTCTTGTCCCGATATAGAGTGACAAATTTTTTTTAGCCGTCTTGTCTGGCAACGCAGTTCTTTATTAAAGGTTTCCCCTTGGCCAAAGAATTTCACCGGACAGATTTTCTTGCATTTATCAAGTCCCAGAAAAATAAAAGACTTAATTTTAGGTATGTCACGGAACAGATTTTTTTCTATTGGATGTTATAGATAATAATTTATCATCAAGGAGAAGTTCGTTTTTTATATGCTTTGCTTTTGTGAAAAATGGTTACTGACATCGGTCAAATTTTTATATGTATCAGATTGGTGCCAGCTGTGCTGATATTACGAGTATTTTTAAGAACTGGCTATCATATATTATTGGTGCAGAAAATATGCATCATATCACTCTATACATGGTATTATTTAAAAACGTGTATAAACTTCAAAAAGGATTTCATTAAATGATTTTAAGATAAAAAGTTTATATGAAAATGTTTCGTAAACGTTTAAGTTTTCAAAATACCTTTTTTTTTGGTCTTTTAAATTTTTTTAAATTGTGGATTATAAATTAATTTAAGCACGCATACCTCCCCCTCGATATTTTATTACGACGCTACTAAATTGAACTAATACCCTTTAGCAGTGTCGTGTATACATTATAGGCCAAAAAGCATTGCCTACCCTGGGAACAATAAAACAAAACAAATACAATTTTTTTTTTATTTTAGTTTTTATCCGTGTAATCCAACTTTGGCAATTTATGTCTGCATTAATATAATAAATAACAATAAAGGACCCAAAACTTAATCCTACATCATTTTCACGAATGTATTCATTGCTTATTATATCGTTATAATACTAGATCCCTATATAAGCATTCCGTAAGACCGTTCTAAAAGCAAAGATCTCGCTGTACATTAGCGTTTTATGCAGAAGCAAAAGCACTACTTTTGTACAAGTGGAAGCAAACGAGAAAGCCGGTAGGCAGTAGGGTAGAAAGAGATGTAACAAATAAACCTCTCGCAACCTTCGACCTTCCTTCATCTATCAGCCCGCGCCAGGAAAACAGGCGTTTGGTAAGTGTATTGGTGCCAATCTTCAAGTTTTACCATAGTTTGGAAAATTCTTCGCTTTCTCAATATAAAATATAAAACATGCCTCTACAAGTTTTATTATTAATTAATTTTGGAATCATTTTAAAGGGATAACGAATAAGATATCGTAAAATAAGAAGCACTTTTGTCACAATTAGAATAATTTTTACTGATAGGTTCATAATATTTCAGTAAGCTTATTATCATATTTTACATAATAATTGACTTCGTTTTTGGCAACATTGGTTCAATCAGGTGGATGATAGATTTTAAATTTAAAATGAGTATTTTCGCCCGTTTGCTAGAGTTCGCGCCGTCGGGTTTCGCAAAAAAAAGAAATATGGAGGCGTTAATTGTTACTATTTCGGCTAGCAGCGCGTCTGCAGAACGATCCTTTTCTGAATTAAGAATAATTCACAAATATTTACGATACACACAGGGAGAGACACGCTGAAGCGAATTAACAATAATCTCCTTGAAGAGTGACCTTTTGCAGTATTTAAAAAGCAAAATCAATTTTTATGGCGATGTTTTATTTACAAATAATGCCGTTTTATTCTTCTTCTGCCACAGTATTCTTTTCTCACACTCAAAAACAAGACATTTTGTGACAAAATTTGAAATTTAGATACTTGAATACAACGGAAGGTAAGTTTTTGTTTTAAATGCAATTTTACCCTGGTTAAATATGGGCCCCTTAGATGATTTTAAAAATTTGATGAATTACCGGAAAATGACAACAAAGTTTATAAAGTTATTCAAATCATCAGAAAGAACTATGATATTAAAAACAATAAAAATTTAGAATTAAATTTAAAAAATCAACTTACTAAGTTAAATACGTAACTAACAAACATATTTTTATGGTAATAAAGAAATTTCTTTATACTATCGCCATTTTAAAAATAATCCCTAGTAAGCACTAACATAAAGAAAAGTCACAGTTACTATTTACAACTGACAACATAGATTGAGATGAAGATACGAGTAAGCTTTGATCTAAATCTATACTGTAAAATCCGTCGATTCTCTATGGTCAAGTGCATTAGAGCGAATGATTTCTTTTGTAAATCCGACTTTCTACTAGGAAGAGCGATAGTTTATTGAGTGTATTTTTAAAATTTTGCCTCGAGAACTCAACAAAATGGAAAAGCAGTTCACCTGAGAACGTTGGACTAGTGTGCGTTTTTTAAAAGGAGTGATGGAGCAGGCTGAAACGACTATTCGACGTTATTTAAGAGTTTAAAAGACTAGAGGTTATCTGGTTTATTGAAAAAACGTTTTATCTCGAAGGACTTCTTTATATCTATGAAATGTCGTTAATATTTTAATTTTACCTTTTGAACAAGGTAACAAAATCTAAATAAAACTTTAATAAAACATACTACCAGAATTAATTATTGAGTACTCAAAAATGCACGTCTAAATTAGGCTGCTGTTTAGCTAATAAAAAACCAATTTTTATAAGACTAGGAATTAAGATTAGAAATACAAAAGTAACCCACACAATTGTGTTGTAACCAGTGATCGGAAATTTGGACGCGCCAACAAAAGGTGGATAACTTGATGTCGGGTTATTTAAAATATAGGTAGAAATAGATTTAATTATTTTTTGGTGATTTTTTAAGCCACGGTGTGGGTCATAGTCAAGGTTCTAGTCCCAATCCCAATTAAGTTTTTTTTACATGAATATTTTGTTTGACAGTTTGTTATTTTATGGGCCATAATTATCAAAGAGAAGAGCAGCCTATTATTCAATAATCAGTAAGTTTTGTCGTCGAGGCTGTAAAGCACCTGTAAAGTAAAAACCATACCTTCAATTTTTTAAATTGTAGAACAATTTATTTTTGCACAGACTGTGGGATGAATTGTATGTAGTACAAAAATATATTTACTTCATTGAAGCAAACAATATAGAGGTTATTATGCTGGTCCATATACTACATACAAAATCATCTCACAGTCTGTGCATACATAAATTGTTTTACAATTAAAAAATTGGAGGTTAGGTTTTTACTTTACGGATGCTTCACGGCCTCAACAATAACAAAATTTATTGACTGCCCCTTCATTTTACTTATGGCCCATAAATAAACAAACTGGCAAGCTACTAGTAAGAACAATATTTTTGCAAAAAAATTTAATAGAAATTAGAACCTAAACTATGACTCACACCTTAACGTAATAAAATATTAAACAATAATTAAACACATTTGAACATATATTATTATTTTAAATATACCGCCATCAGGTTATTCGCCTGACATGCGCAGTGTGTCTGCAATGGTGTTGGGAACTAGACGCGACTCTTCAGGTGAGCCACGCGGCTTTAGAAAAAACTGCGACTAAAATTTAGACTAGGATTACTTATATTTGAGAAGAAAAATTGCTTTTAAATTTCTTCTCCATCGGTATGAAAAATTGAGGTAGTCAAAGTGGCGCAAAAAAAACATTATTTTGACATTATCACACGGGGATCGAATCGAAAAAAGTATTTTCTGTTCCGTTTTAACCAAAAGTGTCATCAATAACAGGCTTATCGCGACTGTAATCTTTTAAAAGTTTTTTTTTATCTACTTTCACAAGCTAGAGCCCCTTAAAGTTGTTAGGGTTTCTTAGCAAGTCAATATAGTTTTAAGCAACGTTCTAAAATGAAGATAATAGGTGTTCCTACAATAATTTAGCACGATTAAAACAGAACGGAAACGTAAAGAAGGAAAGAAAACGGCCTACATTTTAAGGCTAATATGCTGATGGGTTCAAAAATTTTGAGTTAGTCGTTAAGGGTTTTCCATTTGATGACTCTTAAATTTACCGTCGACAACCTGTCCTTTACGTCAGTTTTGCGGTAAAAAATGATGAAGGCGGTTATTAGGGGGCCAAATTCAGGAAGGTTTCGTTGGATTGAAAACGACGCTTAGTGCCGCCCTCGGAAATCTCGGTTGTCGGTTTTTATTCTCACTACATTTTTCCCTTTTTGAATGTGAAAAATTCAGTTGCAGACTTTTTTGATACTCGCCAAGTGACTGAGCACTTTTGAATATTTTATAACCCAACTAAATATTTAAATCTACTTTTTAATATGAGACTTTCACAAAAAGGCAATATAATGTACATTGTACACAAACTTGTTGTACCACAAAGCGTAAGATCGGACATTTGTACAAAATATGATCAGTTTTATGTTGATTTTGGAATTTGCAGCTTTTATTCAGCGTCCAGTGATATACAGTAAATATATGTATACAGTGTCGTCCCAGATTTAGTTATTATTTTCAATTATAACACAAAAATGTATCTGTTTAAAGGTTGGAGACAATGATGTTTCTTGAACGGTAGTAGAGTTTTGGACTTACATTGTCTTTTTTTGTTTTGAATCACTACGTTTTAACTGGTATGTAACTAGAGCTCTATTAAAATTTATACTAGCTAGGTGCAGTGACGCATAACTAAGTGGGCGGAGTCATGCGTTTAACTCTTACGTGTTTTATTTATACTAGCTAGGTGTGATGACGCATAACTGGATGAGTTATGTTCAAACCCGTGAGTCATGCGTTTTACTCTTACGTGGTCTTATTCGAAGATTCCGTTTAATTAACAAAGGTTTTCAGACGTTTCTCATATCTAATGAAGGCTTACTAAAACAACCTTGGTCTTGGTGTATGGTGGCAGCTTCCTTAAACTTCCTCCAGTGCGGTTTTTTGTCTCACCAATATAAGATTAGCCACACTGGCAGGGGATCTGGTAAACACAGTTTTTCTTGTCTTTTTGGCTTGAGAAAATTTAAAGAAGCTACCACTATACACCAAAACCCAGGTTGTTTTAGTAGGTAAGCCTTTATTAGTTATGAGAAGTCTGGAAACCTTTGTTAAGGAAATGTAATCTTCGAATAAGACCACGTAAGGGTTAAATGCATGATTCACGGGTATGACTTATCCAGTTATGCGTCATCACACCTAGCTAGTATAAATAGAACGCGTAAGAGTTAAACGCATGACTCTGCCCGCTTAGTTATGCGTCATTGTACAGGGACATTATTTTAAGTGTCTCACCCGATTGGCGACTTTGCTATCGACCACAATAAAAAAACAATTATATATTCCCTAATAGCTGTTAGTGAAGAAGCCAAATTTGATGCAAAAAAAATCTATGTTTACAAATTTGACAGATACGACGCCATATTCGATTTTCTTAAATGGCAAACCTACCTGATAGTAAGCCAGCAGCATTCGCTTATTTGTTCCAACATTAAAAATGTATAGTTGTCAACATTTATTTTCAGCCGTTCCGGAGATACGAGGCTTTGAAGTTGGTGATTTTGTTATCATCGAATTAACAGAAGCTTTGAGATTAGAAACTCAATTTTTTTTGGAGATACGTAATTTTTTATGGCAAAGCCACCCATGCTGTTGCCATATATGTCAGATGTCAAAAAATTACAAATACGACGCCATTTTGAATTTTTTAAAATGGCAACCCACATTTATAACTACGTCAGTAAATAGCATATCGCGGTCCGATTTCAACGGAAATACGACCGTATCAAAAACTGCATCGTACGATTATGTCTTTTAAGTATCTCACCCCATTAAAAAATAGAAGCTTTGTAATTAAAACATCATTTTTTTCTGGAGATACGTAATTTTTTATGGCGGAGCCACCCATGCTATTGTCATATATGTCAGATGTCAGAAAATGACAGTTACGACGCCATTTTAAATTTTTTTAAATGGCAACCCACATTTATAACTACGTTAGTATATTGCATTTCGCGGTCCGATTTCAAAAATATATAGTTGTCGATATTTATTTCCAACCCTTACCGATATACGACCGAATCAATAACTGCATCGTTCGATTATGTCTTTTAGGTATGATTTTTTAATCACAAAGCTTCTATTTTTTAATGGGGTGAGATACTTAAAAGACATAATCGAACGATGCAGTTATTGATTCGGTCGTATATCGGTAAGGGTTGGAAATAAATATCGACAACTATATATTTTTGAAATCGGACCGCGAAATGCAATATACTGACGTAGTTATAAATGTGGTTCGCCATTTAAAAAAATTCAAAATGGCGTCGTAACTGTCATTTTCTGACATCTGACATATTTGGCAACAGCATGGGAGGCTCTGCCATAAAAAATTACGTATCTCCAGAACAAATTGAGTTTCTAATCTCAAAGCTTCTGTTAATTCGATGATAACAAAATCACCAACTTCGAAGCCTCGTATCTCCGGAACGGCTGAAAATAAATGTTGACAACTATACATTTTTAATGTTGGAACAAATAAGCGAATGCTGCTGGCTTACTATCAGGTAGGGTTGCCATTTAAGAAAATCCAATATGGCGTCGTATCTGTCAAATTTGTAAACATAGACTTAGAACTTATTTAGTATTCACCTGAAGATGACGGGAGATGCTTACTAGTTAAAACGTAGTGATTCGAAACAAATAAAGACAATGCAAGTCCAAAACTCTACTGCAGTTCACAAAAATTTATACTTCATAAAATGTTTAACTTGACCTAAAAATAATGATGCCACTAAGAAAGTTCAGTTATATTATACAGGGTTCAGAAAAGGGTTATATGATATTTTAAATTGCAAAATTTTTAAAAATGTGGCTTGTTAAACTAGTGGATACAAGTGGAACACAAATACAAAGTATAAACTAAAAAATTTATATTGGTCATATTCTACAGTAAGAACATTATTATGTATGTAACCAAAAGGTAATTTGTAAAAATTTTTTTATTACCTGAACATTTTTTCTAACTGGGTATAAAATATAATTACGCAATTATTGCCTTAATAAATTATCGCACATTGTACCGGGTGATTCATTAAGGGTGACGAGCGGCCATATCTCGAAAACTACTGGGCATGGAAATTCAGGAAAAAAAATGATAACTAAAGTGGCCATGAGAAAATCCTGGAAATAATTTTTAAGTTCCGCATTTTGCCGCAAGAGGGCGTAATTGAAATTTTAAAATTTTACATATCTCCGAAAATTCCACATTAGCTCTACTAATTATTATTATTATTAACATTGATAATGAAAAAATTAGTTTTATAAAAATTGTTGGAAATGACCACGTCACTTAATAGGCATGCTTCCGCCCGTCTAATTTAATTTAATTATTTTAGTTAAGAACGGTGTGCCTGAGGAGAAAAACGCAAGATACCATTTTTATGCAGAATTGACCAGACTACTCTACTAAATAATATCCACATGGAAAAATATCAGTGGCATCCTACTATTTTTCTAAAAAATATATAATCGCTTCTTCATTTAAAGTTTTAAAAATTATTCTATTTGCGATAACGCTCAAACGACCGGAGATATCGAGCTGCGGTTTTAATATTTTTTCTAGCAAATTTAATCTACTTTTTGAATATGGTATCATAATTATACCGTATGATTTATTTTTTCGGAGTAAAATCAAAAAATGTGTTATACAAATTGCGACTTCTAGCATTTTTTTTGGAGAACTAATATGGACAACTAAATACGATTGGTGAAAGTAGTTTCTGATATATGGTCGCTCGTCACCCTTAATGAATCACCCGGTATAATACAGCTTACATTTTTTAGTAATAAAATTAGTTTTGTCGGAACAGAAATTATTTTAAAAATATTCTTTTCCCAGACACGATTTCGAGGTATTTTAAGTTTTTGTCGCACTTTTTATAGTAGGTACCTATAACTAAAATTTCTTAACGGCAGTAATATTTTTAAAGCAAACAAAACTTTTTCAAAGAATACAATTTCAAGAAATCAACAATAAATAAATTTTCCATTTTTAACTAAATCTGGACAGACACTGCATAAAAAATGTCATTTCTTTACTTTTCTTTTTTTAGTAAAAATGAGTTTTCAATTAATAGAGATAACTAGATTAAGGAGTTTTTTGTTTAACAGGTTAGTTATTAAATCACATCAAATACTTTGACCATATTTACGCTAAATTGATCAAAAGTGATCCAACAAACCTGAAAAATGCAGAAATTTTAAAGCGGCTTAAATATCTATTTTAATTGTAGAATAGGTACATCAGCTTTTATCAGGAGAATTGATTATTCCATTAAAATCGGATTTGTACATAGAATAGAGGACAGGAAAGCAAAATTTCTGGATTAAAAATGCTGTTGACGATATCAATGGGTAAAAGACAATAAACGTTTGTGAGCTTTATATCAATTTTTGCTTCAAATTTCTTTAGCACAGATTTTTTGGTAAAACAACAAACTTTTTCTTAAAAAAAACGCATTAACTTTTCCTCTGTCGTTGCTAAATTTTGTCAGGTTTCTTAAATAATAAACACAGAAAATGTTCATTACAATTATCACGTGCTGAATTATTTAATTTAAAATCTTACGTAAATATTTGTGTAAAAAAACGACTTTATAAAGGGTTATTAAAAAATATATATTTTTTTGTAGAGCAGTGGCGGCTCACGGTCTTAAAAGATGGTGAAGAGCTAGGTATAGTGCGGATACTTAAACAAACATTGACGCCAATGTTGTAGAGTGGAAATAATATTATTGAGTGACAAACATACATTTGAACGATAGAAGAGTTTTGGACTTGCATTGTCTATATTTGTTTCACATCACAACGTTTCAACTGGTAAGTATCTCAAGTCGTCTTCAGGTGAATACTAAATAAGTAAAGTAACTACATGGAGCATAACCGAGATGGGTGCAGTCATGCGTTTAGTTCGTGTGCGGTAATTTAAGTTTGCATCTACTTAGCAAAGGTTTCGAGATATTTTTTATATCTAGTGAGGTCTTACTAAAACAATCTGGGTTCTGGTATATGGTAGCAGCTTCTTTGAACTTCCTTTTTCTCCAATGTGGTGTTTTATGCAGGATTTTAGTTTCGGTCCACTTGATGTGATGACCGTGTGTCCAGGCATGGTCAGCTGCACCTGATTTTTCGGTTTCTCCTTTAAGCGTGTTGTCTCTGTGTTCCTTGACCCTAGTTTCAAGTGGCCTTAGAGTCTCACCAATGTAAGATCGGCCACATTCGCAGGGGATCTGGTAGACGCAGTTTTTCCTGTCTTTTTGACTTGTTGGTTTTGTCTTCGTCAGGTGGCTTCTTAAAGTGTCTTTAGAGCTGAATACCGTATTGATGTTGTATCGTTGTCCTAGCCTTCTAATTCTCTCAGATACTCCTTTGACATACGGAATGTTGAGTGTTGATTGAAACTCTTGCTTCTTTTGTGTATTTGGCCGATTCTTGCGATTTTTCAATAGCTTATCAACTAAATGCATGGGGTAGCCATTTTTGTTGAGGTCGGTCTTAATGTTGCTAGTTTCTTCTTTGAGGGCTTCATTTGAATTACAGGTAATTGAAGTGTCCACAAGCGTTCTTACTATGCCATGTTTTGTGCTGATTGAGTGATTTAAAGTGTAATTCAGATATTGACCTGTATTCGTAGGTTTCCTGTACACTGATGTATGGATGGTGTTACCATTTTTCTTTACGTTCACATCTAGGAAGGGTAATTGATTGTTTTCTTCTTTCTCCATGGTAAATTTGATTGTCGACGTCAGGCTATTAATGTGATGTAAGAATTCCCTGAGTTCGTCATCGTTTCCATTCCAAATAATAAAGGTGTGTCCACATCGCTCAAATTCCTGCGTAAAGAACCACATTGGAGAAAAAGAAAGTTCAAGAAAGCTGCTACCATATAGGTACCAGAACCCAGATTGTTTTAGTAAGCCCTCACTAGATATAAGAAATATCTGGAAACCTTTGTTATGTAGATGCAAACTTAAATTACCGCACACGAACTAAACGCATGACTGCACCCATCTCGGTTATGCTCCAGTGCATCTAGCTAGTATACATAGAGCTGTAGTTACTTTACTTATTTGGTATTCACCTGAAGACGACTGGAGATACTTACCAGTTGAAACGTTGTGATGTAAAACAAATAAAGACAATGCAAGTCCAAAACTCTTCTATCAGTCAAGAAACATCATTGTCTCCAACCTTCAAACAAACATACATTTAATAAGGGTATCGTTATTGCTCTATGACGTTCATATAAAAAGTATTTTGGTGTGTGTTTTTTTCATATCGGATACTTTTTATGATTATTCTCATCCCATCATTGATCTCAATATAGGGCTTATTATAAACACCTTAATATCTTCTATTTTACATATTTCTTAAAACTCAAGCAGTACTATAAAGACGCTGTAGCATGTAAAAGTGCCTAAAAGAGTACACTTAGCCGCGAAAATAACGCACAACCAATAACTATGCTCAATTTCAAAGTTAATTTACTCGCGAACCGATAAATCGATTTCCATAAATTAGTTTTTAAATTGTAGCTTTTTTCTTTGGTATTTGCACTGTTATAGAATTTTTTATTCAGATTTCAGTTTTAGGCTTATACATGGGGCAAAAATGAGAATAATTTTTTTATGGTAAATTTGAGACATCCTGTAGGAAGCATTTGCAACAAAAACGTATGCGTGGTAAAGTCATTTTGTAGCCCTATGTTTTCTAAACATTTTGTTTTTTTAATTTCTCTAATAACTGTTATATCAAAGAAAATACAGTTTACTTATAAGAACTGTATAGGTACTTAATATATAGAAACAAACCTAAAACTTTATATTTATATATACAGGGTGGCCCGTTGTCAACGCAGGATTTAATAGTATTTAGAACTATTTTATACAGGGTGATTCCTAAGTTGATACTTCTTTTTTAGGTGTGTATAGAGGGCATTAAAATAAACAACATTTTTAAATACCTTTTTCAAAAAACTTTAAAATAGGCAAGATACCGAAGTAAAAAATCTAAGTGCGAGCCTGGTCATCGAAACGTAGCCTGCTATACATTATGTTGTTTGTCTTATTAGGCATGCAATTTACGAGTCGGTGGTGGGTTATTTGGCAATACGCTGCGTCTGTTTTTCTGAAGCAAGTTTATTTTAAATTGGTGACACGTGAAAATTGTTAAATTAGAAAACAATAAACTAGTAGATATGGTGCTAATTTACGGTGAGTGTCGTCAAGTGGCGGCTGCTGCTTCGAGATTATACGCAGAACTCTTTCCCTTGCGGGCTCATCCAATACCGAGAAGTTTTCTTAATGTTATTTAACGGACAAGTTATGCAGAACCGTATTTGATCCATAGTGTAATACATGAATGTAAGTACCTTATTTTTGAGTTTTTTTGAAAAAAGGTATTTGAAAATGTTGTTTATTTTATGGCCTTCTATACACAGCTAAAACAGAAGTATCAACTTAGGAATTACCCTGTATAATACAGGGTGTCTCAAATAGTCAGGGCGAATCCAACATACTCTTTTTTTTTAACCCAACACCCTATATATTATATTATTTTCTAATTCCCTATACAATTCCACGTACATTTTGTACAAAATTTCATATAATATGTCTAAATTTAATTGTTTTTGAGATATTTGAGAGTTTAAAATATGGCATTTTTAGATTTTAATAGGCATATCTATGAGTAGAAAACAACCCTTTATCTGTTAGTTTTTGCAGATTCTTAATTTAATAAAGATAATCATAATTAAAAAATAAGTTAGCTTTCACAACAAAGAATGAGACGTAAATTTAATTGCCGAACTTACTGAAATAAATCAGATAATTTAAAAACCTGTTTTTGATGACGTAAAAAGGTATACGACGAAAACTTTCGAAATCGATTGTGCTCCATTTTATTTTGATAAAAGTGTCGGATAATTGAAAAATAACAATTCTTGTGGAGTAAAAACAGGTGGTTGATTTTGAACTTCAATAAACATTTTAAAACTTCAAACTGGAAATGAGCGAAAAGATAAAACTTTAAACTTATGTCCAATAAAGTGACTATTCATCATGGACTATTTTAAACCACATAAATATGTTTATTGCTTTCACTTTGGGCTTACTGCAGGATTCTCGCATTCAGCATGGAAAAAGTTTCAAAATTCACTCATTGTTTTCATTTCTCTTTTTATGTACAAAGATGAATAGAAAAGTGTATGGGGATAAAACATTTCCGACTTCATTGATGTAAATATTCAGTCGTTTCAAAAACCACAAGGGAAAACTACAAATATACAAACAACCTTATGGAATGCTATTGAAATAAAGAAACCAAAAAGGGCCAGATGATTGTCGTGTTCCCTTTTACACAGATATTTTTTTGTAGACCTACACGATATAATATTTCATATGTCTGGACGAAAAAACTGTAGGGTATGTTATTTTTGTGATTTTTGATACTTACTACTTTTAGTTAAATTTTTTTTTAAGTTGAATGAATACATTTATAAATTATCATACAGGGTGTTTCATTAAGCTCGACGAACGGCCATATCTCGGAAACTACTGGGCATAGAAATTAAGAAAAAAAAATGATAACTAAAGTGGCCATGAGAAAATCCAGGAAACAATTTTTAAGTCCCGCATTTTGCCGCAAGAGGGCGTAATTGAAAAGTAAATTTTAAAATTTTACATATCTCCGAGAATTACATTAAAAAGCATATCTTTGGTAACACCATTAAAAAGCTTGGACAATTATTATGCATTATTTTGGTCCTATGCTCATTAACGTACCGACTGTTGAAAGTGTAATCATTTAAATCGCTGTAACTTATAAACGACTTATCCGATTTTAGCAAACTAAAGACTGTCTGGAAGAGAAATGTATGCACTTTCACCAATCATATTCAGTTGTAATAGTTCTAAAAAAAATGCTAGAGGGCGCAGTTTGCAATAATAACACATTTTTTGATTTTACGGTATAATTATGGAACCACAATCGAAAAGTAGATGAAATTTGCTAGAAAAAATATTTTAACCGCAGCTCGATATCTCCGTTCGTTTCAGCGTTATCGCCAATAGAATAGTTTTTAAAACTTTAAATGAAAAAGCGGTTATATATTTTTTAGAAAAAAAGTGGGACGCCACTGATATTTTTCCATGTGAATATTATTTCGGATTAGCCTGGTCAATTCTGCATAAAAATGGTCTCTTGCGTTTTTCTCCTCAGACACACCGTTCTTAATTAAAATAATTAAATTAAATTAGCTCTACTATTTATTATTATTAACATTGATGATTAAAAATTTTGTTTTATAAAAATTGTTGGAAATGACCACCTTCACAATAGGCATGCTTCCGCCCGTCTAATTTAATTTAATTATTTTAATGTGAGCGACAAATGTAAACTTATTTTATTTATACTTGATGTGTTTTATTTGCAGAACAAAACTAACAAGATTATTTTATAAGGTGGGCATAAGGCACATATTGTAAATACCAATATTGCTTTGCCAAACGCAGTGAAAAACTAACATGAGTTTCTTGTAATAACTGGCAACATATTGAAATAACATCTTGTTTAATTTCTTAACTTTTTATTTTACTAATGCAAAAGTTGGTGTGGTAACGTTATTTTTATGCAGAAAAAAAAATTGATAAAAGTTAAAAGCCAATGAAATCCCAAAAAATATTTACTAAATGTCAATTTATGAAAAAAAATATTAAAAATTATTGTTTTTAAAATAAAAATAACTTTTTGACCCTCTCCATTATCTCATGTTCCAAATTTAAAAAGTTTTTTAAATTCATTAATAAACATGGACAGAATTCAGGCCAAGAGAACGACATGTTTTTGGTCTAATTTAATATACGGTGCATCGTGGTTGGAAACATAAAAAATCCCATGTAAGTTTTGGACTGTACAAATTTGTGCTCTTCTGTTGACTTTAGAGCGTTGTTGTAGCGAGATTTTTTAAGATTTTTGTATGGTGAGTGCAAATGCGGAGTTTGAATAATTTTGGACAATACGATCTTAACTTATTTAAATAGGATTGCGATTGTATTTGATATGTTTTTCGTTTATTTCCCTGATAGACCCATCCCTACCAAGTCGGCAATATAAAAAGTTATAACTGTTACAGATAATTGCAAATACACAGCACAGAATCATGAAGGAGCTGAAGAAAACCATGATTAAGATCTTAATATTTTACTTCACGTCGAAGAAAATAAACATATTAGCACTAGAACTCTCGGGGAAAGGGTAGAAAAACATTACACTACAGTACTGCGAATAAATATCATTGACATAGGTATTAAAACCATCAAGAATTGTTAGAAGAGCATGAAGAGCGACGATCACTTTTTTGTTTTAAAATGATGGAGTGAGCTAACAACAACAGACATTTTTTACAAAATATTTTCTTCTCAGACGAATGCATGTTTATATTAAATAATGAGCCGAATAAACAAAATTATTGGTACTGGAGCCTACAAAATAAACATCGTCTTGCATACACTCAAACCCAATACCCTTAGAAAGTGAATGGAATTTTTGGACTTCACATCATTGGACCTTTTTTATTCGTTGAACCATTCTTATTGACGGAAATCTTATGTCTTCAACATATTTAGATATTTTTCAAAATAAAATTGGACCCGCACTGAAGGAAGTCGCTGATGAAAATCAAGAAATTTGGTTCCAAATCTTATTCCATTCCACAAGTCACTTTTGGTACGCGAATATCTCTCTAATGGGCACTTAATCGGTCCAAACTAAACAATTAACTGGTCAGCTACGCCTCCGAAACTCTCACCAAACGACTTCTTCCTCTGGAGGCATTTAAAAAAATTATTTATCAAAGTGTTAGGTTTGAGAGTTTAGAGAAATAAAAAATTTAAGTTTAATGCAATCTGGAAGAATTACCCAGTACCAACTCGCTAATGTTCGTAGAGGATTTTACAAAGGTTTATTTAAACTTTTAATTAAGAATTAACAATATTTCAAACGATTGTACAGTTTTATTTAAATAAAATTATTGGGTTTATTTTATAAACAATTGTTTATTTTTATACACCCTCTTATTTTCTTCTCCTTTTAGCAATTCTTGATGATTTTAATACTATTTAATAGGTTTTGATCCGTTTTGAAAATAATGTTCGTTTGAATTGAAAATATTAGTTAAATCCATTTGTAAAACATATCTATTAAAGATTTTTAAAAAGCCTACAATCACAGGTTGACAAGTCTAATCAATGCTGATGTCCGTAGCATCACCTGTTGAATTCCAATGAAAAACTAATCGCAATCTTATTCAAATAAGTTAAGATCGGGTTGTCCAAAATTGTTCAAACTCCGCATGTGCGCTCACCTAAAAAAATCTTCCTACAACCATGCTCTAAAATCAACAGAAGAGCAAATATTTGAACAGTCTAAAACTTGCATGAGATTTCCTATGTTTCCAACCACGATGCACCACCGGGTATATAATTTCGCATTGAGCTGGTAAGAAGAATTTGGTCGAACTAAGCGTAAAAATGCGCTCTTAAACATGAGATTAGATTAGATTATTACCAATAATTTTTGTCGCCAGTATGATTAGTTGGTATTAATGGAAAATACTTTTTTAGTACAATATTTAAAAAAAGTATACATTTATCGAAAAACGTATTAGTTGAAAGGTCAGTTACTGAACATTTTATATCGGGTCTCTCAATTTCACCATCATTCACCGTTCTTTTGCCATTTTGTAACATATCGGTATAGTTCAGAGCGAACTGGTCTTTTGTGAACCCTTGAACTAGTTCTAATTCCAGTTCCTAAGATAGTAGTTTAAAGTAAACGGTATTCACACGTATTTTGTGGTTTAAGATGTTATCAAATGCCATTACATAATAATGCTAGTCGGTGTTTTTAGTACGTGTGTCTCGGGTATATTCAAAACCGGGAAATTAACCATAAAATACGTTTTACAATGGATATCTAAGACGGTATTTTATGAAAATGGGTTATAGAATGTAACACTTTTGTTCTTTTATGATCGAATAAAAATTTTACAAAGCTGTAAATATTATATAGTTAATAGTCAGGTCGGCTTTAAAGTTACGTAAAATGGATTATGCAGCAAAAATAGACAAAATGAAACAAAGTATTAAATAAGGCTTACTAGGTTCATTGTTTAATACATTTTTACAAACTTTTAAAGGTAAGAAAAACAAATAAAAGTATATTTCAAGGTAATTTTTAACTTTGCAGGAGAAAAATATTCTACTGACCTATTTTGTTAAAATGCACTCTTCTTAGGGCACAAAATATTCCATTTTTTACAAGCTACGAATTATTTTCGCAATCTATCGATTTTTGCTGAATTAACTACTTTTTTTTTATTTATTTTTGCTTGAATTAACCTACCGAGATGTGCTAGGGTGCTGGTAACTCTGCGCTTAGACCGCGGCAGTGGCTTCATGGTGAGCTAGTAGCATTCGACCGTGGCGGTCCGAGTTCGATTCCCGGAGTGGGCATACGCTTAATTAAAAAAAATGGCGCTCCGTGCCACATCTTACTGGTGTGTTCCACCAAGTGCTGCCTTAAGTAGCTTCGAGATCCCTTTTCTTTTCGTCGGATCCTAGCTTTACTGATGAGTCATGATATGACGAGGACCGAGGAGCTATGAGGCAGTAAAAAAGATAAACTAGTGTACACACGTGTTTCGGATTTCACGCTAAGCTGTAGGACCCGTCTGGCTGACATTACCCAGACGATAGAGGATACAATGGACCTTATAGACCTAGTATACGGGCTTTTCCGTCAACCCCAGCAACAAAAAAAAACTCTACCCTTAAATGACAAAATTGCCCAATAGTGATAACTCAAGCAAAATGAAGAAAACTACTGGAATGGCAACAATCTTTAAACAATATTTTAAAGGTCTCTCCCCTGCTGCCCACCCCCTAAAGACGGCACTGAGAAAAACTGAACATGAGAAGAAGAAACTTGTACTATAATTTAAATTACTACAAGATTTATGACCTTGTTAACATAACAGCAACAAAGAATATACCCAAAATAACTTCTGTTGGGTTAATCGCAAGTTTTTCTTTTTTTCCCCTCTTTTTGGGGATTCTATGTAAAAATAACGCGACAATTTAGATTTTTAAAACATAATATGTATATATCTTTCCTGAGGCAATGGGAATAGATAACACTGTATAGCAATTTAAAAATACGCCCTCCATAGATTTGTTCTCACTTTACGCTTGCTATTCGTTATCAGCGTTGTAAGGCTGTCCACATCTTTCTTTTTTCACATTCTGAAAATTTATTGCATCACTTTTTAAAATTAAGTGGGTTGTGGGTTGTTAGCTTATCCTCGGTTATATTTGATTCATTTTGTTGACTTTGTAAGCATTTATTTTTCATGACACAAAGTGGTAAAAGTAGGAAGTCATCTTGGAGACTCAACAACACCACACAGAATTATTAAACAAAATAAATGCCTATACCATAATTATATTATAGAACATTTTTTTAACTTAACGTCACAACATCTTAAAATTTTCATTAAAGCTGCACAATTTTAAATAAATATTAATAAATTTTAAAAAATGTTTATAAAACAACAACTAATCAACAATAACAACAAGAATTTTAATAGCGTATATGTTATATTTGTTGACAATAGAGCTTCAAACATCATTACATTGAAGAAATCCTCCAAGAAAAGGTCGTTCCATTTGTTACAATTTATATTGATGCAAATAATGCTAGACCCAATAATGCACATGTCGTACTGTGAAGAACTCTGCAAGAACGGTTGGCACTGGCAGAGAAATATCAGGCGATTCCTCAAAAAAGAATAGATAACCTTATTTATTCGATGCCACGAAAACTAACTTTTATCGGTTGTCTATTGTGTTGCTTATGATCTTATCAGTTACTGTGTCAATGACAAAGATAATTTTTTAAACATTACCAAAGAAGACAACAAAAACCTTATAACTAAAAAAAATTCTGTACTGCATGTAGTGGTCTATGCTTGCCACCCTATTATAATTTATTAATTACTAGGACGGAAATGTGCCTGTAGAAATGGAACCTATAAACCTTTCTGATTACTAAATTTTACTAATTCATTTGTTGTGTGGCTTATCTATAAATAAATCTAATTATTGTTTAATATAATGTTAAGGCTTTTAAAGTAAATTGCCATTAAATATTTGTTTGGTGACGTCAACCTAACGTGGCGAGAAATAAACATTTAATGATTATATTTTAGGCACTAAAGAAAGTGTGTAGGAAGAACGGTTGAAATGTATACAAAAAGACGTGAATCTAGTAATTTTGTCACCTAATTTCAAATTAATTAGAAATCAAATTGGAGGCAATTTTGGAGTTATATTTAGAACAAAAATAGTAATCGGTTCAGAAATACCTTGATAATTCAGTAAAAGACAAACTTTTTTTTCAATATTTTGGCTTTGCATTAATTATTTATAACTTTGTGAAGTGAGAAATTTATCGCAAAAAAACTCTGCTCTGTTAACAACATTTTAGCATTCTAAAAAGTAGTAAGAAAATCTTTCACTTTTATGTAACGGTGTGTAGAACAATGTAACCCTAGTGACGAATTAAGGACATATCGATTTTAAAAGAACAGTTTTTTCGCTGTATATACAGGGTGTCTCTAAAAGGTACGGAAAAAGAGCTACCACAATTTCCTGAGGCGTAAATATGACGATCTAACCCAACTTACCTTAGTCAAAAAGTGGATGATTTCGCAGATACGGAGTGTCGAAAGTTCAATTTGGTTTTAATTTTTTATAAATAATTTTTTTATTAATTGGTGTATTGTCACAATATTCGGCTTGGGGGGTTTTGCGGGGTAAGAAATTAGAATCTGACCTCATTTTTATTGTAAAGTTTAGAGGGCGCCACCTGCGGTACCTTGCACACATTTAGAACCAAATAACTTTTTTGAGCCACCCTATATTTAAGTTTTAAATAAAAAATCGGATTCTCCAACGTCTTTTACCTAAAAAAGATACACGTGGTAAGAGTTGATTTAAGCAGCTGTTTTTGAGATATCTAGATTTAAAAAATTCACATCGTGTACACAAGTCAGTTTTTAGTGACCTTATTTAAATTTACCGTCCACGCTTCAAATCTGTTCAATCTGGTCATACACGAAGTGAATTTTTTTTAATCCAGATATCTCAAAAACAGCTGCTCAAATCAACTCTTACCACGTATACCTTTTTTAGGTAAAAAACATTGGAGAATCAGAATTTTTATTTAAAAGTTAAATATAGGGTGGCTCAAAAAAGTTATTTGGTTTTAAATGTGTGCAAGGTACCGCAGGTGGCGCCCTCCAAACTTTACAATAAAAATTAGATCAGATTCTAATTTCTCACACCCCCCCCCCCCCCCTAAGCGGAATATTGTGACAATACACCAATTATTAAAAAAAATATTTATAAAAATGTTAACAAAAATTGAACTTTTGACGTTCTCTATCTCCGAAATTATCCACTTTTGGACTAAGTTAAGTTGGATAAGATCGTCATATTTACGCCTCAGGAACTTGTGGTAGCTTTTTTTCCGCACCTTTTAGAGACACCGTCTATAAAGTGTTAATCATATGCCGATATGTTATGTTATATAATGTTGGTGCCTCTTTAATACACATATACCGGGTCCTCCAACGTGGCGGGGATGGAAGATTAAATCATTATCGAGGAGCTTATCAAAAATACTAAACCAAGGTATCGACTTAAAAGCGGCATATTTGAAAAATATTTTGCATTATACAGGGTGGCTCAAAAAAGTGTGGCGGACTAAGCTTGCATTTTTTTAAATGGAACACCCTATATATTAAAACCGTTTTTTTGGTTTAACATGTTAAACCGGAAGTTGGTATTTTTGGATAGAGAATAAAAAACTAAGATAGGGAGGTGAAAACCATTTTTCTCTAAGATGAACCGTTCCAATGTTACAGCCTGTCAAAGTCAAAAAATGCCATATTTTAAACGTCAATTACTCAAAAACAATTGAATTTAGACATATGACATTTTATACAAAATATACGTGGAATTGTATAGGGAATTAGAAAATAATATAATATATAGTGTGTTCCATTTAAAAAAATGCAAGTTTAGTCCGCCACACTTTTTTGAGCCACCCTGTATAATATAAAATATTTTTAAAATATGCCGCTTTTAAGTCGATACCTTATGCTGGTTTAGTATTTTTGATAAGCTCCTCAATAATGATTTAATCTTCCATCCCCGCCACGTTGGCGGCCCAGTATATTACTAATAACATTGTTCAATGATTATATCCCTACTATGGATATTTGATCAGGTCCCGTTGAGTTTGCGCAGTTTAAAAATGTTCTTGTTAATTGATGATTAATCAAATATTTTACAGAACCGGGTTCCAAATATGTTCCAAGCATTTATTTTACGTCACTCGTTAATATAATAATAATAACCACAATCAGTGTCGTCTCTAGGAGGTGAGCAGCAGGAGCGATAAACACTTATTTTACTGCTAAATTTCCCAAATAAAAGTTATCTTAGAATCTATTTTCCATTTTGCAGAGATACTTTGTTAAAGCTAACAAAATAGTACAAGATAGAAATTCAAAGTTACTTCAGTGCATCATTATTACAGACAATACTTGTACTAATGCTATCCAAACAAGAAAACTTGTTCGTTTCGCTCCTTAGGGCTATCATTTAATGAAAGCATACTACAATCACAAAGAACACTTTGAATACAATATTTTAATTTCCGTAAAAGCAGTGTATGAGGTGGAAAACGGAAATTGTAAAGATTGCATTGTTATTCTGCACAAGCGAAGTTTGATTTTTGATTGAAAATTCTATATTGCCTAAGTGTAACAATGTCGCAGGATTTAATAGTTGTATGTGTTTCATCACAAGTGGTATCGGAGATTCGGTACCTATTGCTATATTAGTTTTAATAGATTATGTATTTCTTTATACAAAAAACTATTTCCTAGACTAAAATGAAATAATTTCTTTTAAAAATGTGTTTACTTTGCATTAATTAGAAACAATAAAAATTCAATAAATACAGGGTGATTCCTATGTTGATACTTCTGTTTAAGGTGTTTATAGAAGGCATTAAAATTAACAACATTTTCAAATACCATTTTCAAACAACTTAAAAATAGGCAAGATACCGAAGTAAAAAATGCTATACATTATGTTGTTTGTCTTATTAGTCATGCAATTTACGAGTCGGTGGTGGGTTATTTGGCAATACGTAAATCTAAGTGCGGGCCTGATCACCAAAACATAGCCTGCTATACATTATGTTGTTTTTGTCTTATTCGTCATGCAATTGGTCAGTTATTTAATTGGCAATCCACTGCAGTGTGTTTTTCTGAAGCAAGTTAGTTTTAAATTGGTGACACGTGAAAATGGTAAAATTTAAAAATAATGAACCAGTAAATATGGTGATAATTTACGGTAAGTGTCGTCAAAGTGCGGCTGCTGCTTCGAGATTATATGCAAAACGCTTTCCCTTGCGGGCTCATCCTACACCCAAAAGTTTTGTTAATGTTATTTAAGGGGCGAGTTAGGCACAACCGTATTTGATCCATAGTGTAATAAATGAATGTAAGTAGGTACCTTATTTTTGAGTTTTTTGAAAAAAATTATTTGAAAATGTTGTTTATTTTAATGCCTTCTATAGACAGCAAAAAAGAAGTATCAACTTAGGAATCGCCCTGTATAAATATTAGATAATAAAAAATAATACATTTTATATTAGTATATGTTACAGAATTCCTGAACTTTTAAAGGCCGTATAATAATAATTGTTATAATCTTTATTACCTATTAAAATATTTTTTTATTAATGATTAATTTTATAAGTATAAAATTTGTTTTGACTATAAAATTTTTATATATTAAATTTTACATTTAAAAGCCTTGAAATAAGGCTTTTAAAATTTTTTATTTTTTTATTGGTTTAAAATATATTTATTATAGATTAGATATACAGAGTTCCTTAATAACGTAATAATATCTCAGGATATAATTTCTCAGGTAATTTTATTAAGAAAAATTCATATGAATATAAAGCTTCAAAGGCTTACATTTTTGCTACACAGAGTGTTGAATTATTTTGTTTTAAATTGATTCTTGTTAATATAAACTTATCTTTTAAAATAACCTGAAGAATCATACCCTAAATGCTGGAAAAATATAGCTTTAAAATTGATAAAATATCAAAGTATTATTTATCTATCGAAAATCTAGCCATTTTTAATAAAAGAAAATCCAATTTGAAAGATACACTTCATAATATAAAATAAAAGTTTAAGTTGCTTTAGCACTCCGAAAAAGAAAAACAACACTGTTACTGTAGTTTATAAAACCTCGCAATAAAATTTTATATGTCTTCATATTCAGTTGAAGGTGTAAACTATAAAAGTCAAAAGTTTAAATTTATAACGTTACATAAATTCGTCCATTTAGGTAATACTTTTTAAGGAGACTTTTATCGTTCAAAAAGTTTAAATATGCTTTGTAAATTATTTCGTAAATACTGTGCGAAAGTTTCTATTACTACTAAATGGTCGACCTTCTAGAATGTCTATAAAGTCAAACCTCTAAAAATGGTATATTAAAAAGTAATTTAACATTCATTTTGACAACAGAAATTTAATAGCTAATAAAATATGTATTGCTAAGATTTCTTAAACTTTGGAAAGGACCCCGCACAAAGCTTATGAGAGAGGGCTTTCGGCTAATTTTTCTTAATTTTTAGTGTTTAGTAGATCTTGACGTCCTAATTAAAAGTGATAATGGCCGTAATCCAATCCTATGACTAGTTTTTGTGTTATGGCCTTAAGTTGGCAACTTCTTACTTTGATATTTTATGCATTGTCTGGAGTTTTCACTTGTTTCTTAAAAACTATCAACTTTTTTATTTTTTTTATGAGTGGAAAAGTAGGCCTTTAGTTTTCTTTTACTGATATAGAAATAAAATATGTACTGGATGTTAAATAATTTATAGGCAAATTAATTAAATACTAAGATTAAAAAATTATGAAAATCTACAAAAAAAATTTACTCATTTTTTAAATTTTGAAAACAAACGGTTAGGTTTTGTTCATATTTTAATATCTTGTAGTACCAAGCTGTGGATAAAAAAAGGGTATAGGTTGACAGAATATATTGCCGGGATATTTTATTTTTCAAAAAAAAAAATGAAAATTCACCTGAAAACGTAATAAACGACTTTTAGTTGATTCAATTAATTAATATGCCAATTTCTAACAATTTTCTTTTACAATAATTATTCCCTAACACATTGTTATCTTATATATACAGGGTGAACCAGTTACGATGTTTTACACAAGTAAAAACTTTTAAATATGGGGGAAAAAAATATAAATTAAGAAAAAAAAACATATTGGTATGACTCTAAGACAATCTAAACGTATCATGTACAAAAGGATTTTATGAAAAAAATATTTTATATTAACAACAATATTTTGTCTTTGATAAAAAAAACCATTTTTTACTTTTCCTATATTTAAAAGTTTTTACTTGTGTAAAACATCGTAACTGGTTCACCCTGTATATATAAGATAACAATGAGTGTTAGGGAATAATTATTGTAAAAGAAAATTGTTACAGATTGGCATAATAATTAAATGAATCAATTAAAAGTCGTTTATTACGTTTTCAGGTGAATTTTAAATTTTTTTTTGAAAAATAAAATACCCGGCAATATATTCTACGTCAACCCATCTTTTTCATTCGCAGCTTGGTACTACAAGATATTAAAATAAGAACAAAATCTAGTCGTTTGTTTTCAAACATCAAAACATGAGTAAAATTCTTGTTGAATTTTCATAATTTTTTAATATTAGTTTTTATTTAATATACCTTTTAATTTATCAACATCCTATACATATTTTATTTCTTTATAAGTAAAAGAAAACTTAAGGCATACTTTTCCACCAATAAAAAAAATAAAAAAGTTGATATATTTTAAGAAACAAGTGAAAACTCCAGACAATGCATAAAATCTCAAAGTAAGAAGTTGCCAACGTTAAAAGACCATAACTTAAAAACTAGTCATAGGATTGGATTACGGCCATGGACGAAAGCCATTTCCTATAGGCTTTGTGCGGGGTCCTTTCATAACCGTTGCAGATTCTTATCTAAACATAAATAATTATCCCAGAAAAAAATTACAAAAAACAAAATATTATTGATACGTTTATTATTTTAACAACTCTATTACCACTTGGTGTAAATAACAATCAATTTTCAAACTGTTGAAATTAATCTATCATCGTGGGACAAGGGTAACTTAATAATGTTGCACTAAAACGATTTTATAGATGCGGTATTTGCTCTGACAGGAAGTTAACCACAAATGTCGAAGCGTAATTTATGTCAAGACATAGCCCCTAATGTGGTACAAATGTGTACAAAGTTGCAAATATATTCGCACACAGTTAAACACATGACTGGGTTTAAATACCTACCCTCAAGAAAATGGTGATTAGTTTAGTGACGTGTTGATTTATTTATTCAGGAACTGGTAGAAACCTTGCTGTATAACTAAAATGTGATTTTACGACAAAATAAATACTTATATTTTTGCATTGTTCTTAAGAGCTTTCCATACCAGCGTGAAACGCGGCATCGTTTTCTGGCTTGTCTAATTGAAAATTTATTACAAAAATTTTACTAAGAGAGTTCTAAAGAAGACACTACTAAAAATATTTTTTTGAAAATCTGTAGGTTTAAGTTTATCGATATGCTCTCTTAAATTAAAATATTAACATGTTTGTGTCACTTCCGGTTATACCGGAAGTGGCTTTAACTTTCATTTTTTAAATACAATATAGCATTTTTTATTATGTTTTTGGTTTTTGCATTATATTTTAATTACATTTTATGAAACACGTTTTACCTAAGTCTACTAATTTCTGAGATATCTGCATATTTTGTAATTATTTCGTAAAAGCATACCGATGAAATTATCCGTATATATTTTTTACTTTAGCTCCTGGACTTAAATGTTTTTTTTTATTGTATAGTTAAAGAATCAACAAATCTCAAAAAATAATTAAACTTAATAATTAAAAACTTTCTTATTTTAAATAGAACACCCTGTATATTTTTATTTTATATGATGATAGAAAAGTTGAAAGCAATTTTAAGGAGCAGTTAATTTATCATCATATAAAATGAAAATATACTGGGTGTTCCATTTAAAATAAGAAAGTTTGTAATGTTTAAAGTTTTTTAAAAAGAGCCCTTAATTGCGACCTCCCTGTATATTTTATACCAAGTTTAATTGTTTTTTGAGATTTGGTGATTCTTTAACTATACAATAACAAAAACATTTTAGTTCAGGAGCTAAAGTAAAAAATATATACAGATAATTTCATCGCTATACATTTACGAAATAATTACAAAATATGTAGATATCCCAGAAATTAGTAGACTTAGGTGAAAAACGTGTCTTATAAAATTTAAGTAAACATTAATGCAGATGTCAAAAATATAATAAAAAATGCTATATTGTATTTAAAGGGTGACCTTCTGGCATATGTCACCCATCTTTGGAGCAACACCATCGAACATCATGGAGAATCCCGGGCTGTTGCACTGGGCATCTCTAGGGCTTTTGATCGTGTTTGGCACGATGGGCTTCTAAGTAAATTGCGATCCTACGGTATGCCTAATGGATTTTGTTTATGGTTAACCAGCTTCCTTAAGAACCGTCTCTCAGACACCTTCACCATCAATGCCGGTGTTCCTCAAGGGTCCATATTGTCGCCTACCCTCTTTTTACTGTATATTAACGACCTTCTAGTAAAAACCCAAAATCCAATTTATAGCTTTGCTGATGACAGCACACTTGTCTCATCTTTTACCTTGACTCCCCAAACATCCGCTGCCGACGCACATCTTCGCAGGCAGCATGAAGTATTGCGCCTCAACAATGACCTGGAAGAAATTTTGGCTTGGGGTGACAGTAACCAAGTCGAATTTAATGCTAGGAAAACCCAGGCAGCAGTCTTCTCCAAAAAGGTTAACATTGCAGAACCGGATATAGTCATGGCAGGACACGCAATTCCCCTGGCACCGTCTATTAATTTGCTGGGGGTCAATCTGGGAGGTAATATGTCTTGGCATGATCACGTTGCAGCAATTGCCAAGACAGCTGCACAGAAACTTGATGTACTCTTCCGCACCAAAAGGTTGTACACACCTCATTAGAATATTGCTCTCATGCCTGGAGCTCTGCACCCAAGCACACCCTTCAGCTACTGGATTCCATTCAAAGGAGAGCCGTTCGTCTGATCGGCGACCCCGAGCTGACCAAGACCCTCGTTAGCCTGGAGCATCGAAGACAGGTTGGTGATTTGGCTCTTTTTTACAGATATTTCCATGGCAGGTGTTCGACTGACATTGCCCACTTGATTCCACCTAGAGCAATGCAAAACAGAAATACACGGCGAACCGCTGCCGCTCATCCATATGTTGTTCAGCTTAGTACTCCTCGAACTTCATTGTTCAAGAATTCTTTCATCTGGAGAACGTCATCTTTGTGGAATGATCTTGCTGAGGTCGTGTTTCCCAATGAATACAATCTTTAACGTTTCAAGACCAACGTTAATCGCTTTTTTCGCACTCGCACCGCTCCCAGAGCGCCTTAAAGGATTTTTCCTACAGTGCAGGTGTTTTATCATTTAACTTAAACCGACAGATTTTCAAAAAAATATTTTCAGTGGTTTCCTGAAAAGTTCTAATGCAAGCTCGTCGTGAATCACCCGGTATAGGTTCAACTTATATCATCCGCCACGCAGAACATAAAAATAGAAATATTACGTCCATTTATGTTAATTTCTTATTTTCCATTAAAATTACAAACGATGTCCAGATATTATTTTTAAAATCTCCACTGACGCTGCGCCACTTTATTCTCGTTAAACTCGTTTATATAATATTTTGTATATAAAAAATAATTTTATTGCCATCGCCAGACGCAGATACAGTATAAACGATGTGGTGGAAATGCAGTATTTATTCGTGACGACTCATGGACTACTGTTTGCTCTTAATGTAATTTTTTGGTCCATATTATACCAAACAATAGTGTTATAGTTGAGTAGCTAAAATTATTAAAACGCAAATCTAATGTTGATAAACATTTTTTGAAAAGAAAGGACTCAATTAAGAAAACCGCTACATGTAAATAAATCATAAAGTTAAATTAATTTTCATGTAATAATATATTGTTTTTAACACTTTGGCGCATTGCATGTATTTGAGATTTTCCAGGCGAAGAGGCCAGTGAAGCGGGCGGAAACGGCTAGTTTATAATAATAGTTTGATATAATAAACAGCTATCCAGTTAAGTACCATTTATTTTTAAATTACAGGCCTTAAGCTCTCTTTACCAACCAAAATGTACATTATTGTAGCTATTTTTCTCGCAGAAACACTTTTTACCCTTTCACAGATTAATGCTCTTGGTAAAAGGGGTTGAGAGTTCTAATTCAAAAATACTTAAATAGCAATTTAACGTTGAGTACGGTTTTCCTTTTGAAACAACTTTAAATTAATAAAATTTGTTTTTTTGTTTACAAAATAAAACCGAAAAAAAAAATATTTATTTAAACAGAAAGTTTATAACATATTTAAGTTTTTCTCCTTTTTTTACTGATAACTCGGTTAGTACAGGAAGTGTAGTTTATTAAGCCAAAATATACAGGTTGTTAAAAAACTGTGAACCCTATTTTTTAAAACACCACACAAAACACAAGTTTAGAATGGTGAGATCTGCGAGGTCATCTAATTTTGCCTCTTCTTCTTAATCCAAGACTTTCTTAACCATAATAAAAACAATTGCTATAAATAAATACAATCTACGATTAATTTTGCCGCATTTCAAATCACAATAACCTTTTACATCTTTTAACCACAAAACACAACTGTGACAAAAAACCGACATTCACAATTATTTGTTCCACCACATTTAAATGGTTAAATAGGGAAACTATACTAATAGACTGGAATAAGGTGAGGTTTCACGTCTCTTGTTCTAGTACACAAGTAAATTCTCCCCACTGGCGTTCGGTAACTTTAGTCTGGTTTTAGAGATATTGACCCAACTTTTTACACGACTGTTTTGGGAAAAATAAAGTATGGCAGTGGCGGCTCGTCTGGTGAAGTAGGTGAAGGGTCTCTTCACCAAAAAAAATAAAACCAGGAGGAAATTTTTTCGACAATATTAAATATTAATGCACCAATACTTACAGCTACCATTTTAGCCCTTAAAAAATAATTATTTCTTTAATCAATAATATTAATTTAATTCGAATGTAGCTATGCATAATAGGGCCACGGTTAACTCCGATGAACAATAATTATAAACACTCGTGCATTTTGACGCGCCCCAGCCGACCATGTCCGTACACTACCCTCGGTCCGTAAGCTAAGCAAGTGAAGACGAATACCCAACCAAGTGGCTTTTCACCGTTGCTATGATTACGTGACGTCAGTCACACAAAAAGCATGTAACAATTTGCATTATGATGAAGGGCAATTTTAAAATAGATCATTCGTATGCACCATTGTTTTAGTATTGGTTCGCCTAACCTTAAGGTATTTATTTTGAGGCTTCGCGAAACTTACAGTTATACATATCGTGTTTACGTATTTTACTGATTAAAAAGTTTTGTTTTTATTTTTCAGTTAATTCAGTAGTGTAAGTACCTACTTAGTTTAATTTTTATTGTGTGTTTTTAAGTAATAAAAATATGACTTAGTTAATGTTTGTTTAGGTACCACTCAATGGCGTATTGGGGGGGGGGGGGGGGGGGCTTTTAACTTAAATTTTTAAATGATGTATTCTTGGCTTAGATTACAAAGGTCTTGTAGGAAACGTTTAGTTTTTAAACTTTTTTCGTTTTAGTTATTGATTTATGATGCAATTTTAAAGGAACACTAGTAAAAAGGATAGTATTTTATAGTATTTTTCTATTATATACTTGTCTGTTTCGTTTTCCCTATTTTAACAACGAACAAACCCGAACAAAATCAATTACCTAGTTGTTTATTTTTAAACAGAAAATTTAAAGTAAGCATTTTAATTAAAACATTTTTTTATGGAATAAGTATCACACTTCTTCCATAAAATTTATAATAAAAAAATAGTACGGGATGAAACGAGAATGCTTTATTATGAATATACAAAACGGCACTTAAGAAGGAGTATTTCAAAACCTAAACATTTGGACCAAAAACTGTTTTTAGATCTACGCTTCTAAAAGACACGATTTCTGAAAAAATCATCAATTTTGGCGTGGTGAGCGATATTTCCTTTATTCTTCATCATGAAAAACCGAGCCCAAAATACGCTGGTTAGAGTCATACATACGTCTTGTATATTAAAATTTTGGATTGACATCAATATTCATATTATTCACAAATATAAAAAATGTTTATTTTTCAAATAAAAAGCCAGCTAGGATTATAAAAAAAAGTAAAAAAAAAACAGAAACAAACCATGCAGAGGGAAAAGGTAATAGTTTATATTTCGAAATTTGATAGTAGTTAGGTGAATTTTAAACGAACTTTGGGTGTTGCCCTGAAAATTTTTTGTTTGCGGCGCTTTTCTGCCCACTTCACTGGGTACATTATCATGAAATAGACGTAGTCCCAACTGTCCCTCTCTCCTACTTACGCCCACTAAGCCCCCCCCGAGAATATTTTCTCTACGCCACTTCTCGCACTATACCTAACTCTTCACCATTTTTTAAGACCGAGAACCGCTACTAAAGTATGGAGTGTTTCTCTAGGACAACAAAGGAATCAACAATTTAAAAACAAGGCGTCAATTTCATAATACCCTGTATAATTTAACGTGAATTTTGCTTTGCCAGGATTTTGTTTAGAGGGAATTTATCGAATATTCGTATCTAATAAATATATTTACAAAAATATATCAAAATAATTTTTATCAAATTATTGATAAAGCAACCAGTCGAAATAATATAGAACAAGGGTACATCAATTACTTTTTCCGTTGGACGTTAAAAAAACATGGTGGCATATAGGAATTCAAAAAGGCTATAAACGATAACTTCGTGAATAAGCAATGGGGTTGTATACAAAAAGGCTTTTAATTCAAAGCAGAAAACGTATTAACGATTGAATAACTCGGGGTTTAAAGTTGAGGATGGGTCAACATTTCATGAGAATTCATAATAAATTTAAGAATTTTTTGTGGAAGGTCAGAACGAAAGTTTTAAAGGTATCTTTTAATATTTAGGGTTATGGGCTCTTGCCCTGATAATTTTTTTGGCACTTAAGAAAAAGGGTTTTTGAATCATGATTTTACGGTAAGTCTATTCTTAATAATAGCCAGTTTTTGCCAACCAGCAAAACCACGCTATTCGATTTTTTAGACGCTAAGATCTCCGCAGTGGCTGACGCCTGAAACAAGATTTTCGATTCGATAAAAAAAAATATACTTGTCGCTGAATATGAAACAGGGTTTTACAAAATTGTTTGTGTGGATTCCGAGAAAATCACGTTTGAAGAATCATTTAGCGGGATTTCGTTGGTTGACAAAATGTCTCCAATAAGGAAAATATTCACCTAAAACTTTAATGTAATGAATATTTTGACTAATATTTGAATGTCGAAAATGTCTATATTTTATTAGAAAAGAAAAGGTCCAAAATAGTTTTAAATATCCTTTTTTATATGGTTATCATTATGGTCTTAGTGTCTAATCAATATAGGTAGTATAAACCTGAAGACGACTGGAGATACTTAACAGTTGAAACGTTGTGATTCAAAACCAATAAATATTTCAAACAGACACCAGACCCGGTATAAGTAATAAAAATAATGGTGACTAAAATATTTAACATAAATAATTAGAAATACCTTACAAACAAAAAGATTGTCTTAAAGATAAATTGAAAATTCTTGTGAAAATTGATCAAAAAACTGGATGCCTTTCTCGTAAAATATTTGCTTTTTAGCAAGAAATACAAAATTTAAATACCTATATCTACTCGGATTCTTATTTGTTTTCAATTAATATTTAATATAAGCTAGCTTTTTGGAAAGTCAAGATTATTTAGTTTATTTATTAAGATAGCTTCAGTTTTTATATTTTTTTTATAAAGTAATTGTATGGTCATGAACGTTTAAAACAATATTTTCAGAGAGGCCAACATTTTTTCGCCTGATAATCTCTTGTCAACGTGATATAGAGCAAAATCAGATAGATTATGTATCTAAATCAAGTCCGGTTTACTTTTAAAATGATCAAAATACTGACTTTCTGGTATGAAAATATGGTAATTAAGCAAGATCTTACATATTTATATTATATTTAAAACCTTGTTAATGCCGCACCATCATTGAACTTTGACATAGTAAAACTTTATCATAAATAAAAGCTTCTTAATAGCAAAATGGAACACATTATAAAAAATAGCTTCTCCTTAAATGTAAAGACATTTTCTTGCGATAGGATAGATATTATTGTAGCCCTTGGAATGATCAGATAGTAAAAGTTATTTACGATATAAGTGTTGTAAAGATTCATATTACAACACGAGATGTTAAAGTTGCCAAACGAGGCGTCAGCCGAGTTTAATAAAACATCGAGTGTAGTAATATGAATTTACAACAAGAATATTGTACAAAATTTTATCTACTTTCATCTATAAATAAAAATATTTGGCAAAAGGCATTTTTAAAAATAAAAATGCACCTGTAAAAATGCACCTGCTATTAAGTTTACTAATTAAGTTTTTTATGTTACCTTTCGCATAGTTACTGTTTCGCATGCTTACTGTCGAAGCTTTGTCAAACAAATTCAAAAATATAAAAAGCGTTTTTCAAAATGAGCGATTCTGATGGAAGCTTAACCTCTGATGTAGAAGCAGCGGAAAACGAAGCGATCTCAAGTTTAGTTCCGACAAAATCCAAGGCGCAGTATGAGTTGGAGTATCAGAAGTTTAAAGATTGGTGCAAAGCTAACAAAATGAAGGAGGTGTCTGAGAAAATCCTTTTGGGTTATTTTTCCGTAAAGCAACGTTCCCAGAAACCATCTACACTATGGACTCACTACTCAATGTTGAGAACTATGATTTCAGTCAAGAAAAATCAAGATATAAGCAGATTTTCTCAACTAATTGCATTTTTGAAAAGAAGTTCAGAGGGTTACAAGGCCAAAAAGTTCAAAGTTTTCACAAAGAAAGACGTATGTAAGTTTCTTAGTACTGCAGATGATGAAACATATTTACTTATGAAGGTTGTTATGATAATCGGCATTTTTGGGGCTTGTCGGCGCGAAGTTAATGTTGGATCATATTGAACACAATGATTTGTATATAAATATTGTAATTCCATTTTCGAAAACCAAAATTATGCGAGAATTTGTTATAACAGAAGGAAATGTGACAGGTGTCAACTGTTTAAGTATTTTTCGAAAGTATGCTAAATTTCGCCCTCTTAATGCAACTCACAGGCAGTTTTTTGTATTCGATGGAAAAGGAAAATGCACCTCCCAGCCTGTCGGAATTATTAGTTTTGGAAGTATACCAAAAAAGATTGCAACAAAACTTGGATTGAATAATCCCAAAGGATACTGTGGACATTACTTTAGGAGGTCCTCAGCCACCATTCTAGTTGATGGTGATGCAGTTATGCAGATGTTAAAGCGTCATGGGGGCTGGAAATCCTCTTCTACGGCAGAAGGCTACGTTGAGAATTCTTTAGAAAATAAGAAACAAATAGCAAAGAAGATAATGGGGTCAGACACGGATTTAATGATTGGAAATTCGAACGTAAAGGGCTCCATGACATCCACTTTTGGTATACAAATTCCTAACTGTAAAAAGTGTATTATTAATGTTTATAATAAACCTTAAGTGTTATATTTTAATTAATAATTGGTAATTAATTTTATAATTGTTAATAATAAATCATTCTTCTAAAAAGTGTGGTTTTATTTAACAGCAAAATTTTAATAAAACCATTTTTTTTCCATTACAGTACTAGTGCTGTAATAGATGCCCTTACAAAACGATTTACAGAACTGTAAAATTCATATTACTAAATGAAAGTAGATAAAGTAATTTTTTAATAAGAAGTTTAATTTCATAAAACTTAGTTATATAATATAATATGAAAACTCTAGTAATTTTTAAAAAATATTTTATCTTAAAAAAATGTAAAAAAATGATAAGAGTACCGACAATAAAAGATTTTGCCTATAGATTTAACCTTTAAATCAAGGATTAAATATCCTTTTATCTTAGGGTATATCTAAAACACCACAACTAACCTTTAGCGGTTAGAATTCACTACCTTAATCTTAGCCCTATAAAGTAGATATACCCGATTTCAGAATCTGGTTACATAGGCATGGTCAATTGTTAAATTAAAGGCATTTAATATCCTCGGGTATTGTTTCCCAATTGGATGGATCGTCAATAAAAGATCTAGAATTTCATTTATCCATGCATTAATGATTGGCTAAAATCACCCAAGCATTAAGGCTTATTTACGCCTTTGCTGAAATAGTGTAGAACAAAAAATTTTCAATAATTTTAGCATAGACAAAATTTAGAATATTTTTAAAAATATTTTTTTTAAAGGAGATAGCTCATATACTTATTTTTATTATCTTTTCACTTGTCTAAGCTGCGGTGTCCAGTCAAAAATATTAATTTTTAACATACATAGAGTTGTTATAATCAACAGCCAATGTTTGCAGATATTTATATTTTGTATTTTCCAAACGTACTGCACCGAACATATGTAGTTCCCCAAAAGAAAAGTAATTCATTAAAGTTTTGCCATTTCCCGACATTAAGGTAACGATTTGTAGTGTGCGAAACAAATTCTTTTCGCATTAATATGACCTAGATATTTTTATTTTTCTTTCAATTTTAGTTCTAATCGTAAATCTGTGTCGCCTGATTATCCTTTCAACTTAAAAAAGATGGAAAAAGGCAGTGGAAAATAGCAATGGAGAATTCTTGACGGTTTTAGGGAAAATATGAAAATTGCGGTAAGTTAAAATGAAATTTTACTAAATATTTAACCATAAGTTTTACTTTTAAAGTGATATTTAGGTTTCTATTGAATACACAGTAAAAATGCATATTATTTAGTATTTGTTAATTACAGGAATTTGTCCAATTGTTTTTTTATACAGGGTGTTCATTCAGTAAGTATAGAAACTTTAAGGGATTAACCTTTGATTGAGTTTAAGACAAAAAGTTTATATAACTATGGGTCTGCAACAGCTTCGTTTTAGATACAGGATGTTCAAAATTAAAACAAAATTTTTAAATATATTTTTTGAATGATGTCAGCTCCTTCATTGAAACTTAGAACTCACTAATAGATAATAGAAGTGTTTTGGAATTACATTGTCATTATTTGCTTTACATCACAACGTTTCAACTGGTGCATAACTGAGATCAGTGCAGTCATGCGTAACAAAGGTGTCCAGACATTCATGATATCTTACTTAACCAATCTGGGTTCTGATGTATGGTAGTAGCTTCCTTGAACTGCCTCCAGTGTAGTGCTTTATGCAGGATATATTTATTCATATAAATATATTTTTGATATTAAAAAATAAATGGAACATCTCCATTGAGCAAACAACAACATTAGGCCAGATTAGATTCTACGTTAAAAAATAAATCCAATGGCCATATTATATTGCTTATTTAATACAAATTAGACCCAAGTACATAACTTATTCATTTAAAAGATATCTATTTATGATTCAAGAAGAAGTCCATTCTCACAGTGGTTAATAATTAAATGGTAGGAATAAAAGTAATAGTATCTCTAAACCACAATATCTTTAATAATGAAAAAAATTGTTAAGGGGTAATTAACATTGGTAAAAGAGAACATGTTTCGACCTTAGTAAAGGTCATCGTCAGCTCTAAAAGAGAACCCTGTTAAGTGACGTAGAAAATCTAATACATTGGTATAAATATGATGGTATAAAAATCAAACAGGGGTAGAGGTATCTAAAACATAATGTCACTAGATAGTCTAAACTTAGGGGTATATGGGGCACTAGAAACAGCGTCAGGATGATTGCTTCTCCTTCCTCATTTTTTGCCTTTTTATTCAAATTAAAATATTTTATACCAAAAACTATTTTTTTTAAATATCACATACCTATAAGTTACCACCTTAACCCCTACTAAATTATGGTGAATTCACAATTGCCAATTAAATCCTTAATTAATTAAAAAATTTAAGATTTTCATTTTTGAAATTATTTTTTTAAATTATCTTTAAACCTTTTCCTACTTTCAACATTTCTTACCCAACCAAGGGTAAACAAAAGGACTTCCGTTACATTGTGCCTAACCCCATATGCCCCTAAGTTTAGACTATCTAGTGACATTATGTTTTAGATACCTCTATCCCTGTTTGATTTTTATACCAATATATTAGCTTTTCTACGTCACTTAAAAGGGTTCTCTTTTTAGAGCTGATGATTACCTTCACTAAGGTCGAAACATGTTCTCTTTCACTAATGTATATTACCCCTAAACAATTTTTTCATTAAATTTGTATATTGTTATATTTATTTATATTTTTTCATATATTGTGGTTTAGACACCATATCTATTTTTTATATACATTTTCTATAACAGACGTGACTAAGGCAAATCCAATGATAACAAAAGTGTAGATAATGTTACAAATATTAATTTGCTTTACAAAAATATATTGAATGGTACGATTTATCGTAAGCTAGATTAATTATTTTATAAAAGTCAAAACTAAAATTTTATTTTCCTAAAAAGCTAACCTTATCCAAGTTAGAAAGGCGGTACGAGTGGTCCTAAAAAATATGGCAAAAAAATATTTTGTATAATGATTACTTTTTTAATGATTATGTAGCGTTAAAAGACCTGTTCTAAACTTCTATTGTGTGATTTATTTCTTAGACCTTTTCCATTAAACTTTTTAATAAGGCTAATGGATTAACAATGACAAAAAGCTTCGAAAAGATTAATAGATAGCTTCATAGCAATTTTAAAACTTTTTAAGCCTAGGGCTAATGTTTAGCTACTTTCTAAAAGTATAATAGACCTTAAAAATAAACTAAAATATTTTTAATTAAGAAAATTTTAATACTATTATATAATTTAGAAATCTTTATTATCTAATTATATTATTTTAATATACGATGTACATTGTACAAAAGAAAAGTATACTTCTTTTGATTTGTGCTAACATGACTTAATATGATAAAAAAATTATTGATAGCCGTTAGGCAAATATATGTCTTGTCCATTGTTTCAAAAATATCGTGTTTTTAACTTTTTAAATAAAAAAAAATCAGACCGATCCAATTCTTCTGATTCATTGTTACAGAAAACTTTTTTAATATCTCTGATATCATTATTAAATCATGTTATTAATATATTCATACTATTTCCTATTGTTAAAACAGAGTTTATTTAATTTTTAATGAATAAATAATAAGTAATAATTGGTAAATTCAGCAGATGGAAATGTTTATATTCAAACAATAATTCAATTAGTTAAGGATTCTATATGTAGATTTGTCTCTCTCCCAATATAAAATCAATTTCTGTTGCATACATAAAAGGCAGATGAAAATTTAAACATAAATCTTTTTCTAGATTCCGCAGTTATCTAAGCTTTATCCTCTTCAATGTAAATTGGAAAATCATATAATAGAAGTCTGTATTTCCTAGGGGCCTTAGTAAAAAATTATGTATTTTTATTTTTATAAAGGTTATACGATTAAAAATTATCTTTTATAAGCATTACTAGTCTATTTTCGTACATTACAAGATTTTTTTCAACCCCCATTAGTTGTTAGCAAAAATCCATAATAGTAACACAATAGCCAAAAGCATTTGGGTTGTTCTTATTTTTTTGATTTCCTTTCCATATAACCATCAACAAAATCCCGCTTTGACCTCAAGGAAAAATGAAGTTGGCCTATATGTTTGCCTTTCTAATAAAAGTCACCCGTTTATGGAGAGTTAAGAAACTATAAAAATATTTATTTTTCTTTATTTATTTTTTGTATAAAGTGGGTAGAAAAAGAGAAAGAAAAAGTTATCGTAGGAGAATTCCAATTGGTAGATATAACTTCGTAATATAAAAGGCACAAACGAACTTTTGTAAGGAAAAATTTGGGAATATTACTATTTATAAAATATTTTCATTGAAACATACATGTCTTTTATTTTTATTTATTAATAATATTAATTTAATTATAATTAATGGTCAAGGGTAAAACAATTAAATGAAAATTGTTATTTATTATAGTTATGTTAAGTAGAACAGCAGAAATTCGTCTAATGAAATCGCTTTTCGAAGTTAAATATTCTTAACTTTTTATAAAAAAACATTTTCAATTACTATTTTTTAAAACTAATATCAATCAAAAATCTTTTTTTAAAAAAGGATGTCCATTACCTATGGTATATGTTTTAGACATACATATTACATATATGTAATATATTGCATATTTATCATATTTGGGATTTATTATAAATCTAGTATTTTTCGATATTTAGTAATGCGTATACCTAAAAATATAAGTATTATAAAAATAAATATGTTTTTTAATTAGTAGTTAATTGTGTATGTTAAATTTGCATTTACGTTTTTTTTATTTCTAAAAAAGTATTAAACATTTTTGATCCATAAGGATTAATATGACCGTCGGCGTCGTTTCATTTTTTTTACTGCATTTTATGCCTTCAGTGAAAATTATTGGTTTTTATCTGCAAAAAACTAAAACAATACTTAAAATAAAGTCGAATTTTATAATATCTACCAAAGTCTACATTTGAATGAGTAATACTTAATATTAAATATTAAAAATAATAGATTGTCTTTCTAAATATGGTAAACGATATTTTTTTAACAAAAACTTAGCCTACCATAGTACCAAAATTACTTTATTGGGGTTTGCAACATTACAGCAAAAATAAACTTTATTTCTAATTATTATTATTGAAAGTTACAATAACCAGAATAAACAAACTGAAACACTGTTCTAAAATATTATTTAAAATAATAAAAAACTTCTAAAGTTATTTAAAAGTTTGTTTGGGAGAAACACTTCAAAAATATTGAGACATGAAAAATAAGTTATACCATAAAGGAAAAAGTGTGCTAAGAAAATTTGTTATGGGAACACAAATGATAAGAGTTAAAAAATGTGAAAAAGTATTACAAGGTGTGTAATAGAGCACAACATTTTTTTTAAAGCCTGGAAATTGTCAAAGTATATTCGCTGTACAGTATTGTTTTGTAATATAGTAAAAAATTCTGTTCTCGGCATTCTTTTTTAAAATTTCGATATGAACCAAATTTTTTTTTGGTTGTTTACTATTATTGTAGAGGTCTGGTGGATAATAGTTTTTTTTTTTGTTTCTAGGCAGTATGTTATATAGGGAATTAACATAATTATGATTTCTAATAATTTTTGAGATCGAAATGATGAAGTTTAAGATATTTATTGCAAGTTACATATTTTTGAAATTGTTATTTTTACACTAACTTTTTTGGGTTTTTGGTGTTATTTGCTATGGTCATTTGTAAACTTATACGTATGTATCTAATCACAAATTTTTACACAGAGAAAAAGTAGTTATTCGCAGAACATTCTTTAATGAAGCTTTAATTGTCACTAAAAGCATAATTAGAATGAATTTATTTTCATATATAATATAAAAAACTGTCTTACATTTAATTTTGGCAATAAATGTTTTTTGCCTAATGACAGATTATTCGTATTAAGACTTTTTTTTATTATACTGCTCCTAAAATAAAACATTAAAAGTACATTACAAATAAAAGTTGAGAAGCTTTAATCGTAATAAAAACTTATAAAAAAATTTTATATACAAAGTTTTACCGGTTTATTTTCCAATGCGGAATGAAATTTTCATTAAGCCACTTTCAGAACTAATTAGCAAGATTTATTCAAATTTTTCGTCGACATCGGTACACAGCTATAAAATCATACAGATGCCCAAATCATTAATTTCAAGAACTTGGTATACACTTTTGATGTCTCCACCGCTAATTATTAAAGAACCATATAACTCTTACCCTCAAGTAGATAACTGCATACATGTGTGACAACTAATGAACAAGTCAAAGTTTTTTTAAAGTCACAAACCTCACTTAAAACACTTTATAATATATATAGTTGTAACTGATTAAACGTTATATTAGTTTAAAATTGTTTTTGAGGCGCAAATTTTGAATGTGCGATTCGATCCGTCGGCGCGTACGCACGAAATTCAGAAAGACCGCGTGAAAACCGAGATCAGTTCTGGATTCTAGAGCGAGGCTGTGTTAGCAGTGCCACCGGCTTTCGATGGATGTTTGGAGAAGTGGAATTAGAATTTTTTGGAAAGGCTGGACAGATATGGCTGGTGCATGCGCGTTACCGAAGACCTACGCCTAACGCGCTCCAGGAAACGGTAAGCAGCCGTTCCGGACTTCGAATTGTTGTGGTGGACCAGGACAGCGGATACGGATCCACGACCCAGCCGGCTTTTAGATAAATTCCACGATTAGTTGTAAATCCTAACTCATTATTTAGTTTTCTTTAAAGGATTTATCCACTGCAGCGAATTCATATTATTTAAGGCTAATTTACTGTCTTTCATTTTACATTTACGAAGATCTTTATACATTTTTTCTTGAAAAAGTCTATCGTTTCAACTTTTTTATAGTAAATTAAAAAAACTAAAACTTCAATATCGTTTAAAAACAGAAGCTGCCATCTGCCAATAAAATTTCTGTTTTAAACGATTCTACGATAAAAAATGATTAAGAATCGGGTAAACTACTTTAATCTTTATAGCCCTTGCTAGTAAAAATAACACTTTTTAATGTCGCAAACACAATAAAAATACTTTATAATAAAGTTTTATGTGCTCTCTTGCTTTAAACGACCAGGTTATTTTAAACAACATTGTAAATAAAAGGAATGTAATTGAAACGACTTAATTCTTTTGTCGCAGCTTCTCGATTGCTCTGTAGAAACAAATTTGTGTTTTAGGAAATGACGAGGGATGAAAGAAAGTAGCAGGTGTTTATTTAACAGAAAATAATTTATTTTTAGTATTTCAAAAAAATAACCTTTGTTATTTAGAATTATGTTACTGTATTAAAATTTATTGAAATATTTGTGTTACAGTAGCATATAGATACCAGTATTAATTAATAAAAAACCTCAACAAGATATCTTGATATTTAAAAGTAAAATATTCGATTTATTCGCAAGAATATGAAATGCATATCATACGCTAATATATAATGAGTGATATGGCAAAATGCGAATCACATAATTATCAGTGGTAACCACATACAGAACTAACGAAATATATATCGTGTAATTAATATCAGTTGTAATTAATTCAATGTATAATTTATAACAAAAATATAACCCTTGTTAGTAAAGTCTAACGAAGTATGTACGCTAAATTTTATTTTAGCATATTTGCCTTTATTTATTTATTAAACATACCCTTACTTAGTATTAGTATAATATACAGGGTGATTCCTAAGTTGATACTTCTTTTTTAGCTGTGTATAGAAGGCATCGAAATAACCAACTTTTTCAAATATCTTTTTGCAAAAAACTCAAAAATAGGTGAGATAAACAAGTAAAAAATCTAAATGTGGGCCTGGTAATAAAACCATACCCCGCTGTAGTTTCTGTTGTTTTTCTTATCTCTAATAAGTATTAGTCATAGGGCTAATCTTAAGCAAAGCGCTGCGATATGTTTTTCGGAAGCAATTTAATTTTAAATTGGTGAATACGTGAAAATGGTAAAATTTGAAAACAATGAACTAATAGATATGGTGTCGTAAAATGTTTAATCGAAAAACGCTCTCCCTTGCGGGCTCATCCAGAAGTTTTCTCAATGTTATTTAACGTGCAAGTTAGGCAGAACCGTATTTGATATCGTAGTGTAATAAAAGAATGTAAGTTCTTTACTTTTGAGTTTTTTGAAAAAAGGTATTTGAAAATGTTGTTTATTTTAATGCCTTCTATGCGCAGCTAAAAAAGAAGTATCAACTTAGGAATCACCCTCTATAAGTTGAACATAGGGAATATACTATTTTAATAATTGATATTGAAATAGAATATAACGCCTATATCTATACTTTTTATAGACTCATTAAATATCTATTTATCTAACTAAATAACCCACACTTTTGAGGAAAACGATTACATCAATACTTTTATACACCATCAGCTATGTCTTGAAACGTTACTTAAACTTTCAATACCATATAAATCATATATATTAAACTGTTATAAAAACTTTGACAGAAAAAATCCCTTAAAGCTTATTTATCACCCAACAGGCGCGAGAATTTTAGCAGCCCATAAAATCCGTTAAAATTTTTTTAGCTAATGGCCGATTTATAATCATTCTTTGTTATCTTTAAGGCCGTATACAAACATTATGCATAACTGTTATTTATAAGCTTTTAAAAATATGATTACAGTATGTTTTGCTGATATAACTTCTCTTAGGGGTGATTTAGATACTTAAAGCGTAGACTTCTAGTTATGCAGTCACAATATAGGTTTATCTTCTGTTATTCTACGGAGTTAACAAGAAATTAAACAATATTAAATCGTTTTAATTTTAGCCAATTGTTTTCAAAATTAATTTTATTTATTGAAATGAGTATACCGGGTGATTCATTAAGGGTGACGAGCAGCCATATCTCGGAAACTACTGGGCATAGAAATTCAGGAAAAAAAAATTATAGCTAAAGTGGCCATAAGAAAATCCTGGAAATAATTTTTACGTTTCGCATTTTGCCGCAATAGGGCGTAATTGAAAAGTAAATTTGAAAATTTTACATATCTCCAAAAATTCCAAATTTTTTAGTTTAAAAATTTGATAACACTATTAAAAAGCTTGGACAATTATGCATCATTTTGGTCCTATGCTCATTGGCGTACCGACTTTAATAAGAGAGGGGGAAGCTGTTGAATATGTAATCATTTAAATCGCTGTAACTTATAAACGACTTATCCGATTTTAGCAAACCAAAGACTGTTTGGAAGAGAAATGTATGCACTTTCACCAATCGTATTTAGTTATCCATAATAGTTCTCAAAAAAATGCTAGAGGGCGCAATTTGTAATAATAACACATTTGTTAATTTTACTCCGAAAAAATAAATCATACGGTATAATTATAATACCATAATTGAAAATTAAATGAAAATTGCTAGAAAAAATATTAAAACCGCAGCTCGATATCGCCGTTCGTTTTAGCGTTATTGCCAATAGAATAAGGTTTAAACGTAAGCGATTATATATTTTTTAGAAAAAAAAGTGGGACGCCACTGATATTTTTCCATGTGGATATTATTCCTGATTAGTCTGGTCAATTCTGCATAAAAATGGTCTCTTTCTTTTTCTCCTCAGGCACACCGTTCTTAATTAAAATAATTAAATTAAATTAGTTCTACTATTTATTATCATTATTAACATTGATAATGAAAAATTTTGTTTTATAAAAATTGTTGGAAATGACCACCTTCACTTCCGCCTGTCTAATTTAATTTAATTATTTTAATTAATAACAGTGTGCCTGAGAAGAAAAACGCAAGAGACCATTTCTATGTAGAATTGACCAGGCTAATCAGAAATAATATCCACATGGAAAAATGTCAGTGGTGTACCACTTTTTTTTCTAAAAAATATATAATTGCTTCTTTATTAAAAATTATTCTATTGGCGATAACGCTGAAACGAACGGAGATATCGAGCTGCGGTTCTAATATTTTTTCTAGCAAATTTCATCTACTTTTCGGCTATGGTATTATAATTATACCGTGTGATTTATTTTTTCGAAGTAAAATCAAAAAATGTGTTATTAGTACGAATTGCGCCCTCTAGCATTTTTTTTTGAGAACTATTATGGATAACTAAACACGAGTGGTGAAAATGCATACATTTCCCTTCTAAACAGTCTTTAGTTTGCTAAGATTGGATAAGTCGTTTATAAGTTACAGCGATTTCAATGATTACACATTCAACAGCTTCCCCCCCTCTTATTAAAGTCGGTACGCCAATGAGCATAGAACCAAAATGATGCATAATTGTCCAAGCTTTTTAATAGTGTTATCAAAGATATACCTTAATGTGGAATTTTCGGAGATATGTAAAATTTTCAAATTTACTTTTCAATTACGCCCTCTTGCGGCAAAATGCGGAACTTAAAAATTATTTCCAGGATTTTCTCATGGCCACTTTAGTTATAATTTTTTTTCCCGAATTTCTCTGCCCAGTAGTTTCCGAGATACGGCTGGTGGCCATCTATAATGGAACACCCGGTATAATAAAAAAATATATTTTCTGTTTTTATCAATAACATCCATACCTAATCTACAAGATTAGTTTCCGAGATATGGCCGCTCGTCACCCTTAATGAATTACCCGGTACAAGTATTTAATTTTCAGAACTTAGAAACCTTAACGCTGACGTCTAGAAACGGAATTTGGTTCTGTTACTTGTTGCAAACCAATAATCTAATTTTGGTGTTATTTAATGTTTATTAATTTGGATTAACACCAAATTAACACCAATTTATAGGTAAAAATTCATTGAATTAATTATATTTGCGATTATTGCACAGTAAAAGATTTAAAATAAAGAACCTTATTTGAGTAAATATGATCTTTCTTGTGCAGGTATAAATAAAAGTAAATCATTTAATTTTTTTTAAATACCATTGTAAAATTACGATTAATATGACGAAATTCGACATCCGGCCAATAGAAATATTTATTTTACTGTCGCCAACGTCAAATGCCCGTAACTTATATCTGTATATGACGTCCAGATTATGAGCAGTAAAATTATTACATTGCAGTAAAGGTTTATGGTTTTTATTACGCTACGTATTTTTGGGAAATCCGTTCCATAAAGAATGTTATTACCGTATTGGAAACAATCAGTTGTGTGTTAAAATATAAATTTTTATTGATTTAGTTCAATTAAACTTTTTTAAATAGTGATAAAATACAATTTATTACAAAAAAAAATTCAGTATGTAAATGTTATTTACTTTGTAAAATTACATAATTTCTATTGTGGAATAAATCAAATTTACACCTAACAAACAAATATTAAGTACTTAATAATTAAATCGTGTATATTTTAATATATATTTTTATCATGGTAAATTACAAATTACAACAAGGGCTTAAAGGGGTCTTAAAAAATAAAATACAAATTGCAGGTCCGTATTTAAAAATTAAAGTTGATAACAGTATCACAAAAATAAAATATTCTACCAAAATTCTAAAAACAGGGTAGTATAAAGCTAAAAAAATATCTTTAACAATGCTGTATTTGTTTGTCTATAGCTGTTAAAATAGGTAATAATTTTTAATAAATAAAAACTCAAAATTTTCTTCAAATATTTCAAAAAGTAAAAAATAAAACTCAAATTTTTTTACGATATTACTAAGCACAAAATTTCGCAACTTTGCTCCTATTTGACCTATGCTGTACCTCTTACAATGTAGTGTTAGAACCAAAAAGCCCTATCGTCCTTTTTACAAATATACCTAATATTTAAAATTAGAATCTACGCGTTTCGGCCTACAACGCCATCATAAGGGCATACTGTACGAAATTAAATAACGAGTTGTATCTCTTATAGTTTCCGAGATACCCATGATAAGCATCGAATTTGGGACACCCTGTACACTAAATTTTGAAATTAAAATTAATAGGACATCGTATACCGTTGGTTTAGGTCTGAAATGCATATTAAGTTTAGCGTAAATAAACTGCTGGACAATTGCTTTCGAGCAAGAACAGTTAATATTTTCTGAACTAGGTATGATATCGACCTACGGTTTGGAATGGTTTATAGATTCATTCCTTGGACAACAATTGTCAATGTTGGATTTTCTTTAACTGTCAGAAAATTTTATATACAGGGTGTTAAAGAAGACGATGATTTTTGCTCCAATTTTAATGGCGTGTAACTTTCACAATAATATTTTGAAATTTTATCACTCTACGTCAATTGAATCACTGGTTCATAGCGAAGAAAGCAATTTGTCAAATTTTTGATATCTGCTTAATTTTAAGAAATACCGATTTTTTTGGAAAACCTTGCTTCAATTAAAATTATTGGTAGCTAGATCTCACTGTGCGTTGTATCGTGTAAACTTTGCCAGTGATTATTATACCTTATGAAAAGCTTGATTATGTTCAGTAAAATAGTTGTACCTTAATGTTATGATGTACAGTGGCGTACTTATAAACACCTATATGTCTATGGTTTATGAGTATCTCACAATTTTTCACGATTGTTTTATATTGGAAAGTACTCGCCCTTAGATAAGGTGAATTTTTTCTTATTATTTAGTTTTTCATATCGCACTACAGGTATATTATACAGTGTGCTTACAAAATTTTAACAAAAATAATTTTTTAAATTTAATTTTTGGAAAAAATTTATTTATTAATTTCTAACTTTCTAACACTATACTCATAAACCATAGATATATAGGTGTTTATAAGTACGTCACTGTACATCATAACATTTAGGTAAAACTATTGTTACTGAAAATAATCAAGCTTTTCATAAGGGATAATAATCACTCACAAAGTTTGCACGTTACAACGCACAGTGAAATCCAGCTACCAATAAGTTAAAATAAAGCAAGGTTTTCCAAAAAAATCGGTATTTCTTGAAATACACGGCAGTAAAATTGGAGCAAAAATCATCGTGTGCTTTAACACCCCGTATGTAAAATTTTCTGACAGTTAAAGAAAATCAAACATCGACAACTGTTTCCCAAGGGATCAATCTATCAACCATTCAAAACTGTAGGTCGATATCATATCTGGTTCAGAAAATATTAACTGTTAAATTTAGGCAAAATTTTTCTTGCTCGAAAGCAATTGTCCAGCAGTTTAGATCGTAATTGTGCAAATGTACTTTTTTAATTGGATTGTTATATTTTCTTTGAGTTTTAGTATTATTATTAACTAATTTTACTAATTTGCAAAATTGAAATGTGAAAATATAGAACAATGTATCGATCATTTTATTTGTCATGTCATTTCTTGCCATTCTTTCGAAATAGGCTTTTTTCCTCTTCGTTCGCTGCCAGGGCCATTTCCAAGGGGACCTACAGATTAACGTGGGTTCCGAACCACGATTCTCGTTCATGCGACACCCCCTAAGGGCTATCAATGCTTGGTTTCTTGCCATTCCATGACCTACCGATTGGGAAGTGTGTATCTTCTTCCGCGCCCCACGAGATATCCGATCTTATCCGGCCCGGTTCTCTACATTCTTAAATCCACTAAATTTCGGATATACTTTTTTTATTGTACTTATGCCCACTCCGGAAATCGAACCCGGGTCGCCACGGTCGAATGACTCCTTTAAGAGCTTAAAGGAGAAACCGAAAAATCAGGTGCAGCTGACCATGCCTGGACATACGGTCATCACATCAAGTGGAAAGAAGCTCAAATCCTGCATAAAGAACCACATTGAAGGAAGAGGAAGTTCAAGGAAGCTGCTACCATATACCAGAACCCAGATTGTTTTAGTAAGCCATCATTAGATATAAGAAATATCTGAAAACCTTTGTTAGGTAGATGTTAACTTAAAATATCGCACACGAACTAAACGCATGACTGCACCCATCTCAGTCATACTTCAGTGCATCTAGCTAGTATAAATAGAGCTGTAGTTACTTTACTTATTTAGTATTCACCTGAAGACGGCTGGAGATACTTACCAGTTGAAACGTTGTGATATAAAACAAATAAAGACAATGCAAGTCCAAAACTCTTCTATCAGTCAAAATTTAGTTATGTTGGAATATTATAATCGAATTTCGATTTAAGAACGGGAATTCAGTGAATTATAGTTATCTTAAATTTTTAACCAATAAATTTCGAAATAAAGTTCTGAACAAAAACGGGTACATCCTATGCGAGTTCTAAAATTATGCGTAAATGAATAAGTGAAAGACAAACACTAACCCACGCTGTTAAGTGCTGAAAGGTAATAATTAACTCTAAAGTTGAACTTCGTATATGTATACCTACTTGCCTTAGGTTTATGTGGATTCCCCTATTTATGTCTTAAAACGCTTACTAGACTAACATTAACTTCGAACTTTAGAGTTTCGGGTAATGTTTTTCACGGTAATGAAAAGTTTAAAATGTTTTCTTCAATTCACATAGACTTCGGAAGTTTAAAACCTGCCCTTTATATTTTAAATTAGAGAGTAGTTTATTAGGTTTAATTTAACTGTGTAGACGCATGTCGACTAAAGAATGTAAGATTATCATCTGTATTACATTGTCTTGAAATAATTACATGATTTACAATATAATTATTTTTTCCGAGAGCAAGTGCGTGCGCCGGATGCACTTAGGCCAGGTTTGGCCCATTATGCTCACCCTGTTTGGTTGCTACACCCACTCTGTGATCGCAGTTCCTTGCACTAGTTACTGATTTTGTAATATATGTCATTATATAAATACACATTTTTCTTTTTTTTATTGTTTAAATATACCAAGCTGTATGTAGAGGAGGAGCCTGCATATAGAATGTAATTCTTTCTTTAGCTCAAAAAATAAAGATATTATATAATATATGATTATTATTATATTATTTTTTGACATCTGACATATACCGGGTCCGCCAACGTGGCGGGGATGGAAGATTAAATCATTATCGAGGAGCTTATTAAAAATACTAAACCAGCATAAGGTATGGACTTAAAAGCGGCATATTTTAAAAATATTTTACATTATATAGGGTGGCTCAAAAAAGTGTGGCGGACTAAACTTGCATTTTTTTAAATGGAACACCCTATATATTATATTATTTTCTAATTCCCTATACAATTCCACGTATATTTTGTATAAAATGTCATATGTCTAAATTCAATTGTTTTTGAGTAATTGACGTTTAAAATATGGCATTTTTTGACTTTAACAGGCTGTAACATTGGAACGGTTCATCTTAGAGAAAAATGGTTTTCACCTCCCTATCTTAGTTTTTCATTCTCTATCCAAAGAAACCAACCTCCGATTTACCATGTTAAACCAAAAAAACGGTTTTAACGGACCCTGTATAACATAGTGTATATAATAAATATCATTGGCAGGTATTGTTTACTCGCACGGGTCACTTTGATGGTGAGAAAATTATTTTAAATCTGTTTATTTAACAAATTTAGCGTTATCAACATTCTTCAGAACTCGTCGTTATGCTTCGCTATTCTTCACATTGCATAAAGGCCCGGTATGAAATGGGTTTCTAATAATTCAAGAAATAATGCACAATTTTCAATAGAGATATTTTAATTCAGTAGTCCCATTTTGCACTATCAATAATTATTTTTGTTAAAAATCTTAATGCAATCCAATATTAGGCATAGTTTTTAACGCAAAGTTATATTTTAATTTTATATCAAAATTAAAATTCAAAATACATAAATATCATTTCAGAGTAAATTAACGGGGTATGCGATCTTTTATGTTGTGTTTGACCCTTCAAGTAAGGTCCGATTTTCTCAAGGGGCAATTTTTCTAAGCCATGTTATATGACAAATAAAACTGAGACTATAAAAGAGTTAGGGGAAACCGGGGCAGAACGGGGTAGTGGGGCAGAACGGGGTACCCCCATCAAAATGCGAACGTGCAAACGGAAACATCCGAACTTGCACTGAAGGTCACCTAAACGCATTGGTTACATGTTAGGTACGACAGTTGCCCGAGAAACGTGGATCAGGAGGTTAGTCACGTCAGTCTCGTGAATTTTCGTGTAAATTTGTAGTTTTGGCATCCATTTTAACCACCGTAAGTAATTTGTTTATTAAATTTTAATCTATTTCAATTATGTACTGCAAAGAACGTTTGTTTAACAACATTTTTATCACTTTAGCTTTGCGCTAGGAATATTTTTTTTTTACCAAAATTCTACTTTAAAGTAAAAATTGCACATGGGGCGGAATGGGGTGGGGTACAATGGGGTACCCCGTTCTGCCCCGTTAAATGTACCTAATTTAGTATTATTTCAGATGGTTAGAAATTATGTTCGGAAGACAACGCGTCAGGAATGGAGTATCGAATCAATGAATATAGCAGTTGATGCAGTTGTTACTGGCCATACCAAAATTTTAGCCCTAAAAGGAAAACGTCAGGTAGGCACCTTGACTTTCGCTGAACGAGGAGAAACCATAACTGCTGAAATCAATTTTTCTGCTGCTGGAGCATACATGCCACCTATGCTCATTTTCCCTAGAAAACGGAAGCAACAGACATTCGAGTTAGGCGTGCCACCTGGTTCAGTAGTAGAAGTTAGTGATTCTGGATGGATAACCACCGAACTTTTTTTAAATTGGTTCAAGCTATTTGTTACATTTTCTAAAGCAACAAAAGAAAATCCGGTGCTTCTTTTGTTAGATGGGCATGCAACCCATACCAAAAATCTTGACCTCTCAACTTCGTATAAGGAAGAACTAGAAGAAGCAGCTTCAAAAAAGGTTCCGAAAATGAAGAAAGAAGGTGTTAAGAGAAAAATTGGCAGTGAAAGTCAAACAAGTAGCATTGCGAAGAAGAAGCGAAACCCTACCAAGGAACTGCCGATAAAAAAGGTAGATGCTGATTCATCTTCAGATGAAAATAGTGACGTAGATTGTCTTTACTGCAATGAATACTGGTCCAAGTCTGTTGAAGGGTGGATTGCCTGTTCAGCGTGTCACAAATGGGCACACAATGCATGTACCGGCGTTGATAGTGAAGACGATGAATTGGTGCTTGTTTGTGAACACTGCCAATCCTTAGTGGATTTTTGTCTGCGGTTCTAAATTTAAATACAAAAAAAAATTAAATAAAATTGTGTACTTATTTTTTTTAAGATCATTTTCCCCACTAACATTATATTTCAGCAAGTTTAACCAAATGTTATTCGAGTTCTGGTAAAAACAATTAAAAACCCCGTTCTGCCCCGCTTATGGGGCAGTATGGGGCAAAATACACCTTTTTGGTTTCTCATAATTATTTTCTTTAAAATATTTATTTAACTACTGAAAATGGCGAAAAGGCTTAATTTACATATTAAGTAATAAACTGAAACAAAAAAAATTTTTTTTTGTTAATGTCTGTAGTGAAAATCAAGGATCAAACGTTAAGTACCCCGTTCTGCCCCGCTTTCCCCTACTACTAAGTAACCCTTTTTATTACATAAACCTTAAACTAAAATCAGAATAGAAAATACACCTATTAAAAAGTTAAAACTTCTGACGTATTAGCCATTTGATTTGTTGATTAATATTTTGTTACTTGATCTTTTTCGATTATCTATATTTTTGGTTTATAAAACTTTTTAATTTATAATTATTAAATGCAAATAACGAAATATTAGGAAATTTGATTATATTTTTTTCTACCTATGAGCTTATCAATGGAAGAGCCTAAACTGTGTACCAATGACGGATATTGACCATTTTTTGGATAAAGTAATGATTATGTTGATCAAAAATCGAAAATACGAATGCGCCATGAGCCCTATAAAATAAATATTTTGTTATTCGCTTGTAAGAAATTAAAAATTAATAAAAAAATATAACTCTATTTGTTCACCAATGGTAGTAAGAAGAAATGTATGTAGCTTGTGCAAGTCGTGAGAAAACACTTCTACGAGTCGAATGGGGAAATTCTGCAAAAAGTGGTAGCAGCAGACGCTGGATATACAACCCTTAACTTAGAGCAAAATGAATTACCTAACATCATCTGCGCGACGCCAAGTCAACAGCTTGTAACTTGGCAAGAGAAAGCTCTACATGGCAAAAACCCTTTTGCACTGAATTGGTTAGAAAAAAGGCAGCTTCATGCTAAAACATGAGGTTTTATAATCTCTATCCAAGACCGTGTCATTCGAACTCGAAACTAGAAAAGGTCATCTTGAAAAGAAATATGGAAGATGTGTGCAGAAAATGAAATTGGCCCGGAGAAACGATAAAACATATTACGGCGGGTTGTGGTGCTATGGCACCCAACGCTTATCCGGTGGCAAAGATCATCCACAAAAAACTGGTCCATAAACTAGGTCTAAGGGAAAAACTCCCCTACTTAGTATACTTGTGTCTAACTATTCAGAAAATCATTAATGGAATATGGTTCCAATTCAATTAACAATTTTTTATAGATGCTTTAAACATTTTTTGACATATAATTAGGTAGTTAATATTTACTGTCCTTGTGCGTTTACATTATTATATTATTTAAACACAATAATGCACGCTGTAAGTGGGCGACATTATTACTGAATTTGTCAAAATCCATGGCAAAGAAGATACCTTAATATTTTTTATTGTAATACATAGCTCGTCGTTTCCGCCTATTTACTCGTAACATACATTATTTTTTACTTGAAAGCAAAAACAAGTACTTTCTCTATGACAAAGCAAAAGAATCTGAGAATAACACCAAACATTTCTGCGACACAAGCTGGGACGTGACTAGGTTGACAATTACTAAGTAAGTAGGTGACACTGAAAATTTCGTTAATCTTATTATTATGGCTGAAAGTAGTAAATTAGGAGAGGAAATTAGGTCCACAAGAATATTGATAAACATTGTTTAACTATTAGGATATTATGACGTACAGTTCTGTTCATAAGAAATCCGTACAAGTCTTATGATTAGTTTTTGTATTATTTAAGCAGTTTGAAACAGGCTTTTGTGATTATTTCTTTGATGTTATCAGGGACGTATGTTTAAGGGTATATGCAATAAATGCAAATTATTGGCGTAGAGGAAGTAATTTAAAAGAATTAAGTCAAATGGTAACTAATATTTTATATTTATAATAATTTTATAAAAATGCGAACAAATTGAATATTATATTAAACAAGAACAATAAGATAGTAGGTATAAAAATTAATATTTGGTCATTGAACCTTGTTTCTCGATCACTTGAGCCAATCTATTAGACATTGAGTTAATCAAATTTCTTATAATAATTGGATCAAGCTCCTCCCAGCATTCATGAATTATTTCCCACAATTCAGTAGAATTTTGAGGCAAGAAATTACGGTTATTAATTTTTTTTACAATTATAGCCCACACATTTTCTATTGGATTAATATCCGGACTGAATGAAGGCTACGGTAATAGTTCTACATTATTATTTTGAAACCAGCCCTTAATAGCATTTGCAGTGTGTACGGGACAATTATCGTGTTGATAAATAAAATAATTATTGGGGTAAATGGACCTAATAGATGGGAGCATAATATGCTCCAGAACATTAAGATAATTCTCAGAATTAAATCTTCCCTCCAATGGCCAGCATACACCAAGCCCATGGGCACTTATCCAACCCCATATGTTGACAGAAAAACGCCCAGATCTAAAAGCAAGGTCGCTAGTATAACGCTCTTCAAATCTTGTCCCATCTGGTCAATACACCCGAATTTGTCCGTTATAACTAGATTGGAAAGTTTTTTCATCCGTAAATACTACCCTGTTCCAATATTCAGGTTCGCGATATATGTAATTTAATACAAAAAGTAACCGCGACTGCCTTCGTTCTTCTGTTAATTTAATTTTTTTCGCCGCAACGCGATTTTTTAACTCTGATTCATTAATTCTTCTACTGGCGGTAGATCGAGAGCTAGGAAATTCTGTGATATTTATAGCTTCCCTCGCGACTTCAAAGGGATGATCTCTTAAGTGCTCCAGAAGCATAGCATCCTCTTCGGGACTGGTAACTCTAGGACGACCGGAACCCTCCTTTCTTTTCAAGAATTGTGCTCTTATTTCTGCCATAAAATTGTGCTAGGGCACGAATTGACCATCCTTCTTCAATTTTTGTCACTATTGGTGCCTTCTCAACTAATGTTAAAGGACGAGGCATTTTAAAATGTTTGACTTTTAGACGTCTATCAACAATTGCCACCATGCACTTTTAAAAACCTTTAAAATAACTATTTACACCATGGCAAATTAAGGGTACCTACGGGTTTTTTATGAACAGAACTTAGGCAAGGTCGCAGTAATAATTATTATATGTTTCACAGATTTACAGAAACGTATATTATGTAAAATATGTAACCAGTATAACACAGCATATGTACATGTTAAAAATATAATTCTATATACCGGGTGTCCCATTATGGATGGCCATCGGCCGTATCTCGGAAACTACTGGGCTTAGAATCTCAGGGGAAAAAATTGTCATTAAAGTGGCTAAGAAAAAATCCTGAAAATCATTTTTAAGTTCAGCATTTTGCCGCAAGAGGGCACAATTAAAAAATTTAATATTGAAATTCTAAATTTTTCCGAAAATTCCCACATTAAGGTATACCTTTGGTAACATCATTAGAAATCTTAGACATTGACACTCTACAAAGCCCAGATTCGACAATCATTAGAATATTGCTCTCATGTCTGGAGCTCTGCACCCGAGCACACCCTTCGGCTACTGGATTCCATTCAAAGGAGAGCCGTTCGTCTGATCGGCGACCCCGAGCTGACCAAGACCCTCGATAGCCTGGAGCATCGAAGACAGGTTGGTGATTTGGCTCTCTTTTACAGATATTTCCATGGCAGGTGTTCGACTGACATTGCCCACTTGATTCCACCTAGAGCAATGCAAAACAGAAATACACGGCGAACCACTGCCGCTCATCCATATGTTGTTCAGCTTAGTACTCCTCGAACTTCATTGTTCAAGAATTCTTTCATCTGGAGAACGTCATCTTTGTGGAATGATCTTCCTGAGGTCGTGTTTCCCAAAGAATACAATCTTCAACGTTTCAAGACCAACGTTAATCGCTTTCTTCGCACTCGCACCGCTCCCAGAGCGCCTTAAAGGATTTTTCCTACAGTGCAGGTGTTTTATCATAAAAAAAAAAATTCTGCATCATTTTGGTTTAGGCCTCTCTTTTGCGTAACGACCTTGATAAGAGTGGCAAAGCTATTGAAAGTGTAATCATTTAATTTACTGTAACTTATAAACGACTTATCCGATTTACTAAACTTATGCTTGTTTGAAAGAAAAAGGTAAGTACTATTAATTGTCATATCCATTGGTACACGATTGTTCTTAATTAAATAGCTAAAAAGCGTAATTTGTGATAGTAATAGTTTTTTTTATATTATCCCGAAAACTCAGATCATACGGTATAACTATGACATCATAATAGGAAAATAGATTAAATTTGCAAGAAAAAATGTAAAGACCGTAGTTCAATATCTTCTTTCGTTTCAGAGTTATTGCCAAAAGAATAATTGTTAACACTTTAATTGAAGATGTGATTGTTTTCATAGTTGTCATTAAGCATTCCACGACAATAAAAGATTTTTAACTTTTATAATTATGTTAGTTTGTCATTCATTTTTTCTATGGCCCAAAACTACTTATTAATCATATAATCATCGAATGCTTCTAATTTAGAAACATACAAGAATATGGTGATTTAAAAAATTAATTTAGATAGCTGTAAACCAAAATTGGCAGGTTTCCATAAATTGAAATATCTAGTTGCCACCTGATTTAATTTTGACAGGGGTTAATTTTGTTTCAAGGCTATCTAGATCTATTTTTTAAAACACTATATTAGAATAATATAACTAAATTATAAATTTCCCTAATTAATATTATTAATTCTGAAGTAGTTTTGGGCCATGAAATAATGAGTAAAAAACTTGCACAATCATAAAGTTTAAAAATACTTTTTGTCGTGGATTGCTTGACAACGAATCTATGAAAACAATCACTTCTTCAAATAATGTGGTAAAAGTTATTCTTTTGGTAATAACTCTGAAACAAAAGAAGATACAGTATTGCCAGAAATAAACAGTACTGAACTTGTAATCGTATTATATATTTAAAAAATACATATTATTGACACTTATATATGTTCTAAATGTGCACCTCCTCGTTCAAGACAGACTTCATAACGATGTTCTAAGTTTCTGGTCATGTTATTGAATAAGGGTTGTCTCAGAGCTGCGAAGAAGACTCTAACGGCATCCTTTAATTCATCGATGGTTTGTGGTGCCCGTTTGAAAACGGCATTTTTAGCCATGCCCCAAATGTATGCGTCTGGAGGTGTGAGGTCTGGAGAATGTGAAGGATAAGGGAAGTCAGTAAATCGTGAAATGAATTTGCTTGGAAAATGCTCTTGAAGAAATTGACGAATTGCGGCAGCAGTATGGCAAGTTGCCCCGTCCTGCTGAAAAAATTGGTTTCGAAATGCGAAGTTACGTGCACGACAGAATTGACGTAGATCAGGGATAAATCGTGTTAAAATGTGTCTGTACGTACCTCTGTTGATCAAGTGTGACTTGCCTACCATTCTCTTCGATGAAGTACGGACCAATGATTCCGTGTCCGGACACAGCACACCAGACACTCACTTTTGCACTATGTAAAGGAACCTCTTGAACCTCATCGGGTCTGGCAAAGCCCAGAAATCGATTTGTGCGACGATTCACATAACCTGACAAGTGAAAGTGTGCTTCGTCTGAAAACCAAACATTTTTCAAAAATTTAGGATTTTCATACTGTAACGCGAGAATTCTGGCGCAATAGTCCACTCTACTGCGATAATCCCGAGGATGTAGTTGTTGATGTACCTGAATCACATACGAACATGCACCCAGCTCCTTCAGGATTCTTTGAAAGGAAGTTCTTTTTAAATCAAGTTGTAACGCTGTCCTTGCCTGGCTGACTTTCGGATTTTGTAAGATTTGCTCAAAAACACATTCATGGTTATTGTTGTTGTTAACTGTCCTGGGACGCCCCGAGTTTCCTTTTCGTTGGCACAATACACTAACCATATTTCTGAACTTTTCAATAACCTTCAAAATTACAGCATTACTTGAAGAACGTTTATTAAACCGTTGTGTGAATTGATCAGACACGTATAGCAAACTTGCACCATTATGTCGGCCCATTCCGTATGAGCGAAAATAATGCTCTACCAGAAACACTTTCTCCTCTGTACTTAACACCATTTTTAACAATTAGGCCCTACTAATTACTTGTTTGAGGTTTACTTGACAGGTCTATAGTAGCTAACTTGAGTGTGACAGCGCACGCATAAAAACACCGCCAACTTAGTTTCAGTACTGTTTGTTTCGGGCATATCTGTATTAAACTGAGGTTTTCGTGCAAATTTAATTTACTTTTCTTTCCGATTATGATGTCATAGTTATACCGTATGATTTAGGTTTTCGGGATAAAATCAAGAAAACTGTTATTATTAAAAAATAACTCTTCTAATCTACATAAATTAAAATCCAACATAGTGATTTAAAAAATTTTACTGGATATCAGTAACTAAAACAGGAATCACAGGAGGGGCGCAGAGGGAGCACCCCCTAAAATACCGAGAATATAGACCATTTTCTTAATTTTCCATTAATTTTTTTACACATAATAATACAAATTTTATCTGCTTGACTTCATGATTATAACTTTTTCTTGTTTCCTGTCCAGGTCGAAAATCGAATCCTCTAAAAAAGTCTATACATAGGCAAATAAAGGGTCAGAAATTAAATTTTGGTTAATAGGATTTTAAGGATTTTTTACTGATAATCTCAACTAATAATGTAAATGTATCGATTAGACTTTCCTTAGGAATTACCGTAATTAATTTACATGTTGATTTTGGCAAAACATCCGGAAGGGTCAAATCGGTAGTCCAGAAGATTAGGCTTTATATTTTGGTCGTGTTTCGGTTATTAGGCAGTGCCGTATTATTCAGAAGAACTAGGGCAAAGCCAGAAGATGAAATTTAACGGTTCGTAGGGCGTGATAAAATCACCAAAGATCAATTAGGCCCTGCAAAAGATGTAGCGTTTAATAAGGGATATATTGTTAAAATTTAAAAAACGTTTTTTAAACAAGAAATATTGTAACTATACAAAAATTATTCCAGTTATATCTCCAAAAGTAAATATTTCGTAAAATAAAGTGGATAGTTAAACTAGTTTTTTAATAAACTTTGTAAATGAGGAGCAACTGTGCAAAACGCATTAAATCCATTTTTTATAATTATTAAAAATGTAGTGCTTTTTAGTCAATCTATCATTAGAACAACCCAGTTTAATCAAAGCGCGATAAATCAATAAGAAATAGCCATATTAAAAACACTCAGCTAAGCAAAACGGATAAATTCCAATGCGCGTTTAAGCAAAGTGCAATAAATCCAATTCGCATTTAAGCAAAGTAAAATAAATCCAAAAAAGAATATTCATTTCTGTTTAGAGCGTTTGCATTCTTTTATTTCAATAATCTTATATATATAATTAATAATTATTTCACGGAAGTTTTACATTTTATTGGCCTTATAAAATAATGTAAACTTAATTACTTCAAGCAAAACGCAATAAATTCAAACAAGAAGTAAGCAAAAAGGAATAAATCCATACTAAGCTAGCAAAATGGCATAAATCCACATTCTGGTTAAACAAAATGCAGTAAATCCATTTCTTATAATTTTCAAGATAAATATTAAAATGTAGTGCTTTTTAGTCAATCTATCATTAGAACAACCCAGTTTAATCAAAGCGCGATAAATCAATAAGAAATAGCCATATTAAAAACACTCAGCTAAGCAAAACGGATAAATTCCAATGCGCGTTTAAGCAAAGTGCAATAAATCCAATTCGCATTTAAGCAAAGTAAAATAAATCCAAAAAAGAATATTCATTTCTGTTTAGAGCGTTTGCATTCTTTTATTTCAATAATCTTATATATATAATTAATAATTATTTCACGGAAGTTTTAAATTTTATTGGCCTTATAAAATAATGTAAACTTAATTACTTCAAGCAAAACGCAATAAATTCAAACAAGAAGAAGCAAAAAGGAATAAATCCATACTAACCTAGCAAAATGGCATAAATCCACATTCTGGTTAAACAAAATGCAGTAAATCCATTTCTTATAATTTTCAAGATAAATATTAAAATGTAGTGCTTTTTAGTCAATCTATCATTAGAACAACCCAGTTTAATCAAAGCGCGATAAATCAATAAGAAATAGACATATTAAAAACACTCAGCTAAGCAAAACGGATAAATTCCAATGCGCGTTTAAGCAAAGTGCAATAAATCCAATTCGCATTTAAGCAAAGTAAAATAAATCCAAAAAAGAATATTCATTTCTGTTTAGAGCGTTTGCATTCTTTTATTTCAATAATCTTATATATATAATTAATAATTATTTCACGGAAGTTTTACATTTTATTGGCCTTATAAAATAATGTAAACTTAATTACTTCAAGCAAAACGCAATAAATTCAAACAAGAAGTAAGCAAAAAGGAATAAATCCATACTAAGCTAGCAAAATGGCATAAATCCACATTCTGGTTAAACAAAATGCAGTAAATCCATTAAAAAATATACCATATTGTCATGAAAATCGAAATTTTAGATTAAAAAAGGAAATATTCCTAACGGTAACGGCGCCACCCGCCCCTCTTGCTCAGCAGTGCTAGCATATATGCTAGCCCCCTGCACCCTGTATACAGGGTGGAATACCTCTTTATTTGCGGAGAAAATACGGGTGCCTTTATTTTTAGGTTGGTACACTTTTTTCGTTTCGGCATGAAATTTACCCCTCTTTTTGGGGTGCAAACCACCCCCAACTTTTTTTTAATGTAAAAATTGTTGGAAATGTTGCCCATTTTTTTCTTGACAAAACCCTAATCTAAAGTAAATTTTATTGACTTGACATTAAAAATAAAGCTGCTATTTCTGCTCGAGTACGCTATCTTTTGCTAAAGTCAATCATCATTAAAATTTCGATTTTCTGTGATTCAATTAAATAACCCATTCTAGTATAATAAAAATACTTCTTACTATGAAGTAACGGTTTAAACAGCACAAAAAATAAAGTGACCACTGGAATGCGGCATTAACTAAACAAATAACCTTATCAATAACATGATTCCTTTTTTTTAGCCAGCCTGCGATGCCAAAACCAAAATTGTAGTATGAATTGTTCCTAAAATGGCCATTTCTTATTTTTTTCTGGCTTTCTACATTACCAAAATGCAAAAGTAAATAGTGGGTCGTATTCCTTTTTTATACCCTTTCCAACGAGCTATCGTAATACACCTTAACATTTGAGAAAAAAGTTTGGGACGGTTTCTACCCCCAAAAGAGGGGTAAATTTCATGACGGGATGAAAAAAGTATACCAAACTAAAAATAAAGGCACTCGTATTTCCGTATTTTCTCCGCAAATAAAGGGGCTTTCTAATACTGAATTAATTCCATTTAAAAATTCCACCCTTTATAATAAGCTGTTTTTTATAATATCCTGTAACCTGTATTCACTACGCAACATTTTCAAAAATATATCTCTTGTTGAATCCCAGCCTTACTGATCAGCCATGATATGTCGAAACGCGTCCAAGGATAGATCTGACAAAACTAAAGGAAATACTTCTTCTGAGTTATCCCTTATTGATATTTCCCCCAAGGGCTATCAACCCTTGGTTTTATTACCATTGCATGACCTATCGCTTGGGGAGTGTTTATTTTCTTCTGCACCCCACGAGATGTCCGATCTCATCCGGCCTGGTCCGGCGTAAATGGGGTTGGTTGGGAGATGATACCTTTTGCACTTTTCTCTGCATTCTTAAATCCACTAAATTTCGGACATACTTTTTTTATTGTAAGTTTGCCCACTCCGGGAATCGAACCCGGGTCGCCACGGTCGAATGCCAGTAACTCACCTCTCGCTTTCATATTAAGAGCAGCGGGTTTTACGAAATCAGAGAAAAAAAATCCATAAATATAAATATTCTGCTCTATTGGCATTTTAAAAATATACAGGAATTGTTCCCTCAACCTGCTATATTCTATATAGAGGCGATGAATCACCGATAGTAATTTTAGACTTAGGCTATAATGATGATTTAAAATCCTGTCCTGTAACTAGGGTCGAACCAGTCTATTTACTACTATATGGACGTAGGAAAACGTTCAGACGGGACTATCAAAGCCAAGTCAAGTTAGTGACGGGCGGCCCTTTAGTGCGGTGTTTTACCAATTAACATATTTTACACATCGGTTCACTTTATAATTTGCAAGTCAAAACTGGATGATTTATGTCAATATAGTACAATGTGTGCCTTTCTACTTCCATAATCAACTTAAAAAATCTAAATTTATTTAATATCAATTATCATTAAATACAGAATCACATTTTATTACCTTGTAATATAAAATTATATTAAAACCAATTTTCTAGAAATATAATACTATACAATAATTTCTTATAATATTAAAACATGATATTTTCTAATAAGAAATATTATTTTTGATTTGCTTTTACTAGATTTTATTGTAAGAATTATAAAATATTCTTATAGTTATTATATTAATGGTTATAATAAACAGCACTACCAATAGGAAATTAATATATTTTATTATAAAACATAATATATATTTTTTAATCAATAAATTGTCTTTTACATTGGAGTTCCTACTAGATGGCGCTGTTACATTTTCACTACTTATTTATTACTAAGAAATTCTTAAAAACGCGATTTCGCTGTTTCTGTTGTTGCTTACGAGTATTGATTTTCTGTAGAGTCTTAATAAGGACAAAATAACTGGCAATAACCTGTGCTTCAAGGAATCCATTGTTTTGGCGTCTCTGTGTACTGATGCACCGCTTGCCGCTAAATTTTCTTTCTATTTTATAAAATGAGTCGCAAACCAGAGCGGTCGTGACAATAAAATATAATAAATATTACAATAAAATCTAGTAAATCTTACAATAAAATCCAATAAATTTTACGATAAAATCTGGTAAATCCTACAATAAAATAAAGTGAATCTTACAATAAAATATAGTAAATCTTACAATAAAATATTGTAAAAGCACAAAAAATTATATTTTTATTAAAAAATAAAAATTGTAATTTTCATAAATCTTAATAGAAACTATTATAAAGATTACCTAAAAACTATTTTAATAATTTATATTACCAAAAATAAATACCAGTAATTAAATGAAATATAATAATTTTATTGTAAACGGTATTATCCAGGAGTACGGTCCTATACAGAGTGTTCCCTAATGACGCGAATATTTCAAAGTGTGTTACGTCAAATAAAATAACTCAACACCCTGTAGCAAAAAATGTAAGCCCTTGTGGACATATTATGCTAATATGAAATTTTCTTCATAAAATGACCTTAGAAATGACACTCTGAAATACTAGCATGCCATTAGGGAACACCCTGTATACTACTAGAAATTATAAATATATTATAATATTTCTTATACGTTGTATTATAACTTTCACTCCGTGTATAAATAATTTATATATTAGCTAAGGGGCAACATAACTTAATACATTTTTATATAAAATACAAATCATTATTATTACGGTTTGTAGAATTTTAGGTAGGTAGGAATTTTTGTAATATGTAAGCAACGTTACCCTACACCCCCCCCCCCCCTAAGTTGTTGGCTGCCATAAAACGTGGTAGTAGCGGGCCTGCTCTTAGGTCGTCGGAGAACAAAATACCAATAAAACCCTAAAAAGTATAATCACACCTTATTTACGAATTAAAATTAAACAAGTTGCATTCTTGGAAAACAAGGAATCCTTATTTAAAGGAGGCAAAGCCAATTTTTCCAGTCTTTTATACGGCATAAAAAATTTCGAAGTTAATAAAATCCTCACTACTATATAACCCTTTTTACAGCACGCACCAAATAAGAAGAGCGGATCCTTTTTTTATGACGTTCAATACTACAGGCGCTGTTTATAGATGAAAAATAAAGGTAAAGAAAAATCAATCAAGTATTTATCTGATAGAAATTCAACCCTTTATTTTGAGGTGTATCAATAATTTAGATATACAAGGTGATTCCTAAGTTGATACTTTTTTTTAGCTGTGTATAGAAAGCATTAAAATAAACAACATTTTTAAATACCTTTTTTCAAAAAACTTAAAAATAGGCGAGATACAGAAGTAAAAATCTAAGTGCGGGCCGGGCCATCAAAACATAGCCTGCTTTACTGCTATACTTTGTGTGGTTTGTTTTCTGTCTTATTAGTCATGTAATTTACGGGTGGTGTTGAGCAATCCGCTGCGGTGTGTTTTTCTGAAGCAAGTTAATTTTAAATTGCTGACACGTGGAAATGGTACAATTTGAAAATAATAAACTATTAGGTATGGTGTTAATTTAGGGTAGATGTCAAAGTGCGGCTGCTGCTTCGAGATTATACGCAGAACGCTCTCCCTTGCGGGCTTATCCTACACTCAGAAGTTTTCTTAATGTTATTCAATGGGCAACCGTATTTGATCCATAGTGTAATAAATGAATGTAAGTACTTCGTTTTTAAGTTTTTTGAAAAAAGGTATTTAAAAATGTTGTTTATTTTAATGCCTTCTTATACACAGCTAAAAAAGAAGTATCAACTTAGAAATCACCCTGTATTTGAGTAGTAAAATAGTAGTTTGTACAATAAGAGTTATTTAATAAGATGTCCGTGTCGAACAAGGTAGTAAATTGAGCATGACTCCGTAACATATGGTAAATTTCATATTTTAACATAAAAATGTTGTCAATGTTGCAAATAAGTTCTATTTTTACTTACTTCCCCTGATTTTGACACTATGTTTTAATACTTTTTATGATAGTAGATCGACTCAGAACACCAAAATTCTCACGTTTCAATTTTCATATTTGATGTTTTCGAAAATATTTAGTGAAAACCATATTCAGAGTCGCCCCTCCAGGAGGCTGCAGCTCGGTAATGAGGGGGAAAAGCAGAACATTTTATATAAAGTTCTAATCTTGTCCAAACAACTTAATTCCTAATTACACTGGGGAAAAGCAAAAATGTTTCTGAAACCAAAATAGCAAAATTTTACTTATTTTATTATACTAATTAACAATCTATTTTGTAAAAGGCTCAGTTTGCTCCGGTTTCAGAGTTCCATGCTAATTATGATAATTACTTATCTGCCCTTAATGTATGGAAAAATTCGACCACTAAATGAGAAATACCTGGATTTACCATACAAGGTGTACTTTATAAGAGGTTTAAATACATTTTTTTTTTTTTTTACGGTTCGCCGACTACGTAGGCCATCTTGAACCGGTCATCGACCACAAATGTGATCTACTGACTGGGGAGTGTGAAACGGCACCTTCATCCTACGAGATATCCGATCTCATCCGGCCTGTCCGGCGTGAATAGGATGGCTAGGTGTCGATTCATTTTACACTCTTCCCTGAGGTAAGAGCACGCCGTGTTCCCAAGCGGTCACCCGCCCAAGTACTAACCGCGCTCGACACCGCTTAACTTCGGTGATCTGCGGGAACCGGTGCTGAATATGTCGACAGGCCCTTGCCCGTTTAAATACATATAACCTATATTCTAAATTGTAAGTTGTATTTTAACCACCAGTTGATCGAGAGCTGTTCGTATTTGAGAAATTAGAGAGATTTAAGCAACGTGTCGCGGGTTTGTGTAATAAGTCAGATCATTTTTGTTATTTATGTGGTGAAGTGCAGTGGCGTATTTGTGTGGCATCGGAGCTCGGGGTCTAAAAGTCTAATTGCAACCTAATTTTTCGTCTCACGCTTGGACTGTCAATTTAAATCTTTAAATAATGTATTCTTGGCTTAGATTACAAAGGTCTTGTAGGAAATGTTTAGTTTTTAAACTTTTCCTCCTACAAGTCCTGTTTTATATAGAGATTAAGGTTTCAGACGCATATCATTTAAGTTATTGATTTATGATGCAATTTTATAGGAAAACGAGTAAAAATAATATTATTTTATAGTATTTTTCAATATTATATACTTGTCTGTTCCGTTTTCCCTTTTTTTAGAGCTATTTTAAATCAACACAAAAATATAACCCAATGCAATAAAATATTTTTACAACAAAAACAAAAAACAATTAGGTATTTATATTTAAAGAGAAAAATTAAAGTAAAAATTTCAATTGAAACATTTTTTATTAAAGAAGTGTGAAATATATAATAAATAAAACAGTGCGGCAAGCAACAAGCTTTATTATGATTATGCAAAACGGCACTTAAGAAGAAGCATTTCAAAATCTAAGCGTTTGCACCAAAAACTGCTCTTAGTTCTGCGCTCCAAAAATACATGATTTCTGAAAAATCATCAATTTTGGCGTGGTGAGCGATATTTACTTTATTTTTAATCATAAAAAACCGAGCCCGAAAAACGTAGGTTAGAGTCATACATAGGTGCGTTTTATCTTAAAATTTTATATTGACACCAATATTCATAATTTTTCATAAATATTAAAAATGTTTTTTTTTTAATAAAGAGCCAGCTAGGAATATCAAAAAAAAGTAAAAAAAAATTTACAAAAACGAATTTTAATAATTTAATTTTCGAAATTTGAGAGTAGTTAGGTGAATTTTAAACGAACTTTGGGCGTGGCCCCGAATATTTTTCGCCTGTTAAACTGAATTAAGTGAATTTAGAATGACCCAAGAAAAAAAGCAGAACTATTGGCCCCTCGATTTGCAATAATGGAATTTACTTCAAGAAGAAGTAAAAGTTGAAAAGAATAAATGAGGGAACATGGAAGTGTGAGATATTAGGCAACTATTGCTGGACTATTAGGAATGCTAAGACGCGCAGCTAAACTTTGACTTAATTCAATACAATTTAATTGCTTTTGTTAAACCAAGAATATATTGTTATCTGTATTTTGTACGTTCATTGTACATACAGGGTGTCCGGTAACTTATGGGCCGTAGAGTAACTCGAGATACTAGACATCAAACTAAGCCAATTATGTCATATAAGTTTTTTCAGATTGTTACTCGTTCTAGAGATACAGGGTGTTGAAAGTAAAAGTTTATTCTCGAAAATAAGCTATAATTTCAAAACGGTTTAATGAATGGAATTGAAAGTTGGTAATGTTATGTTTTTATGAGCAAGAAATAAGAATTTGTAGAAATTTTTAAGTTTGAAACTAGAGGGCGCTAGTTGCATACACTGGGCTTCATAAATCTATGATTTTTTTCTTACCTGTGATATTAGGTGTTTTTTAATTATAGTTTCGTAAAGAAGGGCATTTTTTGAGTTAAAAAGGTGTACTTGATTGATCTTAATATGTTTAACGGTTTTCGAGATATTTCCCTTTAAATATCCCAAAGCATAAAAAAACATAGTACTAATTAAATTATTATTTTAATTATAAAAAAAAAACTTAAACTAGATACTAGACATCAAACTAAGCCGATTAAGGCATATACGTTTTTTCGGATTGTTACTTGTTCTGGAGATCCAGGGTGTATATAATTTATGTATTATTAATTTAATTATATATTATGTTTTTTTATGCTTTGGGATGTTAAACGAAAATCGTTAAAGATATTAAGATCAATCAAGTACACTTTTTGACTCAGAAAATGCCCTTCTTTAAGAAACTATAATTGAAAAACACCTAATATCTGTGAATACTGTATTCACCTGAAGACGACTGGAGATACTTACCAGTTGAAACGTAGTGATTCTAAACAAATAAAGACAATGCAAGTCCAAAACTCTACTGCCGTTCAAGAAACGTCTCCAACCTTTAAACAGACACTAGCGCCCTCTAGTTTCAAACTTAAAAATTTCTACAAATTCTTATTTCTTGCTCATAAAAAGATAACACTGCCAACTTTCAATTCGATTCATTAAACCGTTTTAAAATTATGGCTTATTTTCAAGAATAACCTTTTACTTTCAACACCCTGTATCTCTAGAACGAGTAACAATTAGAAAAAATGTATGTAGTTTGATGTCTAGTCTACTCCAGTTACTCTACGGCCCATAAGTTACCGGACCCCCTGTATATGCCTATAAATTAAAATTTTGTAACAAATTATTAAGATTTTTTTGCTAGCCAACTTAAATCTTTAATAGGTATTTTTTAGTTATACTTGCATGGGTGTAGTTGAATAAAAAAAAAATAGGTTTTGTTTAGGAAGCAAAAAAAGTTGAAATTTGTTCCTCAGTGTTATTGACCATAACTTTTAGGACACTTTGTATATAACGAAAAAAAAGCTAAGTTAAAGTACTATTGTAACAGATATTCCTACTACTACTTTGTTCCTAATTTGATAAAAAATATGATTAATTAATAGAATTATGGTTTAGAAAATATTGCAGATATTACAGTGGCGTACAAGCCGTTTAAAACAGGGTAGGCAAAAATTTAATTTCCAAACATTGACTTTAATAATTTTCAACACAGTTGACATTGGCGCTATACGTAAATTAGTGTACGTGGATAGGTCCACTTCTCCATTTTTATTTCCGAAAACCGACGCGCGACGTTTCTATAACGGGCGCAAGGGCGAAAACACTAATATTGTTATTGTTGTATCGTAAATCATCATCAGTACTTCTTATTTTACCTTACTAATTATTATTACTAACCTAATTATTAAACTATACCGGGTCCGCCAACGTGGCGGGGATTTAAGATTAAATCATTTTCGAGGGGCTTATCAAAAATACTAAACCAGCATAAGGTATCGACTTAAAAGCGGCATATTTTAAAAATATTTTACATTATACAGGGTGGCTCAAAAAAGTGTGGCGGACTAAACTTGCATTTTTTTAAATGGAACACCCTATATATTATATTATTTTCTAATTCCCTATACAATTCCACGTATATTTTGTATAAAATGTCATATGTCTAAATTCAATTGTTTTTGAGTAATTGACGTTTAAAATATGGCATTTTTGACTTTGACAGGCTGTAACATTGGAACGGTTCATCTTAGAAAAAAATGGTTTTCACCTCCCTATCTTAGTTTTTTATTCTCTATCCAAAAATACCAACTTCCGGTTTAACATAGTAAATCGGAGGTTGATTTCCTTGGATAGAGAATGAAAAACTAAGATAGGGAGGTGAAAACCATTTTTCTCTAAGATGAACCGTTCCAATGTTACAGCCTGTCAAAGTCAAAAAATGCCATATTTTAAACGTCAATTACTCAAAAACAATTGAATTTAGACATATGACATTTTATACAAAATATACGTGGAATTGTATAGGGAATTAGAAAATAATATAATATATAGGGTGTTCCATTTAAAAAAATGCAAGTTTAGTCCGCCACACTTTTTTGAGCCCCCTGTATAATGTAAAATATTTTTAAAATATGCCGCTTTTAAGTCGATACCTTATGCTGGTTTAGTATTTTTGATAAGCTCCTCGATAATGATTTAATCTTTCATCCCCGCCACGTTGGCGGACCCGGTATAGGGACATGTTTTATTTGGTGAACGAGTAGTATCCTTGTAACTACCACAAAACATGAAGATTGACATCAATGCACACAAACGCGTGAGGATGGCTGACGAGGTTCAGGTCGCAAGTCACGCGTATTTTTGCTGCATCTCTCGCTCGCTTCCACGTGTATAAAAGTAGTGCTTTTGCTTTCCCATAAGGGGCTAATACAGTGTGAAATCTCTGCTTTTCGGATAGTTATACGGGATGCTTATATAGTGGTCCAATTTACGATTAATCGGCATCGAATGCGTTCGTGGAGATTATCTTAAATGATATACGATTAACTTTTCAGTCCCGGTTAGGGTTGCCATCCGTCCGGGTTTCCCCGGATTTGTCCTAGTTTGGAGGGTGTCCAGGGAGCGTCCGGCGGAGTTTTCTTTACAGTCCGGGTTGTCACCACTTGCCGTCTACCGACAGTTATGGAACGACGCTATACAGGGTGTTTCTTAATGATGTGCTAATATTTTAGGGTTTGATTCCTAAAGTCATTTTGTGAAGAAAAGTTCATATAAACATATTATGTCCTAAACGGCTTAAATTTTTTGCTACAGGGTGTTGAATAATTTCTTTTAATTCATTTTTTGTAATATGTCTGAAAGTACTTTGGATAATATTTTAAATTTTGGCATGTGTTAATAGGACATTAAACCACATATTCTAGTTATAAAATTTATTTTTTTGTCCCACCAGTGGCGTTTCTACACACATGTCCTCTGATATATTTTAGAAAAAAAGTGGTACGCCACCGACTTTTTTCCATGTGAATACAATTTCTGATTAGCCTGGTCAATTCTGCATAAAAATGGTCTCTTGCGTTTTTCTCCTCAGGCATGCCATTCTTAACTAAAATAATTAAATTAGACAAGCGGGGCGGAAGCATGCCTAATTAATGAAGGTGGTAATTTCCAACAATTTTTATAAATCAAAATTTTGTATTATCAGTGTTAATAATAATAAATAGTACAGCTAATTTAATTATGCACATGCCAAAATTAAAAATATTATCTAAAGTACTTTCGGAGATATTACAAAAAACGTATTTAAAAAAAAAAAAATTCAACACCCTGTAGCAATAAATTTAAGCTGTTTAGGACATATGTTTATATGAACTTTTCTTCATAAAATGACTTGAGGAATCACACCCTAAAATATTTGCACGTCATTAAGGAACACCCTGTATACTCTACTCCACGGTATATTCTATAAAATAATAGTTTATGAAGATAAATAGGCAAGGGCCTGTCGACATATTAAGCACCGGTTCCCGCAGATCACCGAAGTTAAGCGGTGTCGAGCGCGGTTAGTACTTGGGCGGGTGGCCGCTTGGGAACACGGCGTGCTCTTGCCTCAGGGAAGAGTGTAAAATGAATCGACACTTAGCCATCCTATTCACGCCGGACAGGCCGGATGAGATCGGATATCTCGTAGGATGAAGGTGCCGTTTCACACTCCCCAGTCGGTAGATCACATTTGTGGTCGATGACCGGTTCAAGATGGCCTACGTAGTCGGCGAACCGTAAAAAAAAAAAAAGAAGATAAATAAAAAATGTAAAATTAGAAGAATTTCAATTTATTGTATTAGTGTAAGATGAAAATTTTCTAGCAGAAATATCCGGGGTTTGGGCTAAAAAATCCGGGGTTTTTGAGCTTCTTGTCCTAGTTTAATGATTCTACAGATGGTAACTTTAGTCCCGGTCCTCTACATACACAGAAATATTGCCGGATATTACACAAATACAAATTTTAATATAAAAAATAAACAAATAATTTTGGTTGGCGTTTTTTTCTTTGTTCCCAGGGTAGGCAATGTTTTTTGCCTATATTGTATGCACGCCACCGAGACATTAAATACCATTGAGTAATTTTAATCAAATTATATACATTTTTAATTTTATTATGTTCATTTAAGAGGTGTCTATAGTCAAACTGCCAAATGCCATAGTATTTAGGAAAGTTAATCATTAGTTCAAAACTTCGAGAAATTAAGTTCTAGAAATAATGGCCTAGAGCAAATTGAAAATGACAACATTAAATCTAAAGCTGAAGATTAATATCATAAACTTAAAAACCAAACCATTTAAGTTTAGTAATTAGCCTTAACCTTTGTTGTTCACTTTGCTGATATTTAGGGTAATTTTGGTTGGTTGTTTGGAAAATTAGGGACCTTTAATTAACTCTTAGGGAAATCAATTAATAGCCAAATTGTCTAGGCCAATGGACAACCCCGAAATAAGAGCCGGCTAAAAGTTTCTTGTGTATATCTGTTCGTGTTTACTACCCAGAATATATTTAGTAAACTTCGAAATTTACCTACAAATAAAGTAATCATGATGATAAATAATAAGGTGATGATGGAACATTTAGGACTAACCTAATCCAAATATCTTTGTATTAATGCTATTTGGTCTGTCTAAATACTGTAAAATAAGGTCGAAATCGTATACAGGGTGATTCCTAAGTTGATACTTCTTTTTTAGCTGGGTATAAAAGGCATTAAAATAAACAACATTTTCAAATACCTTTTTTCAAAAAACCCCAAAGTGAAGTACCGGGTGTCCCACTAAGAATGGCTCTCGGCCGTATCTCGGAAACTACTGGGCATAGAAACTCAGGAAAAAAAAATTACAACTAAAGTGGTCATGAGAAAATCCTGGAAATAATTTTTAAGTTCCGCATTTGGCCGCAAGAGGGCGTAATTGAAAAGTAAATTTTAAAAGTTTACATATCTCCGAAAATTCCACATTAAGGTATATCTTTGATAACACCATTAAAAAGCTTGGACAATTATGCATCATTTTGGTCCTATGCTCATTGGCGTACCGACTTTAATAAAAGGGGGGGAAGCGGTTGAATGTGTAATCAGTTAAATCGCTATAACTTATAAACGACTTATCCGATTTTAGCAAACTAAAGACTGTTTTGAAGAGAAATGTATGCACTTTCACCAATCTTATTTAGTTGTCCATAATAGTTCCCAAAAAAAATGCTAGAGGGCGCAATTTGTAATAATAACACTTTTTTTGATTTTACTCCGAAAAAATAAATCATACGGTATAATTATGATACCATGATCGAAAAGTAGAGTAAATTTGCTAGAACAAATATTAAAACCGCAGCTCGATACCTCCCTTCGTTTCAGCGTTATCGCCAATAGAATAATTTTTAAAAGTAAGCGATTATATATTTTTTAGAAAAAAAGTGGGACGCCACTGATATTTTTCCATGTGGATATTATTTCTGATTAGCCTGGTCAATTCTGCATAAAAATGGTCTCTTGCGTCTTTCTCCTTAGGCACACCGTTCTTAATTAAAATAATTAAATTAAATTAGTTCTACTAATTATTATCATTATTAACATTGATAATGAAAAATTTAGTTTTATAAAATTTAGCATTAAAATAATTTAAGAACGGTGTGCCTGAGGAGAAAAACGCAAGAGACCATTTTTATGCAGAATTGACCAGGCTAATCAGAAATAATACCCACATGGAAAAATATCAGTGGCGTCCCACTTTTTTTCTAAAAATTATATAATCGCTTACTTTTAAAAATTATTCTATGGGCGATAACGCTGAAACGAAGGGAGATATCGAGCTGCGGTTTTAATATTTGTTCTAGAAAATTTAATCTACTTTTCGATTATGGTATCATAATTATACCGTATGGTTTATTTTTTCGGAGTAAAATCAAAAAATGTGTTATTATTACAAATTGCGCCCTCTAGCATTTTTCTTGAGAACTATTATGGACAACTAAATACGATTGGTGAAAGTGCATACATTTCTCTCCCAAACAGTCTTTAGTTTGCTAAAATCGAATAAGTCGTTTATAAGTTACAGCGATTTAACTGATTACACATTCAACCGCTTCCCCCCTTTTTATTAAAGTCGGTACGCCAATGAGCATAAGACCAAAATGATGTATAATTGTCCAAGCTTTTCAATGGTGTTATCAAAAATATACCTTAATGTGGAATTTTCGGAGATATGTAAACTTTTAAAATTTACTTTTCAATTACGCCCTCTTGCGGCAAAATGCAGAACTTAAAAATTATTGCCAGAATTTTTTCATGACCACTTTAGTTATAATTTTTTTGTTCTTGAGTTTCTATGCCCAGTAGTTTCCGAGATACGGCCGAGAGCCATTCTTAGTGGGACACCCGGTACTTTCATTCATTTATTACACTACAAATCAAATACGGTTCTGCCTAACTTGCCCGTTAAATAACATTAGAAAAACTTCTGGGTGTAGAAAAGAAACAACTTTTACGACACTCACAATAAATTAGCACCATAATTAGTTCATTGTTTTTAAATTTTACCATTTTCACCAATTTATTAAAATTAATTTGCTTCAGAAAACAACACCGTGCCGCGAATTGCCGAAATAAATAACTGACGACCGATCCGTAAAATGCATGACTCACATACAAAAAACGGAGAAAAACAATATACAGTAAAGGGCTACGTTTTGAAAACCAGGCCCGCACTTAGATTTTTTACTTCTGTAACTCGGCTATTTTTAAGTTTAAAAAAAAAGGTAGTTGAAAATGTTGTTTACTTTAATGCCTTCTATACACAGCTAAAAAAGAAGTATCAACTTAGGAATCACCCTGTATAGTTTTAGTTTATAGATACTTACTTATAATTTATTTGCATTTGAAAAGAATATCTACTTGTCAATCCTCTCACTCTAGCTTTTCACATAAAAAGAAAGTCTTTTTTTTATTTTTAAATTCTTCGCTTTTTTACGTAAAACTTTTTAAAAAATTAAAAATTTGTTTTAAATAATAAAGTGGTGAATTCCTACGCACATTTTAGTCAAAGTCATAAAAAGTAAGGATTAGTACCCGTAATATATCCCTAAATAAGAGTCGTTGAAAGTTAATAAAACAAAATAATAAAACAAAACAATAAAAGAAACAATAACCCAAAATAATGGCTCCAATACATTTGGTGACAAAAACCGTATAAAACCTTTAATTAAATGACATTAGTTTAATTTAAGAAATGTAATTTAAGATTAATTAGTTTCAACGTCCCGAATTAAGCATAAAAAAATTGTTTTTTCCCTATATTTTACTTCAGTTTATATATGTTGATAATACGCATTACGCATCCTTAATGTTTCTCAAGTAACAAATTTATTATTTTAAATTTTCATTTCCAAAATACAGGATGTTTCCTAAGCTTTCTGAAAAAATGATGGAGGTGGTCTTCACCTTATTTAGAGACAAAAATGTGGTATGCAGGGTGTTTAAAAATGTTTTTTTTCCATTTAATTAATTTTTTTTTAAGAGCGACAACATGGTCGTTAAATTTTAGTGTATTATCTATAAATAGGCCCAGAAATTTTGCAACTTTACAACTGTCCACAAAAATATTTTCCAAAATTAAATCGTCGAAACTAAATTTAAAAGTAAGAATGCTGGTCTTATCGACATTTAAATACAGACAATTTGAGTGACACCACTTCCTCACCTCTTTCAGATCCTCCTGAATAATTGCTTTTAATTCGTCCGAATCTCTACCTCGCCATAATATAGTGGTATCATCGGCCAATATTGTAAAAGTTCCCCTTATTTTTAATTTAGGCAAATCATTGAAATACAATAAAAATAATATTGGACCCAGCACCGAGCCCTAAGGTACTCCACTATTTATAACGAATGAGCTTGATGCTTCGTCACCAGTCCGGACTATCTGTTTCCTGTCAATAAGATAAGACGCAAACCAATCTAGTGCCACACCCCTAATACCATAATGTTCAAGCTTTGCCAGCAATATCCTGTGATTAACGCAGTCAAATGCTTTGGAAATATCACAAAAAACTGCCGCTGCTACATCTCCATCATTAAGACTGTTATAAAGCCCATCTAAAAGTGAAAAAAAAGCGTCATTTGTGCCTGTCGAGCTTTGAAAGCCGAACTGACAGTTATTTAAAATATAATGGCGTCCCAGAAAACTTACAAGTCTCTTTTTCACCAATTTTTCAATTATCTTTGATAGCGTAGGAAGCAAGGATATAGGCCGATAGTTAGCCGAGTCATCCAGATCCCCTCCCTTATGCAAAGGAAGTACCACTGCAGTTTTAAGACATGACGGAAAAACACCTGCCTCAAAGGACTCATTTATTGCCTCAACCAAAACTCTGAGCGCCGACTCCGGCAAGATTTAATTAATTATTGTTAAACCAGTATTATTATAATGATATTTGTTAAACATAAGATATAAGAACTCTTTACTTTGGGTCAATTTTAAAATTTACGTCAAATGATACGAGTAGGCTTTGCTTCGTTCCATGTCAACCACATTTGTTTTCTCTGTACTACATTACATACTTTTTATAATGGCTGAGTTTGCCAGTCAAGAAATGGCTAAAATTAATTTTATGTATGGTTTGGTTAATGGAAATGCGCTAGAGGCGAGACGTTTATATGCAGAACGTTTTCCTAATAGACGAGTACCGTTTTCAGAAAAATTTACAAGATTGCACTTCAGGCTAGAGGAAACAGGTAGCTTTGCAAAAAACAAAATAGGCGGCCGACCACTTACAGTTAGAACCGTTCGATTTGAGCAAAAGGTCTTAAATATGGTGGAAGAATGTCCAAGCACTAGTACGAGGAAAATCGGGAACGAGTTGAATGTGAGTTACAAAACTTTATGGAGGATCTTAAAGAATTATTAACTTTATCCTTATCACGTACAGACAGTGCTAGTTTTGTTGCCTGGCGACTTTCCAGCTTGAGTTAAATTTTGTAACTGGTCTCAAAAAAATTTTTTTAGGGGGCCCACATTTTTCGGCAAAAATACTATTTACAGTTGAAGCGAATTTTTCCAGACAAACCATCATAAATTTTCACAACAACCATATTTGGGCGGAAGATAATCCTCATTCTATCATCGAAGGACATCACCAGTACACACTTTCTTTTAATATTTGGGCAGGGATTATGGGAGATAGCTTAGTTGGACCGTATTTTTTCCAAATCGATGTACTGGTGATGTCTATTACAACTTCCTTAGAGACGAATTGCCAGAATTGATAGAGGCAGTGCAATTAAGAACGAGAACTTTAATGTGATTCATGCATGACGGCGCTCCCCCTCACTTTGCAGGACGTGTTAGGAACTATTTAGATCAACAATATCCTGCTCGTTAGAGGAGGACTTCACCCTTGGCCATCACGTTCGCCGGATATGAATCCATTGGATTTTTGTTTCTGGGGTCACCTTAAATAACTCATTTATACTCCTCTTATTGAAACTGAAGAGGACCTTCGACTGCGTATTATTGATGGTTTTAATACGAATTGCGCCAGTCCCGACATTTTCCAACACGTAAGAGACAGTTAGCACGTCGTGTACATGGGTATTTACTGGCTGATGGAGGACATTTTCAGCAATTTATTTGACTCTTGTTCATGTGAGTTCATTATTAAAAGTTTTTTCAAATCAATTATTAAAATGATTATTATTGCTTTATTGTTTTTTTTAACACCATGTATTTCGAAAACGGAGCGACATGCGGAAAACTTTTATATCACATTTTCTCCTCCAAATAAGGTGAGGATTCACCTACTTCATTTTTTCAGAAAGGTTAGGAAAGACCCTGTATGCAATAATTTATAGTAGCATAAATTAATATTTTATCTTAAAAGGTTATTTGTTCCTATTAAAAGTAGTTATTTAAAAACATATTAAATGACAAACAGCGTTTAAACTTTTAAGTGATAAAAAATGTAGAATTAAAAACTAAATTTACTTGTCATATTAGATTACGGCTTGCATCTATTTTTGAAAATATTGGTTTTAGTTATTAGCAGATAGTACCTATAAATATAATCAAAACAGATCACTCAATCTTAACAGGCGGTTCAAAAATGGACAATGGTGTGGGAGCCGGGGTCTTTTCCGAAAGTCTACAAATACAAAAGTCGTATAGACTTCCCAACTATTGTAGTATTTTTAGGCCGAAGTACTGGCAGTAGAGAAGGCGGTTAATATCCTACAAGAACACCTTGGTCTGGGAGTAGCCTCGTCAATCACAATCTTCAGTGATTGGCAGGCGGTGATTAAAGCAATCTGTTCCAGCAGCGTCAAATCAAAGCTCGTAGAGCGATGCCGCAACAATCTATGCACACTTGGCAATCAACATCGGGTTACTTTGTGCTGGGTTCCTGAACACTCCAAAATAGATTGCAACGAGGCTGCCGATGTGCTCGCGTAAGGAGGCGCAGGCTTGCCAGCTGATCTAGCAGACAATACGGTAAACATACTACTGGGATTAGTCAAGGAGGAGATTGATTACACGGCCAAGCAACTTGCACAAAGCAGATGAACATTGCCTGTTTGGTAGACATGCCGAACCTATGTAAATACCCACTAATGATTTCTGCAGAGATGAGGAAGAGGAAGAAAGTATTCAACAATTTCTATGTAAATGCCCTGGCCTCGCAAGAAGCCTGGAGGGACTAAGCAACTTACAACATGGTCGACTGAGCAGGTTTCTGAATAGTAGTGGCTGGTTTGAATAAGTTGTTAATATCCTTCTGCGGTGTACGCCGCACTAACTATCAGAGATCTGATGAAGGTGGGTTCTACGGAACACGTGTGGCATCACAACGGACCTAATAGGACTACGTGAGACTGTTTGGTATGAACCAAAGGTCTGCCACTCTAACCTAACCTAACCTATTAGCAGAAAAGTCAAAGGTACAATTATTAGTTTTATAATCAAATATATCTTCTTTTTAATATATGTATAAAGGTATTATTCCACCTGATGCACCCTATAAATTATAAAAACCATCATCTAAATAAAACTATTAATAACATTCATTTCTCTTTTTAACGGTCTACAAAAGTCGTGAATTCAAATTTAAAATTTATAAATGCAATTAAATTTCTTGCTTTTAATACTTTAGCCCTGTGTTATGCCCCGGAAAGTTGTATAGTGGTCTGGGACAGATGATGATAGTGTTTCCGTATTTCAAAATTTAAACTTTCAGATAAATTCCATATTAGCTGAAATTTGTCCGAGTTTTTCCGTCGACCTAAATTCTCCGTTCAGTTAAGTTCATTTCCTTTGAGAAAATTAACGGTAAATGTGTTACATTAACTGAATACTCCCAGTTTATTTTATTTTAAGATACCGTGTTTCTCTGAGTTTTTTAATTTTTAAAATGTTTTTTTTTTTGTTTTAAAAGGGATTCTTTGGCATATCATAAGGGTCATCTTGAGGTACTGAGATTAGTATATCTCTTTTCGGCATCCGTTTAATAAAACTTGATAAATAAATCACAATAATCTGCTGGTGACAATGTTCACCACGAAAAAAAAAATATACCTAGAGAAATAATTTTATTTTATTATTTAGTTTTTTGGTAGCTTTGGTTTTCATCCATACATACAAGGTATTATTGAATTATTATATTAAATAGGTGACTCCTTGAGTACCATAGAGAAACACTCCATACGTTTTTTTAAATCAACTCTTTAAAAAGTTGGGTAATGCCCCCCGCACCCCGGAGGAAACTGGAAAAATATCAGAATTGGCTCCATTTATTCATACTCTGAACTGTCGATCCGACATATAAGACCTAAACCATTCCAGCAGGCTACCACTCCCACCGACCAATTTTAGTTTATTTAGCATTAGAACCTAATCAACTTTATCGAATGCCTTAATATTATGCACCACCAAGAAGTGAATATTTTACTATTGGTAGGATAAAACCACCTGCAGATCGGTTTCGAACCGTTTCGTTCTCGTCCGTACAGGGTAGGTGTCTATACCTTCCAAACGATAGTCTTGATACTAAAAATTACAATATTATTAACCTTCTAGGATTGTATATAACTTTTACAGCCATCTCTTGGTAATCCTGGCGTGCCTGGTAACGATAACACACCGCACCGGATTGTTCAACACTACCCGTATGACTAATACTAAGTAATAAGAGACAAGAAAAACAACAAAAACTATAGCGGGATATGTTTTGATGCCAGGCCAGCACTTAGATTTTTTACTTCTCTATCTCGCCTATTTTTGAGTTTTTTGAAAAAAGGTTTTTGAAAAAGTTATTTATTTTAATGCCTTCTATACACAGCTAAAAAAGAAGTGTCAACTTAGGAATCACCCTGTATAAGTTTGTTAGAGGTGCTGGTATGCTCAAGAGTGTCTAACAACGATACAGATGTCGCTCTGTGCAACATCTTGCAGGTGTGCTCCACCAAATAATGCTTAAAGCAGTTTTAGGTAACTCCTTCCTAGCTCAACTGATGAGAAATGATATGGCGAAACGCGTCTAGGGTTGAATCTGACGAAATGAAAGGAAACTCTTCTTCTATATTAGATTATAATTAAATATTTTTAAATTTAGACTTTTACTTTAAATATTACATTTTATTTTAATCATGTAATTATCAAAAGTATGAGGAAATACTGCTTTATTATTAAGCTACTGTTGTTATACCAAATAATTTGCTAAGTTTGTTGTTGTAATTTTATAAGTTGATTTGTGTATAATAAAAATTTTTGAGCTATACATTTTTTATAATTAAAACATATTTGTAAATTGACGGCTATGTTTATTATAAATAAATATAATATCAATCTACTGTAGAGTTATGATAAACCTAACATTTCTATCAGTGAGCATGTGCTTTTAGAGCAAGAGACAAAAAACAATAGGTATTAATTTTTATTCATTTATAAATCAACATATGGTACGTGCATTGACCTTAGTCCACTAGCGGTGCTAGTGTACTTCAAAGGCCAAGAAAAAAAATGTGAATTTTTCGCTTGTTATAGCAAAAAGCAATATGCATCTTGGTTTTATATGAGGATTTACGGATTTAAATATAACTCTGTATACAAATTATTTTCTATGTGACTAAAGAATCTGTTATATCAATTATTACTACAGTATTTTTAATACTGAAAGAATTCAATATTTTCCTGTTATACTAGTTGAAATTATTGTCGTATCATTATTTATTTTTAAAATTCAATAATGCATCCAGACAAAATGGCTTGCAAGCTATCAACGACTGCTTTGATAAACTTGTAACAATTGTAACAAGTTAAACTGGAATAATGTTGAATCCTTGTTTCTCGCAATAACAGAGTATCATATAACGAACCTCGCTGGCAAATTTCTAGATTAATATAAATTTGTCTAGCTCCCACTGTTTGGCTCCTTATTAGGGATGGCAACTTAGTATGGAAGTAATGCACCGTAACATCGATATAACTAAACAAAATCGATGTGTAAAAAAAGTCCATGTTACAAAACAACGATGTCTGTTTATGACGAAAGAAGCCTAGCTTTGAGTAGTAGCACTAGCCAGTGGCATGCATATAATATAGGCAAAAAGAATTGCCTACCCTGGGAACAATAAAACAAACAGAAACAATTTATTTTTATATATTAGTTTTTATCCGTGTAGTAATCCAACTTTGGCAATTTATCTCTACATTAATATAATAAATTATAATATAGGACCGAAAAATAAATCATATTATATCATTTCCACGAACGCATTCTTTGCTCATTTATATCATAAACTAGATCGCTGTATAAGCATTTGGTAAGACCTTTCTAAAACCCAAGATCGCGCTGTACATTAGCGTCTTATGCAAAAGCAAAAGCACTGCTTTTGTACGAGTGGAAGCAAGCGAGAAAGCTGGTAGGGAGTACGGTAGAAAGATTTGTAACAAATAAACCCGTCGCAACCTTCCACCTTCCTACATCTATCAACCCGCGCCAAGAAAGCACGCGTTTGGTAAGTGCATTGGTGCCAATCTTCAAGTTTTACCGTAGTTTGGAAAATACTTCGCTTTCTCAATATAAAGTATAAAATACGAATATATAAGTTTTTTTATTAATTAATTTAGTTAAGATATTTTTAAAGGGATTACGGATAAGGTATCGTAAAATAAGAAGCACTTTTGTGACAATTAAAATAATTTTTGCTGATAGCTTCATAATATTTAATAATCAGTTAGCTTATCATCATATTGCACATAATAATTGATCTCGTTTTTGGCAATATTGGTTCAATTAGGTGGATGATTGATTTTTAATTTGTTATTAGTGTTTTTGTCCTTTTGCTAGACTTCGCGCTGTCGGGTTTCGGGAAAGAAATAAATATGGTGGCGTTAATTGTTACTATTCCGGCTAGCAGCGCGTCTGCAGAACGATCCTTCTCGGGATTAAAAAAAATTCATACCTATTTACAAAACACACAGGGAAAGACACGCTTATTAACAATAATCTCTCTGGAGAGCGACTTTTGCATGATTTAAAACTCAAAACCAAATTTTATGACGATGTTTTAAAAGAATTTTTACGTAAAGACCGCCGTGTTGAACTCATTTACACAATAATGTCGTTTTATTTTTCTTCTGCCAGTATTGTTCCCACAAACTCAAAAACAAGACATTTTGTGACAACATTTGAAATTTAGATGCTTTAATGCTACGGAAGGTAAATTTTTGCCACTAACACGAGGCACGAGCGCTTTAGATGCTTTTATTTTACAAGCAGCAACTACTTGTGTAATGAGCTTTTTTGGTAAATTTTGATATTGAGCCTGTCGTGTAGAACAAGAAAAAATAAATTTACTACGTTTTCAATTATTAAATTTTACTAAGAAAATAATTTAACAAAATACGCTTTCTAATAAAAACACGCGAAATAACTTACCGACGTTTCAACAATTCTACACAATGGCAGCGGTCGATCGATTTGAAATGACGCGCTCATATCTGACTAAGAGTTCAAGTCTGGTTTCCTGTTTCTAACTTGTTTTTTTCTATTTAAGTTATCGAAACAAAGATAACAATATAATCGGTCACACCACTAACAAATAAAAGAATTACGCGGTTAATCGGATGTGACGTACATCTCTTCTCATCTTATGTTTTTAAACTTAAACTTTTCGCGCCGTATTTTAAATTGTTTAAAGCTACAGCGTAATTTAGATATATTGTATGACTGGTGCACTAAAAATAGATTAAAGTTAAATATTGCTAAATGTAATGTTATGACATATATACCAACAAAAACACCACTTTTGACTTCAACTATAACATAAATGATAAGATTCTGGAAAGACCTACTGTGTTTAAGGATCTGGGCGTTGTTTTCGATAAAGAACTATCCTTTCTTCCTCATATTGATCACGTCGTATTTACCGCCTATAAATCACTTGGTTTTATTCTTAGAACAACTAGAGTTTTTCGGTCACTTGATCCTTTAGTAACTTTGTGTCGTTCTCTTGTTGGATCCAAATTGGAATACTCTTCAATCATTTGGTCTCCGTTTTATAAAGTCCACGTTGATAATATTGAGAGTGTTCAGAAACGTTTTTTGAAAGCTTTGTGGTATCGATCTGATGGAGTTTATCCCGAATGTAGACTTTTCAACTTATCCTACAAAAAAAGGAATATTTCCATCCTGCTGGAAGTCGGCGCGTGTCCAGCCCATTCCAAAGAAAGGTAAAAAAACCCTGCCAAGCAACTACCGACCCGTCGCATTGCTTTCAGTAATTTCAAAAGTAATGGAGAAAGCTATTAACCAACAACTCCTAAAGTATCTGGAAGGGCTTAACATTATCAGCGACCATCAATACGGTTTTCGTAAGTCCAGATCAACAGGTGACCTTCTGGCATATGTCACCCATTTTTGGAGCAACACCATCGAACATCATGGAGAATCCCGGGCTGTTGCACTGGACATCTCTAGGGCTTTTGATCGTGTTTGGCACGATGGGCTTCTAAGTAAATTGCGATCCTACGGTATGCCTAATGGATTCTGTTTATGGTTAACGAGCTTCCTTAAGAACCGTTCTCTGCAAGTGGCGATTGACGGGTTTCTCTCAGACACCTTCACCATCAATGCCGGTGTTCCTCAAGGTTCCATATTGTCGGCAACCCTCTTTTTACTGTATATTAACGACCTTCTAGTGAAAACCCAAAATCCAATTTATAGCTTTGCTGATAACAGCACACTTGTCTCATCTTTTACCTTGACTCCCCAAACATCCGCTGCCGACGCACATCTTCGCAGGCAGCATGAAGTATTGCGCCTCAACAAAGACCTGGAAGAAATTTTGGCTTGGGGTGACAGTAACCAAGTCGAATTTAATGCTAAGAAAACCCAGGCAGCAGTCTTCTCCAAAAAGGTTAACATTGCAGAACCGGATATAGTCATGGCAGGACAGGCAATTCCCCTGGCACCGTCTATTAATTTGCTGGGGGTCAATCTGGGAGGTAATATGTCTTGGCATGATCACGTTGCAGCAATTGCCAAGGCAGCTGCACAGAAACTTGGTGTACTTTTCCGCACCAAAAGGTTGTACACACCTCATCAACTTTTGACACTCTACAAAGCCCAGATTCGACCATCATTAGAATATTGCTCTCATGTCTGGAGCTCTGCACCCAAGCACACCCTTCGGCTACTGGATTCCATTCAAAGGAGAGCCATTCGTCTGATCGGCGACCCCGAACTGACCAAGACCCTCGATAGCCTGGAGCATCGAAGACAGGTTGGTGATTTGGCTCTCTTTTACAGATATTTCCATGGCAGGTGTTCGACTGACATTGCCCACTTGATTCCACCTAGAGCAATTCAAAACAGAAATACACGGCAAACCACTGCCGCTCATCCATATGTTGTTCAGCTTAGTACTCCTCGAACTTCATTGTTCAAGAATTCTTTCATCTGGAGAACGTCATCTTTGTGGAATGATCTTCCTGAGGTCGTGTTTCCCAATGAATACAATCTTCAACGTTTCAAGACCAACGTTAATCGCTTTTTTCGCACTCGCACCGCTCCCAGAGCGCCTTAAAGGATTTTTCCTACAGTGAAGGTGTTTTATCATAAAAAAAAAAAAAAAAAAAAGAAAGAGGTTTTCCTCATGACCGGCTGCTCCAAAGATTCTCGTTTGTTAGATTACATGATAGACGCATATGTTCTATGCAGTTATTTTTATATAAACTGATCAATAACAATACTATTTGTAAAGAGCTGCTGCATAAACTGAACTTTAGAACTCCTTTCCTAAATTCCCGAAATTTATATACCTTTTACTTACCACCTTCACGAACCAACGTATTTAAAATATGTTCTCCCATCAATAGGATGTGTACATGTTACAAAGACAATATATTATATGCATATTATGTCTTTAATTGTAGCTTAAGCTCTGCCAAAAGATATTTTTATCACTAGTACTTACCTATGCTACTGAACGTATGTGGTTACTTCTTTTCTTTTTGTAGGGTACCTATTATTACCACTGTATTGTTAGTTTTATAAATCTAGATATTGCTAATCTTTATGTTAATTGTTAAATAATTTGTTTTCATTTTACCTAATTTAATTCTGTTTTCTACCTGTTTTGTAACTGGGAGACTGTAAAATAGTATATGGAATAAATAAATAAATAAATTGTTTCTAGAAAAGGTTTGTGATGCCCTAGAAAGGTTTTTATTATTTTTACATATATTTTCAATAGATTGTAGTTCAGGATATTAGTACTGAATTTCATAGCATCGATTATAGGGAAAAAGCCCATTGTGCTAATAACACTCGCATTTATCGTAAAATAAACAAATTTTTGTCATTTGTTTAGTACATTTTTTACCTTTCACGAAAAACGATTTAGCAACTATAAATATTTTGGAAATATCGATGTAATATGAACATTTCTATACTCTTTAGCGGATAGTTTGGCTTCAATTCAATTGTTGGGTGTAAGCTTAATAAATTTGCTTCCTTCATTAACAAATTGTTTGTAGTAAATAAAACAAACAGTTTATGTTTTATTAATTATTTTGTCTTGTAGTTTTATTGCAATACATATTTGTAAATAATTGTTCTTTTTATGATGCAGTTGTCACGTTTTGCGTGCTTTTCTATACACCTAAAACATTGTAAATTTAAAAAAAAATAATCGTAGAAACACATCTATTTTTTAAATTCTGTTCGGTTTGTTCGGGTCTGTTTTGTTTTTGATTTCCGAGTATATCTAATTAGAAATATCCTTATTTACAACTCTGCAAAACAGTCTTTGAACTTTTACCTTCAAAAAATCTGAAAACATCTTTTGATTTAAAAATCATCGTTGTCAGTGGTAAAAGCGTATATCAGAGAACCCTAGTATGCGAATGAAAATAAAACACTTCAAAATACATGGTAAAGAAGACACAGAAAAACGTTTTATGAGTGATTTTAAGGTAAAAAAAAATAAAAAATTGACTACTCGTTTTTATGGGAACGTAAAACGTACATAGCCGAAGGGATGCCATATGTGAAAGTAATAAGCTTCTGTTTATTGTTCCTGGGCGTCGGGCAATATGGCGATACCTAATTTTAAATAAAAAAAGACCGTAAAGTCCGTAAACCAACAAATCTGCATAAATCACACAGGCTAAACGCAAGGCAGGATTTGACGAATCTTGGTGTTAGAAATTCCAGGATACATCAGCTGTAAAACATAAATGGTCCTCTCAGGACGTATAAAACTTTTATGGGGAACTTCATAGAAAGACTGCATTATATGTATTCCCTTTTGGGAAATTTTGTTATATTTTTTCTATTTACGATAACTATAAATGTCTTTCTATAATTTGCATGTACACGGAAAAAATAAATAACCACCCTGTATCGATGAGCCCGTTAAAAGTACCTGAACCTAAACTATATAAATAATATTACTGAAAACTGAATTTAATTTTTTGCTGAGACTAACCTTGTATATAGCAATCCCAAAATATATCCGGTTTTAAGCTGGGCTAATGTCTCATCCAAATTTTTATTTTTTTTTCCGAAGGGTCTCCATTGTACACTGTGGCTCAAATTAAAGGAGTACACTTTTTAATTATGAATATTTTTCTAGATTTTGCACTGATTTAATTTATTTTTGGAGTGATGATGAACTGAAATCGTCTTAGTAAAATGTGCAATTGTTATCAAAATATTTTGAACAGGGCCGGATTGACAGTTTTTTTTCAACAAACGTGCACTTATGCTCGTTGCAAACGAAAACTGATTTATTCATAATTCAGATAATACGTTTTTTTGGTAGATTAACTATCGAAACTTCTTTAGTATAAGTCTCACTGTGAAAGATTCTTAAATTCAAGAAATACAATTTATTTTGTTCATTGATGTATTAAAACATTCCGGATATCATTTTGAAGTCATTTGAACCATGATCACAGCATCCATGGCCATTATTAAAAATCAAAGTATCCATGACTATTATTAAAATAATAAACAATGTTATTTTTGACGTTTTGTAAGCTTCATGACAGCTACTCCGTATATAATGGCAGTTTTAAGTGAAGAGGATCGAATTCTTATCAAATATTTTCGACAAACACATAATTATGGCGCAAGAAAAATTGTAAAGGAGTTTCCTGAAAAAAAAATGGTATGTTGGAACAGTTGGCAAGTTTTTAAGACCTCTTAAAGAAAATAATGGATCCAATAAAATTTGGAAGGGGAAGGAAAAAAACTTCAAGAACTCAAGGAAATATTACCATGGTAAGAAATATTATAGAAAATGTAGCAAAAAGAACAAGAATCCACCGTTCTACAGTTCAAAGAATTATTAAACATGATTGCCAACTTAAAGTCTTTAAAAAAGTTTACTGTCAAAAACTTAGTGCCAATGTGAAGGAGAAACGATTAGAAAGATGTAATCTATTACTACGAAGATTCCGTTCTCGAGAAAATATCGCAAAGATATGGTTTTCAGATGAGAAGATGTTTTACTTGAGGCCGCCAAAGAATACACAAAATAATCGGGTATACTCAAATGTGCGAGTAAAGAGGGAATTCCCATTGGAAAATCTTTTAATCGAGATAATTCACTTTTCACCTGGCGCAATGGTCTCTGTGGCAGTTTCCAAATTGGGGAAGTCAAATCTTATTGTTATAGATGCCAGAGTAAAACTCGACTCGGACGCGTATCAACAACAAATTTTTCATCACTTGCTTCCTGAAATTGAAGCAATCTGCGACGATTACGTATCCTAACAAGACGGTGCTCCTTCCCATACCTCTCTTAGTACAAGAATGTTTTTGTTTGAGCAATGCCCGGATTATATCGAACCGGAGATGTGGCCACCCAATAGTCCAGACTTAAACCCTGTTGACTATTCCATATGGGGAATTTTTGAGGCAAATGATCACAATGGTCAAAGGTTTAACACTATCGAAGAGCTAAAGGAAAGGTTACAGTTCCGTTGAAATAATTTTAACCAGGACATAATCAATGCAGCTATTGACTTATGGCGAAGGCGACTGCAATCCGTGATAGAAATTCATGGTGGTCATATTCATAATGTTATCCTATAAATATTTATAGTACTTTCGATTTTAAGTGATAGTTAGTCTTGATATCAGTAATTGGTAATATTATTAAATTTGTTATTAAGATTGAACAAAATAAATTGTATTTCTTGAATTTAAGAATCTTTCAGAGTGAAACTTTTACTGAAGAAGTTTCGATAGTTAATCTACCAAAAAAAACGTATTATCTGAATTATGAATAAATCAGTTTTCGTTTGCAACGAGCATAAGTGCACGTTTGTTGAAAAAAAACTGTCAATCCGGCCCTGTTCAAAATATTTTGATAACAATTGCACATTTTACTAAGACGATTTCAGTTCATCATCACTCCAAAAATAAATTAAATCAGTGCAAAATCTAGGAAAATATTCATAATTAAAAAGTGTACTCCTTTAATTTGAGCCACAGTGTATAGTTGCATTCTGTGCAAATGGTTCTTGACAGCTATGTGTCCTGTCAGAATTCCTGTAATGGTTCTCAGCTGGTTCCTGTTCATTTGAAGCAACTGTTTCGTAAGTCTTAGGTCTGGATCCTCAATGAAGCTTTTGCTGTGGTGTAATTCCTGTCTATTGCTCCAGTTAATTTTGTGTTCACTATTGATCCATCGATTTATGGCATCTCTTACTGTGCACCTTGTGAGTACCGGTTCTGGACTAATGAATGTATTTTCTAAGCCTTTCCTTGCAAGTTTATCAGCTTTTTATTTCCTGTAATACCTTCGTGTCCTGGTACCCACTTGAGTATATATTTGGTTGGGGGGTAGAAGGTCGGAAAGGGCGGAGGGGCGGAAGGAGTAGAGGGGGCGGAGGGGCAGATGGGGCGGAGAGTGCGGAGGGGCGGAGAGGGCGTATGGGAGCCGAGGGCTAGGGCGTCGGGGTTCCGGAGGTCAGGGGGCCTAGGATGATTTGTTTTAGAAGTAGTAACTTTTGATTGGAGAGTAGTGCTCACGACGAGGAAGGACTAAGGGGAAGAACAGTTTTATCCGGGAAGCTCACGGCTAAGGAGGACTCTTTTTTAGAACTCGCTTTCTTTTTCACAACGTCCACCCATTGCGAATTTCCTTGCGGCGCCCCTGCTGAAATAGGAAACATTTTTTTTTGCGATTCAGGGAAAATATCGCAACATCTGATAATATCTGAACACTTTTTTTTCATTATGTCAATACTTTTCAAGAAAATAAATTTTTTGATATAGTTTGACCCTGACAAATGAATTTATGTTTAAAGAGCTGAGCTGAGCTGAGCAGTGTATTTAAAAAGGGATCCCACGAGGGATGAAGAAGTAAATTAATAAACCAACCTTTTCGAAGCGAAAAAGTACCTAACAAAACTCACTTAAGACATACCTGGATATGGATTAGAAGTAGCTTTGTGTTTATATTTTGAGAACCAAATTAAGTTGTTTATGAAAAAGGGGGTAAATGATGTTAAGCTAAAAAATCCCAAAGTGTCATGCAAAGCAGGGTAATAAAAAGATAAATCGCAACGCTTGGGGATATACCATTAAAACCCCAAAATGAGTATTTTAGGTTAAAGTATTTAACATTTTTGGGGCATCCACTTGGGTTTCTCTTTTTCTGGGTCGTCTCATAGGGCACGTTTAGTCCCTAAAGGATCATAGTCGGGATATGTGACTAAACTACAATATAATTGTTAGCAGTTTTTTTAGTCCGTTGGAATTGTGTTACTCGGGATCATTCTGGAATAAAAAAATATTTTTTAAAATTGTATACAGGGTGTCCCATAAATTATAGGCCGTAACTGAAGATACTAGACATCAAACTAAACCGATTAAGTCATTTCGGATTAAGTTTTTTCGGATTGTTACTCGTTCTAGAGATACAGGGTGTTGAAAGTAAAAGTTTATTCTCGAAAATAAGCCATAATTTTAAAACGGTTTAAAGAATCGAATTGAAAGTTGGCAATATTGTAGAAAATTTTAAGTTTCAAACTAGAGGATGCCAGTAGCATACACTGGACTTCATAAATTTATGATTTTTTTTCTTACCTGTGATATTAGGTGTTATTCAATTTTTTTTTTAAAGAAGGGCATTTTCTGAGTCAAAAAGGTGTACTTGCTTGATCTTAAAATCTTTAACGGTTTTCGAAATATTTTCCTTTAAACATCCCAAAGCATAAAAAAACATAGTACCTACTAATTAAATTATTATTTTTATTATCAAATATCAATACAATGACTTTATTTGACTTAATCGGCTTAGTTTGATGTCTAGTATCTCCAGTTACTCTACGGCCCATAAGTTTCGGGACACTCTGCATAATAATAATTATAATACTAATAATAATAATAATAATAATAATAATAATAATAATAATAATAATAATAATAATAATAATAATAATAATAATAATAATAATAATATATAATATAAAAGCAGACTAACAAAGCTTTTTAATACTCACCTGAATGCTGGTAACCTTACTACTGCCATCAACACCTGGGCAATACCAATACTTACCTACTCATTCGGAATCCTTAAGTATTCAGACACGGATTTGCACGAATTAGATAGGCTTACGAGCAGGCTGCTAACAAAATTCAGATTCCACCACCCACGCTCTGCACTTGAAAGAATCTACCTAAAACGAAAGGAGGGAGGAAGAGGTATCATTAATATATATAACTTGTGCAAGTCGCAAGAGACCTCTATGAGAAAATATTTTCAAGAATCGAATGGGGAAATTCTTAAAAAAGTGGTAGCAGCAGACGCTGGATATACAGCCCTTAACTTAAAGCAAAACGGATTACCTAACATCATCCACGCGCCGCCAAGTCAACAGCTTGTAACTTGGCAAGAGAAAGCTCTACACGGCAAATACCCTACTGCACTCCAAAATCCACTCATAGATAGAGAAATGTCACTGAATTGGTTAGATAAAAGGCAGCTCCACGCTGAAACAGAAGGTTTTATAATCTCTATACAAGACCGTGTCATTCGAACTCGAAACTATGAAAAGGTCATCTTGAAGAGAAATGTGGAAGATGTGTGCAGAAAATGCAATTGTCCCGAAGAAACAATAGAACATATCACGGCGGGTTGTGGTGCTATGGCCCCCAACGCTTACCTGGGGAGACATAATCAGGTGGCTAAGATCATCCACAAAGAACTAGCCCATAAACTAGGGCTATGGGAAAACCTCCCACCATACTACCAATACTCACCCGATCCAGTCCTTGAATCCCCTGAATATCTCTTATACTGGGACAGGCCAATAATAACGGATAGAACAGTAGACTACAACCGTCCGGATATTCTTCTCATCGAAAAAACCACCAAGAAAGCTTTCATAATCGATATAGGTTGCCCACTAACACACAACCTCTCTAAAACCGAATCGGAGAAGAAGATCAAGTACTCGAATTTGGCTATAGAGATAAAAAATATATGGAAGCTAGATAAAATCGACATAATTCCGATCATAATATAAAAACCTAGAATCATTGGCTACCACGCCTTACGAAAGCTTACACTACGTTGAGTTTATCCAAAAGGCTTCCAATTTTCATTCTCGTACCAACTATAACTTTGCCTTTGAGCTCATCATGTGTGTCTGGAGCTGATAAAAACAAATTTTATCTCTATACGCTTGATCCTCATTGGTCTACACGTTGCATTATATGTCATAAGTGTCATAACATTATTATTCTCGAGACTTGGGGTACACCTTTTATTAGGCTTTTCGTGTGGATAATTTTGCTCATTTTGTTTGGATTGTTAATTAAGCACATCTCATTTTTAATTTTAATTCCATGCATCTGCAAACAAAGCTAACCCTTGTTAATTTTTATTTGCTTTATTTGATGTGTAATAAACTGGGTACATTGGCCTCAACTTTTTTTATACCTAAATAACTTTGAGAGTTAAAGTATGTACCTAATTAGGAGAAAAATAATTTTCACCGCGAAAGGCATTTTAAATGTTTTGTTAATTTTTTAAATTATTAGTAGCATTTGCAAAAACGTCGAGGATATTTATTTTTAAATTTACTTTTTTATTTCGGTTTTCTGTGTGGTAAAATTGTGAAGTACATACATATGCCGTAATCTGGGGTTACTTGCACTGTGGTGGTTGACTGTGAGTACAATATCTGTATTGGAAATACGAACATTACTAAAAAAACTTGCGATGATGCATATTTTAAAATTTTATCGGATTATTTCAAGGGTACCCATAAAACCTGTTTTTAATAGTATATTATCAACCAAGGTTTAGACAGATACTATTATTGACCGAGCGTCGATTTTAAATCCCGAGGAGCGCAGCGACGAGGGATTTAAGACATGAGGGTAATAATAAACTGCTGGACAATTGCTTTCGAGCAAGAAAAATTTCGCCTAAATTTAACAGGTTATATTTTCTGAACCAGATATGATATCGACCTACGGTTTTGAATGGTTGATAGATTCATCGCTTGAAAAACAATTGCCAATGTTGGATTTTCTTTAACTGTCAGAAAATTTTATATACAGGGTGTTAAAGAATACGATGATTTTTGCTCCAATTTTAATGGCGTGTAACTTTCACAATAACATTTTTAAATTTTATCACTCTACGTCAATTGAATCACTGGTTCATAGCAAAGAAAGTAATTTGTCAAATTTTTGATATCTGCTATATTTTAAGAAATACAAATTTTTTTGGAAAACCTTGCTTTATTTCAACTTATTGGTAGCTAGATCTCACTGTGAGTTGTATCGTGCAAACTTTGCGAGTGATTCTCATACCTTATGAAAGCTTGATTATGTTCAGTAACAATAGTTGTACCTTAATATTATGATGTACAGTGGCGTACTTATAATCACTTATATGTCTATGGTTTATAAGTATAGTGTTAGTAAGTTAGAAATTAATAAATAAATTTTTTCCAAAAATTAAATTAAAAAATATTTCTTTGTTAAAATTTTGTAAACACACTGTATAATATACCTGTAATGCGATATGAAAAACTAAAAAATGAGTAAAAATTAACCTAATCTAGGAACGAGTACTTTCCAATATAAAACAATTGTAAAAAATTTTAAGATACTCATAAATCATAGACATATAGGATAAGTACGCCACTGTACATCATAACATTTAGGTACAACTATTGTTACTGAACATAATTAAGCTTTTTACAAGGTATAATAATCACTCGCAAAGTTTGCACGATATAACGCACAGTGAGATCTAGCTACCAATAAGTTGAAAAAAAGCAATGTTTTCCAAAAAAATCGGTATTTCTTAAAATATAGCAGATATAAAAAATTTGACAAATTACTTTGTTTGCTATGAACCAGTGATTCAATGGACGTAGATTGATAAAATTTAAAAGTATTATTGTGAAAGTTACACGACATTAAAATTGAAGCAAAAATCATCGTCTTTTTTAACACCCTGTATATAAAATTTTCTGACAGTTAAAGAAAATTCAACATTAACAATTGTTTCCCAAGGGATGAATCTATCAACCATTTAAAACTGTAGGTCGATATCATATCTGGTTCAGAAAATATTAACTGTTAAATTTAGGTGAAATTTTTCTTGCTCGAAAGCAATTGTTCAGCAGTATAGTTGTCGAAACCGTGGTAAATATATTATTTTTTCCACTACTAACACATTTACAACATTAAATTATTAATTAAAGTTAACATACCTTCTTAGGGTTGCTTCTGTTTTTTCAGTCAAGTTACCTTTGCTTTGAAATTTGCAGCATTTTTTTATCTTGTCAGATGGCATTCTTAGTTGTCAGTATTTGTCGATTCATAAAAAAATTCAAGTCTTTTTAATAACCTGATTGTCTAACATGAAGTTTTCATATATTTTTAAAATAAAAAAAGGTCAAGTTGCCTGTTTTATATTGTTTTTGCCAGAAACCTCTATTATTGACCGTTGTCAATACCGACGGTCAATAATAGAGGCTTATGGCAAGGGGTAAAGAAAAACGATTTCTGATGTTAATAATTGGTCAATAATAAGTGATTTTAAAGTTAGTAGTGGAAAAAATATATTATTATTGCTTTACTAGAGATATGGACATTTAAAAATTACATTAATCCCACTTTGACAGGCTGCAGCGTCCAAAAGGTGCATCTTGGGGTCTTACATTTCTATATTTGTTTTTTCTTCTCAAAAATACCAACTTTTTTAATCGAAACTTGAGATTTTTGGGTAGAAAATAAAAAACTAAGATAGTGATGTAAAACCTGTTTTTTCCCATTGGACACTGCAACTTGTCAAAGTGGGAAATGTCCATATCTCAAAACAAGTCAATTTAGACATATACTGTGCTATATAAAATAAGTTTTAAATTCTTAGTAAGAATTATTTAAAAATGTAATAATAATATCTATATTTTAAAAACAGGGTAAATTCGCAATGTCGCCACGATCTCTATAATTTTTGTATTTAACATTTTTATCTAGTTTTCAAATAACAACATGTAATTTACTCTCTACCGCTAACTTTACCCTGTATAATATATAAATAGTACATCCTATCATAAATTATAATTAAACCACTTAATCACAGATAATAAACTTAAGAAAACGATATAATATCATATAAAATATATGATGAGCCATGATGAATTGTAAATCTTACAATAAAATCTAGAAAATCTTACAATAAAATCTCGTGAATTTTACAATAAATATAGTAAATCTTACAATAAAACTTTTAAAAAAGCCAATAAAAAAATTATATTTCTGATTAGAAAATATTTTTTTTAATTTAATTTATATATATTTTAATATTTATAGCACTATAATGAAGATTACAGAATAATATAAGAATCTCTATTACCAAAAATACTACTAGCTATAATAATTTTATTGTAACCGGTATTATCCTGAATTATGGTCCTTTATACTACCAGAAATTATATTATATAATATTATATTTCTTATAAGTTGTATTACAAATTTCTCTCGTGTGGTAACATGAACACAAACAAAAAGTATATTTTTCTTATAATTCAGGATATATTTTTTTCAATTTTTTTGTTATCAACTTATACCTAAATCTTATGTCCGTATAATTTATATATTTTAATCGCCCTAATGTGAAAATCTAATACTTTCTTTTAAAAAGTGTTTAGGAGTTGTTTAAGTAGTTCCAGATTACGGTATATTAGTTGCAATATTTACAAATTTAATGTTACTGCAGAACTCACAGTAATTTTTATAATACTTCTATAAAGTTTTATTATTAATTGTAAAAAACTGCTAAAATCACAAAAACTTTTGGCTCGTAACGTTCTGAAATTAGATCTTTTTAGAATTTATAATTTTATAGGTTTTTAATAAAACATTACGCTGACTATCATTTTACATTTTGCAAGGTACTCATATTACTTGCCCTTAGCTGTAAACTCTACAAAATTACTGAATAGTTTTTGCTTGTTTCACAAACATGTTATCAAAACGCATTGAAATAAAATTATTTTTTTTTATTTACTTGTTACTGAACACTTAATTTTTCCAGTAACGTATATACAGAAACGTCCTCGATTAAAAAAAATCATAATAGAATCATTTATATAACAAAACAATACCAAACTAGTTATGTTAAAGCAATTAAATAATTAAATTATTTTAAAGTTATGAAACAAAATAGATTCCATAATGACAGTAAAGACTACTACTACTGAAACTTGCCTAAAAATGAAAATTAAAAGTCATTAATTTTTTACCAGTGCAAAGACCAGCCCCTTACTTGTGTTGTCAGTGGGCATGTCCTAGTTAGCAAATAATTAGTTATAACAAAATGTATGTAATTAAGTATGAATTGTAAGATGTAATTAACAAATTAAGATATTTAGCACATTTATTACTATTGTCTAAAATAGATGGCAACGAGGCTGCCGATGTGCTCGCGAGAGAGGGCGCAGGCATGTCAGCTGATACAGTGAACAAACCACTGGGATTAGTCAAAGATGTCCTTATTTTTACCCTACAGGAGATTGATTACACGGCCAAGCAGTTTGCACAGAACAGATGGACAGAGTTGACAACCTGTAGTACATCCAGGCAACTGTGGCCCACATTCGATAAAAAGAGAACCGCAGAGCTATTGAGACACAGTCGTAAAGACGTGAGAAATATTACTGCGGTTGTTACCGGACATTGCCTCTTCGGTAGACATGCCGAACGTATGCAAATACCCACTAACAACTTCTGCAGCAGTTGCAGAATTGCGGAAGAGGAAGAAAGTATTCAACATTTTCTGTGTGAATACCCTGGCCTCGCAAGGAGAAGGTTCACTGCTTTGGGTGAACAATTTTTTGATAGCCTGGAGGAACTAAGCAACTTACAACTTGGACGACTGAGCACGTTTCTGAACAGTAGTGGCTGGTTTAAATGAGTTGTTAAAATCCTTCCTCGGTTACGTCGCACTAACCATCAGAGATCAGATGAAGGTGGTGGGTTCTAGGGATCACGTGAGGTATCACAACGGACCTAATAGAACTACGTGAGACTGTTTGGTCTGAACCAAAGGTCTGCCACTCTTACCTAACCGAACCTATTACTATTGTCTAAGTGGCGAACAGATGCATGTGTTAAGACTTTTTTACATTAGGTGCAAGTTGCAAGTACAATTAATGTGTGTTTAAAATGGGAATATTTGCATCAGCTGATTAAAATATTATTAAAGCGCATGCTTTCATTTAATTTTGCTGGAACTTGCGCCTAATATAAAAAGACCTTTACTATTGTGACCACCGATCCTATTCGGCGCGTAAACTACTTAATAATTAAATTTATTCTGTATCTACATTCGCGCTAAATATCAAACCTTTTTCTTCTTTATAATACCCATACCAATATAGTTAAAATAAACTTACAATTAGGCAATTTCCATTTAACAATTAAGTTAAACTCAATGGGGGTTCAAACCCAAAACTTTAGATTGTATCTGTATTGGAACTTATTCTAATTTTCCCTTTTCGTTAAACCATTAAGGATTAAGGGTATATTTGACTAGTAACTGTTCTCGGTTTTTGGTCGCTCAGAAAGAGAAAGAACCTAAAATAAAAATAAAAACAATAAATTAAACTTTGATATACTAATTTCACATTTTTGTGGTTTCAATTAGAATTACCTTTAAGTTCCAATGGAAAGGCTTTCCTCCGTTTCGTCTTGTTTTTGCATGAAGAGAGCTGGACAGAAGTAGTCCTGTCCTCTCCTCGGTCTTATCTAGTTCTCGTGAGACAAGAGTAGGGGAGAGTCGGCTAATCGTGCACATGTCTTTATTTCCATAACTGGCATATATAATTCGAAATCCATATTCAGGCGCCATCCCTTGCCAAGCCTGTGTACTATGACATATGAGTCAGGTGGATCGCTTTACTTTACCTATCCAAAATGGTAGATGCTTTGAAAAAAATAAGCCGTAAGTATTTCCATTTTTACATTTTTTGACAATCGTGTGCGTTAATGAGACCTCTTGACACTGATATATATAATTTAGGCAAAAAAATGTTTTATATTGTTTTATAGAATTTAAAACCTAATTTGCCACTTTCGGTTAATCGGGCGCAATGCGCATGATTAGCCGCCATGCATTGCATTATTAAGAATGCATTTAAATAGCACAGCCACACAAAAAAGGGGTCAGGCCACGTTTACTATATGTTTTTAGGGTCGCTAAATCCAAAGTCCAAAAAAGTCAGCACGTCAGAGTTTCGGCATAACCTCAAATGAACCCATAATTACAGTCTTAAATATCTTAGATTATAATATTCTATGGCACACACAGGTGTTTCAACACCTAGGTGCCTTATAAAAAATTTATAAAATATCAATCAATCTGTATACTCTAAGATCTATAAAATTGTAACAACAGTTTTGAATAAATTTGAATTTGAATTTGAATATAAAATTTTGTATTTTTGCCGAAATACCAACGTAAAACAACAAAGGCTCAATGGAATCCAGAAATTATGATTCAGGCTATAAGAATAAATAAGTATAATCTTAGCTTCAACAAATTATTTAATTTGTTTCCCTTTTCAATGCGCACCATTAGCCGAATACGTCTGGTAATTGTGCGCAGTGTCACTTTTAGAAATTTCGAATTTTAAAGTCACAATGTGCATATTTATTTAAAATTAATTACAGAATAATAAAGCCAAATCGTTAAAGAATCTTGATAGCAAACCTAGAGGTCCAATCTTTTGTCATTTCGGAAATATTACTATTTTGGCTTAGGTGCGCACCAATACCCGACTCTCCCCTAGTCATGTCCCCCGCGAGACAAGACGGGACGAGATTTTTTTCTACGAGAATCTCGCAATACTAGACCAAAACTATGCAAGAACGATAAATTTTGCAAGTATTTATACAACAATGTTTTTAGTTTTAACAATAGGACTACTGGCCGAGGTGGAGGGGTCGCAGTTTACTGCAGAATTTCAGCCAAGACGCGCGCATTGGTGGTTCCTGAGGTCCGCAGCACCGAACAACTATGGATTTCGGTCAAACATTTTACGAGTCATTATATTATTGGTACGCTTTACCGGCCTCCGTGTTTTTCGGCTGCTGACTTCCTTGGCGAGCTCGAAAGCGTGCTATCAGTCTTGGACCCTAAATGTGATGCGCTAATTTGTATGGGTGATCTTAATATCGACTTACTCGATTTTAACAACAGTCAATCTAAAAATCTGATTAAAATATTTGATTCATTCGACCTTTCCCAAATTAATTAAGAGCCAACTAGGTATGGCCCGACAAGCTCCAAACTAATTGATATTATAGCAGTATCAAATACAATACCTAGATTAAATTCTAAAGTTATAAATACTGAGAATATATCTGACCATTGCCTTATAACTTGTCAAATTTTAAAAACAAAAATAAAAACTGAGCCATTTCTTTATACTTTTCGCGACATCAAGAACATTAATTTAGAACATTTTAATGCAGATCTTCATATTACTGACTTTTCCCGTGTCTATAGTGCCAGTGATATCAACACAAAGACAGATATTTTTAACACAATTATTTTAAGTTTATTTGATTTTCATGCTCCCATCAAAACTGTTCGTATAACAAAAAATCAAGCGCCGTGGTTAACTGGAGCTATCAAAATACTAAGGGTTAAAAGAGATAAAGCATTATTAAAATTTAAAAAATCCAAAAATATAGTTGATTGGAATTATTATAAAACTCTTCGTAATGAAACTAACTATGCTATCAAACGAGAGAAAAAAGCCTATTTTGAATATAAGATTAATACCGGAAACCAAAATAATATGTGGAAGGAGCTAAAAAAACTCAATCTAACCTCTAAAAATAATGCAACACTTCCAACACATCTCTCAGATCCCCAGTCGATAAATAGTTTTTTTCTAAATGTGCAAGGAAATAAGTTACCAGATCCGGAAACTCTGAACTTTCTAAAAACTAACAGGCTCTATGAGGATGTACAAGAATTCAAGTTAAAGCCCACAGACGAAAACGAAATTTTTAAATTACTGCTGTCTATCAAATCTAAATCTGTTGGCCCAGATGGTATTAGTATCAGCATGCTGCTCTTGAGTTGTCCTCGTATACTCCCAGTTTTAAAACATTTATTCAATTTTTGTATCGCAAGCAATACATTTCCATCTATCTGGAGAAAATCGCATGTAGTACCCATACCTAAGACTGCTACGCCCTCTGAATTTAAAGGTTTTAAGACCAATAAGTATTTTATGCGTACTTTCAAAAACATTAGAAAAGATAGTTGAGGTACAAATGACAAAATTTACTGATGATAATAACATACTTCCAGAGCAACAGTCTGGTTTTCGAAAAGAACACAGCTGCGTTACTGCCTTAACAAAGGTTACTGATGATATCCTTACTGACATAGATAACAATAAACTGACAATATTAGTGCTCCTTGACTATACTAAGGCCTTTGACCTTATAAATCACCAACTGTTACTTGCTTTGTTAAGTTATTTGGGGTTTTCTAAGGAAGCAATTAGCTTTTTTGCTGCTTACTTGACGGATAGATTTCAGGCAGTGAGAATTGGTGGAAAGTTATCCGATTTTGCTCGCGTTTTTAACGGAGTCCCTCAGGGCTCGGTCTTGGGGCCACGTCTATTTACCTTGTACACATCTCGATTTTATAAGGCACTTCGGTATTGTATGTCTCACTTTTATGCAGATGACGCGCAACTTTACTTATCATTTTTTATTAATGAGATAGTTGCATCCTGTAACCTAATAAACCACGATCTCGAGGCTCCCTGCGATATATCAAACAAATACTGTCTATCGATGAATCCTTTAAAGTCACAAGTTATGCTGTTTGGTAGAGCTGCTGCCCGTTCTAGATGCTTAGAAAATGTCAATATAATTCTTAATAACGAAAAGCTTACCCTTACAGATGAAGCGAAGAATTTAGGCGTTATTGTGGACTATAAACTTAAGTTCTCGAAACATGTTACTGCTATAACTAAACGAGCATTCTGCAATTTAAAGCTAATTTATTCAAATCGCCATCTACTTAATAAAAAGTGCCGAATCACACTTTGTGAAATGTTAGTACTATCGCACCTTAATTACGGAGATGTAGTGTATGGCCCAAACTTACTTAATGTAGATGCACGCAAACTGCAGCTCGTTCAGAATTCCTGCGTTAGACTTGTGTGCGGTTTGAAAAGAAGGGACCATGTTACTTTTTCGATCAAAGATATAGGATGGCTGAATATGGAGAAGAGGAGACTTCTACACTGTTTAGTATTATATCATAAAATCATTACCATTCAAAAACCTGCTTATCTGTTTAAAAAACTAAAATTCAGAACCTCTGTTCATAATTTAAATGTCAGGTATCGGAATCTTCTAACTCCCCCACAATATAAAACCACCCAATTTCGAGGATCTTTTTCTTATAACGCCACCAAGCAATATAACAAACTTTCTGAATCTTTGAAGTCTTTAAATTTGGCCAACTTTAAATGCAAACTAAAACAAGTGCTACTGGAGTAAATTCTATGTCATGTCATAAATTAGAATTTAAGGTAATATTCAATTTTGTTACATGTTTTATGGTTTTTTTAAATTTATTTATGTACTAGAAATTTTGGTTTTTTGTTAAGATTTATTTAAAATATTTTATTTAGTAAAATATATTTTTTTTTGTTAGTATAATTTAGTTAATAAGTATTGCTGGGTTGAGTGTAAAAGCGCTGCTCACTGTCTCGACAGATGAGTGCGAACTCTGCCCTTGTTGGAAAATGTATGTGTTGTTGTAATTGCAATGATTATTTGTATTTTACTAATTTTTCAACAATAAAAACAATTATTATTATTATTAATATTTTTCTAAGACGATTATTGTTATTGCAAGAATGTATTAAATGCAAATAATTTGAAATGTATTTTAATATAATTTAATTTAAATTCTAAGCGGGAATAAATGAATTCTATTGTCATTATTGTCTCATTTTTCTGTTTGATTTTCCAATACAAACAGATAAGTAAGGCCTAAAAGATTTATATTTTATGAGCCTCAAAGTAAATTCAGAATATTAAAGGATGTTTTAAAAGTTAAATTATGATAATCGGTACGATTTTTTAACTTTTAAAATATAGCTACAATTTTTTAAAATTCCAAATTAGTGTTTGATAAAAAATAATAACTGTACACGGTGAATCAACGTTAAAGGAAAGTTTATTTTTTCCTTTATCATAAGAATTAGATACAAATTTGAAATGCAAAAGTTGTATAAATCATTGAGGTGCTCATTTTAAAATTATATTAGAGTATACGGGGTGGCCAAAAAAAACGTGGCTAACTAACTCATTAACGTTTTATGTCAAAATTTAATAATTTCTGAGATATTGACGTTTAAAATATAGCATTTTCAGAATTTGACAGGCTGTAAAATTTGAACGGTTCATCTTGATTTTTTATTCTCTATCTAAGAGTTACAACTTTCGGCTTAAATAAAAATCTAAGTTAGGGAGGTGAAAACCATTTTTCTCTAAGATGAACCGTTCCAATGTTACAGCCTGTCATAGTCTGAAAATACTATATTTCAACCGTTAATATCTCAAAAACTATTAAGTTTGGTCTCGACAACTTTTGTATTTCGAATTTTTATCTAATTCTTAAGATAAAGGCGAAAATGAACTTTAAAATGTTAAATAATAACCGTTTCCGTTAAATAATAATGCAGTTCTGCTTAAATGTTGTTCTATTTAAACTTTTTACAGATAAATAATAATTATGAAAAATGTTCGATTAAAAAAAAACTGTCACTGCCATCGACTTTTTTTTGACAACTACTTGTCGCCTTGATCAGGGACGAGAACGGGCATTGTTGCTGGTGGTTTTTTAGACCGTATTTTCAATATCACAACCCTATCGGTTGAATAACTCTGTATATTATAAGATAACAGATAACAAATAAATAAGTGAATTCTTTTAATACTTTGTCCAGTATACATTTAATTTTTATACCGGGTGTTGCATCGTCGAGCGGGACATAGGAAATCCCATGTAATTTTAAATGGGGTCAATTATTGGCTTTCCTAATTATTTTAGAGAAAAATTCTATTTAGCTTTATTAAAGAGCACTAAAACCCACATTCAAAAGAATAACTTTAGATATTTTTGATGAGCCCGTTTACGGGTTATCGCCGATTTCTTTTTAACTATTTCTCCTTTTTATGGCCCCGTATTTGCGGACACCAGTCAAGGTAAAAGATGACTGTCAAATAAAGTTGTCATTTTGAAATGTGTGCTTTATTGTTATAAAAACTCGTACATCGAAAATATTAGCCATGAATTACACTTCTGAAAAAAAATATTGATGATTAAATGGTATTATCAAGGAAATAGTTATCAAAATGTGTCAGACATGTTTGCTGCTCTGTATCCGAATAGACCGATACCTGCAAAATCTACAGTCGAAAGGACTATCAAGAAATTTGAGACTAAAGGCACTGTAATAAATAACTGCAAATGTGAAGAAAGGCAGGAACAAAGAAGAGATGCAAGAAATGATAGGGACTTGCAAGTTTTATTGTGCGTGGAAGAAAATGATGGGAAGATCAGCACAAGGAAACTTGAGGATGACATAGGATTAGATCACACCACAGCGTTACGAGCTTTGAAACGACATAAATATTATTCATACAAATATGAAAAGCACCAAGAGCTAAGAGAAAGGGACGAAATACGACGACAGGAGTTTTGTTTTGGTATGATTGAAAGAGCAAACATGGATAGGGAATTTTTTAAAAACATTTGTTTCACTGACGAATGCACATTTACCTTAAACAATGAACCCAATGTTCAGAATTATCGATATTAAATTAAAGAAAACCAACACAGGTTTGTCGAAACAAGGACGCAATATCCACAAAAAGTTAATGTTTGGGCTGGGATTTTCGGAGAAAATATTATCGGGCCATTATTTCTTACACGAAATTTAAATGCAGAATATTTTTTGGAACTACTTAAAGATCCTATTTTACCTACTTTACATGATGCCGCCAGCGAAAATCAGGAAGTTTGGTACCAAATGGATGGCTGCCCGGCACATAGTACCCTGGCTGTCCGGGAATATTTAAACCGTGCTTCTAATGGAAATGTTATTGGCTTAAATCATACAGTAAATTGGCCAGCCAGGTCTCCTGATTTATCGCCAAATGATTTCTTTCTCTGGGGCCATTTAAAAAACAGGATATACAAAGATAAAAAATACCCAAATCTAGACGAGTTGAAAAATGTTATTTCTGCCGAATGCAATAGAATTTCAGTTTACCAACTAGCGAATGTAAGAAGAGAATTTTATGATCGCCTCGGTTATTGTCTAGCAGTCAATGGAGGAATATTTAAACATCTTCTTAAATCCTAAAGTTCTAACAATTTAATAGTACCTACCTATTAATTAGAAAAATATTGAAACATGTAAAATTTCATAATTAACCTTGTAATTGGATACTTTATTTTAGTTTTATTTAGATTAATTTGTACTCATAAATACACCTTTAATATTTTCGATGTACGAGTTTTTATAACAATAAAGCAAAATGACAACTTTATTTGACAGTCATCTTTTACCTTGACTGGTGCGCGCAAATACGGGGCTATAAAAAGGAGAAATAGTTAAAAAGAAATCGGCGATAACCCGTAAACGGGCTCATCAAAAATATCTAAAGTTAGGTATTCTTTTGAATGTGGGTTTTAGTGCTCTTTAATAAACCTAAATAGAATTTTTCTCTAAAATAATTAGGGAAGCCAATAATTCACCCCATTTAAAATTACATGGGATTTCCTATGTCCCGCTCGACGATGCAACACCCGGTATAACCAATTATGAAAAAAATATTTTGGGTATTAATACAGAATACTATTATAATAACTATCCTAAATAATAAATAAAATAAATTCATCGTTATAAAAACAAATATATATTTTTGTAATATCCAGGTACACTGTGACTTCTAAAAACTTTTTTTTATTAAAGAATTCTTTTGTTATTATTAAGAAAAACAAAATGCTCTGTCCCAAAACCAAAAGTACCTTCTCCTATCGAAACTGCTCTCTTACTGCACTATACGGATATACTATTCAAAAAATGATATTAAATAATATAACAGTTCTCATCTAACTTCTTATCTACACTACCTTAACTACTTAATAAATAATATTACTAAAAGTCTACCCACAATAAACAAACATAGTAATAATAGTAAAAAATATTCCTTTTAATAAAGAAAATATATGCAAGACCTCTATTAACCCTGTTAAACCTTTCAAAATTTATTTTTTTATGTCCGCCATTTCATGCCAGGGTAGTTTTTCTTAATTTCCGTTACTTGATCATAAACATCTGAGTCAACTTGGGATGGAGTCGTTGAAGTCAATGAGGGTGGAAGAGCCCCGGCATCGCCCGGTTTCACGAAAGCCACCCCGTCATTCCCCATTCGCATGCAATCAAAATGCAGGACAAGGACCGTTGCCCTTTCGATTCTAGTTTCGAAATCGAAACACATATGTAAGTTTTGTCCTGGAGTGTATATATCAAATAATCTTGCACATGTTTCAACTTGGAGCGGAATGTACGGAATGGGCACTGGAATGCAAAGTGGTGGTGGATTTTTTGCTGTAACAAAAAAAGTTTTGCAATAAGCTTATTCCAAATAATTAAGAAGCGAATTCTACAGGGTGTCTTTAAAGAGTCTGGACCAAACGAGTTATTGAGAGTGAAATATGAGGATTCAGCCAAATTTACTTTGGTCCAAAAGTTGAGAGTTTCCAAGATACATGGCGTCACTTGTAAATATTTATCTTAATAATGGCATGATTTGCACGAAATTTTTTTACTTTTTTTAGGATAAAAAATCGAGATCTGCACGGCGGGGAAATTATAATACAACCTATAAAAAATATATTAATATTTATTATAATTTCTAGTAGTTTATAGGACAACAATCCAGTATAATATCGTTTACAATAAAATTATTATATTTCATTTAGTGACGGGTATTATTTTTGTAATATAAATTATTATAATAGTTTGTAATCTTCATAATAGTTTCTATTAAAATTTATGAAAATTTTTAATAAATAATATATAATATATATAGTATATTATACAGTGTGTCCACGGATTGATTATCGCAGAGGAAAAACTTTTTTTATTTGTGGGTTTATGAAAAAAAGTTATTTTTCATAAAAACTCCTGCTTGTTCTCAAACGACCAAAAAGCATATTATTTTTACAAATTTATATACCGGGTGTTCAGAATTTAGAAAAATAAAAAAAAAGCTAAAAACAAAGTACCCTTATGTGTAAAGATAGGATAAAAAGTAATTAGTAAAAGTTGTTGTGGTTGAAAGAGACCGGCAAAAAGTTCCAACTCATAAAATATGATTTGCTTTAAATTAACGCATTTTGAATATTAGTTAGTTTTTAGAAGGTATTCTGTAAAATATTTATCTTTATACGAGGAAACGTATACTATAAAGCTTTTACAAATAAATACCTTCTTAAGACTAGCACATTTTCAAAATGCGTTAATTTAAAACAAATCATATTGTATGAGTTGAAACTTTTTGCCGGTCTCTGTACATTTAGCTAATAAGTCAAAACTTGGTAAAGAGACGTAGGTTTTCAAATATAACAACTTTTACTAATTACTTTTTATCCTATATTTACACATAAGGGTACTTTGTTCTTAGCTTTTTTATACTTTTCTAAATTCTAAACACCCGGTATATAAATTTGAAAAAATCATCTGCTTTTTGGTCGTTTGAGAAAAAGCAGAAGTTTTTATGAAAAATAATATTTTTTCATAAACCCACAAATAAAAAAGTTTTTCCTCTTCGATAGGTAGGCAATCCGTGGACACACTGTATATATTTTCTAAAAGGAAACATTATATTTTTATTAACTCTTACTATATATTTTATTGTAAAATTTACTATATTTTATTGTAAGAATTACTATATTTCATGGTAACATTTACTAGATTTTATTGTAAGATTTACTAGATTTTATCGTAGGATTTACTAGATTCTATTGTAGCATTTACTAGATTTTATTGTAAGTTTTCTAGATTTCATTGTAAACCAGAGCGGTCGCCACCGCAGCGCGACCGTTTTGGTCTGCGCCTAACTATATAAAATAGAAAGAAAAGCTAGCGGCAAGCGGTATATCAGTACACAGGGCGCCAAAACAATGGGTGTCCTGGGGCACAGGTCGACAATGACGACCTCTTTGTTCTTTTTAAGACCCTACGGAAAGCCAATACCCGTAAGCAACTATAGGAACAGCAAAATCGCGTTTTTAGTAATTTCCTAGTAATAAATAAGCAGTGAAAACCTAGCAGCGCCATCTAGCAGGAACTCCAATGCAGAAGACAAACCCAGCGGTTTAAAGAAAATATATCCTATTTTTTACAATATAATATATTAGCTTCTTATACAATAAAATATAATAAAAGCAAATAAAAAAATAATATTTCTTGTTAGAAAATGTCGTTATTTAATATTAGAGGAGATTATTGTACAGGGTATTACTTTTCTAGTAAATTGTATTTAATATAATTTTATGCTACTAGATAAGAAACTGTGATTCCGTATTTTATAATGTGTGATCGCAGTTCTGATGTATATTGCAGGGGGCGCCACTTCGCGTACATATAAAGCATATTATTTTTCTCATCGTACTTTTATATTTTCCATGAAATCGATAAAATAATATAATTAGAAACTCTTGCGAACAAATCATTAGAAAATTAATAAAAATTTGATATTAAAAAGTAATTAAGATATTTTTACGAATGAGAAAACAATATTTAAATTTATTGCTTTATAAAAGGGCAGTATTACTAAAGGGTATTTTAATTAAAAAATAATTTATAAAAGGTGCTAAAAATATATTTGGATCTGTGACGTAGATTCTGGGATGAGAACTTTTTGTTTATAAGATATTTTTAAATATTAATATGAAATTGCTTAACGCGGCCGCGTTTTTAAAAACTGAACATAAAGAAGTTATTTGTAGACGTAATTCTATTTTCTACCAGTCCGATTTTTGAAAAAAATATATTTATTATTTATGCGATTTAAACAAAAAATATTGAAAACTGTTTCTAGTTTATTTTTGCCTAATTAGAAACCTAAAAGTAGTCTAAAATATTTGACATAATGCATTTGCTTAATTCCGCAAATGTCATTTAATTTTTTTTTTTTTTATTATTATTTCAAAAAAAATAACTTATATTTGTTAAAATATCAACGAATATCCAATCTATCTAAATCCAAAGTTTGGTGCTATATTAATTTTGCCCAATAAAAACACTGTTACCCTTTTGTCAGTGTACATTTCTTCAGAATTTTAAATAAAAACTGAAAAGATTATGTTAAAAAGAAAAAACCTTTATTTACTTAATTAAATTAAGGTATATTTTTTAAAATAAAAGGTGTTTGTAAGGAAACTGTTTTAAGTTAATCAAGCTAAAACCCCCTATTTTACCATGGGTTTCCTAAAAATTTTCAAAAGTCCAAAATTTTATGTTTATTCTTAAATTTTAATAATTTCACAAGTATAGGCTTTAAAAACAATAACAATTTTAGGCTTCCTACGACATAAATAATTGAATAAATGTCAGTTTTGTGTAATTTATTTATTGAATTATTTGAAAACATTAAGAATAAAGTAAAATAATTAAGAATAGGCCTAAAATTGTTATTGTTTTCAAAGTCTGGTTGTGAATTTACCAAAGTTGAAAAATAAGCATAAACTTTATGACTTTTGGAAATCTTTAGGAAAACATTGGTAAAAATGTGAATTTTAGGTATACAGCTTGTACTTAACTTAAAAAGGGTGATATTTGTTAACTTCATTATAATTGAGCAATATACATTTTTAGTGTATGAAAAATAGTCTAAAAATGTCCTCCAGTTTCCTCACCAACATATTTTCTTTTAAAAAATATTCCTTATTTTATTTAAGCCAATAAATATGTTTTCTTTCTCTACATAATATTCTTGGTTATTATCCAATTCGGGAAAAATGTAAAGTATATCCCAAAGTATATTGTCTTGGCTTTTGCTTTTATTTAACTCAATAATCCGTCCCAGGTAATAAAATGGGTCCCTTTACTCTAGGAGTCAGAGGTGGACTTCAGCTAAATGTAAAAAAGTGATTATTTTTACCTAAAATTAACGTATATATCATCGACCGACCCTTTTTATCTATTCCACCCCTGGGTAGCCAGGTAGGTAGTAATGATAACATTTAAACACCTAATTATGCAGTGACAATAAATGATTTATTAGGGGTAAAATCAAGACGATATACTTTGGGATGGACTTTACCTACAAAATGTGAAAAAGAAAATTTTTTTAAAATTTTGCACAAAACTTTGTATTTAGAATGTCCATGTAAATACAAACAAACTTTTTCTTATGACATTTGTAATGTCATTTTCTGACGTCTTAAAATTTTAAATAACATTTATGAATTAAATCATTTTCTAGTTAAGCAAAAACCTCGGCAAAAAAATACTTGAAAATTATTGTAAAATGTCCTTATTTTTAAAGTGTTTTGTATATTTAATATTATTTTAAAATAAAAACACAAATAGCTTGATATTTATTATTAAACGAAACAGTAAAATTAGGGAAGAACCGTCAAACGGGGTAAAGTCGATCAAAAATAAAGGTTATTTTAGCATAGCGCCTAAACGATTTAATTTTTTTAAATAAAATTAAAAATGAAGATACCTTAAACATTAAGCCATTTGATGAACCTATTATTAATTTTTTAAATTTTACCATTCAATTTTTATTTTTCCTTAAAGAGTGATCGACTTTACCCCGCATATTGGGGTAAAGTCGATCACCTATTTAAAAGCATAGAAAAATCGACTTTACCCTCTCAAAGGGTAAAGTCGATCAACAAATATTAAAAAAAAAGACATCAAAACTAATTTTTTAAATTTTAGGGTAATAAATCCATTAAAAAATAGAAAAATACTTCTTTATTTAGTCTTATTTACAGCTCTTGGTTGCTATAACTAAAGAAAACTTCACGAACAACTAAAAATAATAGAAAACATAGGAACAAAACATAATCACAAATTCTTAGATCTACCTATCTACAAAAAATATCACATATTCTTTACATAGGTAGATAAGTTCAGTCAAAACTTAAATAAAATACAACAAAAAATATTAAATCCTTAGCTGTAAAAAAAACACAGCTTTTTAAAAATAACTTTGGTCAAAGATATAAAAAAAAATCAAAACAAATATTAAAACTTATTCCAGAAGATCTTGTTCTTCTTCGCGTAGATTAAAGAAGTGCCTTCCACGTTTTTCTCCTTTCAAGTTAACTTTTCTTTTAATCTGCTCAAACGTAATTATTGATAGGTCCGGAATTTGCGGATACACAAAAAACACATCTTTTTTTGACTCCTTCTTGCGCATTGTATTAACAGTTAGTTCTTCATCTGAGATAGTTTCAATCTTGGCAATAAAATGTCTGTCTCTTTTGTTGGTTTTATATTTTACTAATACGTAGTCTTTTACTTTAAAAACCTTAGAATTTTGCCCTTCTGGCAAAGAATTTTGCTCTTCTGCCAAGCTTTCGCTTAGGGTAGAGGGTTCTCCTATTTCGTATTCTTCTGTGAATGACTTATCTGATTCCGCAACCTCTAAATCCGACTCTTTTTCTGACTCAATGTCACTTATATTCCTATTTTTAGCTTGTCCACGTTCTTCTTCTGATTGGCTGTCACTTGTCTGCCGTCTCTGCCTTCTGGTTTTAACGTTTTGTGATGTGCGTCTGGATTCAGCTATTAACAGATCCGATGTCCCTATGCTCTTTCCTGCAGATACATTCAGTTTTTTCCCTCGTTTTATAGTCTTCGTTGGACCCGTCCGAAGTTGTTCAAGATGATCTATTATAGCATCTGTCCATGATGTTTTAAGTGTATCGTCAACTGTTTTACGTGGAATTTTCTTTAGTGCAGCGTCCGGATTGAATGGAACGATGCCACATGCCTTGAACCCTGCAATAGAGTTGGCTTCAGATTTGAGACCAACAGACTTCACAGTATCCTTAAGAAGCTTTGGAAATAAAGTTTTAGGAAGCACTCCTCTATTTTTTAACTTCCATTTTTCTAATTCCTTTCTCCATGCCGCCTTAAGAGGTCGGAAGTAAGCTACATCTAAAGCTGTAGCAGGTGTGTAGAGTTGGGTGGCAACAGGACAAACCTAATATTGTTATTTTGGCATTCCTGTATTACGCTCATTGTGATGTGGCTACTTAAATTGTCTCCAAGTAGAACTTTATCTCCATCTAGCTTTTTAAAATGCGGCAAAACAATAGAATAGAACCAGTCTTCAAAGATGGTGGAATCAAACCACCCGCTGAGAGTGCGATTGTATCTGGCTCCTTCTATACCCCCTTCAGTCCACCCCACATACGAATGTTTTGCTTTATACACAATGTATGGTGGAAGCATTGTGCCGTCTCCTGCTATCGCAAACATCACCGTGGTGCTAGTTTTCGTGCTATCTATGGCCCTATGTGCATGTTTGGTGCCCTTTTTTAAGACGACTTTCACAGCGCCGGGGTCATCTACGAAATTGGTTTCGTCATAATTAACGATATTACAAGTTGGAATATCCTTGACGACATCTTTTAAATTATTGAAATAATCTTCCACTAACTCGTAGCTTAACGCTGCTCGAACCCGTTTTGTATTTTCTGCTAGTTTTATGGTAAGATTGGGATTTCGCCTCATAAAACCATTAAACCAGTCTGTTCCAGGTAAGTTCTCTATAAACCTTGGTTCTGTCACTCCACGCTTTGTTAAATATTGCTTAACGATATGTTTCATGTCGATGGGCTTTAAGGGAAATCCCCAATTAGCGCAAAGTTCCAGGCCTTCAGTCAACATTTTTTCTTCGTTTTCATCTAGAGCGGACGGCCTCCCATACTTAAGCGGATGTCGTCCGTGATAATAGTCATTAAGTGTCGAGTAAGGGACGGCAAATCGCTCAGCGGCAGCCCTCATTGACATTTTTTTTTGTTTTACCGCCGCCACTGCCCTTTCAACAAATATTGCATTATAATTTTTCTTTTCCCGTGGTCCAAACTTTTTTTGGTAGTGTCGAGGCATCTGAAAACAAATATGAACAGAATTAATATAGATATTAAATGACTCTCTCACTAAACAGGAAATCGCGATATGCTTGGCAACACTGTACAGGTCGTTCTCCGTACGTTAGTTTACTACAAAAAATGAACATAACCTGCAATTTTACTTCTAAAATTAAAAGGTAAAACATATTCCTAAAACTAAAAGTGATCGAAATTACCCCTTAACAATGGATTTTTTTTAAAAATCTCCAGTTGAGCTTTAAAAAAATTAAATTATAGTGTTATTTTTGTTTATTTACATTCACAAATAACTATGTTTTCCCGTATATTTACGAATTCTTTTTCTTCGCGAAATCTGTTAGCTGTGGAATCAATCGTTTTCGCATGTTTCAATTTTAGCCAATTTTCAACCTTTTATAAACAGGTTTTTCTACACGTACTTACCTTATGTATCACTAAACACTCAGAACTAGAGCACAACTACACCCTTACTGAACCGGTGGACAACACTGTTACTAGATGAAAACGCAACCGTTCCATTTTACGCGCTATTTTCTTTACAGGGGCGTGCTTGATCGACTTTGCCCCGCATGATCGAAATTACCCCGTTTGACGGAATACATAGACTTCACTAGAAATTTGCATACATCACAAAATAAGATCGCGAAACGTTTACACATGTTAAGTTATTTTCCTTTTAAAGTCTAAATTTACCCTTTTAGTTGCTCGTAGTAAATCACCTCCAATAATTGCATTAATTTTATTTATAGTGTATAGTGTGGTAGAGAACGTCGCTCTTGTATCCTACACTTAGTTTGCAGAAACATTCAGAATAACAGTACAACAACCACTAACTACAAAATGAATAATTTCTGGCAAAGATGGTATAATTTATTTTTATTTACTAATCAATGACCGTATTTAGTACAATTATATAAACGTTTTAATCCGTGTGCCAATTTTATTGGCCCTATTTAATTTTAAGTAACACAAGATGTTTTTAATAAAATAATAAAAATATCTTCTTATTTTTAGGGAATATAATCAAAAATTCTACTCTAAAAAAAGAAAAGTAAAGAAAAGGATCCTGGTTTGCAAAATGGTGTACAAGGTACGATAATAATTTTTCTTTTATTCTTTGCAGCTACGAATTTAAGATAATGTTGTTTTGTCTTTATTTAGCTTTGTTTTTTTAACTTGGAATAATGGAATTTTTTTTAGTGAGGCAGTAAAGCAAAAGTAATTTATATTATACATTTTCCTTTGTTAATCTCAGATTGAGGATAACCAAAAATGTACACACTATAACGGGTAAAAAATATGTTATAAGATTAATCCAAAAGACTATCTATGAAAGAGTAATAAATTTAATTCCTTAAAATATTTTTGTTAAATAACCGATCGGTGTTTTAAGTACCATGTAAAACTATAGGTCATATTTAACTTTTTTCTGGTACTATTACTTAAAACTTTCCATCTATTGAGCTGTAGTTATAGTAACAACTTGATTTCTTGTTTCTTTTAATTTTCGAATGAAAGTTTTTATTGTTTTATTTATTTAATAATATCATCTTTATTTAATCTTACTTCTTATCTTTTAATTGTCATAATAAACTTTATTTATGACTCAATTGAAGTGAGTGTCGTAACAGTATATTTTTACTTATTGTAAACTGTAAAATATTTTATTAGGTATATGGAGTTTTTATGACACTAAAGTTTTAAAATTCGAAGAATTCGTCCATTTTTTACTCAAAGAGACCTGATTTTGATATTTTGTAAGAAAAAACACAAAGTCTCGGCCTCAAAAATAAATTTAAATTTTAAGGCCGAGATTTTGTGTCTTTTTTCTTACAAAATACTAAAGGTTTGTACTATTAGGCATTAATTTAAAAAGTTCTTCTTAAAATCATATTGCTTTGTTTCGCAGCAGACTTTGTTATGAAATGTTTTCTAGGAAAAAAAGTAGTGATTAATTTTAAAGGGTCTAACCAGCGGCGGCGCCAGAATTTTTGGGATGGGTGGGCACAAGTGGGCCTGACGATGTTTTGTGTGGGCACTACCCAAATCAGAAGTGACTTCAAAAAAAAAAAAGGTCAAGCGACAAATGACGCCTGACAACACACACCTCTTTTCTCATCATAGAGCTTTCACGGCCATTCCATACAAAACGATTCCATCAATCTTGGGTGGGCACCAGGATGGGCACTGATGTTTCTAGGGTAAGCCGGTGCCCACCCTGCCCTACCGCCGCCCCTCCCCCCTGGTGCCGCCGCTGGGTCTAACATCGGTTTTGGGTATTTTCCTGTCGCTCTTTGCATTTATAATGGAACATTTTCACATTCAATTTAATGAAATAAGCTGTCGCGCAAAATTTGATGTCAAAAAAATATAGGTTCAAAAATTTAACAGATAAAACCACGGAAAATACTTCATACTGAATTTTTTAATGCAACCCTATACCTTATAAAGAGCCCGTTGAATTAGATTTTTATCCCAACTTTAAATATAGTTGTCAATATTTATTATCGGCCATTCCGGTTGTCACTCTTTATCTTTTTTGTCATTCTTGGTCGTCAGAGTTTAACGATGCGTCTTTAAATATTTAAAAACTAAATATAGGTTTTTCTACTCCCACAGGAAAATGTGCTGTTTCCTTTACACTAGAGTGATTGGAAAGTGGACTATTTCGGTAAACTGAACAGATGTGATTTTATATCCATCCTAGTCAGGATATGAAACTGACCAATCACAGTGGTCATACCAAGAACAAATTTACATGTTGTAAATTTCACTAGTCGTTTTCTGCTACTTGACAGAACTGAGGTTAAGAATATACTTTAAAAATATGCAAATCTGTCAGATGAAAATTGTTCTTCTTTAATGTAAATTAAAACATTTAACCCAGATTTTAGGCATATACAATTTTTTCCTTGAGGGCACAAAATGGTGCGAAAATTGATGGTATATAATACTAAAATATATTTCTACCGAAATATTGTTATTTTCTGATCGCACTAAAGATTTGAACACAGATGCACTTTCTTATTTCAAAAATCTCCTGTTTTACAGTCATTTCTAGACACTTACTACAAGATTTAATGCATTACATGTACCTATTACAACTACAACCTACAACATGAATGATTGGTTTTTTGTCATGCAAATAATCGTCCACCGCGTTCCTTAAATTATGGAACATAAAGATAAGTATATAAAACCAGATATAATTATTTTAATTAAGAATGGTGTGCCTGAGGAGAAAAACGCAAGAGACCATTTTTATGCAGAATTGACCAGGCTAATCCGAAATAATATCCACATGGAAAAATATCAGTGGCGTACCACTTATTTTCTAAAAAATATATAATCGCTTCTTTATTTATGTTGGGTTGCACAAAGAATTTTAATAATTTTATTTAACCGACAAGTTTGACTGTGACAGAAGTAACATTGACAGAAATAATTTTCTCACAATCATACTGGCCCGGTCACCTTAATTTTTAATTTCCTAATCACGCACCTTTGAATGTGAGTATATAATGCCTGTCAAAGTCATTTATATTACAGTCAAACTTGTTAAATATTAATTATTAAAATTCCTTGTGCAATCCGACATTAAAGTTTTAAAAATTATTCTATTGGCGATAACGCTGAAACTAACGGAGATATCGAGCTGCGGTTTTATTATTTTTTTCTAGCAAATCTCATCTACTTTTCGATTATGGTATCATAATTATATCGTATGATTTATTTTTTCGGAGTAAAATCAAATAATGTGTTATTATTAGAAATCTCGCCCTCTAGCATTTTTTTCAGAAATATTATGAACAACTAAATACGATTGGTGAAAGTGCATATATTTCTCTTCCAAACAGTCTTTAGTTTGCTAAAATCGGATAAGTCGTTTATAAGTTACAGCGATTTAAATGATTACACTTTCAACAGCTTCCCCCCTCTTATTAAAGTCGGTACGCCAATGAGCATAAGACCAAAAGGATGCACAATTGTCCAAGCTTTTTAATGGTGTTATCAAAGATATGCCTTAATGTGGAATTTTCGGAGATACGTAACATTTTAAAATGTACGGCAGTAGAGTTTTGGACTTGCATTGTCTTTATTTGTTTAGAATCACTACGTTTCAACTGGTAAGTATCTCCAGTCGTCTTCAGGTGAATATTCACCTGAAGACGACTGGAGATACTTACCAGTTGAAACGTAGTGATTCTAAACAAATAAAGACAATGCAAGTCCAAAACTCTACTGCCGTTCAAGAAACGTCATTGTCTCCAACCTTTAAACAGACATTTTAAAATGTACTTTTCAATTACGCCCTCTTGCGGCAAAATGCGGAACTTAAACATTATTTCCAGGATTTTCGCATGGCCACTTCAGTTATCATTTTTTTTCCCTGAATTTCTATGCCCAGTAGTTTCCGAGATATGGCCGGTCGTCCACCTTAATGAATCACCCTGTACAACGCGAGTGGATTGTTCATATTGCCCTTGGAAGTTTGAGCACTCCGCCTACGGCGTCATGCTCAGTTTTCTTTCTCGTGCGATATGGACATCATATCCACTCTTATTGTACAAACTACTATTATTTGAGTTTGTTTTACATGAGCGCATTTTGTTAAATTTTTCCAGTTTTTACATTATTATATATCACATATGTCTTAGTGATTCTTTTCAACAGAGAACAACTTATATGCTTTATGCGGTATAGTAAAAATCAAATTTTAATGAAAAGACCTATTATATTTTATTGTTATTTAATATCTTTGTAAAATTCCTTACGGCTATTAAGAATAAAATAATTTTCAAAAGGCAATTCTAACAAATAGCATCCATAAACATCTATTTTAAATGTTAAACGAGAGCAATTGAAAATAGAATTAATTAGCAAACCGGGTTTAGCAATAAAACAGAACAACCGGGATGTTATCGACAAACAAAACATTGAAAGGGAACCTCCCCGGAAGTCAACTCCGACAATAAATAATTAAATACTTCGAGTTATGCAACAAAAAATATTCTGAGTCTCTGTTTTGAATGATTTTTCTCTGGGGATAATAACTCGAATAATTGCTTTCAATTTTGTTCTGTCTCGTGTTCTACGAGAAACTTGTAAAGTATGTTTATTTTGTCATTATTTAAACAGAACATTCTTTTTGTTTTAAAAAGTTAATATCATAAATAAATTTTAAACGATAAAACATTTAAGACGGAATTTAAATTCCTTTAAATTACGGTTCTTTTTGACTCGAGATACAAAAAAGTAAGCAAATTATTAAGTTTTTTTTTTACCAATGAGAAGGTAATATCTATGTGAGTGTGGGAAAGTTACTTTTATGCGGAAAGAAAAGATTAAAAAAATAGATATAAATCAATGAAAATCCCAAAAATAAATATAAAATTCCATAGTATTGTAAACATATTTAATAACCGCGACAGCGGAGTTACTGGATGACTGTTATAGGGTGTTCCATTTAAAAAAAATGTATTTTTATTATCCTACTTTTTTGGACCATCCTGTATATTTAAAAATAATTTTAGAACATATATTTTTGGATACCTCACAACTTTTATAAAAACTTTTTTTTGATGTATTTAATAGTACAGACGGTATATTACCTTGTCACATAAATGGGCCTTCATATATAATATGCAATATTTCTATATTAAATTAGATCAAAAATATTGCTTCCTCTTCTTGCCATATTTATTAACGGATTTTTAAAAAATTTTAAATTTTAACTTTGCAATTATTTTCAATATTTTTTACAATACAATGAACTGTAATAATAATTTTTAGAATTTTCATTACCTAATATATTTTTCATTCAATTTTTTTTTTCTGCATGAAAATAAGCTCTCTTCCACAGCTACCACCTTTCCATTGGTGGAAAAAGCTCAATATTTTGCTGTCGGGCCAAGAAAACCTCAATTTAAAAAGACAAATTTTAACGAAGTCTGATTCAGAGATTAAATTTACCTCCTGAGTTTAAAAATTAATAGTATTTTTCCGATTTTCTTTAGATTTGTGTCAGTGTGTTTGATTCACAATACTTTGCATACAACTTTATTAGGAAATAGTTATTTTATTTAAAAATAAACAATAATAATTGCATGTTTTTTGATTTATATGAAATAATATTTTGCTCTATTGTAAAACAAAACCTTGACCAATCATAATTTGTTGATAAATTATTGTCCATTCTTTTTGTAATAAAAAGCAATATGGCAGTCGAGTTTTGGACTTGCATTGTCTTTATTTGTTTTGAATCACAACGTTTCAACTGGTAAATATCTCCAGTCATCTTCAGGTGAATACTACAAATGAAGACAAAAACTCTTCTACATTCAAGAAACATCATTGTCTCCAACCTTCAAAAAGAAATGTGTCTAAAAAATGTAAGAAAAATAACCAGCTCCTTAAACTATAAGAATTGTGTTTTGTCTAATACAGATATCGAAATATAAATTAGTTTACATGGTACTACCAAGAAGTGGAAGACTTTACTATTGATAGAAGTCAGTGGCGGCTCGCGGACTTAAAAAATGGTGAAGAGCTAGGTATAGTGCGGGTACTTAAACAAACATTGACTAAAAACCCGTGTAACAAGACGTCTCTCTTATCCTCATCTGTTCAACGACTGAATGGAGTTTCCAACAAATTACTAATTGGGTTCATTTTTAAAACACACAACTATGTAGGTGCGTACATTACTGAATTAACTGAAAAATAAAAACAAAACTTTTCAATCGCACAGTAAATCACGTAAAAACGATATCTATAACCGTAAGTTTCGCAAAGCCTCAAAATAAATACCTTAAGGTTAGGCGAACCAATCCTAAAACCATTGTTTTAGCATACGACTGACCTATTTTTAAATTGCCCTTCATTATAATGCTAATTGTTACATGCTGTTTACGTGACTGACCTCACGTAACCATAGCAACGGTGAATATCAAAGCCATGTTGGACGTTGTGTCTTCACTTGCTTTGAGCTAACGGACACTGTCGGCGGGGCACGCCAAACTGCACGAATGTTTATAATTATTGTCCATCGGAGTTAATTTAAGGGCTAAAATGGTAGCCGTTTTGGTACATTAATATTTAATATTGCCGAAAAACTTTCCTCCTGGTTTTATTTTTTTTTTGGTGAAGAGCCACTTCACCTACTTTAGTTGACGAGCCGCCACTGAATTAGAAGTCACTATCTGCAGGAACGGCTTTAAATTATTGTGTTCTCGTCAGAACCGGGTAGATAGATGGTTCGAAAATGTATTTCTTTTGCAATATTTAAATTTTTACCACCACCTGGTACTAAATTTTGTGTTTATACAAAAATAAATATATTTACCTGAGAACGAGTTCGTAAACACCAAATTTCCATCCATTATCATATTCATATTGACAGAAAATTCTTGAGGATCGTAAGTAAAGTTCATACAACCTAAAATTTAAAAAGATAATGTAGGTTTTCTACCGTCAATTTTTTTAAACTGGTTTTAAAACGTTATTAATATTTATATATAAATATAGTTTTATACCCAGTTAAAAAAAGTAATAACTGAGAAATCACTTTCTATAACAATGCAAAATACGTATAAATTAAATTCATCGAAATGAGTAAAACCCTGTATATCTAATCAGTGCGTTGATGTATGTATGTACAGATAGCTGTGTAAATAAAATGCCAGAAGTGACCCGGGCTTATGACATAAAGGCTAGTCTACGTTTACTTAATAAATCCAGGATTTAAATCGAGTTTTTTGTAACCTTTAAACCCACTGAAATAATTAGGTTAGGGACGCAATGTTTTGTGCTTTATAAGTATCTTATAAAGCCCTTTTTATACGGCTTCTGTCTAATTATACAGAACCTTAGACAAACTTAAGAGGTCTTATAATATCTTAAGTTTATGCTGTTAAACTGAGATTCCACAAAAAAGGATAAATTATTAGTGCCTTGAGGGTCAAGATTAAGGATGAGACGTAAATGTTTATGTTCCCTTAGTTATTTAGGGTTAAAAAACATTGTTATGGGGGTACATACCTAATAATGAATATACAAGGTGATATCTACGTTACTTGTTACTTTTTATTACTAACATTTTCAAATACTTTTTTCTAATAAGCACAAAAAGCTCTCACTAAATTATATAAATCCCAATCTGGTGCTATGCATCGCTAATAAAGTCTGTTTATTTTTGTTTTTATTCTAGTGAATCTGTACCAGTCAGTTAGTTGTAAACTAGTCGCGTGGTGTTTATTTTATGGGTGTATTTTGTTACTTGAAATTGTTAAAACGTAAAAATGGAAAATTATGAAAATATTAAAAGTGTGGATAATATGCAGCTTATTTATGGGAACTGTTGAAATTTACGCTCCGTTACGGTTTAGTGGTTGCAATATAGAAGTTTTACTATTTATTACTCAAAATTTTAGTTTGTGGGTTTGACATAATTAGCTGTAGACGCAACAAACAAGTGCGCATTGATTTTTTAGTGCCAGAAAAAAAATATTCCTATTGAACTTTAAACAACCCATCAATATTTTCTATTATTTGGTTATCGTTTTAAAAATTACGTCCCCTAAAATACTTTATCAATTTCTGGATAAATAAAAGCCATCCTAAATTATGCGTTCCCCTTCCATTGCTAAACACAGTTTAAAAAACTTAGGACTCTTTCAGTAGTTCGATCAGCTGTTTTAAATTTTTATGTAACCCGTGGTGTATGTGTATCCGACGAATGCAAATATTTTCATAGCTGAGGAAACGGTAAGAAATTTTTGAACGCCGATTTCAAACTAAGTAAAATGGCTTAAGGGTAAGGTATGTAAAGGAATGTGAATGATATGTGTGGAAATGCGAGATCTTGGGGTAACCTTTGATACTCAACTAACATTCAGAAGTCACATTTATGATATAACTAGCAGATCATCCGGAATGTATGGATTTATTGTCAGAAATAGTAAAGAGCTTAATGTAGTATGCGTCAAGACTTTGTGTGTTTCATATGTGAGGAGTATATTGGAGTATTGTTCTATAATATGAAGTCCGTGTTTTGAGAATCATAAATATAATATAGAAAAAATTCAAAATAAATTTATGAGATATATACATTATAAGGAAACAGGGGTATACCAAATGCATATACCGAAAATAGATATAATGAAAGAATAAAATAAAATTATACGAAATAAAGATTGACCCTTTTACGAATATTTCCTTTAGAAATGCGCGAATGGCAAGAGACACAAAGAGAAATCAGCTCCAAAGTTGCCAGGAAAAGAGGAAAGTAAGTTTAAAAGCATTATCTAGCAAAGATTTACTAACAATAATGCAAAGCTAAATGAAGAAAACCCCGATGAAGCACAAAAAAGATATTTCCATTCCTGCTCATTTGAACTAGCTTGGAGAGACAATGAGACCGTAAATTGCAAAATTCAATATTTTCAAAGAAGTTTGATACCATGGGAGACTTTACAGGATGAATTAAATATAACAGCATATTTTCCAAGACAGCTCAAGGTGGGTCAAAAAAATTGGCAAACAGCAAATAATTATTAAGAAATTTATTAAACAAAGACCAAAGAAGGCCAAACATTTCCACAGACAGACTATTTCTCTCCGTTCATCCAAACTGGCAGAAGGAATGTTGGTTCAAAACAACCCCACTGTGGACCTAATCTTCAGCGGAAAGAATCGGAATTAATACGAAGAAGGCATAAAATAACAAATCATTCTCATCGATCATCCTCTGAATTTGCCCTATTTAAACAAGGTGTTGGAAAACAAAAGTTGATAAAGTTAACAGGCCACTCAAACGCAAATTCCCTGAAACCATATACACTGTGGCTCAAATTAAAGGAGTACACTTTTTAATTGTGAATATTTTTCTAGATTTTGCACTGATTTAATTTATTTTTGGAGTGATGATGAACTGAAATCGTCTTAGTAAAATGTGCAATTTTTATCAAAATATTTTGTACAGGGCCGGATTGACAGGTTTTTTTCAACAAACGTGCACTTATGCTCGTTGCAAACGAAAACTGATTTATTCATAATTCAGAAAATACGTTTTTTTGGTAGATTAACTATCGAAACTTCTTCAGTATAAGTCTCACTCTGAAAGATTCTTAAATTCAAGAAATACAATTTATTTTGTTCATTGATGTATTAAAACATTCCGGATATCATTTTGGAAATTTGAAGTCGTTTGAACCATGATCGCAGCATCCATGACCGTTATTAAAAATCAAAGTTTCCATGACTATTATTAAAATAATAAACAATGTTATTTTTGACGTTTTGTGCGCTTCATGACAGCTAATCCGTACACAATGGCAGTTTTAAGTGAAGAGGATCGAATTCTTATCAAATATTTTCGACAAACACATAATTACGGCGCAAGAAAAATTGTAAAGGAGTTTCCTGAAAAAAATTGATATGTTGGAAAAGTTGGCAAGTTTTTAAGACATCTTACAGAAAATAATGGATCGATAAAAATAAAATTTGGAAGGGGAAGGAAAAAAACGTCAAGAACTCAAGGAAATATTACCATGGTAAGAAATATTATAGGAGAAACGATTAGAAAGATGTAATCTATTACTACGAAGATTCCGTTCTCGGCAAAATATCGCAAAGATATGGTTTTCAGATGAGAAGATGTTTACTTGAGGCCGCCAAAGAATACTTACACAAAATAATCGGGTATACGCAAATGTGCGAGTAATGAGGGAAATCCCATTGGAAAATCTTTTAATCGAGAGAAGTCACTTTTCACCAGCCTGGCGTAATGGTCGCGGTGGCAGTTTCCAAATTGGGGAAGTCAAGTCTCATTGTTGTAGATGCCGGAGTAAAACTCAACTCGGACGCGTATCAATAACAACTTTTACATCACTTGCTTCCTGAAATTGAGACGGTGCTCCTTCCCATATTCTCGGAGTACAAGAATGTTTTTGTTTGAGCAATGCCCTGATTATATTGAACCGGAGATGTGGCCACCCAATAGTCCAGACTTTAACCCTGTTGACTATTCCATATGGGGAATTTTCGAGGCAAATGTTCACAATAGTCAAAGGTTTAACATCATCGAAGAGCTAATGGAAAAGTTACAGTTCTGTTGGAATAATTTTAACCCGGACATAATGAATACAGCTATTGACCTATGGCGAAGGCGACTGCAATCCGTGATAGAAAATCATGGTGGTCATATTCATAATGTTATCCTATAAATATTTATACTACTTTCGATTTTAGGTGATAGTTAGTCTTGATATCAGTAATTGTTAATATTATTAAATTTATTATTAATATTGAACAAAATAAATTGTATTTCTTGAATTTAAGAATCTTTCAGAGTGAGACTTATACTGAAGAAGTTTCGATAGTTAATCTACCAAAAAAACGTATTTTCTGAATTATGAATAAATCAGTTTTCGTTTGCAAGTGCACGTTTGTTGAAAAAAACCTGTCAATCCGGCCCTGTTCAAAATATTTTGATAAAAATTGCACATTTTACTAAGACGATTTCAGTTCATCATCACTCCAAAAATAAATTAAATCAGTGCAAAATCTAGAAAAATATTCAAAATTAAAAAGTGTACTCCTTTAATTTGAGCCACAGTGTACATACCTAGCTAGATCCTAGTCATCATTTAAAGCTCATCGGAAGTCTCAGAACAAAAAATGAAGCAAATTCTGGACCTTCGACTTCTTAAATGCAAGTCAATCATACCCAAAACCAAACTTTGATAGAAAAGCATGGACAAACTATTACTTATAACCACTGTACGTTTAATATTAGTAATAAATAAATAAAGTTTCTAGCTTGCTAAATAAACAGTGTGGTTTTATTGTTATCTCGTGAAATAGTCTTGTCGAATATCATTTGAGAGAAAATTTTGTATTGGCAATATTTTCTCTTGGTTTTATTCAATTTTGTCGCTTCTTGGTTTTTCCGCTCATAAAATTATTGACAGAAATTTTATTCGCGAATTTACCAAGCAACAAACTTTCATACCAGTCAAAAATTTTACCGGCAAAATTTTCTCTCTTTAAATACAGGGTGTCCCATAACTTATGGGCCGTAGAGTAATTTGAGATACTAGACATCAAACTAAGCCGATTAAGTCATATAAGTTTTTTCGGATTGTTACTCGTTTAAGAGATACAGCGGGTTGAAAGTAAAAGTTTATTCTCGAAAATAAGCCATAATTTTAAAACGGTTTAATGAATCAAATTAAAAGTTGGCAATGTGTTTATGAGCAAGAAATAAGAATTTGTAGAAATTTTTAAGTTTCAAACTAGAGGGCGCTAGTTGCATATACTGGGCTTCATAAATCTATGATTTTTTGTCTTACCTGTGATATTAGGTGTTTTTCAATTATAGTTTCTTAAAGAAGGGCATTTTCTGAGTCAAAAAGGTGTACTTAATTGATCTTAATATCTTTAACGGTTTTCGAGATATTTCCCATTAAACATCCCAAAGCATAAAAAAACATAATACATAATTAAATTAATATTTTAATTATAAATAAAAACGTATATGATATAATCGGCTTAGTTTGATGTCTAGTATCTCCAGTTACTCTACGGCCCATAAGTTATGGGACACCCTGTATTATATACGAAAAAATATATTTATAAAAATTATGAAAAATTGCTTCTCTTGTTTTAAATCTAATATAGACGTAAAGTGATATAATAATACATGCTAAGATTTAATGAAGCTATACCGTGCGGTGGGGGCTAAATGTATTAATCGACGTGAATTTGGCTACATATTCCCGTTCAGGTGTAACATATCTAATTTTGGGGTTACAGGAGAAACTGCCTATATTAACCTAATGCAATTTTCAGTTAAGATCGAATTACGTTGTCGTTAAGTGTGTAAAGGGCAAATTACCTTCTTGCCGGGGTATCAATATGATGCTCAAGTTTAATTTGCAAAAGGTATTGTGTAATTATCTTTAATTAACATTACGAATCAGCTTATTCTGTAAGCCTACTGATGCCAACAGATATTGGTTTATTTAATTTATTTTTAATAATATGCAAAAAAAACATGTTTTTTAGTGGGGCCATATTTAAAATATAAGGTATCAAGGTGCTATAAATTCGAGTGAGTGCATCTCAAATACGGTAAGAGATACGAAGATGGTTAATCTAAGGCAAACTTGCGTATTTTAGGGCTTAATAATTTGGTGAAAATTTTTTAAAAATATTTCGAATACCTTCGAAGATATCCGAAAAAAACCGAAATTTTCATATAACTTATTTGAGCTGGGCTACATTCTTGGTGAAACGCACTCTCCATTATATGGAAAATAAAACAGTGGTAAAGACCATTGTTACGTCACGTAGAATTTTTTTAAATAAATATTCATCATATAAACCTTAATTTTAATTTTATTACTTATTTAAGATATAAATACCATATTTACAACATATAGAATTTAGTAGCTGTTGTACTCACTACCTTTGAAAATGATCCGTAAAAGGATCGAAACACGCGTGTCAGGAAACTGAAATAAATAACTGAAACATAACAAGCAACCACTGTTTTATTTTCCATATAACCGACATTTTCAGTTTTGGTTTTTAATTCTTCTGGGATTTTTTGGGAAAAAAACAAGGAACACTTTTTTATAGCCGTTTTTTATGATCTACAATATGGCCTTTTTAATTTTTTAATGCGACGTCTCGTTCTTTGGATACCACCATCAAGTAAATTTTTTTAAATACGGACCTGGATTTTTTATTACGATTTTAGGGACTTATAGGCTTTAGAAACCTAATACAATTAAAACATTTTAAAAATTTTAATGTTTCGTCATCAAATATTACATTTAAAATTATCAATTTATTTCCCTACGGCCCTGTAAATTATTTAAAAAAATTGTTATAGATAGCGATTACTATTATCTGTCTTAAAGTTTTGCCCCAGAACCTTCAAATTTTTGTTTTAATTTCACTCTACTGCTATGTACCTCTTTTTCATTCATGACTGTCCCTTTTTCTATTTTACAATATTTTGGGGTCTCAGGACAAAATTATACGAATTAAAATAAGTGTAATGATAAAATATATTATAAAAACATTAATAAAAAATATAATTACTTCCCATGCTTTAAAAACTATGCGTTTTATTGACCTGCTGAAATATTTGACCTTGAGTCTGACTGATTTTATTAAAATAATTAATGGCTTGAACCATACGACTCACTTCCTGTAATGCAATTTTAATATTTAATCCTTAAAATAATTGCCAGGACCGTAATGGGTAAAAAGGGATAATTTTAAACGAGTTTAAAGTTTACAATAGGTCCAATTTTCCGTTAATTTATAATAAAAAGAAGTTTTTTAATGTTATTGAATTAGGTACTTTTTTTTAACAATAAAAAATAATAAGTAGTTGCCTTATAAAACTAGTCTAGATTCGTAATAGGTATATGGCTCAAAATTTTTCCTTTTTTTTTAATTTTTCAATTTTGACATGGTGTTCTTGTAATAGTTAATTACCATAAACAATAAATTAATTTACTTTTTCATAAAAATAACACTTCACAGATACTCACAGTCCAGCAGTTTATAACCAGAAAGTCTACGAACAAAATAATAGCAATATGATCTCTAAAAATACCAAAAATAACAATACTGCACAATACGTAAACAATCAAAACCAGAATGGAATGAATAGATGCGATGCCGTGCGCGGAATGCGGTTCTGTTATACAGGGTGATTTCTAAGTTAATACTTCTTTTTTAGCTGTGTATAGAAGGTATTAAAATAAAAACATTTTCAAATATCTTATTTCAAAAAACTTAAAAATAGGTGAGATACAGAAGTAAAAAATCTAAGTGAGGGCCTGGTCATCAAAATGTATCCTGCTATACTTTATGTTCTTTGTCTTATTAGTCATGTAATTTACGGGTTGGTGGTCAGTTATTTGAAAATTCGCTACGATGTTTTTTTCTGAAGCAAATTAATTTTAAATCGGTGAAACGTGAGAATGGTAAAATTTGAAAACAATGAACTAGTAGATATGGTGCTAATTTACGGTAAGTGTCGTCAACGTGCAGCACTGCTTTGAGATTATGTGTAAGTTAGGGAGGACCGTATTTGATCCATAGTGTAATAAATGAATGTAAGTACCTTATTTTTTTGAAAAAAGGTATTTGAAAACACATTTATTTATTTTAATGCCTTCTATACACAGCTAAAAAATAAGTATCAACTTAGGAATCACCCTATATTGAAAGAACTCGCATAAAACACTTGGTTTGGAAAGCATCGGTTGGCGGGTTTTAGCTGATTGAAGGACAACATATTGGAGTGTTCAGTGTGTATCTTTGTTATGTACATGTAAATGTGTATACAGTCAGTTATATATCCATATCTCAGGAATCTAGCCATACTTCGTGAGGCAAAGCCGTTTCGGAATTAAGGAGTTTTTAAATCATATGTTGGTCAATGCGTTTGAATGGAGAAATATCAGGTAACGAGCGTGAAATATAGAATACATACCTATAAGCAGATAGCTGACCCCTTTATACAACTCTATACCAGGTGTTGCATCGTCGAGCGGGACATAGGAAATCCCATGTAATTTTAAATGGGGTCAATTATTGGCTTCCCTAATTATTTTAGAGAAAAATTCTAGTTAGGTTTATTAAAGAGCACTAAAACCCACATTCAAAAGAATACCTAACTTTAGATATTTTTGATGAGCCCGTTTACGGGTTATCGCCGATTTCTTTTTAACTATTTCTCCTTTTTATGGCCCCGTATTTGCAGTCAAGGTAAAAGATGACTGTCAAATAAAGTTGTCATTTTGCTTTATTGTTATAAAAACTCGTACGTCGAAAATTTTAAAGGTGTATTTATGAGTACAAATTAATCTAAATAAAACTAAAATAAAGTATCTAATTACAAGGTTAATTATGATATTTTACATGATATTTTACTAATTAATAGGTAGGTAGGTACTATTAAATTGTTAGAATGTTAGAACTTTAGGATTGAAGATGATGTTCAAATATTCCTCCATTGACTGCTAGACAATAACCGAGGCGATCATAAAATTCTCTTCTTACATTCGCTAGTTGGTAAACTGAAATTTTATTGCATTCGGCAGAAATAGCATTTTTTAACTCGTCTAGATTTGGGTATTTTTTATCTTTGTATATCCTGTTTTTTAAATGGCCCCAGAGAAAGAAATCATTTGGCGATATTTTAGGAGACCTGGCTGGCCAATTTACTGTATGATTTAAGCCAATAACATTTCCATTAAAAGCACGGTTTAAATATTCCCGGACAGCCAGGGTACTATGTGCCGGGCAGCCATCCATTTGGTACCAAACTTCCTGATTTTCCCTGGCGGCATCATGTAAAGTAGGTAAAATATGATCTTCAAGTAGTTCCAAAAAATATTCTGCATTTAAATTTCGTATAAGAAATAATGGCCCGATAATATTTTCTCCGAAAATCCCAGCGCAAACATTAACTTTTTGTGGATATTGCGTCCTTGTTTCGACAAACCTGTGTTGGTTTTCTTTGCTCCAATATCTATAATTTTGAACATTGGGTTCATTGTTTAAGGTAAATGTGCATTCGTCAGTGAAACAAATGTTTTTAAAAAATTCCCTATCCATGTTAGCCCTTTCAATCATACCAAAACAAAACTCCTGTCGTCGTATTTCGTCCCTATCTCTTAGCTCTTGGTGCTTTTCATATTTGTATGAATAATATTTATGTCGTTTCAAAGCTCGTAACGCTGTGGTGTGATCTAATCCTATGTCATCCTCAAGTTTCCTTGTGCTGATCTTCCCATCATTTTCTTCCACGCACAATAAAACTTGCAAGTCCCTATCATTTCTTGCATCTCTTCTTTGTTCCTGCCTTTCTTCACATCTGCAGTTATTTATTACAGTGCCTTTTGTCTGAAATTTCTTGATAGTCCTTTCGACTGTAGATTTTGCAGGTATCGGTCTATTCGGAGACAGAGCAGCAAACATGTCTGACACATTTTGATAACTATTTCCTTGATAATACCATTTAATCATCAATATTTTTTCTTCAGAAGTGTAATTCATGGCTAATATTTTCGATGTACGAGTTTTTATAACAATAAAGCACATATTTCAAAATGACAACTTTATTTAACAGTCATCTTTTACCTTGACTGGTGCCCGCAAATACTGGGCCATAAAAAGGAGAAATAGTTAAAAAGAAATCGGCGATAACCCGTAAACGGGCTCATCAAAAATATCTAAAGTTATTCTTTTGAATGTGGGTTTTAGAGCTCTTAAATAAACCTAAATAGAATTTTTCTCTAAAATAATTAGGGTAGCCAATAATTGACCCCATTTAAAATTACATGGGATTTCCTATGTCCCGCTAGACGTTCCAACACCCGGTATAAGGTAATTTTTAACTTACTGCTTACTTCTTTTTTAACTGTGTCAGTCAGAAGTCAAAAAGTAAACAACATTTCACTTAATTAACTTTTTCAAAAAAATCAATAAGATTGTCAGATAATAAAAAAAAAACATTAAATATTTTGAGACCTGAAAAATGTTATATTTTTATTTGAGCCCTAATTAAATGTATTTATTTAAAATAACTAAACACATCCTGATAACCATTTATTTTCCGACTATGTGTGATGTGTAAAATGGACTTTATTGGCACAATAGAATATGTAATCAAAGTCCCAACTTTGGTAAATAAGGCATTGCGGGATACGATGATAAATTATTTACAAAGAATCTATGCTATACAAACAACTTGCAAGAAATGCGATACAGTACATTTAGAGCTTATGTTAACAAAGAACAGATTTCTTGTTAAAAGACTTGATATTCTTTCAAACGGTGCAATTTGAATAAGTAACAATGCTATCGAACTGAATTTGTGTTTGAAATTAGAACAATAAAAACTTTAAAAGAAATTGAATATCAGATATTTATTTTGCTTTAGTAGAATCGTTAAAAATTAAACAAAAAATTTTGCAATTGCTTCAATTTTATGCTTTTTATAAATATAATATTGTTTTTGACATTTTTTATAATTATAAAATATCAGGTCATTTCTAAGTTGATACTTTTTTAAGCTCGTTATAGTCATTAAAATAAACAAAGTTTTCGTGTAACTTTTTCCCAATAATCCAAAAATCAGCCAGCGATAAGCTATCTCAAAATTATAAAAATCTGAATCTGGTCCTATGAACAGGGCCTATTTTTGGTTATAGGGGGCCCTAGGCCCGTTACGCAATCCGGGGCCTCTAATCATGGGCGCCCATAGAGCCAATTTCAGGCGGCAAGGGTAACCAGCAAGAAAAAAACAAAAAAAGGAAAACAAAAAAAAAACGTGGCCGCGGTAAGTGGTATTAAAATTTTCTCCTATCAAGAGTGATTTCTAAAATCCCCGGGATCCAGGGGGCACCGCCCCCTCCGCCTCCTATGAACGCCCATGCACCCCAAATCCTTTAGAATTTACAAAATAATAATTTATTATGCTTCTTTACAAAAAAAAATAATAATTCGTATATAATAAGTCTGCAAAACATTCTATAAAATAAAAACATTAAATCAAAAAAGAATTTAAAAAACTTCTCAAATAAATATAACATACATAGAAGCCGATATAGATCAAAGAACAAATCGAGCTTTCCGCCCTCACCTGCTTGATAAGCGGCACAATGCTTGCCAAACCCTTTGATCCGTTGCCCTTCCTTGGTGCGGCTATTTTTATTTAATAATATTATTAAATTATTAAGATAATTTTGGATACATTTTTTTTTAAAGTAGAATTTTTATTTAATTTAAATCGAAACAAAATCTTGCCATAAAATAACTTAATATTAATACCAAATTTTCCCAGAAACTATAAAGAAGCTCCCACCATCGTCGAGACAGGTGCGGATTCACAACTTCGGTTGTTTTTTTTGGGGGGGGGGGGGGGGGGGGGGGGAGGAGGAGGGATTCAACGTTCAACCCACCTGGACAAGCTGAGAAAGAAACCACTCTACTTGACATAGAGCTTTTTCCAAAAAGAAAACCAGAAGTTCCGCAAGATTTACTGAAATTAGAAGCAATTGCTAGCTCATCTGGCTTGCAAGGGTTTGATAAAACACATAAGGCTTCAACGTCCAGCTAACCTGGACACGCTTGCAGGGACGAAACCCTACTGAAAATGAGACCCTTTCCAAAATATGATTGGCCGATTCGAAAAAGTAACAGAAAAAGACAAAAAGTATCTATTATCTTCAGCCCCTCAATAAAATAGTGCTGGAAGGCAAAGAAAGAGAAAAAAATAAAAAAATTTAAAAGAAAAAGAAATGTGAAAACTTAAGAAGAAATGTATTTGGAAAAATGTTCCAAAAAAGCGGTTATTTTGGTGGACAAAGATGTAGAATGTCCGGTTTGCGAGGAACCATATTCCGATACACCATCTGAAGATTGGATAAAATGTAACTGGTAATCTTTTTGAAGGTTGGAGACAATGATGTTTCTTGACTGATAGAAGAGTTTTGGACTTGCATTGTCTTTATTTGTTTTATATCACAACGTTTCAACTGGTAAGTATCTCCAGTCGTCTTCAGGTGAATACTGTATTCATATATGAATACAAGTTTTGGACTTGCATTGTCTTTATTTGTTTTATATCACAACGTTTTAACTGGTAAGTATCTCCAGGTCACATTTAAATGGTCCATGTTTTTTTGTACCCAGTGGAGTGGGGGGGGGGGGGGGGGTTATGCGGGGTGAGAAATAAGAAAAAACAAAGTTATTTCGTTTTAAATGTGTGCAAGGTACCGCAGGTGGCGCCCTCTAAACTTTACAATAAAAATAAGAGCAGATTCTAATTTCTCACCCCGCAAAACCCCTTTAAGCCGAATATTGTGACAATACAACAATTATTTAAAAAATTATTTATAAAAAATGAAAACCAAATTGAACTTTTGACACTCTGTATCTCCGAAATCATCCACTTTTGGACTAAGGTAAGTTGGGTTAGATCGTCATATTTACGCCTCAGGAACTTGTGGTAGATTTTTCCGTAACTTTTAGAGACACCCTGTATATACTTATTATGATAACAATTCAAGTAAACATTTTTTGAGGTTTCTTATTTTACAAAAAATGTGCCTTAAGTGCGTAAACTTGCCCCACCCTATCCTATTAAAAAATTAAAGTAGGTTAACTAAAAATGATTGTATTGTTTAGCAAAATATTAACATAAAACTTTTTATTTTATGTAAAATAAGGAAGCAATAAAATTTGTATCTTCCGCAGCTAATATAAAAGTTATATGTCGCTTTGCTGCAGAGTTTTATGAATATAAAGAAGTTTTAAAAAGTTTCAACGAAACACAGATTCTCTATAACTTTTCCAGTTTTTATTCTATTTTAATGGAAATACGTATTCTTTTCAATTAGTAAGAAGTTACCACTTACAAACTTAAAAGGGTAGTTGTACGTGCTTTTCTGCCACATTTTCGTTGAAGGGATCTTTTAACCACAGTTCCCGCAAAAACATAGACCAAATCGTTTAGAAAGCCCGCAATGTAAACTCGGAGTTAACAGCAACCTATCCGAGATCAGTTAAGAAACTTGACAAGAAGCATTTTGGTTTAAAAAAATTAAAATTGTTTTTAAGAAAATACAGGGTGTTTCATTAAGATCGACGAGCGGCCATATCTCGGAAACTACTGGTCATAGAAATTCAGGAAAAATAAATTATATCTAAAGTGGCCATGAGAAAATCCTGGAAATAATTTTTAAGTTCCGCATTTTGCCGCAAGAGGGCGTAATTAAAAGGTAAATTTTAAAATTTTACATATGTCCGAAAATTTCACATTAAGGTATATCTTTGGTAACACCATTAAAAAGTTTGGACAATTATGCATCATTTTGGTCTTATGCTCATTGGCGTACCGACTTTAATAAGAGGGGGGAAAAAGTAATCATTTAAATCGCTTTAACTTATAAACGACTTATCCGATTTTAGCAAACAAAAGACTGTTTGGAAGAGAAGTGTATGCACTTTCACCAATCGTATTTAGTTGTCCATAAGAGTTCTAAAAAAAATGCTAGAGGGCGCAATTTGTAATAATAACACATTTTTGGATTTTACTCCGAAAAAATAAATCATACGGTATAATTATGATACCATAATCGAAAAGTAGATTAAATTTGCTAGAAAAAATATTTAAACCGCAGCTCGATATCTCTGTTCGTTTCAGCGTTATCGCCAATAGAATAATTTTTAAAACTTTAAATGAATAAGTTATTATATATTTTTTAGAAAAAAAGTGGTACGCCACTGATATTTTTCCATGTAGATATTATTTCTGATTAGCCTGGTCAATTCTGCATAAAAATGGTCTCTTGCGTTTTTCTTCTCAGGCACACCGTTCTTAATTAAAATAATTAAATTAAATTAGCTCTACTATTATTATTATTATTAACATTGATAATGCAAAATTTTGTTTTCTATAAAGTGTTGGAAATGACCACCTTCACTTAATAGGCATGCTTCTACCCGTCTAATTTACCTAAGATTCGCTATATTATAGATTTAGTTGCTTGTTATCAACTAAATTATTTAATTGCACGAAACATGTCTGAATTACTGAAACTAAATCTTTTTCTTCGTGCTTTAATAAAACGTTGGGACAGTAAAAAGTGAAATATACTGAAACAAAAGGGTTGTTAGTTATAGAAAATAAGTATCTACCTAAACGAACGTGACTAACGTGCACAAGTTGTTTCAGCTTTCTTAATAACGTCTGAGTTAGTATAAAATATTTCAAGTAAAAATCTGGCAAGGTAGGTCTAAGGCAGGGGCGTGTGGTCCATGGAAACAAGAAAAGCATCGCTTGCCCTCAAGTATTTACCAATCACCCTTCAACAAATTATTATTTTAAATATTACTAGTATAATATGTAATCTCTTTTCTCTATTAAATTATTTTAAGGTTCGGTCTATTATTCATACTATCTATTGCGACAAATAAGTCTTTTTTACGTCAAGTTTACATCTTCTCGCCTCATCATCTCTTCGATGCGATGCGTAGTGTATGTGTATCAAGGGAATTCGATTATTAACTTAGCCAAGGAGCGGTCATGAAACCTAAGTCAACGATTAAAGAAAGTGGTGTGTTATTTAAAGATCAATTTTCTATACTTAAGTTTGTGTAAAAAATTAAAAACAAAATTTAAAAAAAATATTTGTACGTGGATATATTTTCTAATAATTAGCCTGGTAAATTCTACATAGAAATGATTCTTGCCTGTTTTTGTAAGACAATTAAATTTAAATTCATTTTACAGGTCTAGCAGAGCTAATCTACCAGTGGGGTGTATACAATATAGGCAAAAAAGCATTTCCTACCCTCGGAACAATAAAACAAACAGAAATTTTTTTTTTTTGTATTGTAGTTTTTATCGGTGTAATCCAACTTTGGCAATTTATCTCGACATTAATATAATAAATAATAATATTGGACCGAAAAATGAATCCTATATTATATCCACAAACGAATTCTTTGCTTATTATATCGTAAATTCGATACCTGTATAGGCATTCCGTAAGACCGTTCTAAAAGCAAAGATCACGCTGTACATTAGCGTCTTATGCAAAAACAAAAGCACTGCTTTTGTACGGGTGAAAGGAAGCGAGAGAGCCGGTAGGCAGTATGGTAGAAAGAGATGTGACAAATAAATCCGTTTCAACCTTCGACCTTCCTTCATCTATCAGTCCGCGCCAAGAAGCCCCGCGTTTGGTGTGTGCATTGGCGCCAATCCTCAAGTTTTACCGTAGTTTGGAAAATAATTCGCTTTCTCAATATAAAATATAAAACACTCTTTTATAATTTTATTATTAATTAGTTTAGTTGGGATATTTTTAAAGGGATAACGAATAAAGTATCGTAAAATAAGAAGCTCTTTTGTGATAAATAAAATAATTTTTGCTGATAGGTTCATAATATTTAATAATCAGTAAGCTTATCATCATATTTCACATAACAATTGATTTCTTTTTTGGCAACATTGGTTTAATCAGGTGGATGATAGATTTTTAATTAATAATTAGTGTTTTCGCCCTTTTGATAAACTTCTGGCTGGCGGGTTTCAGGAAAAAAATAAATATGTTGCTATTCCGGCTAGCAGCGCGTCTGCAGAACGGTCCTTTTCTGGATTAAAAAGAATTCATACCTATTTACGAATTACACAGGGATAGACTTGCCTATTAACAATAATATCTCTGGAGAGCGACCTTTTACAGAATTTAAAAAGCAAAACCAATTTTTATGACGATGTTTTAAAAGCATTTTTATGTAAAGACCGCAGTTTTAAACTGATTTACAAATAATGTCGCTTTATTCTTCTTCTGCCACTCAGAAACAAGTCATTTTGTGACAAAATTCGAAATTTAAATGCTTAAATGCTACGGAAGGTAAATTTTTGTCTTAAATGCAATTTTTGCCTACCCTGGTTAAAACAGCATTGTACGCCACTGTAATCTACCTACCCGTAGGCGTGCGTACGGAAGGTGGGATGGATGCACCCAATACTAGGTCCCCAGTATTGGCGCCCGTATACCATAATACCTCTCCCCCATCTAGTACCTAATACCACGGTAGGAGAAGTTTTGTGTTATAAAGGCTTCTAGGCAACTAGAACATCATAAACAAGTAATATTTTATTTCCACCTTAATCAAGCCCATCCGAAATCTTACAAATTGTTACTGTTTAATACATAGGGAACTGAAAATCTCTTAAAGTGAAACGAATTAATCAAGTTCAACCCTCTCCTGAAATAAAATTAATGAGCTGCTTCCACTGGGCTACGGTATTTTCATTTGCCGGCCAGGATCAGATTTAAGTGTTCACAAAGCATCTTTATTAAAAATGTGTTTAATTTATAATTTTAAATGTTTGGGGACTTGATAAAAGGAATATTTGGACTTGATTATATAATGGGGAGATTTGATGGAGTTTACAAAGTTTAAATAAAAACAAAAAGTGAGGTTACGTTGTCAGAAATATTTACAATATACAGAGTAGTGGCGTAGCCTGAAAATATGCTGGGGGGGGGGGGGAAGGGGGGGGGGGGCTCAGTGGGAGTAAGTAGAATATTGTTTTTTCTGAAAAGAGCCGAAAAATTTTCGTTGCCACGCCCAAAGTTTGTTTAAAATTCACCTAACTACTATAAACTTTCCAAAATTAAATTAATACCTCTCCCCCTCTGCATTGTTGGATTAAATTTGTTTGTGTAAATGTTTTTTTTTTGATATTCCTAGCTGGCTCTTTATTTAAAAAAAAAAACATTTTTTATATTTGTGAAAAATATGAATATTGGTCCAAAATATTAACATAAGACGTATTTATATATAAAATTATTAATTTCTTTTACTAAGATTAAATAGTCTAAAAAGGATATTAAATTGCAAGTTTCTCTAACCAGCGTTTTTCGGGCTCGGTCTCGGTTTTTCATGATAAGTAAATATCGCTCACCACGCCAAAATTGATGATTTTTTCAGAAATCATGTATTTTAGGAGCGAAGATCCAACAGCAATTTTTGATGCAAATGCTTAGGTTTTGAAATACTCCTTCTTAAATGTCGTTTTGTATATATTCATATTAAAGCATTTTTGTTTCTTCCCGCACTATTTTTTATAATATAAATTATCACAATTTTTCCATAAAAAAAGTTTTAAATCAAATTTTTACTTTAATTTTTCTGTTTAAAAATAAATACCTAATTGTTTTTTTTGTAAAAAAATGTTATTGCATTGGATTATATTGTTGTTTATTTAAAATAGCTCTTAAAAGGGAAAACGGAACAGACGAGTATAATAGAAAAATATTATTCTTTTTACTCGTTTTCCTTTAAAATTGCATCATAAATCAATAACTAAAACGATACGCGTCCGAAGCCTTAATCTCTATACGAAACAGGACTTTTAGAAGGAAAAGTTTAAAAACTAAACGTTTCCTACAAGACCTGTGTAATTTAAGCCAAAAATACAATATTTAAAGATTTAAATTAAGAGTCCAAGCGTGAGACGAAAAATTAGGTTGCAATAATTAGACTTTTAGATCCAAGCTCCCAGGCTCAGGGGGGGGGGGCTGCCGGGCTGCAGCTACGCCACTGATATAGAGCCTGTAAGTATAGACATAAATCAATAATAATTACAGTCGTTCAACGATAACGATATTGGGTGACAAAAGTAAAAGATGAAAAGGATTTTCTATAAATATCTACTTGCCCGAATGAACAATTTTTATCTAATTTTACACAAATAACTTTTTAAATTTTTGCCTGTGACTAACCGGAAGGGCACGTTGTATAGTTAATGACGTCATCATATAGCCCATTTCCCCAAACGTTTGTGTCCCAAACAATGGTTAGTTGGGGGTCAATGGACCATATCACATTGTTCTAGAATTTCGTCTTGGAATACTGCACAAGCTCTGAATTTAAGCCTTTATACAAAATGTTTGTTTCATACATGGCAGTGGCGTCAAACGACAATTTTATTGGATGATGTGATGCCTGGTGGGTTTAAATTTTTTTCCTTTGTACTAGGTAGGTCAAAGATTAGGCTTTAAATAAATTGTATGAATTTATTTGAGGACCTGCCGACTCACGTAATTTAAGAAATCTTGCTAGTTTCTTTTTCCTTGGAAAAAAATATTCTTGCAAGCTGCAAATACTGTGGTTATAGAAGATAGATCAATATTCAGTTGTAGCTTAATTAACTAGTTATTGAACTTAAATCAAGACGGAAATTCTCACAGAACTTTAGCTAAGTTTCCCTCCATACCATAAAGTATATGAAAACTTGACTTAATGTATCCACTAATCAATCCTGTGAAACGGAAACTAACTTTGAAAATATCTTACGTATAATTTAACATTCATGCATATGTACATGTCTCCGTCTACAACTTTCCTTAATTACACATTTAATGAAAGTAATTCGTAATTATTAATTATTATCAACTAAGTTTTGCTGGGTTTACAATATAAATTATTATTATCAGAAATACGACGAAAATTTGTCCACGCAGTAAAAATGATCTTTAAAATTTCATTGGCTTTCGATAGATTGTAGATATTGAATCATATTATTAAATACAGAACACTAAGAACACTAATATTTTTTTTCCTTTAAACATCGAATAGTAAGAAAATATTGTTACTTTTAATAAAAAAATTATTTAAATAAAAATAATTATAGGTCATTTTTTTGCCATTCTTTTGAATTAGGTTTTTTCCTCTTCGTTCGCTGCCAGGGCCGTTCCCGATGGTACCTACTAACGTGGGTTCCGAAGTACGATCCTCGGTCATGCGACACCCCTCAAGGGCTATCAACCCTTGGTTTCTTGCTATCGCATGACCTACCGATTGGGGATCGTGTATCTTCTTCCACACCTCACGGGATGTTCTCTTCATCCGGCCTGGTTACCGGCGTGAATGGGGCGGGTTGGGAGATGATACCTTTCACACTCTTCCCTGCACACCCACTAAATTTCGGACATACTTTTTTTATTGTACGTATGCCCACTCCGGGAATCGAACCCGGGTCGCCACGGTCGAATGCCAGTAACTCACCTCTGAGCCACCGCCGCGGTTAATAATTATATGGATCTGTGTAGATAAAAACCGTTTTTTTTTTCTATAATATCTATGTAATTTAGTTACCGTTTTTATATTCATTCCGATGTACTTATTAAATTACACAGGATAATAATAACAATCCCATTTAAAAGAAATTAATATCGTTGAAAATTATGAGTTATGAGAACAAAGCATAATATGGATTAGTTAGTTAAGTGGTTTATACCACAACTGAGGTATATGATTTGTAGCTGTGGAAATACATCATGATAAGGGTAGATAAGGGCCTGTTGTAAAATAAATGTTTTAGCTATTAATAATTAGGTATTCGCGTTCTTGCTGTAAGTGGAATAGATTTATCTCGTAATTTGTAGTGCAAGCTTGTTTATCAATATATTTTTCTGTGGTATTTTAGCGGTAAAGGATCCAGAAAGTATTAGCAGGAAAGAAAGGCATAATATAAACCAAAAACAATAATGTTAGAGTTTATAGGTAGGGGTACCGGGTGGTGCATCGTGGTTGAACAGATAGGAAATCCCATGTAAGTTTTAGACTATCCAAATATTTGCTGTGTTGTTGTTGTTGATTATAGAGCGGGAATGTATGGAGACTTTGTTAGGGTCTCTGTATGGTGAGTGCATATGCGGAGTTTGAACAATTTTGGACAACCCGATTTTGACTTATTTGAATTGTTGGTTTTTCATTGGAATTCAACAGGTGATACTGAGGACATCAGCATTGATTGAACCTGTCAGTCTGTGATTTTTCATTGTCAAATGTAATTTGAAAGTATAAGACCAGTAATAATTTTTGACCTAAGTAATTATTATAAGTTACACAAAGTCATTATGATAAAATAGTACTATGCGGTGAAAAACTAAAGATTGTATCTGATATGTTTTCCGTTTATATCCCTATTAGACCCATTCCTACCAAATCGGTAATTCAAAAAGTTATTACTAAATTTGAGATAAAAGGCACTGTAATAAACATATGCAATTGCATAGAACATAATCATGAGAGAGCTGAAGAAAACAATGATAGAGATGTTAAACATTTTACTTCACGTCCAAGAAAATTTAAAAAATATCAACACTAGAACTCTTGGGTAAGGGGTAGAAAAACATCACACCACAGTACTGCGTGCTTTAAAAATGCATAAATATCATTCATATAAGTATCAAACCATCATAAATTGCTAGAAGGGGATGAAGAGCGAGGTTCACCTTTTTGTTTTGAAATAATGGAGAGAGCTAACAATAACAGATATTTTTCACAAAATATTTTCTTCTCAGACGAATGCACGTTTACATTGAACAATAAGCCGAATATACAAAATTATCGGTACTGAAGCCAACAGAATGAACATCGTCGTGGATGCACTCGAACCCAATACCCTCAGAAAGTGAACGTTAGGGCAATAATTTTTTGGATATCTCATCAATGGACAATTTTTTATTGATGGAAATCTTACGGGTTCAATATATTTAGATCACCTTCAAAATCAAATTGGACCCGCACTGGTGAAAGTCGCTGATAAAAATCAGGAGATTTGGTTCTCAATGGATGGTTGCCCGACCCACAATTGGCTTGTGGTATGCGAATATCTAAATAATGCCATTAATAGGCACGTTGTCGGTCTAAACTCAAAAGTTAATTGGCCAGCCAGGTCTCCTGACCTCTCACCAAACGCAGGGCCGTAGCCAGAACCAAAATTTGGTAGGGCTATTCGATTCCTTACCAACGCCCATATTCTCACGTTGAAATATAATGATATTTGATTTTTAAGGGACACTGTAGAATTTTTTACATTTTAGAACGACCGACATCCGACATATTTCATTCATATGCATGTATTATATTTATTATAAGCAGTGGCGTAGCCAGAAAATATGCTTGGGGGGGGGGCTGAATGGGCGTAAGTAGGACATTTTTTTTGGAGAAAGGGACAGTTGGGACTACATATATTTCATGATATTGTACCTAGGAAAGAAGACGGAAAAGCGCCGCAGGCGAAACATTTTGGGGGTCACGCCCAAAGTTCGATTAAAATTCACTTAACTACTAACAAATTTCATCAAAATTATTAAAATTGGTTTTTGTGAATGTTTTTTTTTTCTTTTTTTTTTGATTTTCCTGGCTGGCTCTTTATTAAAAAAAAAAACATTTTTTATATGTGTAAACAATATAAATATTAGCGTCAATCCAAAATTTTAACATAAGACGTATGTATGACTCTAACACGCAATTTTTGGGCTCGATTTTTCATAATTAAACATAAGTAAATATCGCTCTCCACGCCAAAATTGATAATTTTTCAGAAATCATGTATTTTGGAGCGTAAATCTAGGAGCAGTTTTTGGTGCAAATTCTTAGGTTTTCAAATACTCTTTCTTAAGTGCCGTTTTGTATATTCATAATAAAGCATTCTCGTTTCTTTCTGCACTATTTTTTTTATTATAAATCATCACACTTCTTCAATAAAAAATTTTTCAATTAAAATGATTACTATAATTTTTTTCTTTAAAAATAAATACCTGATTATTTTTTGTTTTTGTTGTAAAAATAATTTATTGCATTGGTTATATTTTTGTTGATTTAAAATAGCTCTAAAAAAGGGAAAACTGAACAGACAGGGGCAGGACAGGATTCTACCCGTAGGACGAAATTATTTAAATAATTTTATTTTATTAAACTTATCAGATTACTTGCAGACATTTTTGATTTTTCTATTTCAAAATCTTTTTACCAGGGCTCAATATTTTTTACCAGGGCTTCGCCCTGGCCAGCCCCCCTCTAGTTAGGGTCCTGACCAAACGACTTCTTCCTCTGGGGAATATTTTCATTATAAAGAAAAAGTGTTAAAAAAATTTAAAGCAGTTAAAAAATTCAATTTTAATGCAATCTGAAAGAATTACGCAGTACCAACTCGCTAATGTTCGTGGATAATTTGACGATCATTTAGCAGCAAATTGCGGTTTATTTGAACATTTAAATAATAATTAACAATATTCCAAACGATTATTATCTTAAAATAAAATTATTAGTTTTTATTATAAACAATAAATGTTTATTTTTAAATACCCTCAACAAGACAAATATTACGTGAAGAAATATATGCACAATTAGAAACTCTTTATCCGGATCGCAGGAATCTCTCATCGTATGGTGTTCCCGCTCAGTTTGGTTTACAAACGAGTCAATTTTTGAATTAAATGTTTCCAAATCAGTGGATAGGAAGGAGACGCGCAATTAAGTGGCCCAGGCACTCACCCTTTTGGTCTTTTATTTGTCTAGTGATTTATTAAATAGTTTCACAAAAATAGATTGGTTAATATTAAAGATTTGTGTCGGGTTGTATACAGATTTTTAACCAGAATTAACTAACCAGCAAGTTTGACTGTGACATACATGCCATTGGCAGTAATAATTTTCTTACAATCATACTGGCCCGGTTACTTGAATTTTTAATTTACTAATCAGACATCTTTGATTGTAAGTAAATGTGCCTGCCAATTTCATTTATGTCACAGTTAAACTTGCTGGTTAGTAATGTGTGGTTAAACAGTTTTATGCAACCCAATATTAAAGTATTAAAAATGAAATATGAGAAACTTCATGAAATACTTTTGACAACATCTTACGGGCATTTTGAGATATGCTAAGTAACTAACAATAATTACAAATACGTGGAACACAGTGGCGGATCAAGGATTTTTCTGAGGGGGCAAGGAAAAGTGACTTGTAAAAAAACGGGCGTATCCCGATTCTAAAAATCTTCTTACACTTAAAAGTGACTTCTAAAAAAATCACAGTAAAAAGCACCCATTTGGTAAGGCTTGGGCTTGATTTTTTAAATACAGGGTAAGACCAAAAAATTAGCATTTTTTCGATTTTTAAATAAAAGATCATGACTTCGTTCTCGGACATAACTTCTAATTCCTTTTTTTTTATTTTTAAAACTTTTATAGATGAAAATTGTATCTAAAACGAAAAATAAAAGTACTTTACTCTTGAGCAATTTAAAAAAAAATTAATCTCTCTTATATGCACTGCAGTTTTCTTTCAATTTATTGAGCGCCTTTTTAGGCTAAGGAAACGCAGACACTTTTATCAGGAATAATATTTTCTGTGATATTTTTTTTTTTTTTACGGTTCGCCGACTACGTAGGCCATCTTGAACCGGTCATCGACCACAAATGTGATCTACCGATTGGGGAGTGTGAAACGGCACCCTTATCCTACGAGATATCCGATCTCATCCGGCCTGTCCGGCGTGAATAGGATGGCTAGGTGTCGATTCATTTTACACTCTTCCCTGAGGCAAGAGCACGCCGTGTTCCCAAGCGGTCACCCGCCCAAGTACTAACCGCGCTCGACACAGCTTAACTTCGGTGATCTGCGGGAACCGGTGCTTAATATGTCGATGGGCCCTTGCCTGTTCTGTAATATCAATAATAAAAAAGTTATTCATAAAGAGCCAGAATTTTGCGGGTCACTGTAAGTAGATGTGTTAATATGCAAAAAATTATACTCAGTAGTTTATGAAATATTTGCAATATTCTCGATTATTTTGAAACCCTGTATATTATATTATTATACAGGGTGTCCCGTAACTTATGGGCCGTGGAGTAACTGGAGATACTAGACATCAAGCTAAGCCAATTATGTCATATAAGTTTTTTCGGATTGTCACTTTTGTTTCTTTTTTGTTAATTTAATTACTTACTATGTTTTTTTATGCTTTGGGATGTTTAAAGGGAAATATCTCGAAAACGGTTAAAGATATTAAGATCAATCAAGTACACATTTTTGACTCAGAAAATGCCCTTTTTAAGAAACTATAATTGAAAAACACCTAATGTCACAGGTAAGAAAAAAATCATAGATTTATGAAGCCCAGTATATGCAACTAGCGCCCTCTAGTTTAAAACTTAAAAATTTCTACAAATTCTTATTTTTTGCTCATAAAAACATATTATGGCCAACTTTCAATTCGATTCATTAAACCGTTTTAAAATTATGGCTTATTTTCGAGAATAAACTTTTACTTTCAACACCCTGTATCTCTAGAACGAGTAACTTATATGACATAATCGACTTAGTTTGATGTCTAGTATCTCCAGTTACTCTACGGCCCATAAGTTACGGGACACACTGTATATATACATACCTTCTCTGTTAAACTGCAACTGATTTAGGTTGATGCCCATACAACATCCACAAGTCAGCTGTTGGCACATGCAACCATTACTTCTAAATCCAAGCCTTTTCAAAAAAGGAGCTTTTACATTGAGTCCATTACTTTTTAAATTACTTGACGACTCGTTTTCCCCTTCATTCGTCTTCTTATTTATCAGCATATTCTCAATAGATGACAATCGAAAAGGTATTTGAGATTTGGGGTCATAATATATGTTCGGAATTCGAGAAGAATTGGCGTCGACATAGGCATCTGCAACTCAAAATGATTCAGCGTTAAATTTCCCCAAATCGAATCCCACATTGTAAATAGCCACGTTTCGCAAAATAGTGTCCGTCATAAATGATATTAATATTAGATTAAATTTTTTTCAAAGGCTCGACAACAACATGTCATTGTATTAACTCAGTGTGTGTTATACATTATTTACGAGCTTTTCGACCTTCATCGGTAGCAAAGTGGTTCGGCAAGAAGGGTATTTAAAAAATTGGTCTAGACACACGCCATGGTGTATGACAATAACAGCATTCCGTACCATCACTCAAAGATTACAAGGTATGATATTCAGAAGCTGTAATGTCACCTACTGAGTAAATAACCCAGGAAACAGATGGTCATTTCCTTGATTACGAATAGAAATTTTACTTACAATATGACATCGTAACCTCTGAGTATTATACCTTGTAATCTTTGTATCATGATTTCGTATAATAATTGACTAGCTCTTTCATTTGACATCTCACTCGATTGGTTCTTAACTGAACCTAAGATAATACTGAACAAAAGAGAATTTGTATTATGTGTAAATGATTCTTTTATTAATATTAGAGCAGAGCGGGTTCAGCTTTCGCCATCATCAGTGCTATGTTGTCTTATAAATTATCTTTTTAACAATTTTATAGGATTGTTTTTAAATTACTAAGTGGACGAAATGCCATTCCATCCAAATGAGAATATTATTGTGTGTTGACAGTAAAAAGAAAAACTAATTTTAGATCTTTTTAAATCAACAAGAATATTTTAAATTCTTTAAATTCCACAAATCAATTTATATTATTTAAACCAAGGGTAAAAATTTCAATTCTCACTTTCAGCTAGCACTGATGATGGCAAAAGCCGAAAGCGCTCTGCTATAATATTTATAAAAGAAGCATTTACACGCAAAACAAATGATCTTTTCTTTAATTCTACTTATCGTGTACACAGCCAGAGCTAATTATATATAAATAAATAAAATAAAAAAATCTTTATTCAGAAGTTTCAATCTTTGGGTTTATTATAAAATATTTTTAAAAAATGGACCATATTTCAACCTCTCAAAAGGCGAAGTTCATCCTTAACTATTTTAAAGGTTGGTCTTACACTTAACCCTCGACTTAACCTTTACCTTAAACTTAAGATGAAAACGTGCACCGATGCACCCAAATAAGATACCACTCACTAACAATATAAATGTTATAAACAATGCTTTCTATCGGAGTACATCAGTGCACAATTCCCTCAAAAAAAAACAAAAGATAATACTAAGTTAACTTAACTTCAAAACATACCTATATGTAAAGACAACAAAGAAAAAAAACTGTAATTTCTAAAAAAAAACTACAAAAAAAATTTACAAAAATAAAAACAATATTCCAGGTATTAAATTTTCTATTCATGATTTCAAATCAAAGGTGTAAAAATAATCTTAGACTTCTCCCAGCAAATATGTCTTCATAACATTTTGGAAACGTTTTACCACAAATAAAGCGTATACAATAATTCTGAATTTTTTGAATTCGCTGAGCGTCGACTGCGGTCAAACATAAACCATAGACTATGTCGCAGTAATTAAAAGTTGACAATGCAATCAAACAATAACCGCGTAACCGAAGCATCCAGCATGCCTCTGGAGCCATATAATAGCCTTAGTTTAAAAATAGACTTCTTCATGCACCTAGACACGTGCCGGCTAAATCTTAAGTCCTGATCAAGCCAAATACCTAGGTTCTTTAGTTCTTTGGTAAATTCCAAAGTTACTTTATTTATAATAATCGAGATATTGTTATTTAAGTACTCCCGATCTTTACGCCTACAGAAAAGCATGGCTTTACTCTTGTTTGGATTGAGTAGTAGAGAGTGATTCTGAGAGGTATTCAATAAAGAGCTCAAATCGCTATTTATTAAATAACAAGCCCTACTTCCGACGGGTAAAAACAGTAGAAATATTTATAAGATAATATGTTTTGTCCTTAAATTATTGAGTTAATTTAGTAAAACTTTGATGGGTTAAGTAGGCGCTGAAAAAACACCTAATTTAGTATCTGTTTCTGAAACATTTCGTTAATAACTTCGCTTTCGAAACTGCATAATATTCCTAAGAGCAACTACCCAGATTAAATAAATTACTTTGACCTGCCCTATAGGTTTACCCTTTCTTTTGCAAAATTATGCGGTACGTTCTCTAAAGCTGAATCTGGCATATTTACATTCATTTATTCATTATGCCTAACTTCTTACTTACTAAATTATCTTTATTGCCAGATTCCTCAGCTAATTTAATTGCCACTTTGCTGAAAAAGGACCGACCTAGCTAACCTACATCAATTTTAAAGCTCTGGAGAATGGTCAGAAAATGACCAAGTAGCCGGAGGTACGGACTTTCTAATTAAGTTGCTGATGTTTAGTTTAACTGATTTTGTTTCGGCCTTATTAAGAAATAACAACAATAATTATAAAGGGTGATGAATTTACATACATAATATTTTATGTATAAAAGTTAGAATTACATTTGCATACTCTATTAATATATCTTTTTTAACTTGTGGTATCTTTTCGGACTTTTAAAATAAGTATTATAGTCGGAAAGTTTACCTTAACACAATATACAGGGTGTGTCAGTAAGGTGTCTGTCTTAGATAGCACCTAAACTATCAAAGATAGGGAAAAAGTGTAATACAAAAGTTAATGGGTTTTTTACGATACATAATCTAAAAATATTTTCTAATCTACAGGGTGGTCCTAAAAAGTGATACTGAATATTAAAAAAGAATATTAAATGGGACACCCAGTATAATTTTTTAGAATATGATTCAATGGAATAAGGACTTTGCAACCCTATTAAAATTTTTGAAGTGACATGCAACGTTGCCAAGTAATTATTTTTTTTCCGAAATTTTAGTAATTTTAAGGGTATCGTTAAAAAATCATAGCAACCTGTGGATTAACCCTAGGTAAATATAATTTACGTTGTAAGTACTTTAAGGTATGATATATTGATCTATAATAATGTTTTTTAAATCTCTTATACAGAGCGTTCATTACAAGTTGGACAACTCGATAGTTTTAAAAATGCTTTATTTCAATTTTTTTAAATGGGACCCCCCTAATTTTTTTAGGCAAAAGAATTTATCTTTCGAAAACCTTACTTTTTTGTTAAACATGTCATATATCTAAATATCATAGTTTTTGAAATATTTTAGGATTTGTCTTAAATCAGGGTAAAAAAGGAAAGTTCTAATTAAACTATTTAGTCAAGATTGCTTTGGAACAAAAAATAAATAATTTTCTTTGTCACAGCTGTCATTGCAAAATTATTTCGCTAACATTTTGTTTTTTATTACTGTTTAAATTTTAGTTTCCTGAACTAACTTTATCATAACTCATATTTTTCTATTTCGATAAAGTTAGTTCGGGAAACTATACTTTAAACAGTAATAAAGCACAAAATGTTAGCGAAATAATTTTGCAATGACAGCTGCGACAAAGAAAATTATTTATTTTTTGTTCCAAAGCAATTTTGGATAAATTGTTTAATTAGAACTTTCCTTTTTTACCCTGATTTAAGACAAATCCTAAAAGATTTCAAAAACTATGATATTTACATATATGACATGTTTAACAAAAAAGTAAGGTTTTCGAAAGATAAATTCTTTTGCTTAAAAAAATTAGGGGGGTCCCATTTAAAAAAATTGAAATAAAGCATTTTTAAAACTATCGAGTTGTCCAACTTGTAATGAACGCTCTGTATAAGAGATTTAAAAAACATTATTATAAATCAATATATCGTACCTTAAAGTACTTACAACGTAAATTATATTTGCCTAGGGTTAATCCACAAGTTGCTATGATTTTTTAACGATACCCTTAAAATTACTAAAATTTCGGAAAAAAATTAATTACTTGGCAACGTTGCATTTTAGTTTAAAAATTTTAATAGGGTTTCAAGGTCCTTATTCCATTGAATCATATTCTAGAAAATTATACTGGGTGTCCCATTTAATTTTCGTTTTTATTATTCAGTACCACTTTTTAGGACGACCCTGTAGATTAGAAAATATTTTTAGATTATACATCCTAAAAAACCCTTTAACTTTTGCATGACACTTTTTTCCCTATCTTTGATAGTTTAGGTGCTATCTAAGACAGACACCTTACTGACACACCCTGTATATGGGCATTTTTTTTTAGTATATCCAGTACGCCGTATATAAATACATATACAGATTCAAACAAATAATAAATCAACAACCTAAGGTTCACAATAAACAGAGTTACCCCAGGCCTAAAGGCTTTTGGCCAATGCTTAAGGATATACTGGCCTTGCCGTAAGAAGTATTTGGACTACTCGGCATACTAACTATATTTTCCTAAAAGCCGCATAGCAAATAGCCATTGGATTAAAGTTTTGTGAAACATAGTTTGCTTTCCGGTTTAAGTTTGAGTCAACAAGTTCAAGAAACTTTCTCATTTTCGAATATTATCAACACTTATGGTTTGTTTTTTAGATTATGAGTTTAAGTTTTCTGCACATATTGAAGTTTATAATACAACATATAAGAAATATAATAATATTTATTGATTTAATTATTTAATATTATTATACACTGTGGCTCAAATTAAAGGAGTACACTTTTTAATTTTGAATATTTTTCTAGATTTTGCACTGATTTAATTTATTTTTGGAGTGATGATGAACTGAGATCGTCTTAGTAAAATGTGCAATTTTTATCAAAATATTTTGAACAGGGCCGGATTGACAGGTTTTTTTCAACAAACGTGCACTTATGCTCGTTGCAAATGAAAACTGATTTATTCATAATTCAGAAAATACGTTTTTTTGGTAGATTAACTATCGAAACTTCTTCAGTATAAGTCTCACTCTGAAAGATTCTTAAATTCAAGAAATACAATTTATTTTGTTCAATATTAATAATAAATTTAATAATATTAACAATTACTGATATCAAGACTAACTATCACCTAAAATCGAAAGTAGTATAAATATTTATAGGATAACATTATGAATATGACCACCATGATTTTCTATCACGGATTGCAGTCGCCTTCGCCATAGGTCAATAGCTGTATTCATTATGTCCTGGTTAAAATTATTCCAACAGAACTGTAACTTTTCCATTAGCTCTTCGATGGTGTTAAACCTTTGACTATTGTGAACATTTGCCTCGAAAATTCCCCATATGGAATAGTCAACAGGGTTAAAATCTGGACTATTAGGTGGCCACATCTCCGGTTCAATATAATCAGGGCATTGCTAAAACAAAAACATTCTTGTACTCCGAGAATATGGGAAGGAGCACCGTCTTGTTGGAATACGTAATCGTCGCAAATTGCTTCAATTTCAGGAAGCAAGTGATGTAAAAGTTGTTGTTGATACGCATCCGAGTTGAGTTTTACTCCGGCATCTACAACAATGAGACTTGACTTCCCCAATTTGGAAACTGCCACCGCGACCATTACGCCAGGTGAAAAGTGACTTCTCTCGATTAAAAGATTTTCCAATGGGATTTCCCTCATTACTCGCACATTTGCGTATACCCGATTATTTTGTGTAAGTTTTCTTTGGCGGCCTCAAGTAAAGATCTTCTCATCTGAAAACCATATCTTTGCGATATTTTGCCGAGAACGGAATCTTCTTAGTAATAGATTACATTTTTCTAATCGTTTCTCCTATAATATTTCTTACCATGGTAATATTTCCTTGAGTTCTTGAAGTTTTTTTCCTTCCCCTTCCAAATTTTATTTTTATCGATCCATTATTTTCTGTAAGATGTCTTAAAAACTTGCCAACTGTTCCAACATACCAATTTTTTTCAGGAAACTCCTTTACAATTTTTCTTGCGCCGTAATTATGTGTTTGTCGAAAATATTTGATAAGAATTCGATCCTCTTCACTTAAAACTGCCATTGTGAACGGATTAGCTGTCATGAAGCGCACAAAACGTCAAAAATAACATTGTTTATTATTTTAATAATAGTCATGGAAACTTTGATTTTTAATAACGGTCATGGATGCTGCTATCATGGTTCGAACGACTTCAAATTTCCAAAATGATATCCGGAATGTTTTAATACATCAATGAACAAAATAAGTTGTATTTCTTGAATTTAAGAATCTTTCAGAGTGAGACTTATACTGAAGAAGTTTCGATAGTTAATCTACCAAAAAAACGTATTTTCTGAATTATGAATAAATCAGTTTTCGTTTGCAACGAGCATAAGTGCACGTTTGTTGAAAAAAACCTGTCAATCCGGCCCTGTACAAAATATTTTGATAAAAATTGCACATTTTACTAAGACGATTTCAGTTCATCATCACTCCAAAAATAAATTAAATCAGTGCAAAATCTAGAAAAATATTCACAATTAAAAAGTGTACTCCTTTAATTTGAGCCACAGTGTATATATCATATAGTGACGGGTATTATTTTTTATAATATATACTATTGAGGTGTATATTTAAAGATTGGAGACAATGACGTTTCTTGAACGGCAGTAGAGTTTTGGACTTGCATTGTCCATATTTGTTTTAAATCACAAAGTTTCGACTGGTAAGTATCTCCGAAGTAAGGATTAAAGAACATAAGAACAACAACTAAAAAGAAGAGACCGAAAAATCAGGTGCAGCTGACCACGCTTGGAGGCACTGTTATTACATCATGTGGACAGAAGCCGACATCCTGCAAATGGAAGCGCACTGGAGGAAGTTCAAGGAAGCTGCCACCATACACCAAAATCAAGGTTGTTTTAGTAAGCCTTTATTAGATATGAGAAACGTCTGGAAACTTTTGTTAAGTAAATAAAATCTTAGAAAGAAACCATGTAAGAGTTAAACGCATGGCTCAGCCCACTAATTATGCATCACTGCACCTAGAGTATTAATAGAGCTATAGCTACCCTACTTATTTAGTATTCACCTGAAGACGACTGGAGATATAAATAAAGACAATGCAAGTTCAAGACTTACTAGACTTCAGTATAAGAAATATAAAATATTTTTATAGTAATTATTAATTAAGTCCTTATATGGCATTATATCGTTTCTTAAATTTTATTATCTGTGATTAAGTGGTTCTATTATAAGAAGTAAGTACTATTTGAATATTATGCAGGATAAGTCAGTATAGTGTCCGTAATAAAGCAAGGCGCAACTAGAGCGGTGGCGGTCGCGGTCACATACATAGCAATAGATCACGACCGCCACTAAACAGGCAGATAATGACAAACGTTTTGTTCTTATTAGAACTCTACGGAGAGCCAATACCCATAAGCAACTATAGAAACAGCGAAATCGCATTTTTAAGAATATCTTAGGAATAAATAAGTAGTGAAAACGTAGCAGCGCCATCTAGCAGGAACTCCAACGCAGAAGATAAACCCACGAGTTAAAAAAAATTTATCTAAGCTTTTTAAAATAAAATATATTAATTTCCTGTTGGTAGTGCTGCTTATTATATAGGGGTGCAGAAAAAAAGCTACCACAAGTTCCTGAGGCGTAAATATGACGATCTAACCCAACTTACCTTAGTCCAAAAGTGGATGATTTCGGAGATACAGGGTGTCAAAAGTTCAATTTGGTTTTCATTTTTTATAAATAATTTTTTAAATAATTGTTGTATTGTCACAATATTCGGCTTGAAGGGGTTTTGCGGGGTGAGAAATTAGAATCTGCTCTTATTTTTATTGTAAAGTTTAGAGGGCGCCACCTGCGGTACCTTGCACACATTTAAAAAAAAAATAACTTTTTTAGGCCACCCTATATTTAACTTTTATATAAAAATTTTTTAAATCCAGATATCTCAAAAACAGCTGCTCAAATCAACTCTTACCACGTATACCTTTTTTAGGTAAATGACGTTGTAGATTCCGAATTTTTATTTAAAAGTTAAACATAGGGTGGCTCAAAAAAGTTATTTCGTTTTAAATGTGTGCAAGGTACCGCAGGTGGCGCCCTTTAAATTTTACAATAAAAATAAGAGCAGATTCTTATTTCTCACCCCGCATAACCCCCCCAAGCCGAATATTGTGACAATACACCAATTATTAAAAAAGTTATTTATAAAAAATGAAAACCAAATTGAACTTTTGACACCCTGTATCTCCGAAATCATCCACTTTTGGACTAAGATAAGTTGGGTTAGATCGTCATATTTACGCCTCAGGAACTTGTGGTAGCTTTTTTTCCGCACCGTTTAGAGACACCCTGTATATTTTCATAAAATGCACAATTTCTAAATCGTAATTTAATAATATAGGATGTTATTATTTAGAGTATTACTTTTCTAGCAAATTGTACTTATCATAATTTTATATGACCAGGTAATAAAAAGTGATTCTGTATTTTATAATAATTGTTATACAGATTACTAAAAAAATTTACAATCAGTTATACTAGCATGCTCCGTGTACAGAAATATCAGAGGGCACATTTGCAGGCACGTCACTGGTGGAGCCATAGAATAACTTTCTTAACTAAAATATGTGGTTTTATATTAACACATATAGCCGTTATATCTATGCTATTAACGAAAAAAAGTTAGTTATTCTCTTTGTTGCATGATTGCAACTGTTTAATGTACATATATAAAAATATGCTATTTTTGAATCCTAATCATTATGTTATTATTGAATTGAACATATTTATTACTAAATATAAGCTCCCTATATATCCCTGATTTCTATATAGAATGGGTTCACACTGACAGTGATACATTAGAGATTTTGATGAGCTCATTCTCGGCTTGTTTTTTTTTTCTGTGCCTTGAATTTTTATTATTATCATGTTTTCTTGGGCGTAAAAACTTGATTTATGGATTACGGTACAGTGTTCGTCCTAATTTTTATATTTTTGAGGGTTTCATACATATTAATAGGCTTGAATACTAATAACTAGACGTCGGACAATTCCGTATTCCTGCTGAAAATACAGGGTCAGCTCAGTAATCTGCCGCAAGCGTGAGGATAGACGTTTATATTATACATATTACAAGAAGTTATTCTAGAACTTAAACTAAAATGCCTATTGCTAAAAATCCATTTCAGTTTAAAAAAAAAGGTCTTTCAACGTCTACAGGCGTCACAGGTGCATCATAGTACCTAACTAAAGTATGTATAAGTTTAAAGCGTTGCTGTATTTACTTAAAAGGAGTCCTAATAAGAATGAAACGGCAGTCACAGGTAGGCACCTGTGCCCCAGGGAATCAATTGCCTTGGCGTCCCTGAGTACTTTTATATATTATGTACTGACATACCCTGTATAATATCCAAATAGTACATTTTATAATAAATTATAATACAAGCACTCAATGAACTTTAAGAAACGATATATTACCAAAAGTAAATTAAATAATATTTTTGTTTATATTTCTTACAATAAAATCTAGTACAAGCAAATAAAAAAAAATATTTCTTTTAATTTAATAAATTTTAATAAAAATTTCATAAATTTTAATAGAAACTACTATGAAGATTACAAAATAATTATATAATAATTTATATTACCAAAAATAATACCCGTCACTAAATGAAATTTAATATTATTATTGTAAACGATATTATACTGGATTATGGTCCTATATACTACTAGATATTATAATATAATATATTATTATATTTCTTATACGTTGCATTGTGCAGTGACACATTAAGCTTGGCGCGGCGAAGCGCGCTGAAATATGAGGATAGGGATTTTAACATTGATTTCGACGCGCCGCGCTTCGCTGGAGTCCGTAGACTCACATTATAGCCCATGCAATAAATCCCAATGCACCTTTTTCTCCGCTTTTCGGTTAGGGTTGTCAATCCTCCAGGTTTGGTTTAAAGGCTCCAGGTTGTAACGGTGTCTCTAGGTTGAAACCCTTTGACTCCAGGTTACGCGTATCGGAGAGAAGGGTTACACATGTAGATAACTATTTTTTCTAGAAGTCACCTTTGTTTGGGAAGTACCATGAGAATGTGGGAGAGGGACCGATCTTTTTTTTTAGACATCACTTTTAATTCGAGGAGAAAGAAATATAGAAGTCACGCGACACAAACTAACTCCAGGTCAACAGGAACAGAGGGCGCGACCTTTTTTTTTATAAGTCACTTTTGATTGGAAGAAATATAAAACTCCGGGTCAACAGCTTTAAAAAGTTGGCAACCCTAGCTTCGGTGCGCACAAGTGCGCGCTAAGCTTTAGAGTCCCCTGCGAGTGTGGCCAATCCTATATTGGTAAGACACTTAGACTATTGGAAGTAAAAATCAAAGATCATAAGAACATCACTCAAAAGATGAGACCGAAAAATCAGGTACAGCTGACCACGCCTGGAGGCACGGCCATCATATCATGTGGACACGAGTCTCAATCCTGCCAAAAGAACCGTACTGGACCAAGAGAAAGGTCAAGGAATCTGCCATCATACACCAAAACCCAGGTTGTTTTAGTAAGCTTTTAGTAGATAGGAGAAACGTCTGGAAACCATTGCTAAGTAAATGTAATCTTAGAATAGGACCATGTTAAATGCATAACTCATCAGGTATGAGCATTACTTATCCAGTTATGCGCCATTACACCTAGCTAGTATAAATAGAACACGTAAAGTTAATCGGATGACTCCTCCCACTAAGTTATACTTCACTGCACATATCTAGTATAAAAATAGAGCTGTAGTTACCATATACTTATTTAGTATTCAATCGAAGACGACTGGGAATACTTACCAGTTGAAACGTAGTGATTCAAACAAATAAAGACAATGCAAGTCTAACCAGTTAAGTCAGACCATATAAATCCAAGGTTTCGCTATGACATACCATATAATATAAGGTCGTAATTAATGAACGAAACGTATGGAAAAACAAAACACCAGAAACCACTTCTGGGGCAATAAAATTATCTGATACATAGACGGCTCCAAAACCAAAGAGGGTATCGGAGAAAGGATACACGGAGTAGGACCAGAGAAAAATTCGTTTACCCCTCTGGGAAAGTCTTCCGCAGTGTACTAAGCAGAAATCTACGTCATATTGCAGTGTGCGTATAAAAACAATAGGAAGGCTTACTTCAGTAAGCGGATCTATATATATTCTGATAGTCAATAAGCAGCCCTTAGATCGCTAATATGCAACAAGGTAACTTCAAGACTGGTATGCAAATGTCAAGGGGAACTGGACGCCCTGGTAAAAGTAAACAAAGTAATACTGCAGTGGGTACCAGGACACGAAGGTATTACAGGAAACGCCAGCCAAGCCGATGAACTTGCGAGGAAGGCTCAGAAAACATATTCATTGGTCCAGAACCGGCACCCGGTGTACCAAGGTGCACAGTACGAGATGCCATAAAGCGATGGATCAGAAGTGAACACAAAATCCACTGGAGAAACAGACAGGGATTTCACTACAACAAAAGCTCCACTGGCGATCCAGACCCAAGATTTACGAAATAGCTTCTTCAACTGTACAGGAACCAGCTAAGAGCTATTACAGGAATTCTGACAGTACACATGGCTATCAAAAACTATATGCACTGAATGCAACTGTACAATGGAGATCTAAATCGGAAGAGGCAGCAAATACTCGGCAATCAAAATTGGAACCGAAAGACATCCCCAGTTGACCTACACAAACTAGTACAAGGAACTGGGATCACTGAGTGGGTGTAACAACCAAACAGGATGAGCACAATGGTCCAAACCTGGCCTAAGTGCATCCGGCGCACGGGCGGACCCTCGAACTCCAAAATTATTCCGTCATTTAACATTAACATTAGTGACATTTTGCAAACCAACGAAATTCCTCTAAACACTATTTCAAACGTGATTTTCTCGGAATCCACACAAACAATTTTGTAAAAACCTGTTTCATATTAAGCGGCAAATATAATTATTTCCAGGGAATCGAGAATCCGGTTTTAAGTATCAGCCAGTGCGAAGATTTTAGCGCTTGAAAAAGCGATTAGCGGGATTTTGTTGGTTGGCAAAATGTCACCATCCATCGTCTCAAACCTTCAAACGGACACTTTCTACTAATAACCTTTTTCAAATTACGCTATACACACAGGATTTGAATATTCATACTCACTTAATTAGGAAGTTTTATGTTGGTAATTTAAATTTAATAAAAGTTTGCAAGACAACTGTAGTACAATAAGAAGATGCCAGGCAATTTTTTGCTCCGAATTCAAGGGCTTTATTATTAGTATTAAAATTCCCCAAGAACGTGTTTAATTAAGACCTTGGGAGTTAAATTAGGCCACTTAGAATCACGGGAGCAACCCGGCGGCATGAAGGGTAGACATCTTGGAATGCAATTTATAGTATGCTCAATTTAAGATGTACGATTATTTGCATATACTTAGTTTGAAAATAGTGGCTTATTTAAAAAAATCATGCGACAATATTTAAGCTAATAGTTTTAACAGAATTATATTTGGTTTGTACGGGGCCTCAGTGGCGGCTCGTCAGGTGAAGTAGGTGAAGGGGCTCTTTACAAAAAAAAAAAATTAAACCAGGAGGAAAGTTTTTCGACAATATTAAATATTAATGTACCAATACAGCTACCATTTTAGCCCTTAAAAAATAATTATGTTCAAATTAATAATACTAATTTAATCTGAATGTAGCATAATTGGGCCACGGTTAACTCCGATAAACAATAATTATAAACACTCGTGCATTTTGACGCACCTCAGCCGAACGTGTCCGTTAGCTCAAAGCAAGTGAAGACCCAACGCCCAACATGGCTTTGATATTCACCGTTGCTATGGTTACGTGACGTCAGTCACGCAAACAGCATATTGTAACAATTTGCATTGTGATGAAGGGCATTTAAAAATAGATCAGTCGTATGCACCATGGTTTTAGCATTGGTTCGCCTAACCTTAAAGTATTTATTTTGAGGCTTCGCGAAACTTACGGTTATAGAAATCGCTTTAACGTGATTTACTTTGTGATTAAAAAGTTTTGTTTTTATTTTTTAGTTAATTCAGTAGTAGTGTACGCACACCTACTTAGTTGTGTGTTTTAAAAATGAACCCAATTAATGACATAGTTTGTAATTTGTTGGAAACTCCATTCAGTCGTTGGTCAGGTGAGGATAAGAGAGACGTTTTGTTCCACGGCTTTTTAGGCAATGTTTGCTTAAGTACCCGCACTATACCTAGCTCTTCACCATTCTTTAGGTCCGCGAGCCGCCACTGCGGGGCATGCATTTTTGTTAAAGTAAAAGCTTGCAAAATAATTTTTGGGATGCATACAAAATTAATCAACATCAAGATAATACAGCAGGAATAAAATTACCCTTAAAACATATACCTTAAGTTTCCAACGATTTTTTTAAAATAAATTTGACAAAGAACATTATTTTCGTCCCTCGTTTTCCTAAAACAGGGTGTTAGCTAACGTAATTAAATAATCTAATAAATGTTGTGAGCAAGGAAAATTTACATAGACTCGGATTTGTATATTCTAGATCGTAATATGGAGCAACTAAAATTACAAACTAATGAAGATAAAGTTCCTGGACTTGACATGTTATAGACTTTTGAGAAAAACTCTTAACACTGTTGGAATAACAATGTGTTCAAGTTCTTGATTAAATAATAATAATTGCATTTTTATAACGTCGGAAGTAAACATTTTTGAAGGTGTGAAAAAATATTATAAACTACATTTATTAAAGACATTTTTTGACAAAAAATAGTACTTGTATTATAGCCTAATTATGCAAATTCTATATACAGTGAGTCCCAGAAGTAATGTCTAAATTCATTAAAAATTCAGCGGTAAGTTTTTTGAAAAAACGCTCGTACCCGTCGATTTTTATTTTTTAATGTGTTTTTTTGTGGTAATTTCATGTATACGGGGTATCTCAAAAATAAGTTACGACCATCAACTTCAATTTTTCAAATAAAAACATATATTTTTTATTTCATATTTGAATTTTGCATTGAATTCTAAGCATGTTTCATGTACCGTGTCCTATACATAAACTCAACAGTTATTGAAAAAATTAGGATTGAACATATCATTTAGGGAATCCAACGATCTATCAAATCTTTTGGCAATATGGCATTTTGGGCTCCCTAATAAGTAAGAGTGTCACTGTCACCGTTTATTTCTATAGAAACTGTATGACAATTTTATTTCAAATAAGTATAATTATTGTAGCGTAGTTTCAAAGTTGCGGTTTTCACAATAATGGTGAAGTTAACGGAACGGGAAAAAATTGAAATTCTATGCATGGTTGGGTTTGGTGATAAAACACGTACTCAAATAGAAACAGCCCAATTATTTAATGAAATCCATCCTGATCGTCCTCCCATATGTCAAAAGATGGTGAGTTGAATAGAGGCTAAGTTTAGAGAATTCGGTCATGTTAGAGATTTGTCTAAATCTGGTCGTCCTACTCGAGATGAAATTGAAAAACTTGACGTTTTGCTTTCTTTGGAAGAAAATCCATGTACTCCCCTGTCGCACATTGGGGCCGATTTACACATGGCGAAATCTGTTGTTCACCGAGTAGTTCAAAAGCACAAATATCACCCATACAAAGTTATTCCAGTACATAAGTTATTTGATGATGATTTCGATAGGAGAAATGAGTTTTGCGAACGCATGCAAAATATGTGCAATCTAGATAATAATTTAGTAAAAAATATTATTTTTTCTGATGAAGCTACGTTTTATTTGAATGGTAATGTGAATAGACAAAATTGTCGAGAGAAAATCCGCATTGGATGATAGAGGTTCACAGCCAGTACCCTAAAAAAATTAATGTTTGGTGTGGAATCGTACGCGGAAGAGTAATTGGTCCATTTTTCTTTTAACAGTTTTTAACTGGACAAGTAAATCTCGAATTTCTCCAACTTGAATTAATTCCAGCATTAGTGGCTTTATTTCCGAAACCGTTGAATCCAGACTCTCCTGACGAGGAACTGATACTCCAACAAGATGGTGTTCCTCCGCACTAGGCTGCCACTGTGCGCACATTTTTGAATGAAACCTTTTCCAATCGGTGGATAGGAAGAAGAGGACCTATCGAATGGCCTGCTAGGTCGCCAGACCTAACTCCGCTGGACTTTTTTTGTGGGGTTACCTCAAATCAAAAGTATTTGTTAACAGGCCAAACAATATGCAGGAGTTGAAAGAGAGGATCCGACAGAAGTGCGTGTCATAACTCCAGAAATGGTTGGAAACGTGCAAAGAGAGTTTATTGATCGTCTTGGATATTGTCAAGCCGTAAATGGCGCACATTTTCAACATTTAATTAGATTTTGTTGTGTTTTTTTTTAATAAACAGTTCTTAGTTATAGATATGTTCAATCCTAATTTTTTCGATAACTGTTGAGTTTATGTATAGGACATGGTACATGAAACATGCTTAGAATTCAATGCAAAATTCAAAAATGAAATAATATATATATATATATATATATATATATATAAATGAAGTTGATGGTCGTAACTTATTTTTGAGCTATCCTGTATACATAAAATTACCACAAAAAAAACACATTAAGTACGAGCGGTTTTTCAAAAAACTTACCGCTGAATTTTAAATGAATTTAGACATTACTTCTGGGACTCACTGTATACCTAAGTAATTATCATATATCTATACAGGGTGTGGAATTTAAATAGAACGCAGCTTTGGGAATAAGTTTTCTCCAAAATCCAAAAAACAAAAGAATTCGGTCATCTCCAGGGCCACTGTCAAATTGCAAAAATTGTTCACCTTCAGTTCGTGTGTACTCTTCAGGAATATCAAGCTCCACTAGATTTCTAGGATTTGCTGGAACATGGTCTGCTCTCTGTCGTACACGCTGTATAGTTCTCTTTAAGGAAATGACTGAAGGCAACTGAGCTGATACTGATGGTGGTAAACCTGAGGACATGGTAGCTACTATCGTCTGAGTGGATTGCTCGATCTGTTGTAAGTTTTTCTTCATTTTTCAAGTGCTTTTTTGGCTTGAACTTTGGCGGCATCAGCGACATGTAGATGAGCTGTATTATGTACAACTTCTTGTTGCACCGAATGCACTCTTCCTGGGCAGCGATTCTTATTGTAATCAGCACATTTTCAGATTGTTTTTTCTCCGACAATACGCTCCCTTTTGTGTAAGAAACCATCGTATAATAGCATTGGGTTACCCCTTTCACTTTTTACAAACTTAAGAACCATGTTAACAGTAAAACAGTCTTATCACTTATGAAAATTGGAGTATTCGATCTTTGAATATATAGGCCAAAGGCTATAATCCCTTTATTACCTATTTTAATGGTTTCCCTTATTACCTATTTTAATGTATGTTCTTACTTATAATTATTTTATTAATTATGCCTAATTATCTATATAATCCCCTTATACCTACATTTAATTAATTTTAAATCTTTTTTCTTTATTGTCTATTATACATAAAGAATTTAATCCCTTATATTTTAAAATGGTTTTTATTTATTATTGAAATAATTTATCCCTTTGTTATACCTACAGGTATTTGCAATAATACTTATACAAACTATTTTTATTTTTGCATGCGTCCAATTGTCGCATGCGTCCAATTGTCGCATGCGTCCAATTGTCACATGCGTCCAATTGTCTCACGTCCAATTTTCGCACGCGTCCAATTGTCGCGCGTCCAATTGACTGCGACCAATAGTCGTGCGTCCAATTTTCCACGTCCAATTGACGCGAGACCTCCAAAAATATATTCTCAAAGATTTTAATGGGCACCTTTTTGACAAGCTTATCAAAAATGGAATTTGTCCTTATTATTTATTTGTCCAATAATTACATCTGTCAAACCATGTGTCAGAAATTGAATAAAAACTAATTTAAGGAACAATTACATTAACAAAAATTTTAAAACTATAATGTCACTTTTTTAATATAGCAATTATTGAAAATGTGCCCCATAAATCTGTTAGCACAGACCAAACCAATGGTAGAACTCTTCCCTTATTCATCCGAAAACTTCTGACGTGATTAAACGTATCTCTGCCTGAATCATTGCCTTAAACTCCTCCAGATTGCTAGCTTTAGTGATATATACCCTTCCTTTTTAATCGCCTCATAAATAAAAATCTAAGGGTGTAATATCCGGAGATTTATACGGTCATTGCATAAAACCTCGCAGTCCTATTGTCCTATTTGGAAATGTAACATTTAACAACTCTCTTACATATCTTGCAAAGTAAGAAGGGGCTCCATTCTGCTGGAAAAATATCCTTTGGTCTATATTTCCATAAATAGGGAACAATCTTTGAAGTTCTGGTATTAAAATCTTTGCAAGAAAATAGAAATATTAAATGTAATATTTTGAAACACTTGGAAAGGACTGCGAAAATTTATTGAGAGGCCGCCCAAATCTCCGGATATTACACCCTTAGATTTTTATTTACGAGGCGATATAAAAAAAAGGGTTTATGTCACCAGACCTAGAAATCTGAAAGAGTTGAAGGCAAGAATTCGGGCAAAGATACATTTAATCAAACCAAAAGTTTTGGAAAGAGTAAGGGTAGAGTTCTACCATCGGTTTGACAGATTCATGGGGCACATTTTCAACAATTAATATGCTACACTAAGAAAAGCTTCAGCAAGAAATTCTTTGCTAAGATTATTTTGGCTGTAATATTAAATTTTTTACCTACGATAGCAAAATGAATTTCTTATTGCAAAAGAAACAATTTACCTGAAAACTCTTTATACCCGTTAATAAAATCTTTGCTATTATAAAAAACTTACATTATGATAACAGCTAAGTAAGTCTTTATAAAAAATTATTTTCTAGGACTACTATTTGCTTTGCTGAGGAAGTAATGCAGTTTGCTGCTTTTGAAAAAAATCTTTATAAAGAAATCTTTTCTAGCGCTCTAAAGAGTTTTTAAAGGGGTAGCAAAATTTTTTGTTGGAATTGGGAAATTCGTAACTGTTCGGTTCGAATCGGATTATTTCGTGGTGACGAATTCAGTCTGATTGGGTCAATTTTTATATTGCGCACCAGTCGTCCCGTTCCTGTCTCCAGGTCTTCATGTCTTTAGGTCTTCATTTTATTTAAGATATTTAGATGCTCGTTCCTTCATAAAGTAAAATCGTCGCATCGGTGGCTGTTGTTGGTGATCATTACGACTCGACATTTGTCTCATTTTTTCCAATAAAAATTGTCTTGGCTCAAAAATGTTTCCAGTGTGCAGTGCTTTATTGGATTGTGACATCAATGGCAGTGTAGATTTTTAATATCAGTGTTAAAAGACCATAGTTATTTTAGTTTAATGTTAATTTTTTTATGTTATGTGATTGTTTATTTAATAATAATTTTTGTGTTTCAAGTTTTAGAGAAAATAAAATTAGTAATTCTTTAGCAAATGCCATTCATACTAAAAGTCCTCAAACTAAAAGACAACTTACCAAAGTTTTAAACATTGTATGATTTTTAAAAGAAGATTTTAAGAAATATCGCAAAAGTAAAATACTTTCTTTTTCTAAATAAAATACAATGTAATTATTATTTTACCTAATATTCAGGCTAGATGCAGAAACATGTTTTTTCGGCATTCCCTTTTGGATATTTGTTTAAATTTAAAGTGAACAGATATTTTTTAATAAGATATGTTTTAACCACTCAAAGAAAAAAGCAGTAAAATATTATTGTTTTTTTTAAGCAGCTAAAACTGAAACTATTTTTAGGTTATGAAGTGTTGTTTTCTGTTGTATTAAATAATAAAGAGAAAAATAATTTTTTTTTAGTTTCAAATCGTTGATAACCTATTCCGACGTGGGGAGTTGCATGATGTAAAATATGATGGAGTTACCTGAAAAATAGCTTTATACTATGTTAAATTTTTGATATAGCATGGAACATATTATTTTTAATAACACAATTTTAAATGAATCAAAATTTTTTGAAACTTCCGTACCCAAAGTGAAAAAGCTTGGTTTATATAAATGTGTTATTAGGCATAATAAGTTTTCTAGAGTATATTAAAAATTCAACAAAATATACGGCTTATTTTTTGGGCCACCCCACATATTATAGCAAATAAGTGGTGCTGTCATAATAAACCACTTTACTATTATAGCAAATCTAAGTTGCTACTTTAGCTAAAAAAGAGTATCTAAAGTAAGTAGGTACATACATTCTGACCCAGCAAAGTAACTTTCTTGAAATAAATAAAAAAATCTTTCCAGTATGGCAAAATGCTATGCTGATATTGAAAAAAAAATTCTTGTTTCGAGAACAATGCGGATGGCGTAGAAAAGTATCTTTACTGTTCTAGCAAAGTCTCTTTATAGCCGATGGTCAGTTACTTTGCTAATACAACATTTTTGTTTACTTGAGCTAAGTGATCATTCTTTATAAAGTGACTTTATTACGACAGCAAAGAAATTACAGCCAAATGGATTTTACTGTCTCAGGTAGTTTTTCTTTTGTCCCCTATGTTAGCATTTTTCTTTATAAGCGGTATAAAGATTTTTATAAGGACAGCAAGAATCTTCTCTCAGTGTAGAAAAGTGACATTACAGTAATTGTTAATATAAATTGTTCCTTAAATAAGTTTATATTAAATTTGTGACACAAGGTTTGACAAATTCCTTTTTCGATAAGCTTACCCAAAAGATGTCACAAGTGGTATCCTCTTATTTGAAAAAAAAAGTTGGTTAGGGTTGCGCCTCTTTCTTGGAGTCTCAATTCTTTTTTACATCATATTATATAAAAGCGAGGCCTATAAAAAATCTTTGAGGACGTATTTTTACATTTTTTAAATTGAAACTCACAAACTTTTATTATATAAAAATGAACGAATTATTTGGTATAATTTTAGTTGCTTTATACCTATTCTGCCATCATAGTTAAAAACGCAGTAAAGTCTATTTTTGTCGATTTTCACATTTTGTTGAATGTGATTCTTTGTTTTTTATGTTCCTGGCATGGTCTCATTTTTAAAAATCCAATATTTTTCTTTAAAAACAAAAAATAAAATTAGTAGTATCCTAAAAGGGTTTTGATATACGTCATCAATTACTACCAAAGTGCAGTACCTAGTTAATCATAATAAAACACGCAGGAATTCTGTTGTTACTGCATAAAATATTATTTCTTTTATATAAAAAGTCATTGTTTGCTAACCGAAAATGCAGTTGTGTCATATTCATAATGAAGAACGCAGTAACATAATAATTACTGTCTTTTATTTAAATAACGGCATTTGATTGTTAGTTTGTTCATCTCAAGATTTTTGTTCTTGTGTCCAGGCATTTTTTTAATATTTTACCTAATTGCCCCAAACCAAAACAACACTGCTTTGTTTTTGGTCACCATGTATAAACTAATTATATATCAGCAAAGACAATTCTCAATCAAATGACTTGAACGAATCATTTAATTAATAAAAAAAGTATTGGATTATTTAATAAATTTTATACCTACCTACTAAAGCATGTAGTTTTTCTAATTTAATACTTTTGCAATATGAAAAAATATCTGAATAAAATACAATACTATTTACAAGTATACCATTAGGGCCTTTAATGTTTATCCGATTTAACAACATATTTTTACATTAGGCGATTTTTGAAAAAGTAAGCACTTCTATAATTTTTTTACATTATAATTACACACAAAATCTAATTTGTGATAACTTTTTTATTAGTAACAATATTTTATATTTTAAACACAATTCTTTTTGTATTATATATCAAGTTTTAGTATTTTAACCTGGATTTTTTCTAAAATCATGCAGTATTATGAAAAAAATAAGGTAAAACTCGCCTTGAATCCCATTTACATCAAAGAATACTTGTTAAAAACGCACTAACAGAGAGGAATACTGCGTTCTTGCTTAGCAAATATGTGATAATATGTCATGTTATACGAGGAGAAACGCATTTTTGTTAATATTATTTTATAGAAACACTTAATACCAATTAAATTGAATAAAAATATAGAGTTAGACTTTATATTTTATAAATCTATTAAAAAAAATTAACAAAGATATTACATGGCTACAAAATAAAATAAAAATTTCAACGCCGTTTTTCTCCAAAACTTAATTTCTTACTTTACTGCGTTTTTCACTATGACGGCAGTATTAAAGCAATATTTCCTCAAACTTTTTATAATTATTAATTATAATATATAAAGTTTATTAATAAATATAAAAATATTTAACTTAAATTTATTATAATTATTGTTTATTTTAGATGATTAATGATTTCGAATATATAGCTAAATATATATATAGTTGTGTCAAAGACACAACAAGAAACGATGGCGTCTTGAATTTGATAGTAGAACCATTTTCCTTAGTGCAAAAAAAGAAACTCATTCAGAGCATCAACCCATGGTTTTTACATAGAATTACTAACTGAATAATCATATTTATGTTAGATAACTTTATAACTTAATATTTTAATTCTTACCTGCATTTTCGTCGCTTAGAATACACAAAACTACACCTATTAAGCACAACAAAAGAAGCTGTTTCATGTTGTTTCCCGGAAACAAAGGTAATAAACCAATGTCTTAAAAAATATCACCTTTTGTTTACAGAATGATCCAAATTAAAGAACCGGTATTTAGGGTAACGAAGACTTTATCAAAGTTGGCTTGGCAGGTTATCAACATGACATGGTCGATATCATATCATATCGGGAAGTAATTTTAACGTGTTGATCACATTTAAGTACGCGTTAAAATGCAACAATAGGCCGAAGTTAAATATTTCAATAATGCTAATTTTATTAGAGATATACTATGACTGGTTTGTGGCGATTATTTTCTCTTTTAACCGTCGCCATTGTTTATGTTTAATCTACTTTATAGTGTACTGCATTGCATTTGAATGCCATGCCATTATTGAACAACGACACTATCGGCGAGGTTTGAAAAAGAAAGTTTTTAATACTTTTTATAGTTATTGTTCTGGTATTAATAAAAATAATAATAAAATAGGTGAGATAAAAGCATAAATACATTTTTAACATTTTAATTAATATATTTATCTAGCTTTTATTTTAATTTAATAGCAAAATCCATGTTAGTTAGGTATCTGACGTTAATGTTCTTTCTTAATTAGCACAAACTTTAATTTAGAAAATAAATTAATTTTTATATTAAATAATTTCATTTTAAATAATTCGTCTTTGGCAGTTTGATAAAATTCAAAATTGTTTTTATTAAATGATACTTTTTTAATTAAGATTTAGATAAATGTTTAAAAGTCTTTATCCTGCTAAGTATTCAGTATGTTTGATTAACCAACCAATAATATTTACTCATTAACAAGTTGAATAACATACGGATAAAATCCTTATTTGAGGACCACATTTTTGTATCTGTATACAGGGACATTATTTTAAGTGTCTCACTTAAGGAGCGACTTTACTACAGACCACAATATAAAATAATTACGTATTCCCTAATAGTTTTTCATAAGGAAACCAAATTTGGTGAAAAAAAAATATGTTTACAAATTTGACACATAAGACGCCATATTGGATTTTTTAAATAGCAACCTTACTAATAAGTAAGGCAGCTGCATTCGATTTTTTGCTCCAACATCAAAAACATGCAGTTGTCAACATTTATCTTTAGCCGTTCCGAAGATACGAGGCTTTAAATTTGGTGATATTATTCTCATTCTATTCTTTTTGGAGATCATTGGGCATTTTTTGTAACAGAGCTAACTATGCTATTGTCAAATATGTCAGATGTCAAAAAATGACAGATACTTTGCAGTGTTTTAAATGGCACCCTACATTTATAAGAAATACGGCTGCATCGAAAACTGCATCTTTTGATTTTGTCTTTGTGTCTTACCACATTAAAAAATAAAAGCTTTGAGATTTCTATATTTGGATATATTCAATGAGAAATTTTTATTTTACTCTACATGTTTCGAACGTATAAACGTTCATGTTTAGGAGAAGTATAGTTTATGTTGAGATAAAAATAGGAAATTGTAAGTGACACTCTCATAGAGCTTTTGAGGAAGCTAGATTATTGAAGACAGTGATGAAGAACTTCCATAGAAGTAGGGGAGAAAAATCTACCAGGTTCAATAGATAAATATTTTATTTAATTTAAGTGGGATTCCTTGTTATAAAAGACCTGCTTTAATAGATTTTTTATAATATTTTGATAACTATTAATACAGGGTTTTAAACAACAAGATTAAAAATGAAATTGAAAAAACTGCAAAAAGTCTAGATTTTCAAATGAAAATACCCAAATTTTATAATAAATATTTCTTATTTAGCATTAAAAAAAATATAAGTTTGTATAAACTTTATTGCCAATTTAATATTTTTATATGGCAATTTTGCTGCAGATTTTAAGTTCAGTTACTCCTAGTTGGCTATGACGGCATCGAAAAATAGTCAAATGCTAAAGAAATCTATAAAGCTGTCACTTGATATTTGACAATTATAAATAATCATGCCGGGGCGCTTAAATTGTACAGAGTCATGGCCAACTAGGAGTAACTAAACTTAAAATCTGCTGCAAAATCGCCATATAGAAATATAAATTGGCAATATTTTGAAAACTACACATTTTGGGAGTAAACAACCTTGCACAAGCTTACCCTTATTTTTAATGTTAAATAAAAAATAATTATAAAATTTGTGTGTTTCCATTTAAAAATCTATACTTTTTGCAGTTTTTCAATTTAATTTTTAATGTTATTGTTTAAACACCCTGTAATAATAGTTGTCAAAATATTATAAAAATCTATTTAAACAGGTAGTTTATAACAAGAAATCCCACGTAGATTAAATAAATAAGTCTTCTTTATATAAAATTGATAATTGTTTTAAGGCTTGCAAACGTCATTTTTGACATAAAAATTCAAATAATACGTCAAAAACGCTTAGACATAAGTATAGGACGTGGTATACAAAATCTTCCTAGAATCTGGCGTAAAATGCAAAAATGTATAGGGTGTTCTATTTAAAATAAGCAAGTTGACACTTACTTCCGGTATAACCGGAAGCGCCATTATTATGAAAATATTTTAGCCCGCATTAGCATACTGTCAAATTTTCAAAATTTTCTTAGGTATGGTTTTTCAATGTCACTTCTGGAAACCATATCCTAAGATGTTCCGAACATCACAGTTCATAATATGTACATATATGTTACAACAATAATAGTAGATCTGTCCTACCAACAAACATAATTTTAATTTTCATCATTTAACAATAACTTTTCAACAATATATACCACCACTGAAGTTACTCTTCAGTTTTCAATATCATTCTCACGTAACGTTTCTTATTTCGTCACTTTAAAATACCATTTATCAATCATTCGCCCATATTTATCTATTGAACCTGGTAGTATTTTTGTTCCCTACTTCAATGGAAGTTCTTTATCACTTTCTTCAATAAGTCAACTTCCTCAAAAGCTCTATGAGGATGTCACTTACAATTTCCCATTTTTTTCTCAACATAAACTATACTTCTCCTGAAGATGAACGTTTATACGTTCGAAACATGTAGAGTAAAATAAAGATGTCTTATTGAATAAATCTAAGTAAAGGTTGACTTAAAGTATTATTTCTCCCCGTTTATTATAATATAAGCTGATGTAGGTTTATTTTTAGTAGTTTGGAAATAATATCGACCTGCTCTTAAAAATTGCTTAATCTAAATTATTAAAAACCATATTTTAGAATATTGCCTATCTTTCCAATGAATGAAAAAAGTAACAAACCACTACCATGTTTTAACTACATGTACAAAATCTACAAACATTTAAATAGGGTAAAGCTATAACTAGAGGACCTAACAAAGCCATGATATGACTGGAATCGCAAAAGATTGGCCCCGTTTATAAAACGTCTCCCCCTATCAAAAGTGATGCGGTTTGCGTCCTGGCCCAGGGGGCAAAGTGGGGCTGCTTCCCCCTATTGGTGCTAATGACAGGAATGTTGGTTGATTAATACCTATTCATTTGAATAAATTAACCAACACACTAATTTATATAATCCCTAATGGCGTTGAAAATAAATAACGATAAAAAGTTTTATAAATATGTATGTTTTCTAACAATTTTTCAAGATTTTGAGCCGGCGAACTCTTAAAAAGTTGTTTTTTAATGTTAATAAAGTGTTGCAAAGTTTTGCGAAAAAAAGCGAAGGAATATCCATCTCAAATGTAGCGCTCAAGACGTTTCTGGTACATTAATAACTTTAAAAGATCATAATTCAAAAGCTGTTTATGTGATTAAGCGCTAATAACTTTTTATTAAGGTTTTTCCGAGATTTTATTTTATATAGTGTTTGACTAAAATTTTTTGAGTCAGTTATTTTATTTAATTTAACAATTTTATTAGATTTTAGCACGCAGCATTTAACTTTATAAGTTAAGAAGTTAAGTCATATAAATAAGCCTTTCGTTTAAAATTCACAAAACCGTTTTGAACGTAATCCATTCTTTAAAAACTAAACAGTTGCTAAATTAAAAAGTTGCAAGTGCAACTTAATACCTTAACCTAATTAATATAACGAAAATCGTCTAAAAAGGTTGTTGTTTGTTCTGGGTTGCTGATGGCCACTTGTCCTTTCGAACATTCAGCCAGCTTGCTCTTGGACCTACAGCTTAACGTGGGTTCCGAACCACGATCCTCAGTTATTCGACACCCCCCAAGGCCTATCAACCTTCGTTTTATTGCCATTGCATGACCTACCGATCGGGGAGTGTGTACCTCTTTTGCATCCCACGAGATGTCCGATCTCATCCTGCCTGGTTACCGGCGTGAATGGGATCCGTTGAAGGATGATACATATTACACTCTTCCTTTCATTCTTAAACCTGCTAAATTTCGGATATACTTTTTTTTTACTGTGCGTATGCCCACTCCGAGAATCGAACTCGGACCGCCGCGGTAGAATGCCACTAACTCACTTCTGAGCCACTGCCGTGGTCGTCTGAAAAGTTATTGGGATATTGTTTTATCAAAAGCACCAATAAAAAACGGCAGTAAATCCATGATTTCCAATAAAACGAAAAAACTTTTTATTATTTTTTATTATGAGGAAAACTTAAAGCTATGTTTGGTCTCTTCATTTATAATTGCCAATGATAATAATATTATAACTTTCTTGTTTTTGTGGAGTTTTTTTTTGTATTTGATTATCTTATTTGATTATATCGATTTTTGTCTATACAGTGTGTCCAAAAGAAGTAGATAGATAGAAACGTCTTTATTTTTAACTCGGCGAAGGTCAGCTTGCTGTTTGCTTAACCGAGCATGTATGATACATTTACAAAAGTTAAATTTTACAAAAAGAGACAAAATTGCTAAGTTATATTTAGTACCTAATCTAGTTAAGGCAGAAACTTAAATATTGGCAACTTAAACTAATGATATAATTACATAATATTGATCTTATACATATTCAAGCATAATTATCCAGCAAAAAACTGCGATAATTGGTCCTAAAGGAGTTTAAACTTAGGTTGACAAATTTGGTACATATATCAGTACTGAAGATTTTAGGAGCTATATAAGAAAAACTGCGTTGAAAAAGGGCAGTTCGGTGTTTCGGTACGTTTAAAAGACCATTATAATGGGTTGTACAATTGTGTGTAGAATGAAGCTTTTCTCGTAGGTATTGGGGTACACCACTCACAAGCAGACGATACAAAAAACAAGAAAAATGTAGTCTTTGTCGATCGACCATTTTAAGCCATTTTAACTCAGGCAATTTATAGCTAACATGTTCTCTTGCACGCAGTCCATAAACAAAGCGAATGCAAGAGTTCTGAACCTTTTGCAGTCTAGTCTTACACTGCAAATCCAAACAGGGGCCGTACACGAAGTTACAATAGTTAGCGTGAGATAAAACAAGAGTTTCACACAGTTCCTTTTTTAATTGAGGTCGTAAGATGTGTTTATTTTTGTATAAGTTTCTGAGTGAAAAATACGATTTTTAAATAACTGTACCTACCTGACTTCTAAACCGAAGCTTGCTATCAAAAATTACCCTCCAAATTTTTCCACCTTTGATATTTATTATTATTATATAATAATGACTGGTGGAAAGGTTGATAAAACGAGTTTTCTGTAAATAAGTCTTAATGCGTTAGAAATTGCGATAGGGTTGTAATTAGAACAAATGTTTGAATTGTAATTCTGCTTCGAATGACATAATAATATAGAGTGGTTCCAATTTGAAATAAGAAAAATAAATTGCTTTAAAGTTTGCAAAGTTTGACACTAAATTTTGGACACCCTGTACAATTCGTATTAATCAAACTTGGTTAACGAGACTTTAGGACCATAATTATACCTTTGTAGAATTTTAATAACGAGGCATAATTTTTATTATTTATTAATTTTTAAAACCAGTGGTGCAAAACTGATTTTTTTTAGTTTTTATTTTTTTTTTCGCCTATTCTAATACTGAACCGATTTCATTAAAATTTTTGGGGTATGTAGGCAACTGCAAGCTGCATCCAAATAAGTAAGAAAATATATGGCATATAATCTAAAAAAACATAGTCTTATGACGTCACACTTTTTTGGAACACCCTGTATAAACAAAAATATTTTCCTGAAATGCACCCTAGGATACAGGTAAAGTCTGCAAAATATCAAAATCCTAACTTAATTAATAAGTGAGCTACAGAAGACGGGAGGTGAGGCGCAGGACCCTGTATATGTTTTCTAATTTGAAATTTTTTTTATGGTCCAAAAAGGGATTTTGGGGCGTGGCACCATTTCAGGTCCTTTTGGGCCCTTTTACGCACCCTACTCATTCAAAAAGGGAAACACCCATTTAATAAATATGCATTTTTTAAAGTAGATTTTTGAACTTGAGCGTACTAGTTGAAAACGACAAATAAATTATTAGTTATTTCACCTTAGTACAAATAGAGTTAATTTCTATCCTAATTTTTATTAGAGCATAAGTTAGGTAAAATGTGTTAAAATATGCGTGCAACACGCTAATATTAATATCTAAACCAACACTTAGGTATCATTAAAAAGTTTTAAAAGGTTTGCAAATATTTAATACAGTTTTATTATAAACCCATGGTTAAGTTATTTGATATGTTAAAATTGCGTAAAAAAAATATAGACCAGAGGCGTACCGTTTAGAAAAAAATAGAGGAAAAAAATTAAAAATTGAGAAACATAACTCAATATGCATATTTTAACTACGTTTTTAATTGGCAATATTTCCATATAAAATTTTGTTGTATTTTTCAAAGTTAACACAATTTAGAATAAAATGACATTTGCTCCCTTACTATTAGCCGCAGATGAAATTTTGCATTGCATTACTTTGCATACTTTTTTCGACACACTGTATAAAATATTTATACGTGATTGAACAATTGGTATTGCTAATAACATTCAAACAATTTATAAACTTCGTTTTATTAAATAAATCTATCCATTCCTATTAATCAAATGAAATATTTTAATTTAATCGGGAAGTAATTTATTGTTTCAAGTATACCAATTACAATTAAATTATTTAAATAATTTGGTTCAAAGCTCCACTAAATTGCACTAAAAAAATGTTCAATTGCAAAAATATTTAATTACTTTGTGAATAAATAATCGTGTAAGTACTTATATACATATTTTTGTTAATTATGACCAGTCATTTGTTAATTGTACTAAATTAAAAGTGACCTAATATTTTAATTTTACGCGATTAATGTTTAACTAAAAATTATTTAGCGGTATTTCAGACCAATTTTTTCATTGAAAAATAACTCTCCAAGAAATTCAGAAATTTTTTTATTGTTTAATGTATTTAACTATATTTTGGTAATTTTTTGGATATGGTGTATTTATTAAAAATTTCTAGTCAATGTCTATGTTTGAAACCGTGTAATTAGTGTATAATATATTATTCTCAGGCCACATTATAAATGTTGTATTTTTTTTCGTATACTTTACTACATAATTGTTTTTTAATCATACATCTTATATCAAATAATTATTATTCAAAGTCTAACGTAACAAAAATTATGTATTTTTTTTTTATGATAAAACACCTCCACTGTAGGAAAAATCCTTTAAGGCGCTCTGGGAGCGGTGCGAGTGCGAAAAAAGCGATTAACGTTGGTCTTGAAATGTTGAAGATTGTATTCATTGGGAAACACGACCTCAGGAAGATCATTCCACAAAGATGACGTTCTCCAGATGAAAGAATTCTTGAACAATGAAGTTCGAGGAGTACTAAGCTGAACAACATATGGATGAGCGGCAGTGGTTCGCCGTGTATTTCTGTTTTGCATTGCTCTAGGTGGAATCAAGTGGGCAATGTCAGTCGAACACCTGCCATGGAAATATCTGTAAAAGAGAGCCAAATCACCAACCTGTCTTCGATGCTCCAGGCTATCGAGGGTCTTGGTCAGCTCGGGGTCGCCGATCAGACGAACGGCTCTCCTTTGAATGGAATCCAGTAGCCGAAGGGTGTGCTTGGGTGCAGAACTCCAGACATGAGAGCAATATTCTAATGATGGTCGAATCTGGGCTTTGTAGAGTGTCAAAAGTTGATGAGGTGTGTACAACCTTTTGGTGCGGAAAAGTACACCAAGTTTCTGTGCAGCTGTCTTGGTAATTGCGGCAACGTGATCATGCCAAGACATATTACCTCCCAGATTGACCCCCAGCAAATTAATAGACGGTGCCAGGGGAATTGCGTGTCCTGCCATGACTATATCCGGTTCTGCAATGTTAACCTTTTTGGAAAAGACTGCTGCCTGGGTTTTCTTAGCATTAAATTCGACTTGGTTACTGTCACCCCAAGCCAAAATTTGCATTGAATTACTATGGATGACATGGATTACATCTCGATCATCTCGACGTTAAGAGTTACACCTACCAGGGTCGTTATGACAATTTTTAGTTCAAATAATTCCACTTCTTGATAGTAGTATGCAATCTTAATAGCTTTTTGATTTCTAACAACGTTGGACAAAATACGGCAAATTGTGCTCTGGAGCATTATTTGTTCAATCCTTATAGTATAAGGAATATTGCAGGTAGTTCAAAAATTTATTTTTCTTTCAAGTTGAAACACTATAATTAAGCGTGGAATGGATACCAGAGATCTTCATTTTGTATCGAAGATTTTTAAACGTAAATTGTGAACGTTATTTCGTTTCTTCTGTATTTATACTTTGCTGCGGCGGATATTTTCTTCTTTATTTTAGAAGTTGAGTAACAACCATAATAGTGTATACTTGCGACATTAACGAAAAATAGACGTTTCTTGGGTAATAACCTTACCACTGTAAAATTGACCCAGATGAGAACCTCTGATTCTAAACTTTTAAAATATTTATTCAACCTAAGAATTTTAAAAGCAGTGGTAGGTATAACAATTAAAAAGAATTTCTTTGTTTTCATTTTAATATCGTTTGGCCAACTCTGTTTATTTGGGAAAAAGCGGCATAATAAAGCAGATGGTCCTGAATATTAAAGGGTTTTTTATGTTTAAATTTTATAACAAGATTTAACCCTTTACAAGAGTACCGCATTATGCGCAGAATTTAAAAAGTTGGACTTATTTTTAGACGATGGAGCTTAAAATATAAAATACCTGAAACTATGGAAATATAGTTACACTTAGGCCAAACAAAAGTTAGAATACAAAAAATTATACAACTTAATATAATTATGAATTTTGAATTTTAAATTTTACTATCCTGTCTTGTATAAGTTAACAAACAAATGTTTAACAGGTAAGAAATAAGAACACAAAGTCTTCCTCTACTGTTATATTAAAGAAATATTTTTTAAGCAATTTCTCTACATGTTTCGAACGCAGAAGCATTCATCTTCAGGATAATATATATAAAGAAGAAAAACCAGTAGATATCACCCTAACTGAGCGAAAAAATTGTAGGTTCGATGTAAAAATGAGTAGAACGGTGAGAAAATAGGTACACACGTTGCATTGTGAAAAAAAAAAATATGGGCTTGACTCACTATAAGAGTTTAAAGCTAGAATGAAAAGGTTGACATCTGTGTGTGAAAAACTGTTAAAAGATATGAAACTGAAGTGAATGGGAATAATCATTTAAGAAAAAGAAAATTGTTGGCTAGTCATTTGAGAAACTATAAAGCAGAAGTGGATGTAGGTGTGAGGAAGATAAATATTAAAAATGTATTAAAATGAAGTGGTAATCTTACCCGAATAGAAACCTGAAAAAGAGATATCTCTTAGGTTAAAAAAGACTTTTTAGGAAAAAAATTATTTTAAGCTTCGCTATCGCGTTTCTTAAAAGACAGATGAGGTCGAGCTGACAAGAAATTTTTTCCTAAAAAGTCTTATTAAAATGAATAAATCTAATAAGATTTATTTTTTCTACTACATTTACTCCTAAACCAACATGAGGTAAGATTTTTCTATATTTGGTCACTTGATGTAACCTAAAAGATGTATCTTTTTCAGGTTTCCATTCAGCTAATGCAACCTAATTTTAATAAATTTTTAATATTCATCTTCCTCACACCTACATCCATTTCTTCTCCATAGTTTCTCAAATGACTAGCCAACAATTTTCTTTTTCTTAAATGATTATTCCCATTCACTTCAGTTTCATATCTTTCAACAGTTTTTTCACACACAGATGTCAAACTTTTCATTCTACCTTTAAACTCTTATAGTGCCTCAAACCCATATTTTTTCTTTTTCACAATGCAACGTGTGTACTTATTTTCGCACCGTTCTACTCATTTTTATATTAAAAATACCATTTTGTTGATCAGTTAGGGTGATATCTACTGGTTTTTCTTCTTTATAATTTTATTCTCCTGAAGATGAGTGCTTCAGCGTTCGAAATATGTAGAAAAGTTGCTTAAAAAATATTTCTTAAGTATACCAGCGGAGGAAGACGTTGTGTTCTTATTTCTTACCTCTAAATTTCCACAAAATGTTTAACAGTATAAGTTTAAAACGTAATTTCGTCGGTTTACTACTCCTTAATTTCTTTATGCCCAAGGTATAATAAGGATTAAATATATTCGCGTGAATTTTCTCAGAACGAAAGCCTTGACAATGATTTTTGGTTTAGGTGACAACCTCATTTTACTTAAACCTAAATTATAAACTAAATAAACACTTAGTCAACTCTTGTCAACTCCCCTGTTCATTAAAGTGTAAAATAACTTCAAAATTGTCTTTGTAATTATATTTAATAAAATTCACATTTTATTTTTGTTTGTATGACGAATTTTCGACAGTAGGTGTGCCTGGTTACTTTAAAAATTCACATTTTGATGAACTGGGTTCACCAAGTTCTGGGTTTACTACTCCTTAATTTCTTTATGCCCAAGGTATAATAAGGATTAAATATATTCGCGTGAATTTTCTCAGAACGAAAGCCTTGACAATGATTTTTGGTTTAGGTGACAACCTCATTTTACTTAAACCTAAATTATAAACTAAATAAACACTTAGTCAACTCTTGTCAACTCCCCTGTTCATTAAAGTGTAAAATAACTTCAAAATTGTCTTTGTAATTATATTTAATAAAATTCACATTTTATTTTTGTTTGTATGACGAATTTTCGACAGTAGGTGTGCCTGGTTACTTTAAAAATTCACATTTTGATGAACTGGGTTCACCAAGTTCTGGGTTAAATAATTAGTGAAGGCATAAAACTTTTTCAATTTTTGTCTGCACATTTTTTTAAATTCTTTTTAATTTAATTTTTAAGATATAGGTATAGTAATTTATGCTAGTATAAATTGTCCTTAATTAGGATTTTTTTCTACCAATTTAAGTCGTAACTTAACAATCTATTACAGGACAATCAACGTTTGAACCTTTTTGCTACCCAGTTAAACCAAATTATTCTTATTTGTTAAATTACATTTTACTTAGATGAATACTGAATACGACCGGAGATACTTGAAACCACTTTAAATACTGCGTTTTAAAAACAAATAAAGACAATGTAAGTTCTAAACTCATCTATCATTTAAGATGACATAATTCAATATTTTTATTCTATATACCAGGGTTGAGAAAAACATGCTGTTTTAGCTTAAAACTGATCTTAATTGTTTTAAACATGTTTTTTTCAACCCTGCTGTAAACCACAATGATTTTCATCAATTTTATGGCAAATCAAATAATTCGAAACCTTCTCTCTTTACAGAATGTCAATGATGTCCTGTGTATCAACGATTTGTTTACTGGATATCAAGGATTCTACAATTTAATTTTTATTAAATAAAAATGATGTGAAGGTCAGTTTTTGACCACAGTACACAGCGTTTAGGGGAGCGACGGGTAATGACGAACACCGGGGAATGCCAAACACCCGTTTATACCTTATAGCGACATATATTAGCTGTCCTGGAAAATATAGTCTAGTAAGTAAACCATATTGTAACTTAGCAGCTCTGCCGCATAATGTCCTAGGAAGCCGCTTGTTAAAGATATGGTGGTTTGTGAAATTTTCCTTGGTTTGTACTTATTTGGCAATAAGATTTAAGGTAAGTACACAATACTATTACGTATTTTTGATAATATTTGCAGCAGTTATGTGTAGTAGGGTATTATTTACCTTTTCATATACCTTTTTATTTAAATACTTGATTTTTTTTGATATGTGTAACTTAAAAATATTGTAGTGTACATTTCGGGTAATGTCGATCAGTGGTTCAGCATTATCCGATATGTATTGCAATACTTACTAAACACTTTTTATTGACTCTTTTTTTTTTGGTGTAAAACATATTGGCAGATACCGAGTAACTACAAAAAACTGGACGATGTAGATCCACAGGACAAAGAATTTGATAAAAATGAAGGAGAACCATGTTTAGTATGTAAAAAAATATGAGAGAAAATAAATGTGGTATCGATGTGTTGGCTGTGGAGGTTGGGTTCATAAGCTGTGCAATGGAGCCGAAACACCAGAAAATTATATTTGTGATTTTTGTGTATAATATTATTGTTGTACTACTAATTTTGTTGTAACATTTTATTTCGTTCGGGATCACCTGTTTCCGATTACCCGCAGCCTTCGGGTAATCGGGTAAAAAAAGGTGTTCACAGTTACCCGTCTCTCCCCTTTATATAATTTAAAAATGCAAGCCTATAAAACAGTCGGAGACCAAAAAGAAGCATTACGTCTAATTTGCTTGTGAATTTTGAAGGAAATAGTTATAGAGTTCACGCACTCTTAAAACTGGCCTAGTATACCATACCAAAATCTTAGTTTCCGTGACAAAAAAAGCTAGTTAAAAGCCTCAAGAGGAAACTTAATAACGGATACTACATTTTATTGCTAGGCCGATTCCGGAATTGGTTACTAGCCACTTTTGTTATTAGCAAACTAACTGCTTGTTAGGTTAAAGAGTATGTTCGTTGCCAGTACTAATTTGATTGGAAAATGCCTAAAAAATCAGATTGCAACACCAAGAAGTAATGACTTTACTATTGGTAGGATGCAATTACCTGCAGACCGGTTTCGAACTCTTTCGTTTTCCTCCGTACGGTGTAGATGCCTATACCTTCCAAACGATAGTCTTAATACTAAAAATTACATTATTAACCTTCTAGGGTTGTAAATTTTTTGCTACAGAGTGTTGAATTATTTTTTTGTAATGCGTTTTTTGTAACATCTCCGAAAGTAAGAAAGATAATACTTTCAATTTTGGCATGTGCTAATAGGATATAAAACCACATGTTTTAGTTATAAAAGTTTTTTTTTTGGTCCCACCAGTGGCGTTCCTGCAAACATGTCCTCTGATATTTTTTAGAAAAAAAGTGGTACGCCACTGACATTTTTCAATGTGGATTTAACTTTTAGCGCCATCTCTTGGTAGTCTTAGTGTGATTAATTAAGATATATATTTAACCTTGTTGTGGTGAACTACGTAGGTGACAGTGGCGGCTCGCGGTCTTAAAAAAAGGCGATGAGCTATAGTGCGGGTACTTAAACAAACATTGACTAAAAACCCGTGTAACAGAACGTCTCTCTTATACTCATCTGTCCAAGGACTGAATGGAGTTTCTAACAAATTGCAAACTATGTCATTAATTGGGTTCATTTTTAAAACACACAACTAAGTAGGTACGTACACTACTGAATTAACTGAAAAATAAGAACAGAATTTTTTAAGCACACAGTAAATCACGTAAAAACGATATCTATAACCGTAAGTTTCGCGACGCTTTAATATAGTAGTAAAGTTAGGCGAACCAATGCTAAAACAATGGTGCATACGACTGATCTATTTTTAAATTGCCCTTCATCATAATGCAAATTGTTACATGCTGTTTGCGTGACTAACGTCACGTAACCATAGCAACGGTGAATATCAAAGCCATGTTGGACGTTGGGTCTTCACTTGCTTTAAGCTAACGGACACGGTCGGCTGGGGCGCGCCAAAATGCACGAGTGTTTATAATTATTGTCCATCGGAGTTAACAGTGGCCCTATTATGCATAGCTACATTCGGATTAAATTAATATTATTAATTCGAACATAATTATTTTTTAAAGGCTAAAATAGTAGCTGTATTGATACATTAATATTTAATATTGCCGAAAAACTTTCCTCCTGGTTTCATTTATTTTTTTGGTGAAGAGCCCCTTCACCTACTTCACCTGACGAGCCGCCGCTGGTAGGTGAATCTGTTGGTTGCAACATGCCGACTTGGTACTTGGTTGCCAATATTATAATACAGTTGAATGATATTGAGTTTCCAAAAGTAAAGAATTGTGTTTAAGCCAACCAAGTAATAGCTAAAATTCACTTGGGAATCTAAAGATTATTGTTAGGTATACTAAAGTTTATCTAGCATAAGAAAATTAGCTTGAACTATCAACTGATTTTTTAAAGTGCGCAACAAACCAATTTTGACTGATTGGATGTATGGATTTTAAACTTATAAAACAAAATAACCTCATGGAAAAGCCGCCACTGTATTGTTTTTTATTACTATAAGAATAGCGTAACTCCATTGAAAGATACTTCATATTTTATTTACTAAATATAAAAAAACTATGTACCACCTGAAACTTCTCCAATTTATATTCCAAGAACGTAAAAAACTTCCTCAAGGTCAGATATTTTTGAACTTGTAAGGCTTACAGACACACCCTTTTTACGACTTTTTGAAGGGTTGGTGTTATATGCTACTACCCTATAAAATATGTTGCCAGAGCTCAAAAGGACACAAAGTCAACATATGTTTACGCAAATTTAGATATTGAAACTCAAAAGGCATGAGAATCAACTTTGCAAATATAGGGGAAATAACTGAAAATATTCATCGCGAATAAGTGTAGAATCCTGAATATTGCTTAATAAAAATTCTGATTTTTATTAGACTAATATTGATTTATTTAATTAAAAACCCCATTTGGATAAGCTTTCGCAAGACAGCCTTTGGTGGTGTCTACTGCTTATAAACAAGACAATAGAAAAATGTATTTAATATAGAAGTGCATAACTGTATCGCCCTGAAGATGATCTCATAGAGGTCGAAACGTAGATTAAACACAAGATTTGAATTTTGCTGTTTTACTGACCATTACCCAACAATTTCTACCCCTAAAAAAAATTGTATATTTACCTACAATTTTAGGAAAACAAAAAAAAATTGTTATAGATATATCCAGTCAACTATAATCATATAATAATATAAATAATAATGGCCACAAAAAATCTAGGCACGAACCAAACCCTAGCAAAAATCACCAGCTGAGAAAAGAATTTTAGTTAGGAAGTATAGGTACAGGGTGATTCCTAAGTTGATAGGTACTTATTTCTTAGCTGTGTATAGAAGGCATTAAAATAACAACATTTTCAAATACATTTTTTTTTAAACTTAAAAATAGCCTAGATACAGAAGTAAAAAATCTAAGTGCGGCCTGGTAATCAAAACGTAGCCCTTTACTCTATGCTATTTTTGCCCTGTTTTTGTCTTGTTAGTCATGCATTTCACGGGTCGGTCGTTCGTTTCGCTGCGGTGTGTTTTTCTGAAGAAAGTTAATTTAAACTTGGTGACACGTGAAAATGGTAAAACAATGAACTGGTAGATATGGTTCTAATTTATGGTGAGTGTCGTCAAAGTCCGGCTGCTGCCTCGAGATTATACGCAGAACGCTTTCCCTTGCGGGCTCATCCTACACCCAGAAGTTTTCTTAATGTTATTCAACGGGCAAGTTAGGCAGAACCGTGTTTGATCCATGTAATAAATGAATGTAAGTACCTTATTTTTAAGTTTTTTGAACTTAGGAATCACCCTGTATATTAAGGTAATTATACCTTTTTGATGATGGCATTTTTCTGGTTTTCGCTGCAGAATCTAAATATCGCTAGAAAATATCTACAAAACTAATGTTAGTTCTACATATTTTATTATTAGTCCCAGTCTATAAATTTTAATTTTTTTTATCACGCTCAATGATAAAAAAAACATGTTACACTCTTCATACGGTCAAAAACTTATGGATAGAGAAGACAGCATTTTATCAAGTATCAAATATCAAGCGAATTTCTAGTGGTTTTGCCACTCTAAATAAAGGCGAGAATTGCGGGTCTCCACGGAATCATATTACTGTGTTGAGTTGACCCTTATAACCCTCAGTCTTAGCTCTTAGCCTAAGGTATGATATATAAACCGACAATAGTTCATTGAATCATACCAGGCACCCTTTAATATCTTAAAAGTTTACAGTAGGTGTATCAATTTCAAACAGAGGGATTAATTACATAATAATAATAATATGGAGCACAACACATAGACATTAAACAGTTTTAACTAAAATAACTATTACCTTCTTTGGTTATATTTATACATTTTATTCATTTTAATGACCTCTATACACAGTTCAAATAATAGTATCAACTTGGAAAACATGTATAAATTTAGGATTTACACATAAATAATTCCTGGATATAAAAAAATGTGCACAGTAAACAGGTATACCTAAATAAAGAACTGGTTAACTCGAGTTGTTGTAAATTTTGTGACCATAATTTTATGTTTTCTACAAGACTTCTTGTGAAAAACACGTGATATGTAAATAATATACCCCACATAAAAAATACTCGATCATATTGAAAATGTTTATATGATTTCGTTTTCTACTGAATGATATACACAGGGTGTCTCTAAAAGGTGCGGAAGAAAGCTACCACAAGTTCATAAGGCGTAAATATGACGATCCAACCCAACATACCTTAGTCCAAAAGTGGATGATTTCGAAGATACAGAGTGTCAAAAGTTCAATTTGGTTTTCATTGTTTATAAATATTTTTTTTTAATAATTGGTGTATTATCACAAAATTCGGCTTTATGGGGTGAGAAATTAGAATCTGCTCTTATTTTTATTTTAAACTTTAGAGGGCGCCACCTGCGGTACCTGGAACACATTTAAAACGAAATAACTTTTTTGAGCCACCCTATATTTAACTTTTAAATAAAAATTTGGATTCTTTATCGTCTTTTACCTAAAAAAGGTATAGTGGTAAAAGTTGATTTGAGCAGCTGTTTTTGAGATATCTGGATTTAAAAAATTCACTTCGTTTATGGCCAGGTCTAAATTATTGTAATAAATTGAACACATTTGAAGCCTAGGCGGTAAATTTAAATAACGTCACGAAAAACTGACTTATGTACACGAAGTGAATTTTTTAAATCCAGATATCTCAAAAACAGCTGTTCCAATCAACTCTTAACACGTATACCTTTTTTATGTTATAGACGTTGGAGAATGCGAATTTTTATTTAAAATGTAAATATATGGTGGCGCAAAAAAGTTATTACGTTTTAAATGTGTGCAAGGTATCGCAGGGGGCGCCCTCGCAGGGGGCGCCCTCCAAACTTTGCAATAAAAATGAGAGCAGCTTCCAATTTTTCACCCCGCAAAACCCTCCCAAGCCGAATATTGTGACCAATTATTAAAAAAATTATTCATAAAAAATGAAAACCAAATTGAACTTTTGACACTCTGTATCTTTGAAGTCATCTACTTTTGGACTAAGGTCAGTTGGGTTCGATTGTCATATTTGCGCCTCAGGAACTTGTGGTAGCATTTTTTCCGCACCTTTTAGAGACACCCTGTATAGGATAGGCAATAATTGATAGGCCAATATTGGATAGGTTAAAGTGATATTGTAAAATGTGTTATTATATTATATATTATACCCATAGTATAAAAAATTATAATGTTTCTAATGGTTTATAGTAATAATTTCTACTCCTAAATTACCTAAACGTATGTTAAGAATATCTTCTGAATACATACAAAACTTTTGATTGGCAGAATAATTATTATTCCTTATTTCCAGGTTAAAGTCTTCTATCCCAGACCATAATTTGGTAAACTTTAAACTTTCGTCCTTATACTTTAAGAAGATATTCTAACAAATGCTCTTATCTAAAGTTTAAATCTACGCTGTAGACTTTTTACCCGTATCAGCAAGCCAGCAAAATATCCCGTTTAATAGAATGCGATAGTGGTATAATATCGTAAGCCACCACAATATAATGGTTATCGGTAGTATAGAGTATACAGCAAACGGTTGAGATATTGTTTAACTTTTAATCAAACACGATTTCCAGGAAGCTGGCAGAAGACTTTGTGTAAAAACATTTTACCAAAAAGATTTTAAAAATCTGTTAAAAATTAACTCAATATATTTTAATTTCTATTAAGAATCATTGAAAGTAGTTTTCACTTTACCTATCTGCGATAATTTTTTTTTAATGAAAGAAGTCTAACTTAATACATACCGGGTGTCCCATTATGGATGGCCACCGGCCGTATCTCTTAATTAAAACAATTAAATTAAATTAGACGGGCGGAAGCTTTCCTATTAAGTGAAGGTGGTCATTTCCAACAATTTTCATAAAACAAAATTTTTGATTATCAATGTTAATAATAATAAATAGTAGAGCTAATTTAATTTAATTATTTTAATTAAGAACGGTGTGCTTGAGGAGAAAAACACAAAAGACCATTTTTATGCAAAATTGACCAGGCTAATCAGAAATAATATCCACATGAAAAATTATCAATGGCGTCTCACTTTTTTTCTAAAAAATATATAACCTCTTCTTCATTTAAAGTTTTAAAAATTATTCTATTGGCGATAACGCTGAAACGAACGGAGATATCGAGATGCGGTTTTATTATTTTTTCTAGCAAATTTCATCTACTCTTCGATTATGGTATCACAATTATACCGTATGATTTATTTTTAGGAGTAAAGTCGAAAAAATGTGTTATTATTATAAATTGCGCCCTCTAACTCTTTTTTTTGAACTATTATGGTCAACTAAATACGATTGGTGAAAATGCATACATTTCTCTTCCAAACAGTCTTTAGTTTACTAATATCGGATAAGTCCTTTATAAGTTACAGCGATTTAAATTATTACACTTTCAACAGCTCTCCCCCCCTCTTATTAAAGTCGGTACGCCAATGAGCATTAGACCAAAATTATGCATTATTGTCCAAGCTTTTTAATGGTGTTACTAAAGATATACCTTAATGTGGAATTTTTGGAGATATGTAAAATTTTAAAATTTACTTGTCAATTACGCCCGCTTGCGGCAAAATGCGGAACTTAAAAATTATTTCCTGGATTTTCTCATGGCCCCTTTAGTTATAATTTTTTTTTCCCCCGAGTTTCTATGCCCAGTAGTTTCCGAGATACGGCCGGTGGCCATCCATAATGGGACACCCGGTACATATATTAATACATCAACTATAACATTGTTTTTAAAATAAGACCGTATTCTTTTATTTTTTCAACCACTGCACTGCCTGTAAACGAGTTTTATTTTTAGCAGATATGTCTCAAGATCGTTTTGTAAGTGTTCATCATATTCTCTTAATAGCAATAAAGCTGTAGTATCATCAACGTCAAGTAGTGACTTTGATTAGATATAATTTCTGATATCATTAGCAAGCGTCAAGACGATAGCTATAAAAGCATAATATGATGTATGTATCAGAAAAAGTGTCCAAATGTTTAAAGTAGTATTACAAAGAATTTTTATAAACTTTTTTTAAGTTTATAGGGAGCTGGGATGGGTTGATTGATTAAAATAAAATACCATCATAATATTTTTTTAATAATTTTTTTTTAAATGATAGGAATAATACTGAAGTCACATACTGAAAACAATTCTCTAATTTTAAGAACCTGTTGCTTTTGTCACGCTTTAAACAACATTCAAAATAATAGCGAAACGCAAGAGTCTTTTAATATTTAGGCGGTATTGAAGTCGATCGGAGCCAACAAGTTTTCTGTCAGCAGTCGCTGGCTCTAAGCACGTTTTAATCACACCCCGTCTTGCCTTCCTACCCCATCTTGTTTCACTCTCCCCTACTTCTATTGTCAATTGTCAAAGGTCATAAGTTTGGTCGTCAAATTTTAAACTGAATATTGTGATCGCCTAAACAAAAAAACAACTTTATTGACTTGCCGCAAAACTTTTGATTCGTTCTCGAGACGAGTTTACCAATTTACAATTTTCGTTTGATTTGTTTCGGTTACGAGGATTTAGCAATTAAAAAACTTCTTAAAGTTCCCCTTTATTTGTTTAACGTCATAAAAGCTTTACCAAACAAAAGGGACTGTAAACGAATTATCGGTCTATTTTCAAAATGGGTTGGTGGTATATAATAGCCAGTGTTTGCCAACCAACAAAATCCCGCTATACTATTTCAAAGGCAAATTGCTCTGAAATTACCAAAACAATTTGGTAAAAACCTGTGTAATATTGAGCGGCTAGTATCATTCTTTCTATAGCCATTATAAGAATTCTTATGGCCATTTCAAGAATATTTAATACTATTTGGGACAGCAATACGAGCTAATACCAGTTATACACCAGATATTGCTAGGACCAATGCATAAGGATAACTAAAATATGTTATACTGTTTATATGACACGGATGGTAAACATGAAGATTTGTTCCATAGCGACTATAAAACGTAGTTTTATGGGTACTATACACATTAGTTAAAAACGATTATACTGTTTATATAACACGGATGGTAACCATGAAGATTTGTTCTATAGCGACTAAACGCTTTATAACCAGTGAAGACAGTTGAAAAAGAGTATAATCCAGTTTTATAACCCGTATAAAATTGTTTAGCTGCCAATATAAAATGTTTTTTTACTGTTTGCCGATTCAAATTTTGCGCTTGCGCATTCCCAATATTAATTTTTTATAAATTTATCGATCACTTATCTCTTTACGCAAACTTCAAGCAACAAGCGAAATTTTGGATGATTAAGATGTATTAAGAAGAAAATAATAAAGGTAAATAAATGATATTTTACTATATTTATATTGGTATTGACAAATTTAATTTTTTGATTTTACCATGTAACTACTGCTACTTTTCGCTTTAAAACATGTGCAATTGTATATCCAGAATTTAAAATAAACAGATAAATGGCCGATAATATAAAAAATAGTAAATAATAAAAATAGGTTAATATTTTAAAGGTTTATTTAACTAAAAAAAAACAAATAAGGGTATTTACCCTCAACACTTTCTAAGAAACAACGAAAAATCTGAGATCATAACCACGGCTCTTAGGTTACAAAATACTGATAATTTTACACCATCACAAATAAAGCTTAATAATAACCTCACAACACTGTTCACAAAAAACAACAAACATATGAGACAAACCGCACAGCCGAACAAATGCAAATGGCATTGTAAAACACGTCTTGATACGTCGCAGTCTCCCCCACACTTGCCAATTAAAAGTATGTTGCATAAGGGTAAATAAATGTTTCATATCAAATAATAATTTAATTAATACCCCCCAAAAAAGCATTTTATTCTTGGTATAATCTTTATGTTGTATAAAACCATTTTTATTTCCAAAAAGAATATTTTATTAAAATACATTCTTACAATTCTGGGCTTATATTCACAATTATTTCGATTTATTGTCCGTATAAATAAAGAGGTAGCGATTCTGTATACTGTTCGTTAGTTAACTTTTTTGCTATAATAATAGATTGTTTAATAGTGATTATTAAAAATGTTGCTACTGGTATAAGACTATTCTTAACAATTCTGTTTAATTAGTCGATTTTGCTCTGTGTAAAGAAGCAAAATTAGGGTTTCAGGAGTCAGCGGTTGCCGAGATTTTAGCGTCTGAAAAATCGGAATTTTGTTAGTTGGCAACATCGAGAATAAACAAGGAGGCGACGTCACATGACTTAAAGTGATCCATATTGGTATGACACTTATGTCATTCGTGTAATCGGCTGTTCGATCTGTCATAATCGAGGTGGTTTTAGATTCTGTGATAAGTTTTTCAATTTTTGTGTAAAACTACTGCTACTGTGTGATAGATATTAATTATTTCTTGTGCCGTGCGAACTTGTTTCAGCAGAAATGCTGTGGATAAGAAGAAACGGCGAAAATTACGTTTCATAGATTAGTATAAATAAAGGGCAGGTCTGTATTTATAAACTTTGGGTGCTACTTGTTGCCAATGGTTTATTTAGTTGCAATTTTATTTAAATTAATAAATAACAAAAAAAAACGTAAATCAATACATCTACATTAAATACATTAAATCAGCTTTGGACTTTTTAGAACTAGCCGCTTAACTGCAATTTCAGCATTTGTTTATTGTTACAGGTCATTATTTTCTATGTGCGAAATAAACACAACTTGTATTTTGGTCTCCACAAAGATTTTTAACCAGAATTAAATAACCAGCAACATTGACTGTGTATAAGTTGAAAATTTAGGCAACCGGGCCACTCAGCCACTACTCGTCTTCGTCTGACAAGGGGCTGAAGCCAGCGCCGCCACTGGAAATGGTGAAATATATTTTTACCCGAACTAAAGATCAATAATATTATTTACCTACCAGGAATACTGAAAATGATAACACATACCAAAATCATATTTGATCGAATGAGAAGGCTTAATCAGCCTTAACTAGAACTCAGGAGCAGCCAAGCTGCCTACCTCTCATGTGTCGAATAAATCACCGACAAAATGAGCTAAGGAGTCTAGAAGATCAATATGATAACTGGACATCGAACGTGTCACATTGCCAAGCCAGATCACTGATGAGCACCCAGAATCAGAAACAACGATGACCTCACATTTCATTTTAAGTGAGGCAAGGAATGTTAACATCAAATTAAATGACAGGCTAGCCATGGTACCATCACAAACCCGATGGACGTACCTATCGGTAAACGATTCGTTTATTGGTAGATCTCCACGGCATCGAGCGTCCGGGGTTTGCACGCTGTGCACCCCTTCGTCCATTACCCGCTGTCCCCTCACCTTGTCAGTGGAGAATGACAGTTTACGGAGGGTTTAGACTCACTGCTAACAACGGTATGCCCTGTTTTGTTCCGTTAACATCTCAATCCTTTCGTTGTTTCATCCTACTGGGACTCATCAGAGACGCGCGACCATCCTGAGGCCGCGGCCCGCAAAGGGTCTGCGCCTATAGATGGTCAATCGTCTGACAACTGGCGTTGTTTATCATCGTCATGAAAGGTATCAGTCTCCACACTCACGGACCTCCCTTCAAGGATCCGGACTGGGTTGGCTTTTGGTGAGCTTAGTTAAAGCCAATAGTTGTCTCGAAAGAGAAGCCAGTTTGTTCGTTCAGCGGCAGCCTAGCTCGACTGTCGCAAGGACAGAAAACGGTGAGCCAGGTAAAGGACCTGATTCTGGGTGCTCATCAGTGATCTGGCTTGGCAATGTGACACGTTCGATGTCCAGTTATCATACCAAAATCATTATGCAAATTAGAAAGAAAAAAGTGTAAATACATACCTGTAAACTAGTTTTAATAGATCAATTTCTTTATTTCAAAAATCTTTAGTTGGACTCCTATTTATGTATAATTCATACAAGATATTAAACATTAAATTATATGCCTAATAATTTATCAAAATTAAATTTTGTACTTGCCTTTCTTGGTTTTTTGTAATTACATAGTATTTTCTGATATTTACCACGGGGCCCAATCGACATTAAAGCTGCTTTTATTATATGCATAAAGAAAAAAATCTTCATTAAATTGTAGGAAACGAAGATTCGCCTACGGCGAAAAAGTGTAGTGGGAAATTTTTTTTTAATGATAGGCTATTTTGCAGACCATATAAAATACAAAAATTTAACGCAGTAGAAAATTACCTTATACGCAAGTTAAAGTTCCCTAGGAAATCTCTAGGGTAATTACCCTAGTTTTACCCGTTTAAATCCATTCTTAACTCGTATCTCCGATTTAATTTGAAGATAGTTATTTCGTTTTAATTAATAATTGGGCTCTTAAGTCGTTAACCTTCACAAAAGCCTTTTTGGCTCTCGAGCACTCAACAGCAAACAAAACAAGGCACTCGATATACGTGTTGGATGAATAGGCCGAATGAAGTTTTACTCGACAATGGCTCAAACAAAATAAGGATATTCCATCTGAATTACAAACACCTTAAGAGCCCATTTCTACTATTTAGCTTTTGGATTTAAGCTTCTTAAAGTCGTAATAATATCTAGTTTTTGTATTAAAAATTTCGCGCTATTCTATATTTATCTTGGTTACTGTCCCTTCAGTGGCGGCTCGTGGTCCTAAAAAATGGTAAAGAGCTAGGTATAGTGCGGGTATTTAAAGAAACATTACCTGAAAATTCGTGTAACACAACGTCTCTCTTATCCTCATCTGTCCAACGACTGAATGGGGTTTCCAACAAACTACAAACTACATAAATGTCATTAATTGGGTTTATTTTTAAAACACACAACTAAGTAGGTAGGTACTATTGTGCCGATAAAAAACTGGGACAAGAGATTTACAAAAACAATGTAAGAAATACATATCCCCTAGACTATAAAAGGTGTCTAGAGCTAAAAAGGAAAAACATTCAAAATTTAAAAAGTAACCTAGGTTACATAATGGAATGTTTTGTATTTTTCGATACGGGGTGGTTAAATTTGAGAGACATCATATAATATGGATAAAGTAAATTTATTAGATTTTTTTAAAGTCAAATATTTTATAAATTATTATATTTACCATTACCACAAAATAATAAATAAAGCTAATACAGGTAATAAAATACATTTAATAAAAAGAAAAAAATTGCGAACACAAAGTTTGTCAAAACAACACAAAATTAATATTTGGTCATAGAACCATTTCTGTTTATTACTTTTTGGAGCCTTTGTGGCATACTTAAAACTAAGTTTCTACATAATTCGACAGTTATTTCATCCCAAGCTTGATTTATCCTATGACGTAATTCATCCCTGTTTCTAGGTTGAAAATCATGTTTATACATAGATTTGACCATGGCACCCCAAATGTTTTATATCGGGTTCAAATCGGGACTCTTCGAAGCCCAGGGAAGAACTGCTTTCTTGGAGAAAATTTTGTACAATGCGCGCTGTGTGTATTGGAGCATTATCATGCTGAAATGTGTAATTTTGACCGTATACAGCGTTTACCGATGGTATCATCACTTCGTTTAGTATATTAACGTATACTGCTGCAGTTAGTCTTCCTTCGACGATTTGGCAAAGTCCTGGTCCTCTAGCGCTAATCCAGCCCCAAACATTTATGGAGAAACGCCCACTTTGGTTGGTTTTGTGGGTGTATCTCTCATCGTACCGCATGCCGGAAGGCCTATACACCCGAATTCTCCCATTATTGCATGACTGAAAAGTTTTCTCGTCAGAAAATATAACTGTTTCCCATAAATTTATTTGATTAATATATTCATGTGCAAATTCTAACCTGCCCTGTTTATTTATTTCCGTTAAAAAATTTTTATTGGCAGCACAACGGCTTCGTATATCGGAATTTCGAACCCTGTCTCTAGCGGTATTTGCAGAACCTGGAAAATTCGTCTCTTCTTTTGCCTTGATTGCAGTTTCGAAGGGATGATCCCTTAGATAATTAACCAGTCTTCTATCATTTTAGGGGGACCAGAACCTGCATTCCTAATAATAGTCCCATGTCTTGCTATTTTTTGTTTTGCCAATAACACGGTATTCTTGCTTACTCCCAGTTCATCTGCAATATCCCTAATAGCAACACTATCTCGCAACCGACTATAAATAATTGCCTTTTGCTGGGGGGTTAAATGTGGCATATTTACAAATAATATATGATTGTATGTTTGACGAGTCAATCATAAAGTGACAATCTTTATTGACATGCAAATTTTCATGACATTTTACTGGTACCAGGCTTGATGTAAAATTATTCTTAATAGTCTAGGAGAAAATAGAAAAATTTCCTGTCCCAGTTTTTTATCGGCGCGATGGTACACTACTAAATTAACTGAAAAATAAAAACAAAACTTTTAAATCACACAGTAAATCACGTAAAAACGATATCTATAACCGTAAGTTTCGCGAAGCCCTAAAATAAATACCAACCGAACCAGTGCTAAAACAATGGTGCATACGACTGATGTATTTTTAAATTGCCCTTCATCATAATGCAAAATGTTACATGCTGTTTGCGTGACTGTCGTCACGTAACCATAGCAACGGTAAATATCAAAGCCATGTTGGGCCTTGAGTCTTCACTTACTTAGAGCTAACGGACACGGTCGGCTGGGGCGCGCCAAAACGAACGAGTGTTTATAATTATTGTCCATCAGAGTTAACCGTGGCCCTTTTCTGCATAGCTACATTCGGATTAAATTAATATTTTTAATTTGAACTTAATTATTTTTTAAGGGATAAAATTGTAGCTGTATTGGTACATTAATATTTAATATTGTCCAAAAACTTTCCTCTTGGTTTTATTTTTTTTTTGTTGAAGAAGAGCCCCTTCACCTACTTCACCTGACGAGCCGCCACTGTGTTTCTCACTATTATAGTTTTTACGGTTCCCGCGAGGCCATTACCGGAGGTAGTTTTTAATGGCCACTCGCGACCATTACAGAAAAGAGGTTTTAATGATCACTCGCAATGGCATTGAGCTCTAGATGACTATGATGAGTCAGTAATTAACAGGTCCAAGAAAAACAGCGGCGGCGCCGGGGCGTAGCCAGGGTGAGCACTGGCCCACCCTGACACTAAAGGTGTTCACCAAATTTATGAAAATTGTTATAGATTGGCATAATAATTAAATAAATTAATTAAAATTCGTTTATCTACTCCTATTAAATTATATATTAATTATTCAACTGCTTTTGAGCAATTAATAGTATCTATAAACAAACAGCGAAAGTTATAATAACTCACTATAATAAATCGAAAAAGAGGCTTGGAATTATTTACGAACCGAATATCAAGGTGGCTCTGTACTTCTGTACAAGTCGATTGGCCGAAAGGGAACAGTCCATTTTGACGTTTTTAAATTAAGTTAATACCTAATTGTTGTAAGTTTGTGCTGAAAATGATGAATTCAGATAGTAAAGATGAATTATTATTATGTACACCTCCAGAAATAAGACAACTAGCTAATGTGACGATACAGAATTTATTGCCCGAAAAATCCAAAAACAAATATAAAGGTGTATACAAGAATTTTCAAAATTGGTGTAGCAGTAATAACATTAAGTCATCGTTTACAGAAAATGTACTTTTGGCATATTTTAGCGAACTTAGCACTAAATATAAAGCATCGTCTCTATGGACTTTCTACTCCATGCTAAGAAGCACACTCAACATAAATAATGGAATCAATATAGAGAATGATTTAAAGTTACGTGCGTTTCTTAAACGTCAATCAGAGAAACATGTAGCTAAAAAGGTAAACATTTTTACGCCAGAACAACTTAATAATTTCATAAACGAAGCTCCTGATGAGAAATATCTGGCGACAAAGGTAGTAGATCTCACAATAATTCAATCGTTTTTATCATCTAGCCAATTACATAATTTATTTTAGGTTGCTTTAATAATGGGCATTATGGGTGCTTGTCGTGCAGCAGAATTGCACTCTATGCAAATAACAGATTTAGAAGATCATGGATCTATTTTTATGGTCAGTGTACCAAATACAAAAACAAAAATTGCCAGAAAATTCACTATTACGGGAAGTTTTTATACCATAGTTAAGAAATATTTAAATCTGCGTCCTACCGATGTATCGCAAACGATATTATTCTTTAAATTTCAAAATGGAAAATATCACTTACAAAGAATTGGCATTAATAAATTGGGAGCAATGGGGAAAGACATTGCTACATTTTTAAAATTACCAGACTGTAATTTGTATACAGGGCATTGTTTTCGCCGCTCGTCGGCAACTTTATTAGTAGATGCTGGAGGGGATATAACTGCACTGAAACGTCATGGCGTTTGGCGATCAACTACTGTGGCTGAGGGGTATGTTGATGATTCCAAAAAGAATAAGACAAATACTGCAAATAAAATATACAGTTCTATAACATCTCAACCAGTTAGTACATCAACGACATATATGCAAAAAAACCAAAAAAAAAGAAATAATAAATTTGCATAATTCGGTCCCACATATTCAGTTTACTGCTCTGGTTATTCAAACTTTACAGTTAATTTTATTAATAATCAAAATGAGTAATAACAAATTTTTTTTTATGATAAAACACCTGCACTGTAGGAAAAATCCTTTAAGACGCTCTGGGAGCGGTGCGAGTGCGAAAAAAGCGATTTACGTTGGTCTTGAAACGTTGAAGATTGTATTCATTGGGAAACACCACCTCAGGAAGATCATTTCACAAAGATGACGTTCTCCAGATGAAAGAATTCTTGAACAATGAAGTTCGAGGAGTACTAAGCTAAACAACATATGAATGAGCGGCAGTGGTTCGCCTTGTATTTCTGTTTTGCATTGCTCTAGGTGGAATCAAGTGGGCAATGTCAGTCGAACACCTGCCATGGAAATATCTGTAAAAGAGAGCCAAATCACCAACCTGTCTTCGATGCTCCAGGCTATCGAGGGTCTTGGTCAGCTCGTGGTCGCCGATCAGACGAACGGCTCTCCTTTGAATGGAATCCAGTAGCCGAAGGGTGTGCTTGGGTGCAGAGCTCCAGACATGAGAGCAATATTCTAATGATGGTCGAATCTGGGCTTTGTAGAGTGTCCAAAGTTGATGAGGTGTGTACAACCTTTTGGTGCGGAAAAGTACACTAAGTTTCTGTGCAGCTGCCTTGGCAATTGCGGCAACGTGATCATGCCAAGACATATTACCTTCCAGATTGACCCCCAGCAAATTAATAGACGGTGCCAGGGGAATTGCGTGTCCTGCCATGACTATATCCGGTTCTGCAATGTTAACCTTTTTGGAGAAGACTGCTGCCTGGGTTTTCTTAGCATTAAATTCGACTTGGTTACTGTCACCCCAAGCCAAAATTTCTTCCAGGTCATTGTTGAGGCGCAATACTTCATGCTGCCTGCGAAGATGTGCGTCGGCAGTGGATGTTTGGGGAGTCAAGGTAAAAGATGAGACAAGTGTGCTGTCATCAGCAAAGCTATAAATTAGATTTTGGGTTTTTACTAGAAGGTCGTTAATATATAGTAAAAAGAGGGTAGGCGACAATATGGACCCTTGAGGAACACCGGCATTGATGGTGAAGGTGTCTGAGAGAAACCCGTCAATCGCCACTTGCAGAGAACGGTTCTTAAGGAAGCTGGTTAACCATAAACAGAATCCATTAGGCATACCGTAGGATCGCAATTTACTTAGAAGCCCATCGTGCCAAACACGATCAAAAGCCCTAGATATGTCCAGTGCAACAGCCCGGGATTCTCCATGATGTTCGATGGTGTTGCTCCAAAGATGGGTGACATATGCCAGAAGGTCACCTGTTGATCTGGACTTACGAAAACCGTATTGATGGTCGCTGATAATGTTAAGCCCTTCTAGGAGTTGTTGGTTAATAGCTTTCTCTATTACTTTTGAAATTACTGAAAGCAATGCGACGGGTCGGTAGTTGCTTGGCAGGGTCTTTTTACCTTTCTTTGGAATGGGCTGGACACGCGCCGACTTCCAGCAGGATGGAAATATTCCTTTTTTGTAGGATAAGTTGAAAAGTCTACAAAATACTGGTGTAAGTTCATCGGCGCATATCTTGAGAACAATGATAAGAATTTCGTCTGGACCAGAAGCTTTATTGACGTCGAGTCCTTTAAGGATCCGTTTAACAAGACGCTGACGGAGCACGATTTCAGACATTTGCGATTGAACTGAGGGAATGTTGGGTGGTTCAGCAAGTAGGTTTGCTTTATCCCCGGCTGTGGTTGCTATTGTCGTAGATAAAGTATAGTATTCAACTTGCGGTAATGGTCATAACTCACTTGATGAATTACAGAAACTTCATCTGCGTGAGTTATGACCTACATTACCGCTCGTTAAATAATATACTATTATTACGTTTTCAGGTGAATTTTCAATTTTTTTTTTGAAAAATAAAATCCCTGGCAATATATTCTACGTCAGCTTATACCCATTTTTTTTTCATCCACAACTTGATACTACAAGATATTAAAAAATGAACAAAATCTAGCCGTTTGTTTTTAAAATTTAAAAAATGAGTGAATTTTTTTTTGGATTTTCATAATTACTTAAACCGCCTATAAATTATTTAACATACTGTATATTATTTTATTTCCATATAAGTGAAAGAAAACTTAAGGCCTACTTTTCCACTAATAAAAAAAACAGAAAAGTTGATTTAAGAAACAAGTGAAAACTCCAGAAAATGCATAAAATATCAAAGTAAGAAGTTGTGAACTTTAAAACGCCATAACTCAAAAACTAGTCATAGGATTGGATTACGACCATGGACACTTTTAATCAAGACGTCAAGATCTACAAAAAACTAAAAATTCAGCAAAATTAGCCGAAAGCCATTTCCCATAAGATTTATGCGGGGTCCTTTGTACTTTATATAAGTCAAAATTGTATTTTTATTAAAATAATTTAGTCAATTTCCAAAATTATTATACGTAATGTATAAATTCCGTTTAGGTTATAGGTACAATTAAGGTTACCGTCCGTATTATCGACCAACTAAGAATAACGTTGGGGTTTCATAAGTTGTAGAAAATAAAGGTAATGCTTAATTAATATTATTTTATCATATGTGTACTGTATAAAGAATAAAAAATTAGCTGCTTGGTATAAATTACTTAATAAATATATGTTTAAAATAATATTAATTAAAATAAGCAAAATTGTACTGTTGCGCCTAATATCGACCATCAAAAATATCATTTTACCCAATTATCGAACAAGGCATGTTCCTTATATCGACCAGCATGGTAATAATTATTGTTAAAAATTAATAAAATTGACATAGAAAAGTCTAAAATGGTTTCTGCCATCTCCCAGGCTAGCTCGATATTCTACTTCTCAAAAAATACAAATAAAAGCACTTCAATAAATTATTTTAATATATTAGGAACTTTTCAAATACATAGGTACGTTACATAATTAAGCGTGGCTGTGTGTATTTTAGTTTCTTTATATTCAAGTGTAATGTGTTTTAACCTTGTGGACATCTCCAGTGTTTCGTCACAATAATTATATATCCGATTGGAATCATTAATATCAATATTATTGTCTAAAAAACATAGCTTAATTTCAGAAAATCACTGTCTTATGGCAGCTTCGCTCACATTTGATCGTCTTCTTAAAAGTATTTGAGGAGCCCTATTTATAATTTCTGGGTGTCTTTTAAAAAACAGCTCCTGTCAATGACGGTCCGGTCGATGTTCTAAAAATATATTTTCCCGTTTCATGGCTTTCATTAAAAGTTGAACACTGGACTTCTAGTAATGAGGAATCCTGGTCGTGCAGAAGTTAAAATCCAATCTACCAAATGCCGTTCTTCTTCAGGAGTTAATATGGTGAATGCTCCAATTTTTCTTTGAATGGGTACTCGACCATTTATTTTATACAAAAAGATAGTTTTTGGGACATTAAATGTTCTGTTGGCTTTGCAGACATCCCATTTTTTGTAGCTTCAATAGCTTGCAACATCATTTCCTGGGTATATAGAAATCTTTTGTGCATTTTGAACAACCTAGAAAAAAAAAAGGATTTGTACCATTCAACCAAAAAACATACTTTTTTGATAAATATTATTCATTATTATACTTAATATTTAATTTTTTTTGGCAAACATTTTAATTTTTAAACAACTTAATAACGTACTATTTTTTGTAAAAGACGATAAGTTCTATTTATCGACCATGAATTGTTCCTTATATCGACCTGACTTTTTATCTGCCTTTTTTTGAAGAAAAATCATCAAATGCACCGGTCGATATTTGGTATTTATAGCGATGTATTTTTAAAACAATTTTTGCTAAATAATTTTCAAAATGTTAATATTTAACAAAATTTCCGGTAGTAAAATGATTATTGAAATGGTTCCTTATATCGATCAGCATGGAGTTTCTTATTGTTCCAATTACCGACCATAATATGTTCCTGATATCGACCACACTTTTTATAATAATTTTTCCATCAATATTAATCAAAAATGGTTGGTCGATAATTGGGTTGTATAATGCATGTTAGGTTTTGTTAAAGTTACTACAATAAAAAAAAACCTAAACAAGCTTAGACTATGATATTTTCACTTTTATAAATTGCTTTCTATGTCCCTATTATCGTCCAGCTAGTCGATATTAGGAACAATACGCAAATGACTGAACCAATTACCGACCACATCAAGAATATGACTATTTTATTAAAATAATGATATTTCAAAATATCAGTGCTACAACATTTATAATAGCTATAAAATATAGAACAAGGAAAAAAAATTAAAATAAACTGAAAAACTTACCTTTTTGTTTCGGCCTGCTGCTTAACCTTAGTTACGTGTAATTCCGAAGTTCACTTCACCGAGTCTGCGGCGCTCTAAAGATGTCACGAACTCCAAAGAGACTTAACTCGTAGGCACATAACGAGTTTTAAAAATAGTGGGGGAAATACGTTATTTTAAGATAAATTAAATAGTTGTAAGATATTATATCTTGTGTCCTTATTTTTGGAAAATAATTAGAAATTTGGTCGATAATTGGGACTTGGTCGATAATACGGACGGTCACCTTAAATACAATTTAGTTCAGTTGCAGCTAGGGGAGTTGGACACGGTAAACTTGGTTGATTAGTCGGTCAAAATCAAACGGCTATAATGTCACCTATGCTGGCATTTCCTATATAGCATTCGGTTTTGAATTAAACTTTAATAATTGCTAAATCCTGTATGGAATATTATGATGCTTCAATTGAAACTTTACCAAAAGCGTAACTACACACAAACGTATAATGAAGTTCAGCATATTAATTAGTATCTAGTTATTACAGTCCTAGCTAAAAAAAATCGGGAATGAATATTTATTTTGTAAAGCGTATATCAGTGACGTGCATACAATATAGACAAAAAAGCATTGCCTACCCTGGGAACAATAAAACAAACAGATACAATTTTAGTTTTTATCCGTGTAGTAATCCAACTTTGGCAATTTATCTCTACATTAATATAAGAAATAATAATATAGGACCGAAAAATTAATCATTTTCACGAACGCATTCTTTGTTTATTTATATCATAAACAAGATCCCTGTATAAGAATTCCTTAAGACCGTTCTAAAAGCAAAGATCTCGCTGTACGTTAGCATCTTAGGCAAAAGCAAAGGCACTGCTTTTGTACGAGTGGAAGCAAACGAGAGAGCCGATACGCAGTAGGGTAGAAAGAGATGTAACAAATAAACCCGTCGCAACCTTGGACCTTCCTTTATCTATCAGCCCGCGCCCAGATAGCCCGCATTTGGTGTGTGCATTGGTGCCAATCTTGGAAAATACTTCGCTGTCTCAATATAAAGTATTAAACACGCCTCTATAAAATTTATTAATAATTAGTTTAGTTAAGATATTTTTAAAGGGATAACGGATAAGGTATCGTAAAATAAGAAGCACTTTTGAGACAATTAAAATAATTTTTGCTGATAGGCTCATACTATTTAATAATCAGTAAGCTTATCATCATATTTCACATAATAATTGACCTTGTTTTTGGCAACATTGGTTCAATCAGGTGAATGATAGATTTTTAAATTATAACTAGTGTTTTCGCCCATTTGCTAGACTTCACGCCGTCGGGTCTCGGGGAAAAAATATAATATGCAGGCGTTAATTGTTACTATTCCGGCTAGCAGCGCGTCGGCAGAACGATCCTTTTCGGGATTAAAAAGAATTCATACCTAGTTACAAATCACACAGGGAGAGACAAGCTTATTAACAATTATCTCTCTGGAGAGCGACTTTTGCTGGATTTAAAACGCAAAACCAATTTTTATGACGGTGTTTTAAAAGAATTTTTACGTAAAAACCACCGTGTTGAACTCATTTACAAAATAATTCCGTTTTATTTTCTTGTGTTCTCTACAAACTCAAAAACAAGACTTTTTGTGACAAAATTTGAAATTTAGATGCTTGAATGCTACGGAAACTAAAATTTTGTCCCAAATGCAATTTTTACATCCCCTTATTAAAACAGCATTGCACGCCACCGACGTATATTGCTCTTTTACAAAGAACATGAAAAATTCCAAACATTAGAAAAAGCACAATTTAATTTAATATAATAAATTAACTTTATTCCTAAATAATATAATAAGAATAATAAATAGTATTTGCCTGCTGTTCGACTTTCGACACAACATAAAAAAACCCGATACTTGACTTTACTAAAAAGTAACAAAAATAAATACCCAACACAACCTTTTCTTATCATTCCCTATTATCCCTAAGGAAGACAATAAAATTCCCACCTTTAACCTTTTCTACAGAAACCGAGCGTTTATCAGAAGATGTGCCTTTAACCCTATTTAAGTTACTGTGAAATATAATTTTTGTTTCTTTATCAACACGATTCTCGCTTATTATCGGGATATTTCGAGCACTATCGTCATAATCTTCGTCAGTTTGATCTATGGCATCGATGGGTTTCTCCGGTACTCCACCCCCATCCTCAGGATTGATAACAGCAAATCCTGACATGCCCATTCGAACGCAATCAAAGGACCATTCCAATAATGTAAAATCTTCCCAGTTGGCTTCAGCATCCATACAAAGATGGACATTGCGATTTGCGAAGTAGACGTTTGAAAATTCCACGCAGAATTTGATGAATTGAATTCGTGGTAGACGAACGCAAATTGGGGGAGGATTTTTACCTAGAAAAAACAAAAATTAAATATTACTTTCTTAAAAATTACAATTATTCTACATTCTGTTTTCTGATGAATCTGGTGTGTGTGTGTGAGGGTGTGTGTGTGCTAGATTTGCCATTTTAACTATGAATGTGCCAATTTTTATAAAATTACACTCAATAGACTTTGAGATATTTGCTATATTATATGTCAGATATTTTTGACACACTGTCTAAGTCATTTAGAAACAACAGGGTAACATAAGGATGTTTTCGCCGAAAGAAAAAAATAAAATGAACTTTAATGGGCAAACCTTAAAGCACAGCTATTTAAAGTTTTACTATTTGATAACTGGCACAAAAACATCAACCGCAAAACATACCATGTCGGCCATTTGTTGCATTCCTGTGTCGCTGTTAGCTTTTATGGCTCTAGGAATCTAGCAATGCAGCGCTAGGAAAAGTTATACATAATGGATATTTATGAATACCAAGTTTGTTTAGTGTTGAATTGTTGAATTAAGACTAGATTTACTTTTTACTTTTTATTCAACCAGCTATACGCTATACAGGGTGTCCCACCGGGAACCGCTTCGATCTTATGTAGAAAATTATATATACGAAAATTTGACAGTATGCTAATGCTAAAGGGGGCAACCGGGCTAAAATATTTTTATAATGGTGGCACTTCCGGTTATACCGGAAGTAAGTGTCAACTTGCTTATTTTAAATTATAATAACATTTTAGCTCTCTATCCAAGATTCTAGGTAGATTTTGTATACCATGTCCTATACCTTTGTCTAAGCATTTTTGACATATTTGAAGTTTTATGTCAAAAATGACGTTCGCAAGCCCATAAATAATTATCAATTTTTTCTATAAAGAAGCCCTATTTATTTAATTTAATTGGGATTCCTTGTTATAAAAGACCTGCTTTAATAGATTTTTTATAATATTTTAATAACTATTAAACATGATGTTTAAACAATAGATTAAAAACAAAAGACTGCAAAAAGTCTATATTTTCAAATAGAAACACCCAAATTTTATAATTATTTCTTATTTAGCATTAAAAATAAGGGTAAGTTTGCGTAAGGTTGTATCTATCTATCTATAATTTTTTTAACAGCACATTGTGATTGAGCTTCTGTTTTGCTGATATCGAATGGCAAATGTGTCACATGTTCTTGATATAACTTTATCACATTCTCCATAAATAAGTTTAAATAATTTTCGTTTGTATAATTTAAGCGCCCAGGCATGATTATTAATATTGTTCAAATGGTAAGTGACAGCTTCATACATTTTTTTATCATTTGATTCCTTTTCAACGCCGTCATAACCAACTAAGAGTAACTGAACTTAAAATGCGTATTAAAATTGCCATATAAAAATATTAAATTGGCAATATTTCGAAAACTAAAAATTTTTGGGATATACAGACTAACCCTTATTTTTAATGCTAAATAAAAAATAATTATAAGATTTGGGTGTTTCCATTTGAAAATCTAGGCTTTTTGCAGTTTTTTCAATTTATTTTTATTCTTATTGTTTAAACACCCTATATTGATAGTTATTAAAATATTATAAAAAATCTATTAAAGCATGTCCTTTATAATAAAGAATCCCACTTAAATTAAATTAATAAGGCTTCTTTATAGAAAAAATTGATAATTATTTTAAGGTTCGCAAACGTCATTTTTGACATAAAAATTCAAATATATCAAAAATGCTTTGACATAGGTATAGGATATAATATACAAAATCTGCCTAGAATCTTGCGTGGAATGCAAAAATGTAATAATATGTAAGGTGTTTATTTAAAATAAGCAAGTTGACACTTACGTCCGGTATAACCGGACGTGCCACCGTTATAAAAATATTTTAGCCCGGTCGCCTTCATCAGCATTAGCATACTGTCAAATTTTTAAAATTTTGCCATGTATAGTTTTCCATTTATAGATTGAACCGATTCCCGGTGAGACACCCTGTATAAAACATCTAATGGGTGAAATTATTATTTAAAGAACATGTGAAATTGTCTCTTTTTTAACGGAAATCAAACCTCTTCATCCCGTAGATTTAAATTCCATCAGCATTTATTAGTTCTTTGCTTTAATTAAGCAAGTAGGCCATGATTGAATTGAATAGAAGAGATTAATTAAGCAAGCACAGACAATTAGGGCCAGTTTGGCCAACCTAATTCATAAACGTAGTGTTAAAAAAATGGGCTGTGGTGATTGGATGAGTTCAAATTTACAGCAAAAATTGCAGATTGTTAAAAATTAGCACTTATAATTTAAAAGTTAAGTCAACTTAACAAACTTAAATGTCACGTAATTATTTAATGTCTATAGTAAGAACTAATTTCTTTATAAGTTTTACATTCCTTGTAAAGGAAAGTACCTACTGTTAACATGTACAGAGAAAACAGTATGTTGATATCAAAGAGAAACTCGTTAAATCAATGGTAGACTGTATTTGCTATTCCTGAATAACTGTTCTATTTGTTTCAATGATTAACCTATTGTTGTTTCATAATAACGACTATCATTTATTTAACTATAAGATCTCATTGGTTTATATAAAAATGCCGTTAGTTTTCAATGAAAGAATATATTTGGCATAAAAGCATGTATATTTAAACACCATTGGCTTTCAATAACAAACTATGATTGTGACAAAACAAGCTACAATGCTTTTAAATGTTTTTTATATTGTAGGATTACTTATATAGTTTTTTAAAGTTTTAGTTCTTGAAATCCCCAAAAAGGCCTCAATTCATGGTTCATGGGAGTAGATTTTCCCATGAGGATATACAATGTCTCTCATGAAAATGGCGATCTCGTATTCTTGAACATATTTTGTAGGGAAAGTTTCCAATAAGACCACTGGAACTCCAGTTTAACTCCGTGATGACATTGCGACCGAAATATTTCCCCAAGAGAATAAATTTCACCGCTTGAAGTCGCCTATTCTTATAAAATAAACAAAGCAACAACTCATAAATAAAATACTATAGCAGGCAAGGCGACGACGCGACGGCAGTCAAAAGAGAAATATGTCCTTCATCCCCGCTATGCAGGTGAAGAAGTGTTGTCTACCTTTTCTATGATTGAATTAAACATAAATACCATTGAAATAAAATAATAATATTTCTTAGTTACTGATTGGATAATATATAATTGCATAAAACAATATATGATTTATTTAAATTTGATTAAATTACAGTCTTAATTGATTCAATAATATTTTATTATTTTAAATTATTATAATTAGTGACCAATCTGACTAATATTTAGGGGTTAAAATAGTTGGAAAATGGTCAGTAAAACAGCTCAGAAATTCAAAGTTAGTATTTGGCTTACGTTTCGACCTCTATGAGGTCATCCTCATAAAGGGGGGTTCAGTTATGAACTTTAATTTTATTGATTTAAATATAATTAATTGTTTTAAGCTTATAAATTTAAAGGCAGTCCATAAAAGTACTATTATTGGGATTAACATAATTTTTTTTCCGTGTGCCTTTTGATAGGAGGTTGCCCCCTTTTAAAATTTACTCTTATGGGTGCCCAATGCCAAAATGTTTCTTATATTTTGCGGTGTTAAATTGGAGTTCTTCTTGGCACGAGTTACAAAAAACTAAAGAAATTATTAAGTTTTTTTTTCACCAATGGAAAGGTGGTATCCATGTGGGCATGGAATAGTTATTTTCATGCAGAAAAAGATATAAGCCAAAGGAATCCCCAAAAATAATTACTAGAGTTCATTGAATTGTAAAAAAAATCGATAATTTTTTTTTAATAAAAATACTTTCTGATCCTCTTCAAAAGATATCTTTATATTCCAAATCTAAAAACTTTTTTTAAATCCACTAATAAACATGGCCAGGATTCGGGACAAGAGAGCGCAATACTTTTGGTTTAATTTAAGGATGATTCCTAAGTTAATACTTCTTTTTTAGCTGTGTATAGAAGGCATTAAAATAAACAACATTTTCAAATTCCTTTTTTAAAAAACTCAAAAATAAGGTACTCATTCATTTATTACACTATGGATCAAATACAGTTCTGCCTAACTTGCCCGTAGAATAACATTAGGAAAACTTCTCTGTGTAGGATGAGCCCGCAAGGGAAAGCGTTCTGCGTATAATCTCGAAGCAGCAGCCGCATTTTGACGACACTCAGTGTAAATGAGCACCATACCTACTAAATCATTGTTTTCAAATTTTACCATTTTCACGTGTCACCAATTTAAAATTAACTTGCTTCAGAAAAACACACCGCAGCGTTTTGCTAAATAACTCACCACCGACCCGTAAATTGGATGACTAATAAGAGATAAGACAAACAACATAAAGTATAGCAGGCTACGTTTTGATGACCAGGCCCACACTTAGATTTTTTACTTCTGTATCTCGCCTATTCTTAAGTTTTTGGAAAAAGGTAAAATGTTGTTTATTTTAATGCCTTATATTATACACAGCTAAAAAAGAAGTATCAACTAAGGAATCACTCTGTATAGATATAATTTGGCATGGAGCTGGTGGCCTTGGAGAATAAGTTAGGAATATTGGTAGGATGCGAACAAACTCTCCGCTATACCGGGTCCGCCAACGTGGCGGGGATGGAAGATTAAATCATTATCGAGGAGCTTATCAAAGATACTAAACCAGCATAAGGTATCGACTTAAAAGGTGGCTCAAAAAAGTGTGGCGGACTAAACTTGCATTTTTTTAAATGGAACACCCTATATATTATATTATTTTCTAATTCCCTATACAATTCCACGTATATTTTGTATAAAATGTCATATGTCTAAATTCAATTGTTTTTGAGTAATTGACGTTTAAAATATGGCATTTTTTGACTTTGACAGGCTGTAACATTGGAACGGTTCATCTTAGAGAAAAATGGTTTTTACCTCCCTATCTTAGTTTTTCATTCTCTATCCAAAGAAACCAACCTCCGATTTACTATGTTAAACCGTTAAAACCGTTTTTTAAAAATAACGGTAAATCGGAGGTTGGTTTCTTTGGATAGAGAATGAAAAACTAAGATGGGGAGGTGAAAACCATTTTTCTCTAAGATGAACCGTTCCAATGTTACAGCCTGTCAAAGTCAAAAAATGCCATATTTTAAACGTCAATTACTCAAAAACAATTAAATTTAGACATATGATATTTTATACAAAATATACGTGGAATTGTATAGGGAATTAGAAAATAATATAATATATAGGGTGTTCCATTTAAAAAAAATGCAAGTTTAGTCCGCCACACTTTTTTGAGCCACCCTGTATAATGTAAAATATTTTTAAAATATGCCGCTTTTAAGTCGATACCTTATGCTGGTTTAGTAATTTTGATAAGTTCCTCGATAATGATTTAAATTTCCGTCCCCGCTTCGTTGGCGGACCCGGTATAGAGACATTTGAAATATGACATTGTACACAGTTTGATAGGCTACACCGAAAACCGCTTGCACCATTCTCATCTTAGGTTTTTGTTCTTCAATTGCTTTAATAAGCTGGAATAAAATTTAAAAAAATCGAAAAGAAAGAATTCCTTTTTCTGTATTATAACCGCGACAAAATTCTATAAACAGAAACCAATAACAATGGTATTAAACAGTTTAATCAGAAATCAAATATTTAGACTAGGGGGTCGAAAGTTCTTATATTGCCCTTGCCAATACGTGACTATATTTTTACATGGGCGTTGGCTTTGCATGACTGCTGAACAGCAGCTCTTATTGAATTCCGAACATCTTTTTAAAATTTGAATTTCGATTTTGCACCATAACACTGTTGTGCCTAGTTTTGTAAATCGTTAGACTTGATTGATAAATAACAAGCTCTAATTAACTTTGTAATTTTAACGACATTATATGTTCGTTATGTGTTATGAACATATATTTACATATATCGTCGTTCTCCTGGCATAGTGGCGTATCTCAGTTTTCAGGAAATCAAAATAACGACAAGACTAATCTCATTCAAACAGTTTCAGGTCAGAATTTTTAATTTTACATTGCATTACACCGTAATACATCTTAACCATTAGAAATAGGGTAACGCCACATAAAAAAGCACTGAAAAATTACCCGCGGCAGTGGCTCAGAGGTGAGTTACTGGCATTCGACCGTGGCGATCCGGGTTCAATTCCCGGAGTGGGCATACGTACTACAAAAAAAATATGTCCGAAATTCAGTGGATTTAAGAATGCAGGGAAGAGTGTAAAAGGTATCATCTCCCAACCCACCCCATTCACGCCGGTAACCAGGCCGGATGAGATCGGACATCTCGTGGGGTGCGGAAGAAGATACACACTCCCAAATCGGTAGGTCATGGCTCAAGAAACCGAGGGTTAGCCCTTGGGAGAGAGTGTCGCAGGACTGAGACTCGTGGTTCGGATTCCACGTTAAGCTGTAGGTCCCGTCTGGCTGACACTACCCAGACGATAGGGGATACAATGGGCCTTATAGACCTAAGTATACCGGCTCTTCCGCCAACGCTAGAAATAGAAAAAAAGATGATACACCGCTATATTACGCTCAAAATGTTCAACAATATTATAAAAGTTTATCCTAATTAGTGGATTGAGAAAAGAGGCGCGACAAAGATACAAAGGGCAGCTTGTTTAGGAATAACCGGAGCCCTTAAGTCAACCCCGACAGCGGCGCTAGAGGTCATGTTATATATACCCCCCTTGGATATCTATGGAAAAAGTATAGCTGCAAAAAGTGCCCTGCGACTAAAAGAGTCGAAATTCTGGAAGGAAACTAACTACGGGCACAGCAGTATACTAAAGATTCACCCGGGGAATAATCTACGAGACCCGACTGATTACTCTGTCCCAATAACATGCTTCGATAGAAGGTATTCTATACTCATTCCGAGTAGGGAAGAGTGGGAAGGCAATCAGAATATAACGAAAACAGATCACGCAATCTTCACAGACGGTTCAAAGATGGACGTTGGTGTGGGAGCCGGGGTCTTTTCCGAAAGTTTACAAATACAGAAATCGTAGAGACTCCCCAACTATTGTAGTATTTTTCAAGCGGAAGTACTGGCAGTAGAGAAGGCGGTCAATATCCTGCAAGAACACCTTGGTTTGGGAGTAGCCTCGTCAATCACCATCTTCAGTGATAGTCAGGCGGCGATTAAGGCAATCTGTTCCAGCAGCGTTAAATCAAAGCTCGTAAAGCCATGCCGCAACAATCTATGCACACTTGGCAACCAACATCGGGTTATTCTGTGCTGGGTTCCTGGACACTCCAAAATAGATGGCAACGAGGCTGCTGATGCGCTCGCAAGAGAGGGCGCAGGCATGCCAGCTGATCTAGCAGACAATACAGTGAACAAACCACTGGGATTCGTCAAAGAGGAGATTGACTACAGAGCCAAGCAGCTTGCACAGAACAGATGGACAGGGTTGACAACCTGTAGTACATCCAGGCAACTGTGGCCCACATTCGATAAAAAGAGAACCGCAGAGCTATTGAGACACAGTCGAAAAGACGTGAGAAATATTACTGCGGTTGTTACCGGACATTGCCTCTTCGGTAGACATGCCGAACGTATGCAAATACCCACTAACGACTTCTGCAGAAATTGCAGAGATGAGGAAGAGGAAGAAAGTATTCAACATTTTCTGTGTGAATGCCCCGGCCTCGCAAGAAGGAGGTTCACTACTCTGGGTGAATCATCTTTCGATAGCCTGGAGGAATTAAACAACTTACAACTTGGACGGCTGAGCAGATTTCTGAACAGTAGTGGCTGGTTTGAATGAGTTGTTAAAATCCTTCCGCGGTTACGTCGCATAAACCATCAGTGATCTGATGAAGGTGGGTTCTACGGAACACGTGTGGTATCACAACGGACCTAATCAGGACTACGTGAGACCGTTTGGTCAGAACCAAGGGTCTGCCACTCTTACCTAACCTAACCTAAAGAGGCGCAATTGAGTGGAAAAAATGGTCAGAACTGATTATTTTCTTTGGAATCACCTTAAATGTAGGTTATTAAAAAAAAAAAGAAAGTAAAGAGGATCTTTAGAAACTAATAACACACAATATTTCACAAAAATTCAAGAAATGGTACATATTAAATTCACTTTGTGTAATTAACGCCACCTTCTACTAAATTTAGTTAATCCTTAAAAAATATTAAGTTATCGATATCATATTGTAAATTTATAGCTGGAAGTAACTTTTAAAAAGTGATATAATCTTTAAAATCCTATTATTAATCTTCCTAGTGTTCGTATTTTATTTCCAGAAATAATAATAAATTACCTCTAAAATTAAGGGATGTGAATCTATGTCAGGGATTCTTAACATATCGGAATGGACGTTAGGGTGATATAGTACACAAGTTAGGGATTGTTGAGGTTAAAATAGCTTTTCTGCTATCCTATATCTTTATCTAATTGGCCTTTTGGTGCTGCGGTCGTGGAGAATTTTAGCAACTAGATAACATAGTAATTATTGAAGTAAAATATAAGTACTTTATTCAATCCAAAATTGTAAATCTGGTTGAAAAAATATCAGTTTACGAGCCCTCTTAAAATATATTATTATAGGTTTTTCGGTCTCGGTTTTTCATGATTAAAAATAAAGTAAATATCGCTCACCACGCCAAAATTGATGATTTTTTTAGAAATCATGTATTTTAGGACCGTAATTCTAAGAGCAGTTTTTGGTGCAAATTCTCAGGTTTTGAAATACTCCTTCTTAAGTGCCGTTCTCTAAATTCATAATAAAGCATTCTCGTTTCTTCCTGCACTATTTTTTTTTATTATAAATTTTCTCACTTCTTCCATAAAAAAAAGTTTCAATTAAAATGTTTACTTTAATAATTTTTCTCTTTAAAAATAAATACCTAATTGTTTTTTGTTCTTGTTTTAAAAATATTTTATTGCATTGGGTTATATTTTTGTTAATTTCAAATAGCTCTAAAAAAGGGAAAACGGAACAGACAAGTATAAAATAGAAAAATACTATAAAATATTATTCTTTGTAATCTAAGCCAAGAATACATTATTTAAAAATTTTAATAAAGGATCCAAGCTATAGACGAAAAATTAGGTTGCAATTAAACTTTTAGACCCGAGCTCCATGGCTCCCCCCCCCCCCCCCCTATAAATACGCCACTGTATAGGTGTAACAGATAAAAGGTTTATAAGTGATCAAAAATAAGTTTAATTTTGTCCACAGTTCATTCATTATGTTGCTTTCCTTCTATATGTCACTCTGTGACGAAATAAACCTCATAATATAAATCTATATAAGTACTTAGAAAATAACGGTTACTTAAATTAACTTTGCCAAAATTCTCTAAGCATAACGAAAAGGCAAAAACAAACGGTTTCTGTTTTTCGATACGTCCTACGGAGAAACGCGTTCTACATTCTCTGAGGAACAGCATAATCAAATTAAGTATGGATAGAAGGCTAGAGAACCTACCCTTAAACTTAAAATGTATGTAAATTTGCTTTGAGGTGTCTTACGGGTAAAACGGTGGTGACAAGGCGGATTTGGGAAAGAGGTAATATTTAATTATTGTCCACAAAGCGTACAAAATAACTTATTCAGAAAGGGAAAATATAGGTACACCTAAATTTCATCAACACACTGTGCCTAGTTTCTTAACAAGACAAAGCTTTTGTTTTTATGGGAATATGAAACTTGATCTTTTAAATACGTGTTGTAGGCGTCGGGTATATTGTCTAACTATAAATTGTTATTTGAATAATATTATATAATCTTAATATAATAAGGTCAACGAACATTTCTACACTATATACCTATTGATGGTTGCAGTAAAAAATTAATTTTTAAGGCACGTAATGATAAATATTAAGAATTAAATTGTTTTTCGATAGAGTGGAGGACAAACCAGTTACCCCAATACTCTTTTTCTTTTGACAGAATCTTTCAATTGTAAAAATTACCAATAATTACTTGTTCTTAAAAATATCTTGAAAGCATATTTTCGCCGTATTGTTGATTGCTTAGGTACAGGTTTCGGCTTTTTGATGAATCCTAACAAGGACGAAACAGGCCGTCAATGTCTACCTGTGCCCCAGGGAACCCATTACCTTTGGCGTCCCTATCATTGGTGGCTCATGGTCTTAAAAAATGGTGAGGAGGCATAGTGCGGGTACTTAAACAAACAGTGACTAAAAACCCGTGCAACAAAACGTCTCTCTTATCCTCATCTGATCAACGACTGAATGGAGTTTCCAACAAATTACAAACTATGTCATTAATTGGGTTCATTTTTAAAACTTATAACTAATTACGTACGTACACTACTGAATAACCTGAAAAATAAAAACAAAACTTTTTAATCATACTGTAAATCACGTAAAAACGATATCTATAGCCGTAAGTTTCACGAAACCTCAAAATAAATACCTTAAGGTTAGGCAAACCAATGCTAAAACAATGGTACATACGACTGATCTATTTTTAAATTGCCCTTAATCATAATACAAATTGTTACATGCTGCTTGCGTGACTGACGTCACGTAACCATAGCGACGATGAATATCAAAGCTATGTTCGGCGTAAGGTCTTCACTTGCTTTGAGCTAACGGACACGGTCGGCTGGGACGCGCCAAAATGCACGAGTGTTTATAATTATTGTCCATCGGAGTTAACCGTGGACCTATTATGCATAGCTATATTCGGATTAAATAATGATTAATAATTCAAACATAATTATTTTTTAAGGGCTAAAATGGTAGCTGTATTGATACATTAATGTTTAATATTGTGGAAAAACTTTCCTCCTGGTTTTATTTTTTTTTTTTTGGTGAAGAGCCCCTTCGCCTACTTCACATGACGAGCCGCCACTGGTTCCTGTGTACTTCTTTAATGCTAAAGATAGATTCACTGCTTTGTCCGCCTGCCGCTAAAAATTATCTTTCTATAAATATTGGTATATTTATATTACGTTATATTATAAATTTCTCTCCTTGAAGCTTTAGAATAATTATTGTTAACCCCTTAAAATTCAAATTCCTCTCTGAGGAAAAATTTGTTATAGGGTGAGGTCCTTGTAGATTTTAATAAGAAGAATTTATTAAATTTTGCTTTTCCCACTGGTTAAAATTTATAGGTTCTTGAAAAGTTCTTAAATTGGAATCATATAAAAAGCTTACCGCTTGATCTCAATTTTGATTTTGACAGAAACGAAAAAAGTATTATATTAAGATTTGTTTTTATTTAAATTGGATAAAAATCCAATCCTTAGGAACTTTACTCACTTCCAGGTAAACATTTATAGGCTTTCCGTTTCCTTAATTTTAAAATGAACGTAAGGAAGATTACTGCAGATAAAAACTGTCAGTGACATTTCAGACCGTTGTGTTTTGTTATTTCTCTTTTTAAATCAGATTGTCCTCTTTGGAACAATAAAAAATATATCTTTACGATTTTTGTCGTATTTTGTTTAACATGTGATTTCTTTAACCTTTAACCATTGATTTTATTTGAAACGGCCTTTATCTTACTGTCTATACCAGGGATGGCGAACCTTTATACACTTACGTCCCATTTTTTCTCAAAAAAATAGTTTAATATGGCCCTGAAATGCCAAAAAACAATCTTAACTTAGGGATTAATGAAAAAAAATGTTGTTTGTTACGCGAGCATCAAATAGAAACCTAAATAATAAATACCGCGTATCGCACTACTCCAAAATTAATGATTTTTAGGAAGGAGATATTTTTGTTGCAAAGATTACGAATCTGAAAACTCTTTTTCTCGGAAACGCTTAGTTTTCAAATATTTCTTCTTAAAGTACCGTTTTGTAGAGGTTAGCTATGTCTCGGCCGCATGCATATCTTTGTATTCACTCGTTTGTGACAGCGATACTATTTTAAAGGAAGAACAAGTCAAAAGAGCAATCTTTCATAGAGACTGATGTGCTAAAACCCTCTTCGTCTTTTCTTAGGGACTTCTCAAAAAAAATAAGATACCTAGCGTGTTGATACCTCTTTGCCTTACAATGTGACCTGTAAAAAAGAGAAAAAAAGTGTTCCTCGCGTTCTCTTCACCGTGACTTCTAAATATAAAAAAAAGCAACTAACAGTTTTTGGGATCTCCGTATTATAACATCAACAATTATATATTCCAGGCTAGAGGAGGGAGGGGGGGGGGGGGGAGCAAGTACTAAAAAACAAGTGGCGTCACCATCGTGTCTGGTGAGAACCTTGAGTCAAGAAGCGGGCCATTTAAATACTTATAGTTTTGTAATTTTCTTTGTTGGCAATATTTTGGTTTTATAAGTAATAAAAATCGAATAGGTAGTAGGATTCTGAATAAACTTTTCAATGGTTCAATGCCCAACTGCTGCTGAGCTCTCAAAATGATAATTAAGTAAAATATTTAAGAAAAAAAAATATAAAACTCGTATTCACGTTGTAAATGATATAAAATCTGGGATACGCGATCGTGCTCAGTGAGCTGTTTGAAACACCCGCGCCGTACTCCGCTATTCCAGTGTTTGTTTAGAAAACTAAGCCGTGATTTGACTGGAGAGTTCGCTGCATTTAGTGCAGCAGTGGGTAAGGTTGTATATACTTTTTACGCGACTTTCTGGTATTACGATTAATGATATAGTGTGTGCGTGTCATTCTGTTTTTGTGTATCGATGACAATAAATTATTAACTATGTACTAGGTCTTTAATTTAATTATTGTGAAGATAGACCATTACTAGATATTATTATTGAAAAATCTTGTGTAAGTAGAGGGAAAAGACACACACGCAAATTTAATAGACATTTAATAAGGAAATGAATGGATTCGTGGATGTAACAAAAAAATGCTTTATAATGGTGACATTTTGCAAACCAACAAAATCCCTCTAAACGCTATTTCAAACGTGATTTTCTCGGAATCCACGAACAAACAATTTTGTAAAAACCTATTTCATATTCAGCCCCAAACATAATTCTTTCCAGCGAATCGAGAATCCGGTTTCAAGTATCAGCCAGTGCGAAGATTTAAGGGCCTGAAAAATCGAATAGCCGGATTTTGTTGGTTTGCAAAATATCACCACTGATTTCCGTGCTTACCTTAAATGGCGTACTACCTTTGTCAAAATTTTTAATAGCAAACAATTTAGGGGAAACTTTAAAACTAAGTTGAAAAAAAGTTAATCTCCGAAATAAACAATTTTAATAATAAAAAGATTACACAATTTGCAAACAGAAAAGAACGTAGGATGGACTAAATTTGTTAAAATTAGGTAAGTTTTGTTTTCAAAAATTGTAGGACACCTTAAAATTTTTACCCAGGAGCTGCCACTGCCTCGACACTAAATTGTTATTTGACAGTAGTAGATAATGTCATATTATAAGAGAATTGTGAACTGCGACGGTGGCTCAACGATGAGTTACTTGCATTCGATCGTGGCTTTCTGAGTTCGATCCTCGGAGTGGGCATACGCACAATAAAAAAAGAATGTCCGAATTTTAGTAGGTTTAAGAATGCAGGGAAGAGTGTAAAATGGAATATCTCCCAACACACCCCATTCACGCCGGTAACCAGGCCGGATGAGATCGGTTATCTCGTGGGGTACGGAAGAAGGTACACACTCCCCAATCGGTAGGTCTTGGAATGGCGCAAGAAACCGAGGGTTAGCCCTTGGGGGAAAGTGCCGCATGACTGAGGATCGTGGTTCGGTATCCACGTTAAGCTGTAGGTCCCTCGAAAGGGCCCTAGCAGGGAACAAAGAGGTCAAAAGCCCAATTCGAAAGAATGACAAGAAATTACAAAAGAATTATGTAACTCAATATTTAACAAGCACATTTTGCATGTCCGAAATTCAGTGGATTTAAGAATGCAGGGAATAGTGTAAAAGGTATCATCTCCCAACCCACCCCATTCACGCCGGTAACCAGGCCGGATGAGATCGGACATCTCGTGGGGTGCGGAAAAAGATAGACACTCCCCAATCGGTAGGTCATGTAATGGCAATAAACCAAGGGTTGATAGCCCTTGGGGGGTATCACATGACCGAGGATCGTGGTTCGGAACCCACGTTAAGCTGTAGGTCCCCTCGGGAATGGCCCTGGCAGCGAGCGAAGAGGAAAAAAGCCGAAAAAGCAAGCAATCACATTTTGCATTTTGTTATTTAGCCGACTAAAGATCAAGCTTTAACTGAATAAAAAAAAATTATAACCTAAAAAAATAATATTTTTTGATACCTTCTTAAATCACAATGGCAATGGTAATCTGCCTCCCCTTCCCCCTCCCGCCTAAAAAAAATGTCTTATTTACGCCACTACTAAACGTTATTAAAAAATATTTTCTACCCTAATGATTAAAAAAAGAGCAAATTTAATTTTCGGAATCCGCTCGCGCTACTTGCGGAATAGAAAAAGTTTTAAGTAAACAGTCAGCCTTTTGCCTTGAATGGAAAATCTGAATTGCATAGTAAGCATTAAATGTCTTAACTTTGTTAGCCAAGAAAAACTAAAAGAGTTTGGTCAAAATTTGAAGTAAAGATTTTTACTTGTGCTCAGATTAAAGCCAATTGACATCAATTTTTTGTTTTATTGTTAGTTCAACAAACTCTCGCGGAGATTATTCTTTTTCCTGCATTATTTTTGTTTAATGAAACAAACAATCTAATCGTAGGGGAGAGGGAGGCAAGAGTGAACACTTAAGCTTTGATATTTTTTTTTGTTATTAGGCAGAACTTGAAATAAACTTGCTTGCATAAAACAATCTTTATTAAACCAGTAACACAAAAATATATGTATAAAATCTTTAAACTATAAAATAATAATAATACAAAAATATTTTGAAAACCCCAAAAGTTTACTCTTGCCCCTCTGGTATGAGGCTGAACAGACCCGAACAGACCATAAACCTCAGGTGAAACATCGAATCCATATCTCATTTGACTGACTATATTTACCGCTATAATAAATACATGCGCAATAATCCTCTTTATCAGTTATTTTTATTTTCTTCACTACTTTCTTTTTTGTTTTTATACCAGATACACCAGCTGCTTCTCCATTACATGGTTGATTGGTTGGTTTAAGGCGGGGGTTGGGCGTTCGGCCCAAGCTTCTTGCACTGCAGCCTAGTGGCTTATTGTGCTCCCCTATCTTGCTAGAAAAGGTTTGTTCCTTTTATAAGGTCCAGCAAATTCCTACCAAGTTTGTCATGTGGGAGGTTATTCCCACATTGAATGTCTCCGAAGATTCTGAGTCTTCCTCGGGTCAGTGCTTCGCAGTTATATATGATACGTGAGGCGGTTTCGTCCTCATCGCCGCAAAGCCTGCATTCAATGGGACCATTGTAAATTCCTACTCGGTGTAGGTGTTTTGTTAAGCAGTGGCCTGTTAGTAGGCCGACCACTTGTTTTAGCTGGGTGCGCGTTAAAGGCATCATTCCAGTTGATAACTTTTTGGAGGGTTTTCCAATTGTGGCCCTCGCTTGGGTATGACCAGGTATCCTGTTCCATCGGAACAGGTGTTGTTGTTGTGCCCACCTGTCTGATGCTGCTTTGGTTGCCTGTTTTGATATGCCAAGGGCGGGTTCAGGGCCCCTGAGTTTTTGAGATGATCCGGCTCTTGCCAGTTCATCGGCCTTTTCGTTGCCTGCTATCCCTGAGTGGCCAGGAACCAATAGGAGTTCTACCTTGTTGTTCCTTGCGGCCAGGTCTTTCAGGTCATTTAAGCACTCCAATGTGATCCTCGATTTGAGTCGACTGGAGTTCAGGGCCTTGAGGGCAGCTTGGCTGTCTGAAATGTATATCTCTTGGTCGTGGTAGCCCTTTTCAATATTTTTCTGTACACATGCTTGTATAGCACGTATTTCTGCTTGGTATACTGTGGCGTAGTTTCCCAGGGGAATGCTGATTTCCATTCTGGGTCTTTCCCCAAATATACCTGCGCCTACTCCGTCGGGCGTTTTTGATCCATCAGTGTACCAAACCAGGCCTTTATCTAATGACGGTGGTGTCCCTTTTGACCACATGTCAGAGTCGCACCTGATGTTGAAGGGTCTGGTGAAGTTGTAGACCTCTTTCATGTGATCTGTTTGCATCTCCAAGACCTCGTCGTTGATTAGATCCGCGGCTCTTGTGTGCCCTATTCTTATGGGTTGTTGTTTCCATTCCCCATTTATTTTCATCCTGGAGGCGCTACAGCTGGCCTCCTTTCTGATGTGAATGTCTAGGGGTGGTAGTCCTAGTATTACTTCCATCGCTGCGGTGGGGGTGCTTTTCATTGCACCACTGATGCACAGGCATTACATACATTTATTTCATCCTTTGTCCCACTTAATTTTTGTTTGCTAACCATTTTATTTTTTGATTTTAAACCCGACCCACCTCCTTCTTCATCACATATTTTTTAAGAGTGAACACATGTGTTCATTCTTGCCCCAAAAAACAAATTTTTTTAATAAGCCAGCTTTTTTAACAACGCGCCACTGGCGACGTTATATACCAACATGAATTTATAGGTTAGATTTTAAAGATTTCGTAAAAAAATGGTAAGAAGTAAAAATGAACTACTACAAGCGATTAAACTATCTAAATTATCTCTTTATTGTTACATCGTATACTATTAAAAATAAATTTACCTTATTTTCGGCTTAGTTTTTTAGGAAATTCAAGCCAAAGTTGCACAGAGAACTAAAAGCACATGGCTTACACTACTGTGGCCATTGGCAGCGAAAAAATTATTAATTAGAAATGTTATTGCATTGTCTACTCTTGCCTACCTGTTTACTCTTGCGCCCCTCTCCCCTACACAATTTTTTAAGATGATATTTTTCTAGCAGTTAATTACGAACTGACCCAGATAATTCCCATTTGATTAAGTATTGGAAAATTTATGGATAAAAAGATGTCAATTAACTTTTAATGATTTATTAAGTGTTACTTTAATTAAGGTAAGGGGCCTTAAAGAAATTAACCCAAATTCCAATATAACTTTTGTAGTCTCATGAAATTTTTAATTATATTATTCTGGCTTCTTATTGATTACTGTTCATGTACTAGTTTTTATACAATTTTAAAAAATTGGCAAATACATTTTTTACTCTTTTTTTTGTGATTCATCGTGTATCCAGTGGCGTATTTAGGGGGGGCTGCCGGGCTGGACCCCCCCCCCTATCGTCTTACACCTTTTACTAATATTTTCTATTCTGCCACATTCCGCTACATTTTAACAAATTTTCAAAGTTTACAATTATCAATAGTTAAATTCTGCTACGTCTGGCAACAGTGTTTCTCGATCGTTATAGTGACACTAACAACTAAGCTCGAGCTGTCCGCCAAGTCAGCTATGCACCGTACTTGAGTTGAACAGTTAGTTTGTTTAAAACGACGTTCCTACTTACTCCCTTGAACGCCGAATTATTGTGAATTATTGTCTTAGCTGGTTTTGTATAGATTTACCGTTCACACGTTGCTAGGTAGTTTGTAAGTTGTGTGACGAAAAAATAATTCTAGTTGTAAGTAAAAATGTGAATTTTATATTAGGTAAATGTAGGTTATACCCTAGTATATTTATTTTTAATTGGCAACGACAGTAGGGGGGAGTCGGGTATTGGTGCGCACCTAAGCCAAAATTGTAATATTTATTTTTAATTGGCAACGACAGTAAACACATATGAACCTAACCACGAAAAGTAATGAATTTTTTCTAATCCCACTTCGAGATGTGCTGTTTCCTTTGCACTAAAGTGATTTGAAAAGTGGGCTATTCCGGTTAACTGAACGGATATGATTTCATATCCATTCTAGTTAGGATATGAAACTGACCAATCACAGTGGTCATATAGAGAAACCAAATTTACATGTTGTAAATTTTATTAGTCGTTTTCTGACGCTTGACAGAAGTGAGGTTAAGAATATACTTCAAAAATATGCAAATCTGTCAGATGAAATTTATTCTTTTTTAATTTAAATCAAAACATTCATCTAAGATTCTAGGCATACACAAATGGTGCGAAAATTGAAGGAATAATACCAAAATATATTTCTACCGAAGTATTGTTATTTTATAATCGAACTGATGCACTTTCTTATTTCAAAAATATCCTTATTTCTAGACACTTACTACAAGATTTAATGCATAACATGTATCTACTACATACCTACAAAATGAATTATTGGTTCTTTGCCATGCAAATATTGGTCCACCGCGATATTTTCTAATATATTTTAAACGAGGATCCAACCCCAATCGATATTAGAACTTTTATTATACGCAACAGATATAGAAAATTAACTGGTTCCTTAATAGTGCAACTTGAAGATGAGTATATAAAACCAGATAAGAAAAAAATGAATTCCATTTTTTATTACTTAAAGGTTTTAAGGTTATGTTATGTTTACAGTATTGTCACTTCTCTTTCCACGGTAACAGTGTTGCTAGTTTGTAAATTGGTGATTATTTTAAAAAATTGTAAAATAGCGAATATCAAAAATTCATATTAATGCACAAAGACCGTGTTTAACCTTTTAAAATGAATTCTACAGCTATTTTGTTGTACTTTTGGAGTTATTCTTATGCAAGCAGAAAAAAAAACAGAAACTTTTTTTTCTTCTGTGCACTTCAGCAGAACAATTAATCAAAATGGTTATAGTTAAGAAAAATAAATTGTTCAAATATATTGTTTTTTGTCTGTTATTCTGCAAAATGCCAGATGTGAGAAAGATAGATATATTTAGAGTGATTTTGTTTAAATATAAGAAATTACCCAAATCGATAAATATGTTACAGTGTAATTTGGTTCATGGATTTGCCAGCGAAATGAATATCTAAGCCGATTATGTCATACAAGTTTTTTTTTGATAATTAAGATATTAATTTAATTATATGGTATATGTTTTTTTATGCTTTGGGAAGTTTAAAATGAAAATGTCCTTCTTTAAGAAACTATAACTGAAAAACACCTAATATTACAAGTAAGAAAAAAAATCATAGATTTATGAAGCCCAGTGTATGCAACTAGCTCCATCAAGTTTGAAACTTAAAAAATTCTTATTTTTTGCTCATAAAAACATAATATTGCCAACTTTCAATTCGATTCATTAAATCGTTTTAAGATTATGGCTTATTTTCGAGAATAGAACGGGTAACAATCCGAAAAAACTTATATGACATAATCGGCTTAGTTTGATGTCTAGTATCTCCAGTTACTCTAACGCCCATAAGTTATGGGACACCCTGTATACTCTTGTTGTACAAACTACTATTTCGTTCTACGTTTTTGCGCCATCTGTTAGAATAAAAAATAATCTACATAGTCGTTTTTTATCCAACTTTTCGACCTAAAATCCACTCATAATACCATTTTCACAAATCACTGGTTATAATTTTTCATTGTTCTTAATAAATGAAAGCTTATTAACTTTTAACACTTAAGCACATATAAAAACTTGACTAACTTTTTGATTAGGGAATTGTGTACGGAAATGGAAACAAGGTCCTACGAATAAGTGATATTGTAATCTCCGAGGGCCTTTCTTACTAAAATTTGCCGGCAGTTGAGAACAACCACCCAAGGAATTAGCCAACTTAATAAATTGCCACTTCACCAGAGGAAAATAAAACCAGACCGGAGGAAAATTTTACTGCAAATATTATCGAAATTTCCTGTCAATAGGTATACAGGGTCCTGCAATAGTGTGTCAGGATTCTATAGCTCCTATATAAATTTAGATATTAATTTTATTTACTTAAATGCAGACTTATACTGTGTCACAGAGTGTATTTTAGAAAAACATTTTTCTACATAGGGTAAAGTCGCCAAAATCGTACCGTTGCCTAAATCGTACCACTACAAGTTTTTATATTAGACGATAAATTATACGACATCTATCGGACGTTGTTGTAGTATCTAACTAGAGCCAGTTGCATAGTATAATCGTTTTGCACCGATTGTGTTTCGCTAAGCGGGAAAAGCAAGTTAAAAGAATTCGGCTATTTTTATGTTAATTTTGTTGATTTTTTGCAAGGCGATATCTCATTGGTAAGTAGTATTTATATAGATATTTTTTTTAGTAGCATAGCCTGAGAAGTTCTTATAATTTTGCAGAAATTGAATTTAATTTTAGATCTATATTAGGGTTAGAATTGTATTATTTATTATTTTGATTGACAGTTTCCTAAATCGTACCACACACGCACATGAATAGTGTTCTAACGTGACACGTCTTAATAAGGACTACATGTGCGACTTTTGTTTGTAGGTACATTTAAAATTAATTTCTAAGGTGTGATAGATTTTTTAATTTTTTTTTTTTTTGTAAAATCTTAATATTAACAATAATTTTGTGTAATTTGTTGTCTTTACAACAAACTGTACTCATTTTTATTTAATATGCCCCAAAAGAACACTGTGGTACGATTTAGGAACCCACTAGTACGATTTAGGAAACCAGTTTCTTAAATCGTACCATTTTCTATTCCTTACAAAAACAGCTGTTTTTTATAAATTAAATAAAAAATAATATTTTAAAAATTGCAGTTAGGTGTCCAATAGACCGATCTATTGTTTTAAACCAAAAAATATACATTTCATTTATTCAGTTTATAAGAAAAAAAATTAAAACCAAAAAGTGGTACGATATTGGCAACCTTACCCTACATGGTGGCCTAAAAAACTGTGATAAAAAAAGTTGTATTTTTTAAAATAAAACACCCTGTATTTTATTTCATACTTATGTTTGAATTAAAGTTCTTTATAATTGTCCAAAATTTTATTTATGTTTTTATTGCCTTTGACAGTACAGTAGGGTATTCTTTACAGGTTTCGAAAGCAGATACATTCATCTTTAGGAGAACAAATGAACTATAGAAAAAAATGGTAAATATCATCTTAACGAAGCTTTAAGATAATAATAGTTTTAGATGATATAAATAGGTTCAATAAGCAGAGTAGGAAAAAAATTACCACCAGAATACACGTCACATTGTGAAAAGGGAACTTGTGTAAAAGGCTTAGCTCCGTTAACATGATATTTACTATTTTCTTCTTAATTTCATTTGTTTTCCTGAAGATGAATGCTTCTGTATTTAAAACATGTTGAGTATAACAGTGAAGGAAGACTTTGAGTTTTTATCTCTTTCCTTACAATATTACTAAAGATTGGAAAAACGATTTGATTCTGATGAGGTTTACCATTTTATTGTCATCAGTAATTTGGTTGGAGGAAAGCCAAGATCTTGAAATTTGTCAGTTTTCCATTAAGGCTAAGAATATCCAAATGAAGGAGGTAATTTGGATGGGCTGGGCGTTTAAAGAAAATAATGTAAACTAAAAATATCTCATGTGGCCCGGAATGATTTAGAAGGCACTTCTTTATAAACGGACCAGAAGAGGACAAAAACTAGGTACCTAAGTAATAATAATAATTTTATCATATTCCAAATCGACATGATATAAACAAAACTCTGTTCCTAACTTGTTGTTGCTTCTATAAACAAACCTACATTATATTATAATGTATTTATGTTGTTTAGGTAATGATAAATTTTTAAAAAATTAGGCTATAAAAATGTGGCTCTTTTGGAGCCTTGTTCAAGTGTTGTCAAGATTTGATTTGACACAATAAAGAAGTGATTATATGTAATTAAATAATCATGTAATATTATGATTTAAACAAATTTTAATTTATTTGACAGTTTGCCATATCAATACGTGTTACACTGACAACCCGCCTACAAATCAGTCAAATTAATAACACTCATATAAATCACCATGTCTTTTTTATTTTATACCACCATACCGTTATAAAAAGCCATATTATACATATTTGTGGGCTTATTAAAGCGTGGTAAATGTGTTGCGACACAGGTCCGATGGTTTATGTATATTGAATATTTCAAAAAGTTGCCCTAGTTACACACTAATGCTCTGCCATTTAGTTATCTTAGGTTTTATTTTATTACCCAAACCAATGGAAAAAAATGAGTTCATTACGTCTATTTTTTTTGTACATTTGTTATACAATGTGTTTTATGGTGAATGCAACCTTAGACGTTTATGGAAAACAAGTAGGTAATACGTTTTCTTCAAAAATTTGGTTGTTCAGATAAACAACAATGGTCTATCGTTTTAAAATATTTTCAGCATGTATAATCCTATTATATTATTTTCTAATTCCCCCATAGAATTCCACGAATATTTTGTATAAAATGTCATAGGTATGTCTAAATTCAATTGTTTTTAAGATATTGACGTTTAAAATATTCCATTTTCAGACTTTGACAGGCTATAATACTGGAACGGCGCATCTTAGAGAAATATGTTTTTTACCTCCCTTTCAGTTTTTTATTCTATATCTAAAAATTACAACAAACCGTAAAACATGTTAATCCGAAAGTTGGTATTTTTGGATAGAGAATAAAAAAACTTAGATAGGGAGGTGAAAATCCTTTTTCTCTTAGATGCGGCGTTCCAATGCTACAGCCTGTCAAAGTCTGAATATGGCATATTTTAAACGTCAATATCTCAAAAACAATTAAATTTGGACATATAACATTTAATACAAAATATACGTGGAAGTGTATAGGGAATTAGAAAATAATATAATTTACAGCGTCTGTATGAATACTGGCAACATATGGATGATTGACATGATTTTACGAGAAAAACTTATTCTTCATAAAAAGTTTTGCTTACCTTAAAAAGTGATATTGTTTTAAAAATTACAGTTATAACGTACAGGGTGGTTAAAAAACACGAAAATATGTTAATATTCTAAGAGTAAAGTAACAGTAATCTACATAATACAAACAAATTTATTGAAAATTAGTTATTGAGTCGGAATATAAAGGCACAGCCACCTACTAAGATTTTTTTAAAAATTTTTTTGTTTAGATAACGGCAAATTTTGTGGTTGCGAATTTTGGAAGAATAAAGAAACTATTCATCTTAGTAAGCTTCAGCTGAGCCACCATCATTTTCAATGCATTTCACTAGGTTTTTTCTAAATCTTCGAACTGTGTTTTTTGTTTCAACTTCTTGTAAGTCGTTGCAGGCTTGTATAATTCTGTTTCTTAATTCATTGCTATTGGCAGGTCTATCCTTATAAACGATTTCTTTTAATCTTCCCCATAGGTAGTAATCTAAAGGGGTGAGGTCAGGTGACCTTGCAGGCCAATTCGTAAATTGGTTGTCATTGTACGTAGCGCGCCCAATCCATCTATTTGTAAAATTTACATTAAGCAATTCCCTTACTTGTGAGGAAAAATGGCAAGGTGCTCCATCAAGTTGAAATATTAATCCATGCCTTATTGCTAATGGCAACTCTTCAATTAAGTCCATAAATTCTGTTTGTAAAAAATTTAGAAAAATGTTCCCATTTACATTATTATCAAAAAAGACCGGTCCTAAAATCATATTATTGACAATACCACACCATACGTTTATTTTTTCTGAAGTTTGACTTCTGCATTCAACCACCCAATGAGGATTTTCAGTACTCCAACAGCGAGAGTTTTGCGACGAAAAAATGCCATTAGTAGTAAACATCGCCTCATCGGTAAACAATATTTTAGTGTTTGTAGTGATGCTTTTTTAAAACTTTTCCTATAAAATTAACATTAAACCCCAAATCCCGATGTCGTTGAGTTAAACTTACTTTCGGATGTTCCTGTACATGAAGCAGAATATCTAATTCATCTTCAATTTCACCATCATCTTCATTTCGTGCTGCGTCATTTAATTTAAAAGAATTTGGGGAACAAGCTTTAAATTTTGTTATGATACGAGCTACTGTGGAATGGGTGATATTGCCTCGTTCAGGATGATTTGCATTAAATTCGTCTGCAGTATCTCTAATTGAACGGTAGTTATTGCCCACAATAAGCACAATTTCCACTTTTTCTTGATTACTAAGTCGCATTTTCAAGAAATTAATTTTTAACTATTACATTGACATCTATTTAATCACTTGCTTGTTTCTTAGGTAACTTAATGATAAAAAAAATTAAGTAGGTGGCTGTGACTTTATATTCCGACATAATATTTAACACTCAATAACTAATTTTCAATAAATTTGTTTGTATCATGTAGATTACTGTTACTTTACTCTTAGAATATTAACATATTTTCGTGTTTTTTTAACCACCCTGTACGTTATAACTGTAATTTTTAAAACAATATCACTTTTTTAGGTAAGCAAAACTTTTTATGAAGAATAAGTAAAATCAAAGATAAAAAAGTTTTCCATATGTTGCCACCTACATATGTCCCCTTTAATTTTTAAGAGCCTTCTATACCAGCGTGAAACGCGGCATCGTTTCCTGTCTTATCTAATTACAAATTTAATACATAGCGCCCTTTGTAAAACAAAATACGAATTAGCTTTTTTATTAAGCATAAAATTATCTTTCAAACGAGCCAAAATTTATGAAAATTGCATAAAATATGTGATAGATATAGTACTTTTATTAATAACTTATTTACCAGCAGTTTCCCCACCCTTATTATTGAAGATACAAAAAAATCTTAAGGATCAAACTACAGCAAGGCTGAATAGGCTTTCCATTTCCGATATCAGAACAGTACCTTAATGTAGCTATTTTTCAAATAAATTGAATTTTGTGTCCAGTCAGTTACGTCCTCTAGAGGCAATCTTACAACTTTAAAAATAATTTTCAGTATTTTCTTCTTGCCGGTTTACCTATAAAAAAATGTTCCCTAAAATACTTTCTAAGATACAGCAGCTGGCCGACCTTAGCGGGACACCCGGTATATTAAATTAGACAAAAACATTGCGTTCTCTTGGCCCGAATGATAAACCGGAAGTTGTAGCTTTTAGATAGGGAATAAAAAATTAAGCTAGGGAAGTGAAAACCATTTCTCTCTAAGATGAACCGTTCCAATGTTACAGCCTGTCAAAGTCTGAAAATGCCATATTTTAAACGTCCATATCTTAACATATTTTTAAAAACCCAAGTTATATTCGGCACGGTTTTTTGGCCCACCCCGTATACTCCAGCATAATTTTAAAATGTTCACCTCAATGGTCTTACAACTTTTTGTATTTCGAATTAGTATCTAATTCTTAAGATAAAGGAGGAAATTAACTGTTAACTGTCACCCTGCACTTATTTTTTAAATTAGCACAACATATGTCACATAGCGTCGACGTAGTTTAATATAATATATGAGTTGTTTGATATTATCAAACAACTCAACAGATTGTGTTACCGCAAGCGAAGAAGCGGGTAAGAGATAATTCTTTATTTTTCCCAGGTTTGGCAACCTATTTCCCATATGTAAACCAAATTTCATACAATGGTTTCAGTAGTTTTTAATTTATCTTTACGGACATACAAAACATCTCTAGTTGTCCATTTTGACAAATCCTAAAAATTATCATTATCTCCTAATTTACCAATAAGTTAAATTTCGATACAAAACCGAACGTTCCCTAATAATGTTGAATCGAAAGGTCTCCAATATTTTTTCGTAATACATCGCCGAGCAAAACTATTTTTTGTTTTGATTCTTTATTTATTTTGCTTTTAAAAAGGGACAAAGGAATTATATAAGGAAAGTAAACGTGTTCAATTGATTCCTGGTGGTTAAACGGCAAGCAACGCGCGCGATTTGGCGATGGAAATTATCCACGGGGATAGTTTATCGTACGTTCATCCCTTAAAGAGCTTACCACTGGCTTCAATTGTACGCGTACCACGTTTTTTTTTAACTTCAGCATTCGGAAATCATCCTAATATACAGAACGCTCCGTTCCCTAGAAAGGTAAGTCATAATTTTTGTTATAAAATAGGCTAAATACGGTTCCTAGTAACTTTTTTCTGAAATAATGACTTTTTGACATTCTTTGCATGTTTCCATTTATATAACGTATTTTATTTTCTTTTTCCCGTGTTGCATGAAACTTACGTAATCAATATTAAACGCGCGTTGAACAAACGACAAATCTTAAAAATGAATTCATGTTGAAATAGTCGTTCAAGCGCGAGTTTACCTCGCGTGATATGTATGCTGCCTTTATTTTCTAATATACCGGGTTAGTAAAAACTTCCGGAACGCTTAAATATCTTGAAAATCGTCAAACCTACGCTTACAGAATTCAGCATTTGAGGGTTTCTGGGCTTGCGGAATTGAACAGTGATATCGACACTGATGCCAGATTTTCCAGTTTTGTGCTACACGCAGTTGTTTTGTTATTTTAAACGGAACACTCTTTATATTTTTTACTGCAATGAATTGGGCGTCTCAATATTAGCAGGTTCCCAAATTTTTAAAATAGTATCTCTTCTAGTTGCTGAGATATGACAACACAGCATTATCCAGAAAATTAAATTAACATTTTATTTTTTCAGAATAAGCATTAAGGGATCAAACAGACCTACGCGACCACGCGTCAGCGGCGCGTTGGCCGCCATGTAATCAAATGGCAAATATCGCCCGCGAAACTTAAAGCTTCAAACAGACCTACGCGGAATCGCTGCGTCCGGGCGTTTCGCGGGCGATATTTGCCATTTGATTACATGGCGGCCAACGCGCCGCTGACGCGTGGTCGCGTTGATCTGTTTGATCCTTTAAACTTGTCGAGAACGCCCGAAAATATAAATATCTCATAAACAGTAGGCGCTGCTTCATATTTTCGAGCATTTCCGACAAGTTTATTGCTCATTCTGGAATACCTAATTTAATTATTTTGAAAATGATGTGTTGTCATATCTCAGCAACTAGAAGAGAAAAAATTGGGGAACTTGCTAAGTTTGGAACGCCCAATTCAGTTCAGTAACATTAAGGAGCATTCCATTTAAAATAACAAAACTAAAACTATGTGTAGCGCAAAACTGAAAAATCCGGCAACAGTGCCGATATCACTGTTCAATTCCGCATGCCAAGATATCTCCAAATGCTAATATTTGTAAGCGATGCTTTGACGATTTTGAAGATATTTAAGCGTTTTTAAATTAAAAAAATTTAAAAATATAAACGACATGGATTTTAAATGAATTTGTTCCATCTTTTACATTCTCACTATACTCAAACGCATACATTTTATGAAAAAGTCGTTAAATGACAATAAAGTTTAAATGTTATCCTAATTTTCAGAAAAAAAACTAGAGTATTTAAAAAAAATTTAAAAATAAATAATTTTTGAAATTTTTTTTTAATGAATTTTAAAAATTAAAAAATGGGCTGATGCAATTTTACCCATTTGAAAATAACCATTTACTTTTATGGCATGAACTTGCATGTAAAATATGCAGTGCTGCATTCCATGTCAAAACATTTTGTCAAAATATAAATAATAATAGGCAGTAAATTGAAAACTAAAAAAAACATTGTTCTTATTGTTCATCAAAAACTGCTTAAGCAGTTTAGAGTCTTTCCTTTCTTGCGTCTGATCCTAATCTACTTATGAGCCATGATATGACGAAACGCATCTAGGGATGGACCCGACGAAATTAAAGGAAACTCTTTATTTAACTCTGTACTTATATGCTTTAATCGGCTTTTTACACGTATTTGGCAGTTTTTATTAGTGACCCTTTATATTGTAAATACGTTCTAAGGTTCTTTACTAAAAGGATTAAAAATTAATATTATACCGAGTGATTCACGACCAGCTTGCATTAGAACTTTTGAGGAAACTACTGAAAACGTTTTTTTTGAAAATCTGTAGGTTTAAGTTTATCGATATGCTCTCTTAAACTAAAATAATAACATGTTTCTGTCACTTCCGGTTATACCGGAAGTAGCTTTAACTTTCATTTTTTAAATACAATATAGCATTTTTTTATTATATTTTTTAATTTATTTTATTTCACATATTTATTTAATACCACACAATATACACGGTGATGTGTAATGAATTCGCCATAGAGCGTATAAAAGTTGTGAGGTATAAAAAAATATTTGTTCTAAAATTATTTTTAAACATACAGGATGGCCCAGAAAAATAGGACAATAAAATAATACATTTTTAAAATGGAACACCCTATATATTCTAGCATTTTTTGTTTCCTTAAAAAATTATCTATATGACGTCACATTTAGTTTTTTAATTTTTTGCAACGTTGCCAAACAAAATGTAAAATTTTGGAAAAAATATGATTAGGTACCTGTATTTCTCAATAAGAGGATCGAAAATCGAAAATTTCTTATAAGCTCTTAAGTTTAGGGTTAGAAAAACTGTCTTAAATCTTTATGTACCCAAAATTTTGTACAGGGTATTTTCTGTTGACCTCCAAATATACAAAATTTAAAAATACAATAACTCTGTTTTTTCAAAAGAAACACCCAATATTTATTAGGCTCGTCTAATAGATATTGTAAGTATCTTTTATTATTGTTAAGTCATACTATACCTAAATTTACTAAACTGCTGGACAATTGCTTTCGAGTAAGAAAAATTTCGCCTAAATTTAACAGTTAAGATTTTCTGAACCAGATATGATATCGACCTACGGTTTTGGGTGGTTAATAGATTCATCCCTTGGGAAACAATTGTCAATGTTGGATTTTCTTTAATTGTCAGAAAATGTTATATACAGGGTGTTAAAGAAAACGATGATTTTTGCTCCAATTTTAATGGCGTGTAACTTTTATAATATTATTGTTAAATTTTATCACTCTACGTCAATAAAATAACTGGTTCATAGCAAAGAAAGTAATTTGTTAAATTTTTGATATCTGCTATATTTTAAGAAATACCGATTTTTTTGGAAAACCTTGCTTAATTTCAACACATTGGTAGCTAGATCTCAGTGTGAGTTGTATCGTGCAAACTTTATGAGTGATTATTATACCTTATGAAAAGCTTGTTTATGTTCAGTAACAATAGTTGTACCTAAATGTTATGATGTGCAGTGGCGTACTTATAAACACCTATATGTCTATGGTTTATGAGTATAGTGTTAGAAAATTAGAAATTAATAAATACACTTTTTCCAAAAATTAAATTAAAAAAATTATCTTTGTTAAAATTTTGTAAACACACTGTATAAAATACCTGTAGTGCGATATGAAAAACTGATAAATAAGAAAAAATTCACCTAATCTAGGGGCGAGTACTTTCCAATATAAAACAATCGTGAAAAATTGTGAGATACTCATAAACCATAAACATATATGTAGGTGTTTATAAGTACGCCACTGTACATCCTAACATATAATTATAAGGTATAATAATCACTCGCAAAGTTTGCACAATACAACGCACAGTGAGTTCTAGCTACTAATAAGTGTAAATAAAGCAAGGTTTTCCAAAAAAATCGGTATTTCTTAAAATATAGCAGATATCAAAAATTTAACAAATAACTTTCTTTGCTATGAACCACCGATTTAATTGACGTAGAGTGATAAAATTTAAAAATATTATTGTGAAAGTTACACGCCATTATAATTGAAGCAAAAATCATCGTGTTCTTTAACACCCTGTATATAAAATTTTCTGACAGTTAAAGAAAATCCAACATTGACAATTGTTTCCCCAGGGATCAATCTATCAACCTATTAAAACTGTAGGTCGATATCATATCTGGTTCAGAAAATATTAACTGTTAAATTTAGTCAAACTTTTTCTTGCTTGAAAGCAATTGTCCAGTAGTTTAGTTTTGCCAATACTTCGATTTTTTAATTTAAAAAAAAATAACTTTATTCAAAGTAAGGCGTTATTTGGAAAGAGGTTTAAGGAAGTATATAGAAGTGGGCGGTAAACATTTTTCACATTTATTGAAATTATTTTAATTCATAACTTTTATTACAATTTCTTGTCAAAACTGAACAATTATTTTTGTTGAAAATAAAAACTTCCATGCAATGTGGTTAAAAATGCAAAGATCTCGAAAACGAATAGTTTTAATAAAATAAATAAAGTATACCTTTTTTCTGTATGAATGGCCATTCTATTATAAACATTTTAATCAGAATCCCAATAAAAATAAAAAAAAATTTTGACAGTAACGGGTTCAACTAGTACCCCCTATCAGTTATTTGAAAAACAAGAATAATTCATAAGACTTACCCTCAACAATCCCCAACTATAAATTTTCATATTTATATCACACACAGCTGGAACTATGAGAAAAAATTAATTTAAAAATTTTAATTTAACACCGTTGTATCTCATTAACGACCAATATTTTACTAAGGCACACACATTAGCTATCACCCTGTATAAAATAGACTTAAATTAACGTCACATACATTGTACTTAGTGGTGAAAGAGACAGCCTACCCAATAAACTAAAATGAATTTTAAAGAAAACATGGGCTTTTGAAAATCAAGTTATTTTTTTACTATCCATATTTAATGAAAGCAGTGTATTATAATTTTTTAAATTTGCAATTATTTGAAAACGGCTATAAACACTTATATTGCAAACAAAGAATATTATGATTTCTATTTCATTTAGTCAAATAATAATTTTTAAACAAATAACTTTGGGTGAGATTTATGACAAGGGGTGTAGAGATATTTTGAATTTAATGGTGTTTATCTATTTTATACATGGTGTTCATAATAAGATTTCTAAAACGACACATTTTTTAAAAAAATTCTCAAGTTTCTCAAATGGAACACCCTGTTATGTTTTTTGGCTAATTGATGTAGAATTCATAATATTTTTTGTTTGTAATACAAGTGCTTCTAGCCGTTTTCAAAATAATTGCAAATTTTAAAAATTATAATACACTGCTTTCATTAATTATGGAATAAGTAAAGAAATTATAACACACAGTCTGCTCCAATAGTTTATTAAAGGGGTTTCTTTTCAGAAAAGCCTTAAGAGTAATCCGTACATGTTTCGAACTTTCATCATCAGCGGAATATTACTAATATATAAAGGAAAAAAATATTATAACATATAAATAAAAATTAGGAAAATTGGAAGGTTTTTTAGGCCTAAATTATAACTTTTGGGAACATTTGAAATTTAATTATTAAATTCATAGCAAGGTCAAAGCACAAAATTTTGTGAAGCTAAATAGAGTATTTCCACAAAAGTTATGGTTTCTAGATATTATTTGATAATATTAGTATAGTTAAATCAATCAGGGAGATACTGTATAATAAGAGAAATTTAAGTAAATAACTTTTGAACTTACGTTTACCCGAATATATGGTAAATATTTGTTTTAAAACACTTAAATGACCTTAAAGGTATTTGTCATTACGACTCCTGTTCAGTTCTATAAGCGACCCTTGACTTCATTATTGTACTTTGCAATTAAAATTAAATAACGTTTTCCATCTACGACACATTGACACCCCAAAGTAGTATATTCTGCGTCAAAATTTTTGATTTAAGTGTTATTTGGAACTTTTTATAAAGGGAATTCGAACAATATTTCTAAATTCTTCTTCTAAGTTACTAGCATCATGCGAAGTTATATATCTCTATATATTAAAAACATTGCGTTCTCTTGAAGCGAATCCTGTCCATATTTATCAATTGATGTTTAAAAAATTATTAGAAAGTTATTTTTATAAAAAAAATAATACTCAATATTTTTTACATTACTATGAACTTTAGGATTTTCATTGGCTTATATTTTCACATACATACGATTTGTAGGGTTATCTAAACTACTGGACAATTGCTTTCGAGCAAGAAAAATTTCGCCTAAATTTAACAGTTAATATTTTCTGAACCAGATATGATATCGACCTACGGTTTTGAGTGGTTGATAGACTCATCCCTTGGGAAACAATTGTCAATGTTGGATTTTCTTTAACTGTCAAAAAAATTTATATACAGGGTGTTAAAAAGACGATGATTTTTGCTCCAATTTTAATGGCGTATAACTTTCACAATAATATTTGTAAATTTTGTCACTCTACGTCAATTAAATTACTGGTTCATAGCAAAGAAGTAATTATTGGCAAATTTTTTATATCTGCTATATTTTAAGATATACCGATTTTTTTGGAAAACTTTGCTTTATTTACACTTATTAGTAGCTAGATCTCAATGTGCTTTGTATTGTGCAAACTTTGCGAGTGATTATTATACCTTATGAAAAGCTTAATTATGTTCAGTATCTAACAATAGTTGTACCTAAATATTAGGATGTACCGTGGCGTACTTATAAACACCTATATGTTTATGGTTTATGAGTATCTCACAATTTTTCACTATTGTTTTATATTGGAAAGTACTCGCCCCTAGATTAGGTGAATTTTTTCTTATTTTTCAGTTTTTCATATCGCACTACAGGTACATTATACAGTGTGTTTACAAAATTTTAACATAGATAATTTTTTTTATTTAATTTTTGGAATGAATGTATTTATTAATTTCTAACTTTCTAACACTATACTCATAAACCATAGACATATAGGTGTTTATAAGTACGCCACTGCACATCATAACATTTAGGTACAACTATTGTTACTGGACATAATCAAGCTTTTCATGAGGTATTATAATCACTCATAAAGTTTGCACGATACAACGCACAGTGAGATCTAGGTACCAATAAGTTGAAATAAAGAAAGGTTTTCCAAAAAAATCGGTATTTCTTAAAATATAGCAGATATCAAAAATTTAACAAATTACTTTCTTTGCTATGAACCAGTGATTCAATTGATGTAGAGTGATAAAATTTAACAATATTATTATGAAAGTTACACGCCATTAAAATTGAAGCAAAAATCATCGTTTTCTTTAACACCCTGTATATAAAATTTCCTGACAGTTAAAGAAAATTGTTTCCCAAGGAATGAATCTATCAACCACTCAAAACCGTAGGTCGATATCATATCTGGTTCAGAAAATATTAACTGTTAAATTTAGGCGAAATTTTTCTTGCTCGAAAGCAATTGTCGAGTATTTTAGTTCTAATAATTTATTATAACCCCTCCCTCCCCTATTAAATACCACCTTTTTATTGGCGAAAAAAATTTAATTACTTGTTTAGTTTTTTGTAATTCACTTTCAAAAAACCCCATAATGTAACATCAATTGAGGGTGGGATATCTTAATATTTGTTACTATCGATTTTAACAAGAAACTGTAATTATACAAGTGGTATAACGATTAATGGTGTGCATCTCTTAAAAATAAGTTTAATTGTGAGTGTTCTAAAAATGTAGGGAATATGTTGTTTTAAATGGAACAACGTATCTTTCTTTATGGTATTAAAACTTCGATCGGTCCTTATTCAATTCCAAAGTAATCATTTTGCCTACACATGCGACGCTGCCAAGATATGATTTTTTTAAATAATTTTTATGGAAAAAGAAAGTTCATATAATATTAAAATGGCTGTATTTTTAAAGAGATAGATTAAAGCATTTATGCTTGCCAAAATTCAGATAAAGGATATCCTGTAGTAGTCAAGCATGTAGAATCTTATAATAATATAAACTTAAATATAGTTGGCATAAGTAACATTTTTGATACAAAACTTAATATTTTCTAATTCTAAGTAATACCTATGTCAGTTTTCGTAATTTTTTTAAATAAAGGCATCCTGCATTTAATCATTTCGAAAAAATAACTTTAAAATTTTTCATTTAAAATTAGTATTTAATACTATATTTTAATATTGTTCACATTCAGAGCTGTTTAAAATATTCTTTTTTAAATTAAATTTGGCTCGTCTTAAAGATGGCTCGTCGGGTTAGGAAAAAAGAGCATTCTATTACAATTAATTTGATACCGATAATAAACAAAATAGCGTGCCCTCTATATAAAAAAATTTAAAAAAAAATGTCAGGGACATAAAATGAGACATGGTTGTATTTGAAATGTCATGTAGAGTCAAGAAAAGGAAAAATATACCTACCGTGAGGCACTCTGTATGAAAAATAGCGATATCGATCGTACTTACTTAGCACACGATCGCTATCGCTATTTCTCTTACAGAGTGCCAGACCAGGTGTCCCATTTATACACCGAGAACTGCCAGTTTACTTCAAAATTCTTATAAAAATCCTCCAAATTTCATTCCATTATCTTTAAAAACAAAAAAGTTATAGGGGTGAGCCACGTTCCGCGGACACCAGCCAGGGGCGAAGACCAGTACCCCCTCGAGTGTTACAAAATGGGTGTTTTGTTTAGTTTGAGACTTGGAAATTGAAAGGCGTATAAAGGGTCAGTATTTTTTTAGAAGTCACTTTTGTGAGTAGGAAGGGGTTTGGAGCCGGGCTACGCTCTATTTTTTTAGCCCCCCTCAGCCAATTTCTGGATCTGCCTTTGACCCCCGAACAACTTGGTTTTGCCATTACTTTTGATCGATCCTGTATAATTTTTCACAACGGATTTTTAAAGGACTCAAAATTGTGTTTGCTTTTTTTCGCTATAGCTTCCTTACTTTACCATCACCATATATATCAGCCACACCCTGTATACAAAATATACAATTAAAAAAAGGACACAGTCCCGCGGGAACAAGCTGGTTTAAAAAATAATAATAATATTCAAATAATATTTATAAAATACATTTTTACTTTTAATATACCTGCTATATCGATACAAAAATCGTCAAGAACACAGGAAACAACTCGAACGAATTAGGCTTTTTTTCTGCTTTTTTTTCGGCTTTTTTGTTATCTTTACCCAAGTAAAAATACGCATTGCTTTGAATCATCGTTACTTGATTACCAGTGGTTGTACGGGTCGGAGCTTTTTCGCGCGCGATGCCCGGAAACCACCCCGGGGTGGTTTTTCGCTAACCAGGGTTCTCTATAGCTCATCACTGGGTTCAAGTATTCTTCGGTACCGTTTCGGGCGTGTTTTTTTCTTCGGGCAACCTAAAAAAATGCAGTGCTCTGTCCCTTGAAAGGTAAATATTTTTTAAATTCTTATTTTGTATTTTAATATGGGGCCCTTGATGGGTATCTGACTTTTTTTATGTGATTGGTAAAATTGCATTTTTTGATAATGCACGGTGGTCGTTACGCAACGTTTTTTGTCGTCTCCTATAACGGTAATGATTAAACGGTTGTATAACTATTAGGGGCGGTACAAATATTTTTTGAATTCAACGTCCGGAACACGTTCAGAGTGATTTCGCATACACACTTTAAAATTACAAATTCAACGCGAATGGACAATTTTTGGCTCCGTGAAATAAGCTAGATATTGGTAACATTTTGCCAACCAATAAAATCCCGCTAATCGATTTTTCAGACGCTAAAATCTCCGCACTAGCTGATACCTGACACTTGATTTTCGATTCGCTGGAAATAATTATATTTGTCGCTGAATATGAAACAGGTTATTATAAAAATGTTTGTGCAGATTCCGAGATAATCACGTTTGAAATAGCGTTTAGAGGGATTTTATTGGGTTGCAAAATGTCACCATTGTAATCCAATGCGAGTAAATCACTTGTAAAAAACATTAGGGGAGCGGCGATATTTACCGTATAGTTAAGCGGGGATTGGATTTTTGTGCAAATTACCAACTTTATAACGTACATTTCATAAACTTATATGATATATTTGTTAATACATAATGACGATATACTTCTAAATATTTATTGCGTGTTAAAAAAATTGTAAAATACGGTTGTACGCGAAAGCGTCGGGTAACAGGTGCGGATCCAGGGGAGGGGCTTACGAAATGGGTGTATTGTTTACTTTGAGCCTTGAAAATAGTATAGGGCGTATGAATGGGGTCAGTATTTCTTTTAGAAGTCACTTTTGAGAGTAGAAAGATTTTTAGAGACGGGGTACGTTTTTTTAGATGTCACTTTTTTTTTTAGTCTTAGCGGAATCTTGGATCCGCCATTGTTGGGTAATACATTATAATTCACGTGTAGTTTTGTACAGCTTTTAGAGAGGTTTACAAATAAAAATATTTAATGTTGGGGGGGGGGGGGCGGCAAAATAAAGGTTTCAGGTCAAGAGTAAAAGAAAAGGTTCGTGGCGTGCTGAAATGTTTCCGCCTTTTGAAAGTGATTTCTAGAAAAAAACAAACAAACAAGCGACAATCAAATTCGCTATAAGTTTAGGAAAAAATATTTTTGAAAAATGACAAAAGAAGAAAGATTTTGCATGAGTTACATTTTGGCATATAATATAACCCAAGTTAATTTTTTTTTAATGGGAAGATACCACTTATGATCTTTTTGAAAAGTAATTTTAAAGAGAAAATTGAATATATATATCCCATTGTTTTTAATTTATTAATATTAATTTTCATTGCTCCAGGGTGGGGACTTTCATTGAAGCAAATTCGGTAGAATGTTGGAAAAAATTATAAAAATATGTGTGAAAAATGCAAAAACATGTCAATTGAGATGTTTTGTGTTCATCGCATACTCATAACATAACAAAAATTTGGGTTTTCAACCCACTTAAGGGGGTGAAACACCCAACCAAATTTTTTTACAATAAAAAATAAAGTAGAATATGCAATTTTCTCTTTAATAGAGCTTTCTAAAAAAGTGGGTGCTACAAAACTGGTACCGATCTTTTCATTTAAGAAAATGAAGTTGAGTTATGTTTCACCTTATACAGGGGGTAAAAAAAAATTCTTTGGTAAAAATGTAGCACATAAAAAAAATCTCAATCGACAACGTCTATTTCCATTTTTAAAAAATATTTTTTTCTGAACTTCTAGCAAATTTGTTCCAATTAAATAAGTTTTAATTTTAATAAGTACAATAACACACAGTGTGTCCAAGGATGGTTGGTTATAAACTATACTGCACTTGTAAAATTTGTTGTTTTCAGGTTTTCGTTAAGAAAGTATCTTCATAATTTGTTTTGCCTGTTATACAGGGTGCAATTTTTAACTGGAATAAATTTATTTGCTACAAAAAATACGGCTGCGTTAAATTTTAGTTTGGCATACTTTTTTCGTGTTTTCATAAAATATACCAATTTTTTTTGGGTAGAAACGGCCCCCAATTTTTTTTTATAAAGGTATGTATTGTGACATCTTGTTGGAAAGGGCATAAAAAAGAGAAAACGATCCACTATTTACTTTTACATTTCGGTAATCTAGAAAATCTGGCCATTTAAGTAATAATAATACTACAATTTTTAGTGGGTCGTATTCCATTTTTTATACCCTTTTCAACAAGACGTCACAATACATACCTTTACATTTGAAAAAAAGTGAGGGGCGGTTTCTACTCCCAAAAGGGATAAATTTCATGAAGATGCGAAAATAGTCATACCTACTAAAAATAAACGCAGCTGTAGGACTGTATATTTTCAACAAATAACGAGACTTTATAATACTGAATTTATTCCAGTTAAAAATTTAATTCTGTATAAATACGGAGACACATTAAAAACTTTGATTTTGTTGTATAAAAATTTTTCAATCAAACTTTCTTGAAGCAGTAGTAAGAAAGAGATTAGACGAATAAATCGTAAAGCCAAATAGAGGCTTTCCACAAAAGTTATGGTTTCTAGGTATTATTTGATAATATTAGCATAGTTAAGTCCATCTGTGGACACACTGTATAATAAAGGAAATTTAAAAAAATAACTTTTGAACTTAAGTTTACCCGAACATATGGTAAATATTTATTTTAAAATACTTAAATGACCAAAAAGGTACGTGTCATTACGACTTCTGTCTACTTCTATAGGCGACCCTTGACTTCATTATTGTACTTTGCAATTAAAATTAAATATCGTTTTCCATCTACGACCCATTGACACCCCAAAGTAGTGTAGTGTTATTTAGAACTTTTTATGAAGGGAATTCGAACAATATTTCTAAATTCTTCTCCTAAGTTACTAGCATCATGCGAAATTATATCTCTATATATTAAAAAAATTGCGTTCTCTTGAAATGAATCCTGTCCATGTTTATTAATGGATGTTTAAATACTTTGTAAATTTGAACTTTACAGATATTGGAGAATATGAAAAAGTTATTTTTATTAAAAAAATAATAATTCTCAATATTATTTACATTACAATGAACTTTAGGATTTTCATTGGCTTATATTTTCACAAACGTAGATTTGCAGGGTTATCTAAACTGCTGGACAATTGCTTTCGAGCAAGAAAAATTTCGCCTAAATTTAACAGTTAATATTTTCTGAACCAGATATGATATCGACCTACAGTTTTAAATGGTTGATAGATTCATCCCTTGGAAAACAACTGTCAATGTTGGATTTTCTTTAACTGTCAGAAAATTTTATATACAGGGTGCTAAAGAAGACGATGATTTTTGCTCCAAATTTAATAGTGTGTAACTTTCACAATAATATTTTTAAATTTTATCATTTGACGTCAATTGAATCACGGGTTTATAGCAAAGAAAGTAATTTGTCAAATTTTTGATATCTGCTATACTTTAAGAAATACCGATTTTTTTGGAAAACCTTGCTTTATTTTAACTTATGGGTAGCTAGATCTCACTGTGCGTTGTATCGTGCAAACTTTGTGAGTGATTATTATACCGTATGAAAAGCTTCATTATGTTCAGTAACAATAGTTGAACCTAAATGTTATGATGTACAGTGGCGTACTTATAAACACCTATATATCTATGGTTTATGAGTATCTCACAATTTTTCACGATTTTTTTATATTGGAAAGTACTCGCCCCTAAATTAGGTCAATTTTTTCTTATTTTTTAGTTTTTCACATCGCACTACAGGTATATTATACAGTATGTTTACAAAATTTTAGCAAAGATATTTTTTTTTATTTAATTTTTGAAAAAATGTATTTATTAATATATTATAACTTTCTAACACTATACTAATAAACCATAGACATATAGATGTTTATAACTACGACACTGTACATCATAACATTTACAACATTACAACTATTGTTACTGAACATAATCAAGCTTTTCATAAGGTATAAGAATCACTCGCAAAGTTTGCACGATACAACGCACAGTGAGATCTAGCTACCAATAAGTTTAAATAAAGCAAGGTTTTCCAAAAAAATCGGTATGTCTTAAAATATAGCAGATATCAAAAACTTGACAAATTACTTTCTTTGCTATGAACCAGTGATTCAATTGACGTAGAGTGATAAAATTTAAAAATATTATTGTGAAAGTTAAACGTCATTAAAATTGGAGCAAAAATCATCGTCTTCTTTAACACCCCGTATATAAAATTTTCTGACAGTTAAAGAAAATCCAATATTGACAATTGTTTCTCAAGGGATAAATCTATCAGCCATTCAAGCCGTAGGTCGATATTATATCTGGTTCAGAAAATATTAACTGTTAAATTTAGACGAAATTTTTCTTGCTCGAAAGCAATTGTCCAGCAGTTTAGTTCTTATAATTTATTATTGGGCTAATTTTTACTATTTTGTAGATCTTGACATTCTGATTAAAATTGTCCATAACCGTAATCCAATTCTATGACTAGTTTTTGAGATATGGCCTGCTTTATCAACGTTTTTATTTTTCTTTATTCGTTGAAAATGAGGCCTTAAGTTTTGTATCACTTATATAGAAATGAAATATGTACAGGATGTTAAATAATTTGTAGACAGATTAAATAACTATTAATATTTAAGAATTATGAAAATCAAAAAAAAATTATTTCCCATGTTTTAAATTTCGAAAACAAACTGTTAAATATTGCTCACATTTTAATATCTTGTAGTGCCAAGCTACAGAGGAAAATAAATAGGCATTGATTGATGTAGACAATGTTGATATATTGCCTGGCAGTTTGTTTCTTAAAAAAAAATTAAAATTTAAACGTAATAAACGACTTTATTGTTATAATTGATTCTTTAATTTATTATCCAATCTGTAACATTTTTTTTATAATAATTATTTGTTAACACATTCTAATCTTAGATAAACAGGGTAATTCAGTTATGATACACAAGTGAAAACTTTTAAAAATGGGAATATAAAAAAAGTTTTTTCTATTAAAAGTCAAAATATTATTGTTAATTTATAAAATATTTTTTAGGTAGAAATTTTACCTTGGCTCTTATGCAAGATGCATTTAAACTACCTTCGGGTTCTAATAAATTATCATGTATGCCCGTTTGTAAAATAATTATTTAACTAACATTAAGACAATTTAAATGCTTTTAGAGAAAGTGTGAGCTTTACAATAAATAAAAAAATGTATTCATAAGATTAAAACAAAAAAAAATTTTAATATGACTCTAAGAGAATTTAAATGTGTCTCGTATAAGAGCTACCATAAAAATTCTACCAAAAAATAATTTATAATAAACTGCTGGCCAATTGCTTTCGAGCAAGATAAATTTAGCCTAAATTAAACAGTTAATATTTTTTGGACCAGATATGATATCAACCTACGGTTTTGAATGGTTTATAGACTCATCCCTTGGGAAACAATTGTCAATGTTGGATTTTCTTTATGTGTCAGAAAATTTTATATACAGGGTGTTAAAGAAGACGATGATTTTTGCTCCAATTCTAATGGCGTGTAACTTTCACAATACCATTTTTAAATTTTATCATTCTACGTCAATTGAATCACTGGTTCATAGTTAGTTAGTTATTTGTAAAATTTTTGAAATCTGCTATATTTTAAGAAATAGCGATTGTTTTGAAAAACTTTGCTTTATTTCAACTTATTGGTAGTTAAATCTCACTATGCATCGAATCATGCAAACTTTGCGAGTGATAATTATACTTTTGAAAAGCTTGAATATGTTCAGTGACAATAGTTGTACCTAAATGTTATGATGAACAGTGGCGTATTTATAAACACCTATGTCACCTATATGGTTTACGAATATCTCACAATTTTTCACGATTGTTTTATATTGGAAAGTACTCACCCCTAGATAAGGTAAATTTTTTTTTATTTTTTAGTTTTTCATATCGCACTACAGGTATATTATACAGTGTTTACAAAATTTTAACAAAGATAATTTTTTTAATTTAATATTTTTGGAAAAAATGTATTTATTAATTTCTAACTTTCTAACACTATTCCTAATATTAAACTTACATTGAAAGGGATCCTTAAAATTTAGTAACGCTAGTTTGATTTTGATGGGATTAATACCTTGTAGGCTCTCCTCGGATGGACGGGTTTGGCTTGATGGCAGCTAGTGATATTTAATATCAAAGTATCTTTCAATGTAAGTTTAATTTTAGGAATAGTGTTAGAAAGTTAGAAATTAATAAATACATTTTTTCCAAGAATATTAAATTAGGAAAATTATCTTTGTAACACTGTATAATATACCTGTAGTGCGATATGAAAAAGTAAAAAATTTAAAAAAATGTACAAAATATCAAATATCAGGTCTCTTTGAGTAAAAATGGACGAATTCTTCGAAGTTTATATGTACGCCACTTTACATCATAACATTTAGGTACAACTATTGTTACTAAACATAATCAAGCTTTTCATAAGGTATAATAATCACTGGCAAAGTTTGCACGATACAACGCACAGTGAGATCTAGCTACCAATAAGTTGAATTAAAGGTTTTCCAAAAAAATCGGTATTTTTAAAATATAGCAGATATCAAAAATTTGACAAATTACTTTCTTTGCTATGAACCAGTGATATAATTGACGTAGAGTGATAAAATTTAAAAATATTATTGTGAAAGTTACACGCCATTAAAAGTGGAGCAAAAATCATCGTCTTCTTTAACACCCTGTATATAAAATTTTCTGACAGTTAAAAGAAAATCCAACATTGACAATCGTTTCCCAAGGGATAAATCAATCAACCATTTAAAATCGTAGGTCGATATCATATCTGGTTCAGACAATGTCAACTGTTAAATTTAAGCGAAATTTTTCTTGCTCGAAAGCAATAATTGTCCAGCAGTTTATAACAATAGTATTTTGTCATTTGATAAAAAAAAAAACTTATTTACTTTTCTTATTTAAAAAAATAAATTATTATAACTGAATAACCCTGCAAATCTACGCATGTAAAAAATAATTATTATAAAAAAAAAAGTTACAGCTTGGATAATAAATTAATGAATCAATTATACCATAGAAATTAAAGTCGTTATTACATTGTTGAGTGACTTTTAAATTTTTATTGAGAAATAAAATACCACATACTCTACATCAACCTAGGCCCATTTATTTTTCATAATTTGGTACTACAATATATTAAAATATGAACAATATCTGATCGTGTGTTTTCGAAATTCAAAAAATTTGTAATAATATTTTTTCGTATTTTCATAATTTTTAAATATTGTTAATTATTTTATCCGCTTATAAATTATTCAACATCCTGTATATATTTTATTTCTATACAGGGTCCTGCACCTCACCTCCCGTCATCAATAGCTCACTTAATAATTAAGTTAGGATTTTGATATTTTGCAGACTTTACCTGTATCCTAGGGCGCTTTTTAGGAAAATATTTTTGTTTATACAGGATGTACCAAAAAAGTGTAAAGTCATAAGGATCTATTTTTTTAGAATATATGCTATATATATTCCTACTTTTTTGGATGCCTCTTATCTGCCTTCATACCTCTAAAATTTTAATGAAATCGGTTCTGTATTATAGGCGAAAAAAATAGAAACAAAGAAAAATTAGTTTTTTACCACTGGTTTTAAAAATTAATAAAAAATAAAAATAATGCCTCAATAATAAAATTTTATAAAGGTACTTAATGAATAAGGTCAAGCAGTCTCGTTAACCAAGTTTTATTAATAATAATTGTACAGGGTGTCCAAAGATTGGTGTCAAACTTTGCAAATTTTAAATCAATTAATTTTTCTTATTTCAAATTGGAACCCGTATATATTATTATGTTATTCGATGCAGAATTAAAAATGAAACATTTGTCCTTATTACAACACTATTACAATTTCTAACGTATCAAAACTTATTTGCAGAAAATTCATTTTATCAACTATTCCAATATTTATTATTATGAATAAATATCAAAGGTTGCTTTGAAAAACCATTTTATTGGTATTAGCTATTAGCATTTACTAAAGTGACAAAAAATAGTTTTTTTCGCATGCTCCTAATATGAAAATCATATCTACGAGCTTTTCTTGGTTGTATTCCATCACAAAAAATAATATAGCTTAAAAAATTAGTAATAATAATAATATAACAATATTTGAAACTATATAATAACTAAAGTCAAAATGGGCTTTTGTCGTTTTAATAAACCTTAATATCAATAAATTGTTTTGTAAAGCCACCTTCGATTCTCATTGATAATAATGGCTGGTGGAATAGTTGTTAAAATGAGTTTTCTGCAAATAAGTCTTGGTGCGTTAGAAATTGCGATAGGGTTGTAATTAGAACAAATGTTTGATTTTTAATTCTGCATCGAATGACATAATACTATACAATGGTTCCAATTTGAAATAAGGAAAATAAATTGATTTAAAGTTGGCAAAGTTTGACAATAAACTTTAGACACCCTGTACAATTCGTATTAATCAAACTTGGTTAACGAGACTGTTCGACCTTAGTTATTAAGTGCCGTTGTATAATTCTATTAACGAGGCATTATTTTTATTTTTTATTAATTTTTAAAACCAGTGCAAAACTGGTTTTTCTTTGTTTTTATTTTTTCTCGCCTATAATGCTGAATCGATTTCATTAAAATTTGGGGGGTATGAAGGCAACTATAAGAGGCGCCCAAATAAGTAAGAATATATATGGCATATAATCTAAGAAAATATATCCTTATATGACGTCACACTTTTTTGGAACACCCCGTATAAACAAAAATATTTTCCTGAAATCCGCCCTAGGATACAGGTAGTCTGCAAAATGTCAAAATCTTAACTTAATTGATAAGTGAGCTATAGAAGACGGGAGGGAGGTGCAGGACCCTGTATAAGTGAAAGAAAACTTATGGCCCAATTTTCCACGAATAAAAAAAATAAAAAAGTTAATAGTTTTTAAGAAACAATTGAAAACTCCAGACAATGCAGAAAATCTCAAGGTAACAAGTTGCCAACTTTAAAAAGCCATAACTTAAAATCTAGTCATAGAATTACATTACGGCCATGGACACTTTTAATCCGTACGTCAAGATCCATAAAATACTAAAAATTCAGAAAAATACGCTGAAAGCCATTTTCCATAAGCTGTGTGAGGGGACCAATTTAAAACACCTATGTTTGCATAGGATAAAAGGATTAAAAAAATCATTTAAAAAAATACTGACTAAAAATACATACGTTTGGATCAAAATTTTGAATGCTCTGTCTTACTTATGCCATTAATTGGCCATTAAGAATTTAGTGATTTTACATGCAATGATCAATGATCCTATTCTTTACCCAAATTTTGGCAAGGGCGCTTTTAATTGTAGTAAAAATCCAGTTATTTTAATATACACTCTTTTTCCTAAAAAACAATTTTGGAATTAAATAAGACATCTATAATAGTATAAAAATATATACAGAGTGAAAATTTTAAATGGAACGCTGGTTATACAGCGGGTCTGAAATAAAATTTCTCTAAAATCAAAAAATACCTTCTAAAATATTATTTATGGGCCTCGCTTTTATCATGTAAAAAAAATGGGACCCCAAAGAGGCCCTACAACTTATTTGCATTTTCTAATTAGAAAAAAAGCTGGTTAAAAAATCTTTGAGGACGCAATTTTGGATTTTAAAGATATCCTATTCCCAGACCCGTTACAGGTGACGTTTCATTTAAAATTCCCACCCTATACCGGGTCCGCCAACGTGTCGGGAATGGAAGATTAAATCATTATCGAGGAGCTTATCAAAAATACTAAACCAGCATAAGGTATCGACTTAAAAGCGGCCTATTTTAAAAATATTTTACATTATACAGGGTGGCTCAAAAAGTTTGGTGGACTAAACTTGCATTTTTTTAAATGGAACACCCTATATATTATATTATTTTCTAATTCCCAATACAATTCCACGTATATTTTGTATAAAATGTCATATGTCTAAATTCAATTGTTTTTAAGTAATTGACGTTTAAAATATGGCATTTTTTGACTTTGACAGGCTGTAACATTGGAACGGTTCATCTTAGAGAAAAATGGTTTTCACCTCCCTATCTTAGTTTTTCATTCTCTATCCAAGGAAACCAACCTCCGATTTACTATGTTAAACCGTTAAAACCGTTTTTTTTTGTTTAACATGGTAAATCGGAGGTTGGTTTCCTTGGATAGAGAATGAAAAACTAAGATAGGGAGGTGAAAACCATTTTTCTCTAAGATGAACCGTTCCAATGTTACAGCCTGTCAAAGTCAAAAAATGCCATATTTTAACCGTCAATTACTCAAAAACAATTGAATTTAGACATATGACATTTTTTACAAAATATACGTGGAATTGTATAGGGAATTGGAAAATAATATAATATATATGGTGTTCCATTTAAAAAAATGCAAGTTTAGTTCGCCACACTTTTTTGAGCCACCCTGTATAATGTAAAATATTTTTAAAATATGCCGCTTTTAAGTCGATACCTTATGCTGGTTTAGTATTTTTGATAAGCTCCTCGATAATGATTTAATCTTCCATCCCCGCCACGTTGGCGTTCCATTAAAAAATCTATGTTTAGTTCACTTTGCATTTTTGAGACAACCTGTGTAATTCTCTTTAAAAAATATACACCATCATCAGCACACTAAAAAGAAATCCTGTTATAGGAGCCGAAGGTAGTTTTTTTGGAAAAGAAAAATTGTTCATTTTATGGCAAAGAATATTGAAAATTATTTTTTTTAATAAAAAAACTCCACTCCACACACTCCAATATCTAGTTTAAATGTTTAAAAATTTTTTAAAAATCCATTAATAAACATAATGGCCAGGATTCAGGCCAAGGAAACGTAATGTTTTTGGTCTTATTTAATTATAATATAAATATTGCGAATGCACTTAACCAAAAATCGTTGAAATAAAATATAACGCGTTTTGGATTTAACATTATACAGGGTGTCTTTAAAAGGTGCGGAAAAAAAGCTACTACAAGTTCCTGAGGCGTAAATATGACGATCTAACCCAACTTACCTTAGTCCAAAAGTGGATGATTTCGGAGATACAGAGTGTCAAAAGTTCAATTTGGTTTTCATTTTTTATAAATAATTTTTTTTTATAATTGGTGTATTGTCACAATATTCGGCTTGGAGGGGTTTTGCGGGGTGAGAAATTAGAATTTGTTCTCATTTTTATTGTAAAGTTTAGAGAACGCCACCTGCGGTACCTTGCACACATTGCGGTACCTTGCACACATTTAAAACGAAATAACTTTTAAATAAAAATTCGGATTCTCCAACGTATTTTACCTAAAAAAGGAATACGTGGTCAAAGTTGATTTGAGCAGCTGTTTTTGAGATATCTGGATTTAAAAAATTCATTTCCCGCATGGCCAGGTCTAAATTATTGTAATAATTGAACACATTTCAAGCGTAGGTGGTAAATTGAAATAACGTCACTAAAAACAAAAAAAAACAATTAGGTACATAAATGTATTGTTAATTTTATTATCTAGTAAAAATAGTCATTAGGAGTAGTAATTATTACAATAATAATTTAGACCTGGCCATACACGAAGTGAATTTTTTAAATCCAGATATCTTAAAAACAGCTGCTCAAATGAGCTCTTGACACGTATACCTTTGTTAGGCAAAATACGTTGGAGAATTCGAATTTTTATTTAAAAATTAAATATAGGGTGGCTCAAAAAAGTTATTTCTTTTTAAATGTGTGCAAGGTACCGCAGGTGGCGCCCTCTAAACTTTACAATAAAAATAAGAGCAGATTCTAATTTCTCGCCCGCAAAACCCCTTCAAGCGGAATATTGTGACAATACACCAATTATTAAAAAAACTATTTAAAGAAAATGAAAACCAAATTGAACTTTTGACACTCTGTATCTCCGAAATCATCCACTTTAGTAGCTTTTTTTCCGTACCTTTTAGAGACACCCTGTATAGTAGAAAAAGAAATATGCACAAAAGACATTGCATGATGTAACTATATATATTCTTCTGCTATACTAATGAAGAAGCTCCCAGCCTAGAGTGCAGTTTTCTAAAAAACCTGATTCAGAAGTTGGCCATATTTTCTAACAACGCTACATTTCCTAAAGTATTTATGTGTTTAGGGATATGATAGGGCTGATACGTCTCCGATCAAAAGACTTCTTAAAAACGCATCTCCATCCCCAAAAAACATTTTAAAAAAGTCGCCCCCGTCACCAGAATTTATGTTTCAATATCATTATCATCATTACCTGATTAGTTTTTAAGTGTGGTTTCCGGTTTCTAGGCTATTTTTTTTTTGAAAATTCAATCAAAGATATAGCAATATAATCTGTCGCACGACTGGCAAATAAAAGAATTGCACGTTACTATTATAAAGTACAGAATAGCTCTTCTCGACCTGTGCTTTCAAACTTGTATTGTATCAGGAAAAGTTTTGTGACTCTCTAGGAAGATTTGTATTATTGTGACATATTTTCAATAGGCTCTAATTCAGAATGCTAATGCTGAATATGACAAATTCGATTATATTGAAAAAGTCTATTGTTTAATAAATGTTACTGATACATATTTTGCCTTAAAATGTTTTCAAATTTTCGTATTTTATGCACCCTGTATAAAATTATGTTTGTACAAAGTGTAGGCAGGGTTCCATTAATTTTTCTTGGCAAAAATTAGTAAAGCCAGTCATGAATAAGTCCTTGAAAATATAAATATTTCAGGAAAAATAGTATTTAGAATTAGAAAACTGAACAGAGCTGGGCACAGTTTCAAGCATTAAGCACTTTGGAAAATTGCTTGGTAATTGGTAATTCTTAAAGTGCTTGCAAGCACATTTCCAAATTTCTTGGTGCTTGAAGCTTTGCTCAGCTCTGCTTCTAAATCAGATTTTTCGAAAACTCCCTGGGGTGGAATTGACCATTTAAAACAACTACTTTAGTACGACATATTAAAAAATCTTACGAAACCCAGGATTACTATAGTTAAATCGTGCCATATATATCCTTTGACTCAATTTTATTTTTTATTTGTATTAATCTTTCAAGAATTAAGTATTTTGATAATTGCGAAAATTTAAGCAGTCATATAGTCAAATTGTTTTGTTAAATAGAGGACTGCCAAGCATTTTACTCAATCAGAAGAATTACTTTTTCCTTAATATACTTTGCTGTCGTGGTAATAATACTACTTTGCAATGAATAATTCTGTTATGTTATAAAAGTAATTTTGTTATGTCTTAAAAGTATAGCGTTGCTGTACTTATAAACTGACCTATAAAAATATAAAATACTTTACTACTGAAACAGCCAATTTTTGCAAGGCTAGAAAAGTGTATTTTATTGACAACAAAAATACTTATAGTCTTTGTTGCTAAAATTATTTCTGATATAGGAATGCATTATCTTTTATAAAAAAAATATCTCTTAACAATGTTCTTGTACTCCATGGTGTATGCAAAAGAGAAAACATACGCCCACACAGAAAACAAATATTTTGTATTACAACCGGCAATTTCTTAATATTATAAATTATAATATTATAAAGGGTGCTACAAATTCGTGTGCGTACAAGGGGAACTCGAAAACGGTAAAAGATAGAAGATAGTTAAAGTTTCGTATTTGCGGGCTTTCTAATTTCGCGAAAGAAAATTGTAAGTATTTCGAAAACCTTCGGCGAAATCCGAGTAGTATCGAAATTTTTAGTTTTGGGTTTAAATATTTTCCTTTATTTTTGCCTTGTGAAAAAAAAACATAAAACACTCTTTCATGTTCTACAAGATGATGTTATTAGTTTTTAAATTCGACGTTTTGTTCTTTAGATACACACTTAAAGTTAATTTTTTTACTTATGGACCTGAAATTTTAAATACAGTTTTAGGCACCTCTAAGCTTTAGTAATTTAATACAATTTAAAGGTTTTTAAAATTTTAATGTTTTGTCATCAAATAAACCCATCATGTCTATATTTCTAATTATCCTTTTATTACTATTACGGCCCTGGCAATTATTTTTATGATTATTTAAATATTAAAATTGCATTATAGGTGTTTAGGCTGTTTTATTTTATTAACATAACATTTATAAATATACCCTAATTCATATATGCTGTTTGCCTGTAGTCTGAAGTGTTAGGATAGTGTGATGTGCTTATGTTTATTTCAAAAACAATTTTAATTTTTTTTAACTGTTTACAAGGGCTGATGATGCCAGTTTCAGGAGAAATGTAACAAAAATAAACAGACAGAAATATATTTGCGGCTGAGACTTCTTTTTCTAACGAAATATCGAATATCTGGCCTCTTAGTAAAATTGGACTAGTCCTTCAAATCTCAAATCTTTTTTGGTTTGGCTCTAAATGTTCAGAACCGTAATGAAATTAAAACATATTATGGAAAATGCGTTATTAAATAACAAAATGATAAAATTTTAAAAACAAGTGTTTTTTAGTTTTTTTCCAAATCAACAATAAGGGGGCAAAACATTAAAAACCAATACTAAAAATGTCTGCTTTTTCGAATATCTCTGAGAGTATCAAAAAAGGACAATCCTTTTGAAAAACTGTTTTGCTGTTATATCCAATTATGTATTTTGCCATTGTGAAATATTCAAGGAAATATTTATTATCGACAGCAAAGAACTTATCGACATCAATAAAGAGACATATCAGCAAACCTTATTGTACTGCTACAAAAAGTCCATTTGCTACTTTAACAAATATTTTACTTGGGATAGCTAAAAAAACATCAGCAAAAATGTTATTTCTGGAGATTTTCTCAGTGCATGTCGTAATAAAAACTTTCGTCCAACCCTCAAAAAATTTTGAATCCATAACAAAATCACTTCTTTGAGCAAATTACAATCGTTAATTTGTGAGGATTCTCTGGTGAAGTGGCAACTTTTTCACATAAATAGCCCCCATTAATAATCATACTATCGTATACATATAGCACCCTATGTTTTTAATTTTAGAAATACTAAAATGGCATTGGTAATAATAACCTTACTGTTTTCTTTTTTTTTATAGCCGGAGACGATATACCTATTCCAAACTAACAATATCAGACGCGGTCGACTTCAAGTTTGCGGGCGTGCAGCTCTTGTATAATCGTTGATTGGGGGGTTCAGATGTGTTCAGGGCTACAGCAAACTAGTACGTAGTACGATAAAGACCTTCGTGCTGCGTATTGGTGCCTCCTCCCTGGATGCGACATACAAGGGTTGAGCGCTAAAGGAATTAACACCCCTGATAATTGATGTGGCGGTCCAATTGAAGATTAGAGGGGGGACGATCCTGTGAGCTTGTAGAAGACACGGGACGAGTGCGGGCTTTCAAAATTTCAAATTTAAATTTTTGCATTTTATTCAATTCGTTATTTATGAAAAGGGAACAGGAGCAACCTCATCGCTGGAATTGGCTTGTTTTAAAAAATAAATTGGTAAGTTCATGGTATTATTAGTCACGTTTTAAATTTATGACCACATTTTGCCGTCAAAAATTTAAGCATTTTTAAAAAATTTCTTATAACTTATATATGATTTATTAAAAAAAAAAATGTATCACCGTAAACAATAATAAAATGGGGCAATCTTTTTTAAAATTGAACAAGAAAATTAATATATTGGCGAACACTTTTGGGGACTCTACACAATCAGTAGAAATGACTGATGTCAATCCTATTTTTACTAAAGTAATATCAGTTTTTACTTAATAGAAAGCAATAATATCGTCATAATTAAGTTTATATTTAATTAGTCTTTATTTATTTATGGTATTTTTAAAAACGACCTGGTGCAAAATTATGGCGGAAATTGCTATATGCTAGTTAATTTTTTAATTCTTTTTAAATGTGATAAAAAAAAATTTTAATATTTTTTTAATAATTCATGATTTTTTAATTTCAGATATTGGGTACGTGCGACCCCTAAGATAGAAGTGCGAAACGCGTGTGAAAATTCTGCTCTCTAAGGCTTTACCTAAACATCGTCGCAGTTTAGAAGCGCGTGAAAGTTAGCCTTAAATCTCTCGGAAAGGCTCATGGGCAAGACGGCTTGCTTGGGTACTTCGAGGCCCTTTCTGTTCGTACCTTGGAGAGTAGAATTAGAAGAAAGAAGAATGAAGATGAAGTCATCGAGAAAATGGGAATGGATAAGGAGGTAACTAATTTGTTTTCCCCGGTTACTTGTGGTTTTTATATTTTTCAAATTTACACTTCTATAAACTCACAATATCTAATTTAATAAATAATACTAATAATACAATTATATATTATAGAATTATTAATAATAGTTTTTCATCTTGGCATAAGAACTTAGTGAGTTCAGTAATAGTATTAAAAATTTGTTCAGAGCTTTTGAAAGTCTGTATTACTTTTTCTACATAATAAATAAATTAAAAAAAAAATAAAAGCGACTGTATCGGCAGTTTATTTTTCAATCTTATGAATATTTACCAAAAACGGGAAAAAATTTGCCTTTGAGAATCTATGTCATTTCTAAATACACTTTCTTTGTTTCAGGAACATCGACATTACAGCCCCTAAAACCAATGATTAAAATCCGGGTCGCGAATTTTCAGGGTAGCGCAAGATACAGAACCCAATCCGCGTTGAAATCAATCCGATCTTCTTTAGTCTAACGTACAGAAAGGATCGGATTGATCGTTAATTCTTTCCGCGTCCATCTTTTCGATCTTATCTAGTCTAACGTACAGAAAGGATCGGACTGATCGTTAACTCTTTCCGCGTCCATCTTTTCGATCTTTTTTAGTCTAACGTACAAAAAAGATCGCATTGATCGTATTTCAGTTTCGTTGATTGTCATTAAACATTATCAAAATATGAATAATATCTAGTATGGAAAGTAAACAGTAGGTACATTTGCAAATTAACTTATTATTTTGATTGGTTTCTGTATCTGTTTAATTGTCGCTTTGAGGAGCAATTGTTACAAAATACAATTGTCTTTTGGATCTGTCCGATGGGCTTCAATTAAGTGCGACCATAAAAGCTTAAACCAGAATGCTAAATGTTCGGGACACTAGCTGGATTAGAGCAATCTTCAAGAATTTACTAAGGTAAGCATATACAGTCGTTCGTTATGTCGAATTATTAAGTGGATCCGATCGAGCTAAAAATTTCCATGTTAAATTGCGGTTCTCTTGAAACGAATTACAAAAAGAATAAACAAATTGTTAAATTTTTTTACCAGTGGAAAGGTAGTATCTATGTGGGTGTGAGAAAGTTATTTACATACCGAAAAAAAATTGAGGAAAAGATATAAGGCAATGAAAAAAAAATTACTTAAATTATTATGTTCTAAAAAGTATTGAAAATAATTTTTTTTTCCAAAAATAACTTTCTTACATCCTCCAAAATATGTAAATTCCAAATTTAAAAGTTTTAAACAATCCTTTAATAAACATGATCATGATTCGTTTCAAGAGAACGCAATGTTTTTGACCGGCAGAATTCGTGCTCCATATGGAAAACTTTTTTATTATTGATTTTACAGAAATTTTTATTCTTTATAAAAGCTTCTCCGTCGTATCAAACTAAAAACGTGAACGGCAGTAGAGTTTTGGACTTGCATTGTCTTTATTTGTTTAGAATCACTACGTTTCAACTGGTAAGTATCTCCAGTCGTCTTCAGGTGACCCTTGTTAAGTAAATGTAATCTTAGAATAAGACCACCCAAGAGTTAAACGCATGATTCATCGAGCATGACGTCATCGAGCATGACTCATCAAGCATGACTCATCCAGCTATGCGTCATCACCTAGCAACACGCATGACTCCGCCCACTAGTCATGCGTCACAGCACCTGCCTAGTATAAATAGAGCTGTAGTTACCGTACTTATTCAGTATTCACCTGAAGACGACTGGAGATACTTACCAGTTGAAACGTAGTGATTCTAAACAAATAAAGACAATGCAAGTCCAAAACTCTACTGCCGTTCAAGAAACGTCATTGTCTCCAACCTTTAAACAGACACCAAAACTAAAAACGTGCCCATTAAAATTAAAAAAAAATGCAGTGCATACGAGAGAAATTCAATTTTAGCGTAAGAGTAAAGTACTCTTATATTTCATTTTAGATACAATTTTTATTTGTGAAAGTGGTTTAGAATTAAAAGATATGTCCAGATACGAAGTCACGGCCTTCTATTCAAAAAACGAAAAAATACCTATTTTTGGGTCTTACCCTGTAAAAAAAACTAGATCAAAGAGATCAAATGATTTTTAAAAGTTCTTTATAATGTTTACTTTTAGAACATTAGTCAAATTTTGAATCTCTATTTTTAATTTTTCTTAAACCATTTAAAAAAATTATGTCAAATTTCGATTATTTTTGGAGTAAATTAGGTGTAAGCCAAAATTAATTTTAAACAATATGTTCGAGTGCTTTTTTAGTTTAAGGGGACGCAGACGCTTTTATCAAGAATAAACTTTTCTGTGAAAATAATAATAAAATATTGTTTCATATGGACCTAGATTTCTGTTGGTCACTAGATATAATTTCGCATGGAGCTGGTAAATTTGTTGAAGAATTTAGAAATATTGTTGGGATCCACTTAATGAGTTCCAATTACAAAAAATATCTTCTATTAGTTCCTAAAGTTTTGTCCCTGAAAAGTTGTTAAATTCAAAGCTGGCCAGTCAGTACGGTAGAGATTAAAGGGGAAATGATAAGATCGATTTTACGGCCTGATCTTTTTCTTGATTTGTATGTTCTAGACCTCTATAACATAATTTTAGTATGGCAAGAAGTAATGCACTTTTTGACATAGATGAAAATTGAGAAATGTTGAGGATCAGTTCCAAATTAACCAATCGGATTTTTGTGACAAAATAACAAATAACTAAGGTCTGCATCACGAGTTTTAAAATGCGGCCTTTAATCATACAATATTTACCTTGTTCTGTTAATGCTTTTTTATATTATTAAAATACTTATTTAAAATATATAAACCTAAAATTTTGATAGGCCTGCCTATACCACTAACTCCTTAAATTTTTAGTTTAAAATAGTTAAAACTACATTATAAGCCATTATCCCCCTGCCTTCTTAGGCTTTATACTCTAGAATGTGTGACGGATTCTACTGACGTGGTTTAATTTCTGGTTAAAATGATTTTAATTATTTTTCTTAAATGTCTCTTCTATATAATTTATACTATATCATAATACGCGACTGGCTGAATATAGCAATAAGCAACCCGAGTCTCAATTATTGTATACTAATACTTTTTCTTAATTGTTTCAGGTTAGTGATTGGTGATGGTAGCGTTCGTCTCCCAAATGTAAGTAAACCTACCCACGCGTGTGCGCGAATCTGTGAAGAGTGTGATTTAGATTGTGTTTTTATCTTATTACAATATGGCTCCGTCCTTTGTCACAACCTTCTCCTTTCATTTTTAGAAGGTAAGATAATTGTCTTTCCTTTTCTGTAACTACAGGTGTAGGAGTAATGGGATAAAAGCAATCACTACATTTTTTCATATTCATATATTTCCTTATAATTGGTAGCTCTCCATAAAAAGTTAATGTCTTATATATAGTTTTGATTGATATTAATTAAAATATCATATTGCGCATATAAGTTAAATTTAAAATAAAAAAATTTCAATCCAAAAATGCTGCTAAAGAGATATTTCTTTACATTAAGGTCTTATAATTTCTTAACAACTTCATTGCCTTTCATAATAAAAGACATCATATATCGAGGCAAAAGAGTTTTCCATAGTAATGATATAAAATTGAGTATCTTTTGCCTTCTCTCATAATGTAGTTGTTGATCATTATGAGAGAAGTGCAATACTAAATAAAATAATTTTCAAAACGAAATTTTGGAGGATCGGCAGCAATGCTTCTAAAATAAAACAATAAAAATCACCAATCATGAAAAAAATTAAATGTAAGTGATTGCTCTTAAAGATACGACGTTGCCAGTTGTAATAAGTAAGTGTTATAAATGGATTAATACAACAAGCACCAATTCAAAATGGACAAGGGACACATTGTTATACTACATAATATGGTATAAGTAAGTATTAAATCGAATTAATAATATAATATGGTATAGGTAAGTACTAAAATATTATTATTATTCATATATAACATATGTTAACTTTTAGGACTTCTAGAATTACTGACTATGTATTAATTTATTTTAGGTTTTTAGGTATTATTTGGCAAAGAACTCAATTATTAAATCTGGATTTACATACGAATAGACCAAATAAAACAGATGGATGAGAACAATATTAATATTAATTTATAATTTGTTTTTTAGGTATAAAAGGTTTTGTCCAACATTTCATAATGTTGATGACAAAACCTATTTCTCTTATTTAATTATATTACTACTTTTTAGGGCTAACTAATGATTTCTTTTTTAGGTATAAAAGATTTTGTCCAACATTTTATAATGTTGATGAACAAAACCGATTTCTCTTATTTAATTATATTGCTACTTTTTAGGACTAATTATTAATGATTTCTTTTTTAGGTATAAAAGGTTTTGTCAAACATTTATTTATTTTTAGGTATACATGATCTTATTGGTTTTGTACAATATGTTCGCACACACTTTTTAACTATTTGCATAATTTTTAGGTTTTAAGAATATTCTATAAGTGGTCGAACTTGAGTGAAAGATCCATGAATATTCTTGGCAGCTGCTTGCGTTTTAGGGGACATGAAAAAATATTAACAAGTAAGCAGCTGTCTGTTGTTGCCCTTAATAGGGGCCATACAACACTGATGATGGCAAAGGAAGGCCGAAACAGTTGCCGAAGCCTTGAATAATATGAATGGAAGGTAACTATACATATATTTTTTTTTTTATTGTCTGTAGTATGTAAGCTTGGAGCAATGTCACATATCGTAAAAGTTTCAACTTTGAGAAGACTAAGATTTATGCCTATCAAAAATTTAATATAGGATTGTTGTTTTTTACAAAAAATCATATTACGTATTACATATATGTACGTACCGGGTGGTCAAATATGCGAGGACGCTAGCATTATCTCGGAAAACAATCGTACAGATTTGGGAAAAAGAAATTTGTATAAGGAAAGTGGCAAAGAGAAATCGCTGGAAATTATTTTTAAGTCAGAAGGCACTAATTGCTCCACCTTCTTAATTAAAAAAGTTATGTGTAGTTCAAAAAGGTATTCCAAATTTAGGCAGAAGGGTTCAAACTTTTTTAAATAACGATTCATATAAATAATTTTTATAATTTAATTTTACATTAGAGTACCTACAAATCCCAGCATTTCGAAAACAATTTACTACGAAAATATTGCAAACAATATAACTGAATATTTTTATAGAAGGAAAATTTTGAAAAAATTGTTTTGTAGGTGAATGGAATCTTATTCTTGCAGGAAGTGTGGCTGATTTTTAAGAATCACGGCTACCACAGGACCTACTATAACTATAGCTTTAACGATTCTAATGGATCATTGGAGGTTTAGCCTCCGCCTTTACGCTCACCCCATTTAATAACGTTCGAATAAGTAAGTATATGTATAGTATACCTGCATAGTGATCTATCTATAAAGGGAAACTTTTATTTCTATTTTTTTATCGCAATATTAATAAAGTTCTATCTATGTTGATCTTCGATTGCATAAAATTTTTAAATAATAATTAGTTAACTAACTATAAACATGTTTGATTGTGACATCAATGACAGCAGGCGCGTATTCGGGTGGTCAAATATATTATCGAGGAGGCAAGCTTTATCTCGGAAACTAATCGTACAGCTTTGGGGAAAAAAATTGTATAAGTAAGATGGCAAAGAGAAATTGCTGAAAATTAATTTTAAGTCAGAGGGCACTTATTGCTCCACCTTCTCAATTAAAAAAAATGATGTGTTATTACAAAATTTAGGCAGATTCAGATAAATAATTTTTATAATATAATTTTACATTACTACAAAGCCTGACTTTTAGAAAACAATTTAAAAAAATTGCTTTGTAGGTAGATGGAATCTTATTCCTGTTAGAAATGGGGCTGATTTTTAAAAATCACGGCTACCACAGGACCTACTGTAACTACAGCTTTAAAGATACTAATGGATCATTAGAGGTTTAACCTCCGCCCTCACGCCCACCCCATTTAATAACATTCGAATAAGTAAGTATATTTATTATTTATAGTATACCCAACTAGCATTTTCGGGACCAACGACTAAATATGAACTAAAATAATATGACGTCAGAGTTGGTGCAACTTTTGGCAATACAGTTAATAAAATGTCTAGTTACTGTTTACGTCGTGTAGATGTCACTTAGTTTCTGGGCTAAAACTTTTTTAAATAATGATTCAAATAAATAATTTGTATAACTTAATCTTACATTAAGGTACCTACAAAGCCTGACTTTTAGGAAATATTGCAAACAATATAACTTAACATTTTTATAAAAGAAAAATATTGAAAAAATTGTTTTGTAGGTGGATGGAAGATGGAACCTTATTCTTGTTAAAAATGTGGCCGATTTTCAAGAATCACGGCTACCACAGGACCTACTGTAACTGCAGCTTTAAAGATACTAATGGATCCTTAGAGGTTTAACCTCCGCCCTCACGCCCACCCCATTTAATAACATTCGAATATGTAAGTATATTTATAGTATACCCAACTAGCATTTTCGGGACCCACGACTAAATATGAACTAAAATAATATGACGTCAGGGTTGGTGCAACTTTTGGCAATACAGTTATTAAGATGTCTAGTTAGTGTTTACGTCGTGTAGATGTCACTTATTTTCTGGGCTAAAACTTTTTTAAATAATTATTTAAATAAATAATTTTTATAGCTTAATCTTACATTTGAGTACCTACAAAGCTCGACTTTTAGAAAATATTGCAACCAATATAACATTTTTATAAAAGGAAAATATTGAAAAAATTGTTTTGTAGGTGGCTGGAAGATGGAACTTTATTCTTGTTAAAAATGTGGCTAATTTTCAAGAATCACGGCTACCCCATTTAATAACATTCGAATAAGTAAGTATATTTATAGTATACCCAACTAGCATTTTCGGGACCAATGACTATATATAAACTAAAACAATATGACGTCAGGGTTGGTGCAACTTTTGGCAATAGAGTTATTAAGATGTCTAGTTAGTGTTTACGTCGTGTAGATGTAGATGTCACTGAGTTTCTTTCGGATTTAAAAAATCAAATAAATCGTCTACATTGATATTTTGTAAGAAAAAAGACACAAAGTCTCGGCCTCAAAATTTTTTCGGTCTGTTTATTATTGTGACATATTTTGCCTTAAATTGGCATCATCAGACCTTAACAGTAAAAAAAATCTTAAAATTGCTTCTAAAACTAACACAAGTGCATTACTATAGCAACAAAACTTAACTATAAATTGATTTTTACAATAGTGTTTATCTATTTTATACAGGGTGTTCATAAAAAGGTGTCAAAAACATCACATTTTAAATTATTTTTTCTCAAATTTTTCAAATGGAAAACCCTGTATATTATTTTTCTATTAAATGTAAAATTATTAACCAGGTTTTTTTTTACCACAAGCATAGGTATAAGTTATTTCGTATCGTTTTCGAAAAAATTACAAATTTTATAATTTATGTTTAAAAATAAAGATTTATTATTTTAATTATACATATGCGACTAGACTAAACTACACTAAATGTTCAAAATCTATTTCATTTATTTCTATGCACAAGTTGAGTCAACACGCTCTTGTAAAGATCTGTTCACATCCCTTAATATTCCTTGTGAAATACTAGCGAAACTCAACAAAGAAGTTAATTTAGTAATGGTTATGCCTGAGAACCACGGTAGTTTTTGAAATAAAATAGGAATTCATTTGTTTTTTATAATTTGACAAGTTATTTAATTAATTCAAGCAAGTTGGTATTTGGGCGCTCCCACCAAGTGCAATGATCAACCAACCCATTTTATTAAAATCCGTTTTAACTTCTTATAATTTATTGGCCTTTCAAGGCCTACCATGTTTTAAGTCATAACCTTTACTAACGAACCGTGTTGATAGTATTTCACCTAAAATATTAAGAGCAAACACTAGTCGATAAGTCATCACGAACAAATAGTGCATTTTTACCACATCGCTCATATTAGACCTATGTCTGGTGACGGCAATAAAATTTCTTTTTTTATACCAAATATCATAAAAACTAATTTGACGATAATTAAGTGGCGCGGCGTCGATGGAGATTTTGAAGATAATATTAGGGCATCGTTTGTAATTTTAATGGAAAACAGTAACCATGAATAGCCGCCATACTTCTATTTTTATGTTCTGAATGGCGGATGATATATTTTAAACCTATATACTTAATTGAAACTTTAAAATACATTTTCAATTTTTTTTTTGAAAAAAAAATTAGGTATCATCCGATAAACTAGATGTTCTTAGTAAAATTTTTGTATTACATTTTTAATTAGACAAGCCAGGAAACGATGCCGCGTTTTACGCTGGTATGAAAGGCTCTTAAGGGATGTAAACAGATCTTTTCAAGAACGTGTTGATTTGTCCTTATAATAAAATGAAAGACATTTTGAACATTTACTATGGTTTAATCTAATCCCCTATGTATAATTTTAATAATAAAACTATATTTTTAAACATAATTTATGAAATTTGCAACTTTTTCGAAAATGGTTGGAAATAACGTATATGCTTGAGTACAAAAAAACTTACTTAAGAAATTTATATTAAATAACCATATAATATACAGGGTGTTTCATTTGAAAAACTAAATTAAATAAATTAATTTAAAATTTGTCGTTTTTGAACTCCTTTTATGAACACATTGTATAAATTAGATAAACACCATTAGATTTATAATATCTCTAGACCCTGTATCATGAATCTCACCTAATCTCATGATTTATAAAATTAATTTAGATGTTTTTTTCCAGAACCGTGAAACTTTATTTTTTCAGTTTTTAATTTATTACTCTTAAACTATTAAAACCAAATAAATATGCAATTATAAAGACGCCCAATGCGAACTTAAATATGCAATAAAATACTGGGTGTTCTATTTAAAAAAATACAACTTTTTGTTATAAATTTTTTTTGAGCTACCATGTATATGAAAAAATATTTTCCTGAAAAGCACCCTGTGATTCAGTATTAGTCTCCATATAAATAAAATGTCTAACTTAATTTGTATAGGAGCTATAGAAGCCTGACGCACTTTTGCAGGGCCCTGTATAAGTATAGTATTTAAAATTATAATTTTATTCTTATACATTAAAAAGAAAGGGACGATGTCATTGATATGTAACTTAATTTTATTGGATCACACTTAAAAAACTTACCTGAAAAAGTGTTTTCATAAAACGGAACTCCATTCAAAGACATAACCGCATGAACGGCAAACTCTTCTGGTTCATAGGTCATATTCATACAAGCTTTTTGGTTTAACCTATCCAGAATATAGCCAGTGCAACATCCGCATTGTCCCTTAAAACAGGAGCAAGGCAATCGGAAAGACGGAAGGAACGGCTTTCGGGTTGTCGTAGATAAAATGGGAACCGGGCTTGACACCGTCAATATTGAAGATTCCGACACATTTTGTGCTGAAACTTGAATATTATCTAGTAGGTAAAGGATTTTATGTTAAATTGCATGGTTTGGGGTTTGTGTACATTTTATAACTTTTGGGTGCTTTTAAAGTCTGCATTATGAGCTTTGGGGACCCATACAGTAGTATCGTTTATCTATGAGTAAACACCCAGTAATCATTAATAATTATATTTATTAGATATATTATATTATACAGGGTGGGGCATCGAAAACGAAACAGATAAATCTACTAGCAGCTCAGTTCTTTTTTGGAACAACGCTCAGACCCGTCGATTTTGGTTTCGAGGGGGACACAAAATTGGCAAAAAAAATACGTGCAGCCCCCTGGGCGGTGGTGGCACCAACCATAGAATCAAATGGAAAGGGGGCCGAGTGATACCTTATTTTAAATAGATATAAGTGGATTCTTAAGAAGGAAAACTTTTTCGTTTTTTTCCATTATTATTTTTAATAATTCTTAGGATGGAAAGGGAATGTCGTGTGTTTGAACACATAATTTGAATTTCAGAAAAAATTATTCCTCGAGCCGAACTCGAACCGACAACCTCCGTATATCCAGTACAGAGCGCTAACCAATTGCGCCATCAAGGAAGTAGGTTCACACATTCATATATATATATATAAATAATTCCCTTTATAATGATGTAAAATTCATGTACTTCAGTTCAGTATTTTATATCATTATAAAGGAAATTGAAAGACCTTTAATATCACTTGATCCCCCTTTCCATTTAAGATTTTAGGGGTGGTGCCACCCCCGCCCAGGGGGCTGCACGTGTTAACATGATTTTTTGCCAATTTTGTGTCTCCTCGAAAACAAAATCGACGGGTCTGAGCATTTTTCTAAAAAAGAAGTGAGCTGCCAGTAAATGTCTCTGTATCGTTTTCGATGCGCCACCCTGTATAATAAAACATGCAATTTACTGAAATCAGAGTTTAATTTACAAAAAGTATACACGTCGAATGATCAGCTTAGCTAATATTTTACTTGTTAAATATGACATGTTAGAGGTTACCTTACTTACGTAAATAAATTTCACATCGCATAATCCAAATTAATAAGGCATTTTTTGTTTTCATGATTATAAATTCAATTTAATAATACGGTTAATGAAAATATTTTAGCTTTAGTTGTCACATTTATTTGCCTCTATGAGCTTTAATAACTCCCTATAAAGCACTTACAGAAAAACATACTAATTTTTATAAGAGTTATTAACGTTTCTCTTTTAATTGGTAATTTAACAATAGATAAAAACAGAACTTAAAACTTTTATTGTTTACGATTTACAAAAGAAAACTATTGTAGTATTTGAAGCAATTCCACAAGCTGTTAATTTGACACATTTCACGAGCTGTTTCATTTGAAACTAAACAGTAATTCTACAGTTCTTTTTTGCAGTATACGAGATCCTGCACCTCACCTCCCTTTTTCTATAGCTCACTTATTAATTAAGTTAGGATTTTGATATTTTGCAGACTTTACCTGTGTCCTAGGGCGCATTTCAGGAAAATATTTTTGTTTATACAGGGTGTTCCAAAAAGTGTTACGTCATAAGGATCTATTATTTTAGATTACATGCTATATACAGTGTTATTTTTGATGTACCCTGTATAGCAATCGTAAATTTGGTATTCGAAATTATAGTTTCAGAATAAGCACACGTTTTTATAAAGAATAACTTTTTCTTCTAAACCCATAAATAAAAAAGTTTTTCCTCTTTCAAACTCTATCCGTGGACACACTGTATATTCTTAGTTATTTGGATGCCTCTTATAGTTGCCTTCATACCCCTAAAATTTTAATGAAATCAGTTCAGTAATATAGTAATTTTGGGAGTATGTAGGCAACTATAAGAGGCATAAAAATAAGTAAGGATATTTATGGCATGTAATCGAAAAAAAAATAGATCCTTATGACGTCACACTTTTTTGGAATACCTTGTATAATCAAAAATATTTTCTTGAAATGCAACCAAGGATACAGGTAAAGTGTGCAAAATATCAAAATCTTAACGTAATTAATAAGTGAGCTATAGAAGACAGGAGGTGAGGTGCAGGACCCTGTATATTCGGAATACTTAATGGTTAAAAATGAACGTTTCTAAGCCATGTTGGTTCTATCATGGCTACGAAGGTTTCAGTTTCCCTCGTACATTATTTTATGCAAAATAAATCAATAACCATGCACCCTATCAAATAAATAGCTTCTACATATAATGGAGGCAACATTATGCTACACAAGATAACTATATAGTAGAAGATTCTTGTAAACTACGAATATGCCCGTAGTTTACAAGACAAATTCCATTCTATGACATCGACTACATACATGTTATGTTATAAATCCAGAAGGCTTGACATATCTTACGTTCAAAACTTTTAATAGCTATTGGTTCAATAGTTTACAGCAGGGTAGGACTAGGACTTGTCCTAAGTGGTCGCATTAGGACTTTAAAGCCTGTCATTCGTCTGGGATCAGGGCAGATACAGTTTTATTTTTCTATTAATTTATTTGTATGCCACACGAAAACTATAATCTAGTAATATGCCTTAAAATGAACAGCCTAGCTTTCAATCGGCCAGAGGATTACAGCGGATTGCAATTTTTTTAAATATGCATATATGCATAATGATGAGCTCAGATGATATGCAAATTTTTTATTTAATGTTACAGAATCGTTGGACAAAGAAAATGTTAGGCCAAACGCACATAAAGCACAAAAAGAGATACAATAACCAATACTCAACCTTCCGTATGTCAAAGGAGTATCGGAGATAATAAGAAAACTAAGACAACGATACAACATAAATTTAGCTCGAGAGACACTTTAAGAAGCCACCTGACGACGACGAAACCAACAAGCCAAAAAGACAAGAAAAAGTGTGTCTACCAGATCCCCTGCGAGTGCTGCCAATCTGATATTGATGAGACGCTAAGACCACTCGAAGTAAGAATAAAAGAACATAAGAACAACACCCATAAAGGAAAGACCAGGTGCAGCTGACCAAATCCTGCAAAAACAGCCTCACTGAAAGAAGAGAAAGTTTAAGGAATCTGCCACCATACACCAAAACCCAGGTTGTTTTAGTAAGCCTTCATTAGATATGAGAAACGTCTGGAAACCTTTGTTAAGTAAATGTTATCTTAGGATAAGCCCACGTAAGAGTTAAACGCATAACTCATCGGGTATGAGCATGACTCGTCCAGTTATGCGTCATATACCTAGCTAGTATAAATAGAATCCGTAAGAGTTTCTAGGTGCGTCACTGCACCTAGCTAGTGTAAATAAAGCAGCACACTTATACAGGGTGTTCATTTGAAAACTTCCCACCACGGATTTGTCGAAAACCACTGATTAAAAAAAAAACGCCATGACACGTCAAAAGATGAGTCAAAGGGGACAACTTTTTAACCAAAAACTACTTCACCCCCTTTTACCCTCTGCCCCCCGGGGTCATCCCCTTAAAAATTTTAAATGACAAGGGGTATCAAGTAATAGCTTGTTTGAAAGGTCTTTCAAAGTGCTTTATTTTGACGTTTGATTTTTTAAAATCGGTCGATTCGTTTTCGAGAAAATTAAAAAAATTTATTTTAATTTGTTCAGATAGAAAAAAAAACACACGAAACTATCACTTTTTATTTCAATAAGTGTTCAAAATGTTGCCCGTTATTTGCCAAACAATGATATAGGCGATGTTCAAATTCCTGAAGGACATTTTCAAAAACATGTTGTGGGAGATCATGGCAGCTTTCGATGATGCGTTGACGAAGTTCATCCAAAGTTTCAGGTTGGGGAGTAAACACAATAGATTTCAAATGGCCCCATAGAAAAAAATCTAATGGCGTCAAGTCAGGAGATCTAGCAGGCCATTCTATAGGCCCTCTTCGCCCTATCCATTTATCTGGAAACTCGTCGTCTAGCCATTGCCGAACCGGAAGAACATAGTGAGGAGGAGCGCCGTCTTGCTGGAAATATATTTTAGCCTCATCAAGTATAGGGTTTCCATCGTCTTCGATTTGGTTTTCAATGGTTTCAGTTATAAGGAGATTGATGGTATTTTCCAACATATTTAAATAAATGCCTCAATTTAAATTCCCAATTATAAGCAATGGCCCAATCACTTTGTTTCCTAAAATGCCTGCCCATACATTAAGTTTTTGGGGGTACTGAGTATGCCCTTCTGCAAAAGCATGAGGATTTTCATTGCTCCAATACCTGCAGTTATGCTTATTAACAAATCCATTTAGAGAAAATGTGCATTTATCACTGAAGCAGATATTCTTTACATGAATGGTATTATTATTAATCGCTGCAGTCATTTGTTCACAAAACTCAACTCGCCTATCGAAATCATTTTCGGTTAACTCTTGCAATATTTTCATTTTGAATGGATGAAATTTATGTAATTTAGTAACTGTGTTGTGTGTACAGAGCCCATTGAAATACCAGTCGCATCAACAATTTTGCGTAATGAAGTATTAGGATTTATGCCAAAATGACCCAAAACTTCAACTTGAGCGGCTTCATCCAAAACTCTACGATGATTACGTTTTTTATTTGCAACAGATCCAGTTTGAGTAAATTTAGTAACAAGGTCCAAAACATACCTATGCAAAATTATCTTTTCCGGATGTCTGGCGTTAAATGTGACGGCAGTTTACCGAGCACATTGATTTTGGGCACCATAAATTAAAATCATTTCCACTCTTTCGGCTAGTGTGTAAACCATTTTGGAAGTAAAATGTAAATCAATAAATTAATTTTCACTATCCCGAGATTGTCACAAAGGTAACTGACAGCAAATTAAATTCTTTCTTTTTCTTAGCAACTATAAAAACTAAACAGTTATAAGAATAAATACAGTTCCCCATGTTATCTGTGTTGATAAAAAGAAGGCGGAAAAAAAATCTGGTTGTTATTTGGTTGCTGCCACGTATAATCTTCCAAATTGTTGTTTATGTTGGTTTTTGAACACTTATTGAAATAAAAAGTGATATTTTCGTGTGTTTTTTTTTCTTACTGAACAAATTAGGATAAATAAAGATTTTTCTAATTTTCTCGAAAACGAATCGACCGATTTAAAAAAATCAAACGTTAAAATAAAGCACTTTGAAATACCTTTCAAACAAGCTATTACTTAATACCCCTTGTTATTTAAAATTTTTAAGGGGATGACCCCGGGGGGCAGAGGGTAAAAGGGGGTGAAGTAGTTTTTGGTTAAAAAGTTGTCCCCTTTGGCACATCTTTTGACGTATCTTGGCGTTTTTCCTTTTAATCAGTGGTTTTCGATAAATCCGTGGTAGCAAGTTTTCAAATGAACTCCCTGTATAGTATTTACCTAAAGACGACTGGAGATACTTACCATTTGAAATGTTGTGATTCAAAACAAATAAAGACAATGCAAGTCCAAAACCCGTCCAAGAAACATTATTGTCTCCAACTATCAAACAGAGAGTCCTACCCTGATTTGCAGTCTCTGTTCAGAAGCCTATTTATCAACCTAACGAAAACTTGGATATCTATCTAACTTCTTAAACTTACCTTAACCTATATTCATTAATTTAAGACTCTGAATTATACTTTCAAATGTGCCCGTAACTTACAGTTACAGATCTTTATATTTTATTTATAGCATAGACCTAACCAAATTATATTTACAAAAGATTCGCGTGAAACGTTCGTTACCTTCTGAAGATGACTCCTTTTGAATATTTTAATAAATAATATTGTTTTGGGGGGATCTCTTGAGCTTAGTCAAATTTGTGGAAACTTCTTATTCTAATTTAACCAGGAGAAAAGGTAGTTTAATTTAGTTAAATCCTATCAAATTTAATTTTTTTCTTTTCAATGTTTTTACCATAGACAAATGACTCTTGGATCCGTGCACTTAATGGGTTATTTATTAATTAAAAAAATTTATCTGTACGCAAGTCTACCGGTCTTATCCCAAAGAAGTCCATGGAAATGGTCAGACGTACCAACCCTCTTTATTTATCTGTTACTTATTTAGAAAGCGTCGTCTGTCAGCGTTTAGAACTGTACTATCGACAAATCGGCGCCATTGTTTGCATTGTAATATAGGTACTTACACTGGCAATTTTATTTTATGTTTTTAATAATACCTATTTATTGTTTTTTGATATTTAAATTAGTGCTTGTACGTTTGGTGATTTTTGATCATTTGATGGCGTTACAATGACGAATATTGATAATTGTTGTATTATTCCATTTAGTCCCAGTAAGTTTACAATGCCTGGTTTTCCATATTTTCTGTAAGTAGATTAAGAGGACTCCGTACATCTTTAAAACGAGGATTTTTCTATCAGTTTATTAATCGATTTAGAAAAATATGTAGTATATAAAATTTTGAGAAACTAAATAAAGAATGTTAAAAAGTCCTTTTGGTTTTTCATGTACCTATGTATTATATATACCGGGTGTCCACGGAAGGTGGCTCGCCCCTATAACTTTTTTGTTTTTAAAGATAGTGCAATGAAAATTAGAGGATTTATATGACCTACAATTGCATTTTATAGCAAGTGATTTAACTTTATGAAACTTCCGGTTTAACCGATGGTTTCCATGAACCAAATATAATGAAAACTGTAAATGGGGATATCTATAGAATTTAATTAACAGAAAATTGCTAATTAAAACATTCCGGTCCGGTTTTTAAATCGGAAAATAAACATAATTGAATCATCACTGATTTTAGAACACTTTTATCACTTCTTGAGTTAAGCATGAAATACCATTTAGACAAGACATATTTATAGTCTCATCGAATGAGTGCAGAAACAATTTTACTCCAATACCTCACGACCTGAAAATATGCGGTGAGAGCAGAAACAAGCCAAATCCAGGGACTTGGGTTGTTTCTGCGCTCGGCCAAGTAATAGATGGCTCTGTAGTCTGATTAAATATCAGCTGTTTTATTATAATATTATAGGATACAGTAAAACAAAGTTGAACTTGTAAATTTCCACTATATTAAAAAGAAGAAACATAACATGTTTCGCTGCACGGCAGCTTCGTCAGATGACAATGTGAAATAAGATGTAAAAGGTATAGATTATTGACAATGTAAATAAAAACAGTGGGAGGGTTAAAAGCTAGGAAAAACCCAAAGAAAGGGTCGGTATAATTCAATTAAGTAAAATGATGGGTTTTTTCAACCATTGTTAGGTATACAATTATCAACAGAATAAATTTAACAAAGGTGAACTATTTAAATCTAATTGATCATTAAGTAACAGGTCCGTATTCTTAAGTTTATTAATTTCGACAGACTCTAACAAATTAAGTTTTAAGCCCTTATTTTCTGTATGTAAGATTTTAAAAGATGGATCAAAATTATGTTGGTTGTTGAGCAAATGGTTAGCGTAGTTAGAATCGGTTTTATTTTTAATAAAACTATTATAATGTTCGTGTATTCTTTTGTTGAAGTTTCTCCCTGTTTGACCTATGTATGTTTTCGGACAATCCTTGCAGTTTAATTTGTAGATACCAGAATTTTTGTTTTTATCACTTTTGGTTTTATTGTTTTTAATAAATTTACCTAAAGAGTTATTAGTTTTGTAAGCCACATTTATATCAAGTTTATTGAGAAAATTGCCAATTATTTTGCTAGGTTGACCAAAGAAAGTGACAAGTTTAAAATTGTTAGCGTAAGTTTTGATTTTGGGAAAAACTAGGTCAATAGCTTTTTTGTAGGTTTTCTTTTTTAAAATTTGATCAATAAGATTAGAGCTATAACCATTATTAACCGCAATTTGTTTTATGATGTTTAATTCTTTTTGAAAATTGATTGTGTTTAAAGGGAGAGATACTAATCTGTGTATCATACTATGAAAAGACGCTAATTTTTGTTGTATTTGGATTTCCACCTAGTATCGGCTGAATCAATTAATTTGTTTTATTATAACATGCCATAATACGTTTTCTCGGCTATTGCCCGGTGTTAACACAAAAATGGAACATATCAAAAAATATATCGTAGACCAAAATAAAGAATCCAACATTTTTGAAAATACATTTTCGAATGGCCCACTGTTTAGAAGGATATTGAGTAGATTTCTGAAAATATGTTATCTAATTAACTTATACCGACACCTTTACTTTAATTAATTTTTGCTTATTAATCCTGTTTTTCTACACTTCATAATAAAAATTACATTGCTGGTTTTTACTTATTGTAAAAACAACCCAAGTCCTCGAGACAATTGACCTTTTGACCTTGCGGGACATGACTGACAGTCTTCTGTTTTATCATATTTAATTAGCTTTAATGATAGTATAAGGCGTGGGCTTAGTTATTGTCAGTATTTTTAAACTATGTATGTTATGTATGACTTGGGATGTTTCTGAAATCAGTGATTCAATTATAGTGCGCATATTCAAACCGGAAAGCCTTTGTTTTGTATTTTCTTTTTTCTTTTAATAGATGGTGCTTTACAAATATCTAGTTAATTTTTACAACGAGCTTAAATTCAATGTGACAAAAAGTCTACACTGTACCTATAATCTTAAAATCTAAAGATTCTAAAGCAATATTTTTCGTACAAATAATAGCTCCTCATTTTCAATAAACAAACAAGAAATTAATTATTATAGTCTATATCAGAAAGGTGTAGAGTAATAAAAGCTCATTAGGTATGCAAAGGGACTACAGAGTGACCTAACGAATATTTAAGCCACTTTTATAATTTGGCATTGATTTCATTGCAAAATTCATTCTTTTCATCAAGTGCAGGTAGTACCACTCGGGTTTGGGTCATTTTATGGGTTTTGCCTATTGTTATCCATTTACAAACACAGAAATACAAAAAAATACATTACACAGTAATTAAATTATAAAAAAATCATAATATTCTTCGTCATCTGAGAAACTGTCATCTACTCTTGACGTTATAATTAATAAGTCGACGGTCTGATCGATCAGGTGGTCAAGATCCCATATTTTCTTCTCTTCTTTAATGACATGATGGACTGCTTTTCGCCAGTTCTCTGGTATCACTTCCTTAATGGCTAGATCAAACAATAGCTTAACGTCTTTTATATTGAATGTCGTGTTGTGTCTTGCTACAAATCCTTTCACTTGCGCCTATATAAGTTCTATATGATTAAGCTCGCAACGATATGGTTATGTGCGCAGCACAGTTACATTCTGTTTTATCTTCCACGGCATATTTCATAAAACGATGTTTGCGTAAATTTGCTGTGGTTAATCGTGTCTTTTTTATCACATTATCTTTTTTTGGTTAGTTATCATAAATAATTTAATGCTCAGAATTCACCTGCGCCTATGGCCGACACTGAAATTGAGCCGAACTGGATGGAATTTCCCATTTATTACTCTACACCTTTCTGAAATAGACTATAAACGTTTCAAAGCAATACAAGGCCCGATTTTGAAGAATATTTATACTAAACGAAATAAAAACAAAAACTTTGAAATATTGACGAAATCAGCATGAATGCTCTTGATGGGAGGACAATATATTTTTCAATACTTTCTACTTTAATAATGGAATCACGACCAGAAATCCCATAGGGTTTCTTTTTGATATGTATAAAATTGCTTTTTACACAAATCTTTTGTAGGAAGTCGTATTTTTTTGTGTAACCCAACTATATACTTTGCATTACATATTCAATAGAAATGCTACAAACCCGCTATTTATTTTCAATCAAAAGAAAAAATATATTTTTAACCCCTCGAGGCACGTGGTTGAACGATTCCCCTATTTTTCTATATCAATGTAAAACTAACAAAGAAAAAGACCGTTACCTGAATTGGGTCAACAAATATATAGATAAATGTTACTGAAAATGATCAATCAAATGTGCGCCCAGCCTTGAGAAGCAGTTTTGAGCATTGCAGATGTATAAAAATTGTAGGTATCCCAATTGACTTGGTCAAACTTGTAAGTATGTATGTGATTGATGAGAGCCTTGCTTAACATCGTAATCTATCTTTAAAAAAAAGTTGAAGAGAGAAAAGTTTTTTTTTTGAGAACATATCTATCTTAATTAAAATTGGATATGAAGGAGTGTTAAACCTACTATCAATTTTTCGTGTTAAAGATGTCAAGATTTTTTTTTCATTACACGTGTTTGAAAGAAGCTTTAGAAATTAATTTTTTAGTCTAAATGAGAATATAAATATCTAAAAAATATTTTAAAATGTTATGTACCTACCGGGTGTCCCACTAAGAATGGCTTTCGGTCGTATCTCAGACAGTGTTAGTCGTATGGCTTGCAGAACATTTTTTTTAAAGGAAAAGTGATCATAAAAAATGCTGGAAATTATTTTCAACTTTCTCAGTCGAGCGCTAGAGGGCGCAACCGTAACGGTAAAATTCAGTATTTTTAAAAGTTTTCTTGTTAAGGTGTATTGAAAGTAGTATTTTTGTATACTTTGTGAACAAAATTTACTCATAAAACGACTTTGTCAGTTTTAAAATAAAGTGGTGGGGAAAGGTTGAATATTATTTTAAATAAATGCTCAGAATTCGGTAAACTTGGTTTGATTAAAAAGAGTTTCCCTTACTCTATATTTCACTATATGAACTATGATAATATATACTTTTTAAAGCAGGTGCTAGAAGGAGCTATCTTATGACCTAACGAACATTGCGCATTTTTTCAAAAGTTTTAAATACAAAAGTATACCGGGTGTTGCATCGTCGAGCGAGACATAGGAAATCCCATGTAATTTTAAATGGGGTCAATTATTGGCTTCCCTAACTATTTTAGAGAAAAATTCTATTTAGGTTTATTAAAGAGCACTAAAACCCACATTCAAAAGAATAACTTTAGATATTTTTGATGAGCCCGTTTACGGGTTATCGCCGATTTCTTTTTAACTATTTCTCCTTTTTATGGCCCCGTATTTGCGGGCACCAGTCAAGGTAAAAGATGACTGTCAAATAAAGTTGTCATTTTGAAATGTGTGCTTTATTGTTAAAAAAACTCGTACATCGAAAATATTAAAGGTGTATTTATGAGTACAAATTAATCTGAATAAAACTAAAATAAAGTATCCAATTAAGAGGTTAATTATGACATTTTACATGTTTCAATATTTTACTAATTAATAGGTAGGTACTATTAAATTGTTAGAACTTTAGGATTTAAGAAGATGTTCAAATATTCCTCCATTGACTGCTAGACAATAACCGAGGCGATCATAAAATTCTCTTCTTACATTCGCTAGTTGGTAAACTGAAATTCTATTGCATTCGGCAGAAATAGCATTTTTTAACTCGTCTAGATTTGGGTATTTTTTATCTTTGTATATCCTGTTTTTTAAATGGCCCCAGAGAAAGAAATTATTTGGCGATAAATTAGGAGACCTGGCTGGCCAATTTACTGTATGATTTAAGCCAATAACATTTCCATTAAAAGCACGGTTTAAATATTCCCGGACAGTCAGGGTACTATGTGCCGGGCAGCCATCCATTTGGTACCAAACTTCCTAATTTTCCCTGGCGGCATCATGTAAAGTAGGTAAAATATGATCTTCAAGTAGTTCCAAAAAATATTCTGCATTTAAATTTCGTGTAAGAAATAATGGCCCGATAATATTTTCTCCGAAAATCCCAGCCCAAACATTAACTTTTTTTGAATATTGCGTCCTTGTTTCGACAAACCTGTGTTGGTTTTCTTTGCTCCAATATCGATAATTTTGAACATTGGGTTCATTGTTTAAGGTAAATGTGCATTCGTCAGTGAATCAAATGTTTTTTTAAAAATTCCCTATCCATGTTTGCCCTTTCAATCATACCAAAACAAAACTCCTGTCGTCGTATTTCGTCCCTATCTCTTAGCTCTTGGTGCTTTTCATATTTGTATGAATAATATTCATGTCGTTTCAAAGCTCGTAACGCTGTGGTGTGACCTAATCCTATGTCATCCTCAAGTTTCCTTGTGCTGATCTTCCCATCATTTTCTTCCACGCACAATAAAACTTGCAAGTCCCTATCATTTCTTGCATCTCTTCTTTGTTCCTGGCTTTGCACGTCCCTATCATTTCTTGCATCTCTTCTTTGTTCCTGCCTTTCTGCACATCTGCAGTTATTTATTACAGTGCTTTTTGTCTCAAATTTCTTGATAGTCCTTTCGACTGTAGATTTTGCAGGTATCGGTCTATTCGGATACAGAGCAGAAAACATGTCTGACACATTTTGATAACTATTTCCTTGATAATACCATTTAATCATCAATATTTTTTCTTTAGAAGTGTAATTCATGGCTAATATTCTCGATGTACGAGTTTTTATAACAATAAAGCACACATTTCAAAATGAACTTTATTTGACAGTCATCTTTTAACTTGACTGGTGCCCGCAAATACGGGGCCATAAAAAGGAGAAATAGTTAAAAAGAAATCGGCGATAACCCGCAAACGGGCTCATCAAAAATATCTAAAGTTATTCTTTTGAATGTGGGTTTTAGTGCTCTTTAATAAACCTAAATAGAATTTTTCTCTAAAATAATTAGGGAAGCCAATAATTGACCCTATTAAAATTACATGGGATTTCCTATGTCCCGCTCGACGATGCAACCCCCTTATTTGCACCTCATTGCAAAGATGAATAAAATCCTAAAAAACTGGCGAAAACCACAACTTGATATCTTTTTTCAAAGCGGAAACATTAACAAGAATAAACATAAAAACGGAATAATATGATTATGTTTAAGTTTTAACCACAAAGGTTTCTTTTTAAGTCAAATAGACCTTGGAAAAACAAAATATGATTTAAAATTAGTTGGTTTCACGTCAAATTATTATTACGTCAAAATTTTCATCGGGTCCATAGTATTGTGTTAGATTTATTATTGTGCCATTTTATTAATTTTTGAAAATGCATTTTTTACTTGAAGAAGGGAATTTATATCATCGCAGTGTATTTTAAATGTTTGAGTTATAATAATTTTACGCGATAGCACCTAATTTTAAATCATCTTTTGTTTTTCCAAGGCCTATATGACTTTTGGAAAAACCTTTTCCATTGAAATTTAAATATAATGTTATTTTACCGTGTTTATTTTTGTTCTTGTTAATATCTCCGGTTTGGAAAAAGATATCAAGTTGTGGTTTTCGCCAGATTTTTAGGCTTTTGTTCATCTTTGCAATGAGGTAAAGTTAAATATACTATCGCATTTAAAACTTTTTTTAAAAAAAGCGTAATATTGTTAAGTTGTAAGAAAGCTTCCTCTAGCGCCTACTTTAAAAATCACATTATCATAGTTTATATAGTGGAATATAGAGTATGGAAAACTCTTTTTTACCAAACTAAGTTTACTGAATTCTGTTAAGCAAGCCCGGAGTTATGAACATTTATTTAAAATAATGTTCAACCTTTCCCCACCACTTTATTTTAAAACTGACAAAGAGGTTTCATAAGGGAATTTTGTTCAGAAGGCCTCAAAGTTTACAAAAATTACACTTTTACTACACCTTAACAAGACAGCTTTTGAAAATACTTTTACTAATTTACCGTTACGGTTGCGCCCTCTAGCGCTCGACTGAGAAACTTAAAAATAATTTCAAGCAATTTTTTATGATCACTTTTTCTATAAAAAAAATCCGTAAGCCATACGACTTTTTAAGGAATAAATATTAAGTGTAGGGTAAGGTTGCCTATATCGTACCACTTTTTGGTTTTAATTTTTTTTCTTATAAACTGATAAATGAAATGTATATTTTTTGGTTTAAAACAATAGATCGGTCTATTGGGTACCTAACTGCAATTTTTAAAATATTATTTTTTATTTAATTTTTTAAAAAACAGCTGTTTTTGTAAGGAATAGCAAATGGTACGATTTAAGAAACTGGTTTCCTAAATCGTACTAGTGGGTTCCTAAATCGTACCACAGTGTTCTTTTGGGGTATATTAAATAAAAATGCGTACAGTTTGTTGTAAAGACAACAAATTACACAAAATTATTGTTTATATTAAGTATTTAAAAAAAAAAAACATTAAAAAAATCTATCACACCTTTGAAAATAAGTTTAAATGTACCTACAAACAAAAGTCGCACATGTAGTCCTTATTAAGACGTGTCACGTTGGAACAATACTCATGTGCGTGTGTGGTACGATTTAGGAAACTGTCAATCAAAATAATAAATAATACAATTCTAACCCAGATCTAAAAATAAATTCAATTTTTGCAAAATTACAAGAAGTTCCCAGGCTATGCTACTAAAAAAAATTATCTGTATAAATACTACTTACCAATGAGATATAGCCTTGCAAAAAATCAACAAAATTAACATGAAAATAGCCGAATTATTTTAACTTGCTTTTCCCGCTTAGCGAAACACAACCGGTGCAAAACGATTATACTATGCAACTGGCACTAGTTAGACACTACAACAACGTCCGATAGATGTCGTATAATTTATCGTCTAATATGAAAACTTGTAGTGGTACGATTTAGTCAACGGTACGATTTTGGCGACTTTACCCTATTTTGTTGCTAAAAAAATCACCCTAAATGTTTTAATAAGTTTATTTTTAACACATCCAATTCACCCAAATACAATAATTATGTCTCAATATCAATACCAATACAATAGCCAATTTTTGCCCAGCAACAAAATCCCGCTAAGCTATATTTCAAAAGCAAATTTCTCTAAAACTACAAGAACAATTTGGTAAAATTATGTTTTATATTAAACGGCAAGTATCAGCAGCGGTTGCCGAGATTTTAGCGTCTGAAAAAACGAATAGCGGGATTTTGTTGGTTGGGAAAAACTGGCTAATAACTAAATATACCAGCTGTATTTTAGCTGTAATAATTTAATTTAATAAGTGATTACTATGCAATTTTAAAATGTAATAAAAGATAGTTCTAGTACTCCATCCTGCTATTATCTACTTATAAATACAAGTATTATTACCTAAAGAGAAACTGTCATAAAAGATCTAAAATAAACATTGAACGGAAATCTTGTTTACCTGATTTAATTTCATTTAAAACGGTTATTCCAATTAGCACAATAATAACACACAGGTGACCAGTCCCCATCTTTTAATAATATATTATAAACTTGATTGGACCCGCTTGTACAATAAACAAGTTCAAAAGAATAATGATCATCATTTCTTCTGTGCTACTTTTTCCTGTTTCTGGTGTATTATGCTTTCTCCTAATCGTATTCATAAAATAAGAGGCCAATATTTGGCTAATCGAAAATTTATCAATGTATCTTGGCTTTGTTTACTTTAAAGTAATTAAAATTCATGTTTGATCATTGTAACCACTATAAAAAAATTCTAAGACTCTGTCCGTTTTTTCGTTTCTCTGATATTAGATTCGGCTTCTACGAACAATTCTATCCCGGGGTACCCCAGAGTGTTTTCAGCCCCTCTACTGTATTTTTCTGGATCAAAGGCTAGTTTTGAATTATTTCGATCATAAATATTTTTTTCGTAAATGCACTCTTAAAAATAACATGGTGTGGATTACTAAAATTTGGTTCTGACAACTACATATTCATTTTCGTGAAATCGGACTCAACCCAAAAATTAGTTTATACAACCAAAAAAAATTGTCGTTATTGAACTGTTGAACTAATTAATAACATTAACCAACCCAACCTACAAATTTTAGTTATCACAACGAAATTTTATAAACGGATAACTAAATTTATATGGTTCTTTCGCTTTTAAACCATACCTATTAGTTGTCACAACTAATGTGTAAATATGGAAAATTGAAAATTTTTTTTCAAGGAAATATTGTGTTTGTTAATGATGCAATCTACAAAGATTGCCAAAGCAATCATTTATTTGGGCCAAACTTGAAATTTTCATAGAGTAACAATAATTACGAATGTAGTCACAACATTGTGTTTATTATCTTTTTCTGTGCTTTCTAATTGTAAGATTTCAGTCTATTCGACTGAGATCGATAAAAAATTAAACTTTTATAACATGACAACTCAAAATGTAAATTCATTCAGAAGTAAAGGCATGCTGCATGAACCTTTACCTTAGGAGGAATTTAAACTTGCTTTTAGTGTGTTAAAGATTCAAAAATTTAAGTATTTAAATATTACAACTAACAATTTCAATTTAAAATAAAAATAATATTTTTTTTATTCAATTCAAATCTTTACTTATTGCACCTAGATCACATCACATGTGAGAAATATTACTGCGGTTGTTACCGGACATTGCCTCTTTGGTAGACATGCTGAACGTATGCAAATACCCACTAACGACTTCTGCAGAAGTTGCAGAGATGAGGAAGAGGAAAAAAGTATTCAACATTTTCTGTGTGAATGCCCTGGCCTCGCAAGAAGGAGGTTCACTACTCTGGGTGAACCATCTTTCGATAGCCTGGAGGAACTAAGCAACTTACAACTTGGACGGCTGAGCAGATTTCTGAACAGTAGTGGCTGGTTTGAATGAGTTGTTAAAATCCTTCCGCGGTTACGTCGCACTAACCATCAGAGATCTGATGAAGGTGGGTTCTACGGAACACGTGTGGTATCACAACGGACCTAATTAGGACTACGTGAGACTGTTTGGTCAGAACCAAGGGTCAGCCACTCATACCTAACCTAACCTAGATCACGAGCAATGTGTATGTGCAAAAAAAAATACTAAATACTAATTAGATTTTAATGTAATGTAAATAATAGATCAAAAGCGAAATAAACAAAATTTTCATTCAACCTAAGAGGTTAGCAAATTAGTGTAAAAAAGAATTAGAGTAAAAAAGATAATGCAGTCGGTCACATCAAATCAAGATCCGTTCTATAAATTAGCGTATATAACTAACCCACACATTATGGCAAATTATTTATGATTACCAATATTTTTTAAATTTATTGGTAGCGAATTAAATATTTTGGGGGCCAAACTTTTTGCATATCTGTGATTACTGTCCCTTCTGTAAAAAGGAATGACCAAATACTGGTTAGTAATTTGTCTTGTTTGATGTGTGTAAACCACTTTTGTTTGTAAATTTTTATTTTTGAGCAAAAATAGACAGCTATTGTCAAAGTATAACATTCAAATATTTAATATACAGGGTGTCCCGTAACTAATGGGCCGTAGAGTAACTGGAGATACTAGACATCAAACTAAGCCGATTATGTCATATAAGTTTTTTCGGATTGTTACTCGTTCTAGAGATAGAGGGTGTTGAAAGTAAAGTTTATTCTCGAAAATAAGCCATAATTTTAAAACGGTTTAATGAATTGAATTGAAAGTTGGTAATATTATGTTTTACGAGCAAGAAATAAGAATTTGTAGAAATTTTTAAGTTTCAAACTAGAGGGCCATTAATGGCGTAACTATTAATGACCTTCGCTACGCCGACGATACTGTTATAATCGCGGATTCTCTGGAGGGCCTCCAAATTTTACTTAATAAAGTGGCAGCTGGGAGTGCAGAGTTTGGATTAAACTTAAACACCAAAAAAACTAAATGGATGGCGATCAGTAAGAACCAAGTTGATGGAGGTATACTTCAGGTACAGAACAAACAAATCGAACGCGTCCAATCATACAAATATCTAGGATGTCAGATCAACGAAAACTGGGATAATATGCAGGAGATTCGTGCCCGAATTGAGCAAGCCAGAGCATCATTTGTGATAATGAAGTCAGTGTTGTATTGCCGAAATCTGTCGCTCTCCGTTCGCACTCGAGTGCTACGTTGTTATGTGTTCAGCATTCTTTACTATGGAATTGAGGCGTGGACTCTGACAGACGCCATGTGCAAAAAGCTAGAGGCTTTCGAGATGTGGACGTATCGACGGATGTTAAGAATTTCCTGGATGGACAGAGTACGCAATGTAGACGTGCTTAGGAGAATGTCAAAAGATCTAGAGGTCATGTTCACACTTAAAAAGCGAAAGTTGGAATACTTCGGACACATACTTAGGAATGACAAGTACGGACTTCTCAAACTGATCATAGAAGGTAAAATCGAGGAAAAGAGAGGCCCTGGACGCCGAAGAATATCGTGGCCAAAGAATTTGAGACAGTGGTATGGTGAGACCACGGCGGGTCTCTTTAGAAAAGCAGTGGATAAAGTGCAAATAGTGTTGATGATTGCCAACGTCCGAAGAGGACAAGGCACTTGAAGAAGAAGAAACTAGAGGGCGCTAGTTGTATACACTGGGCTTCATAAATCTATGATTTTTTCCTTACCTGTGATATTAGGTGTTTTTCAATTATAGTTTCTTAAAAATGGCATTTTCTGAGTCAAAAATGTGAACTTGATTGATCTTAATATCTTTAACGGTTTTCGAGATATTTCCCTTTAAACATCCCGAAGCATAAAGAAACATAGTAAATAATTAAATTAACAAAAAAAAAACAAAAGTGACAATCCGAAAAAACTTATGTGACATAATTGGCTTAGTTTGATGTCTAGTTATAGAGTTGAGCAATAGGATAATGTTTATCGTTTTTCATTATAACCTTTATTATGTAGTTTTGCAAAATATTAAGAGGCTCTAAAGCATTGACATACAGAGCACCACACATAATTATAGCATATTGTAAGATTGATTTAACTAGTTCTTTATATATTGTCAATAGAAGCTTTTGCTTCATAAATGTTCTTAATTTATAAAATTTGTATACGAGCCGTCTCGCTTAAACATACAGATTATACAGATGGACTGACCACTTCAGATTTTTGTCGACCATTACGCCTAAATACTTAATGCTATTCACTTCACCAACTTCAAATTCTGTTCTCGGTAGCCGCAAAGAACTGAAATCTGGCCTATTTGTATCAGTTAAAGTAAATGCAATATATTTTGACTATCTATATTAATAGTTAATTTATTGATATCCAGCCAATCTTTCACCATGCAAATACCAAACTCAGCCTTTGCTTTCACCCCCTGCCAAGTAACATCAGAAAAAATTAGTACTGTGTCAGCATATAATTTCTCCTTGAATGTTTTTATTTAGTAATGAGTTAATATAAATGAAGCGAAGGGGCCCGAGAACCATACCCTACGGTATACAAAATTGTATTTTCTGATATTTACTAAGGTGGTCTTTTATTCTTACTTGTTGAACTCTATCCTCCAAGTAGCTGCGGAAGACAGTCAACCTAGTGCTTCAGCACACCAAGCAGTTTTATGCGACACTGTGTCGAATGCCTTAGCAAGATCCAAAAAGACGCCTATGTATGTCTCGTTTTTCTTAAGATTTGACTTAACACTGTCCACAAGTTTTTATAGTGTGTCTACTTAAGTTGGCTACATATGGGAAACTGTTAACTTTACGAAAAAAAGTTATTTTTCTTAAAAAGTTCTGCATGGGACAAAACCTAAAATGCAACCATCAGATAATAAATTTTTTCAGTCGTATACGAGGTTTGTCAAAAAATATGAATTTTTTCCAAGAGTAAAGTACCTTTATTTTTTGTCAATATCAAAAACTGTAATTATGATTCAGCACCACTAGAATCAAATTGATCTGGGTTTTTTTGAACAGTAATGGGGATTTCAGTCTGATCAAAGTTACCGACAACTGGGCATAAAGTTGAGTCCCCATTTGTGCTGGGGCCACTTTCTTGAAGCCGTTGCAGCTCAATTCTTTTTCTCCTATAATACGTGGCAGAATATTTAAAACGCCGTTTCATTTTATTTCTTTTTTGGTGAAAAACAAAATCAGAATAATACAATAAAATTACATTTAAAAAGTAAGGTTAGATTGCCAACTTTTCATTTCATGACACAAACCTTTAAAACGCGAAGTAACTAGATTAGTTGTATACCGACGTTGTTGCAACATTGTATAGAACCTCTAAATGGAAGAGTTTTATTTAAGTCCCTGACTGACGTAATTACGTCGTTGGCTCCCTGACCCAAACACGGCTATTCTTTAAATGACAAAATCCGACGCTGATCTGACGTTGGATGTTGTACCTCGATACAACGTTATCAAATATGACAAAATCCGACGCTGATCTGACGTTGGATGTTGTACCGAGGTACAACGTTATCAAATATGGTCAAAATAAAGGACAACTCAACGTCGTCTAGTAACGGTCAAGAGGTGTGTACTATTTGTACTTAATGCGACGTCGCAAGTATTACAAAATTAGTCGGACGTTGTGAAAATGCTGCTTGGGTCAGATAATAAATTTTTTCAGTCGTATACGAGGTTTGTCAAAAAATATGAATTTTTTCCAAGAGTAAAGTACCTTTATTTTTTGTCAATATCAAAAACTGTAATTATGATTCAGCACCACTAGAATCAAATTGATCTGGGTTTTTTTGAACAGTAATGGGGATTTCAGTCTGATCAAAGTTACCGACAACTGGGCATAAAGTTGAGTCCCCATTTGTGCTGGGGCCACTTTCTTGAAGCCGTTGCAGCTCAATTCTTTTTCTCCTATAATACGTGGCAGAATATTTAAAACGCCGTTTCATTTTATTTCTTTTTTGGTGAAAAACAAAATCAGAATAATACAATGAAATTACATTTAAAAAGTAAGGTTAGATTGCCAACTTTTCATTTCATGACACAAACCTTTAAAACGCGAAGTAACTAGATTAGTTGTATACCGACGTTGTTGCAACATTGTATAGAACCCCTAAATGGAAGAGTTTTATTTAAGTCCCTGACTGACGTAATTACGTCGTTGGCTCCCTGACCCAAACACGGCTATTCTTTAAATGACCAAATCCGACGCTGATCTGACGTTGGATGTTGTACCTCGATACAACGTTATCAAATATGACAAAATCCGACGCTGATCTGACGTTGGATGTTGTACCGAGGTACAACGTTATCAAATATGGTCAAAATAAAGGACAACTCAACGTCGTCTAGTAACGGTCAAGAGGTGTGTACTATTTGTACTTAATGCGACGTCGCAAGTATTACAAAATTAGTCGGACGTTGTGAAAATGCTGCTTGGGTCAGATAATAAATTTTTTCAGTCGTATACGAGGTTTGTCAAAAAATATGAATTTTTTCCAAGAGTAAAGTACCTTTATTTTTTGTCAATATCAAAAACTGTAATTATGAAAAGTTGTTCGGTATGAAAAATGTTTCAATATGCAACTACACTAAAAAATATTTTTTTATATTTACAAAATTTGTCTCAAATTAGATACCGATAAATTTGTAAAAATAAAAAAAAATTTTTCAGTGTAGCATATTATTACATTTCATAATTACAGTTTTCGATACTGTCAAAAATAAAGGTACCTACTTTACTCTTGGGCAAAATTAATAATTTTTGACAAACCTCGTATACGACTGAAATAATTTATTATCTGATGGTTGCATTTTAGGTATTGTAGCATGCAGAACTTTTTATAACGACTAACTTTTTTTTCGTAAAGTTAATAATAAAAAGTTTCTCATTAGTTGCCAACTTAAGTAGACACACGGTATATGGCATGATTTGCACTAAATCCCTTTTGGAACCTAAACTAATGAAAAGCTTAATCAGTTGTTTCATAATTTATTATGTTCTTCTCATTTCCACCTGCTTTTTATTTTTATGGCATTGGTTCTCAAATTACTTACTTGGTTTAAAAAAAAATTAAAAAAAGTATTTAAAGTTGATTTTATTTACATCAAGAGAATTCTTTTACATATAAAAATAAATAAATAATTATTAAATAAATAAATAAATAAATAAATTAATTATATGAAGAAGGCTCGGAAGTAAGTTACTTATTTTTCTTATACTTTAGTTTAATCAAAATATATACTCGAAACATTTTTTATAACATAAATTACTCAATATGTAAGAATTGCATTGAGACAGAATAGTAAATTGCCCATAATTTACTGTGCTTTCAATTTCATTCAAACAGGAAAATATTCGCATTCTTTTATTTTAAAAAGGTGTTAAAAATCCAGCATTAACATGGTTATAGGTAACTTAGTCCCGACCTCCCTTAGTATAAACAAAAATATTGAATATTAAGGATACAATGCTATTAATAACATTTTTAAGAAATTGTTCAAATTATAACATAAAAACATTTTTAACAAACTAATATAGAACAAATAATATTTTTAAATCAATAAATTCACAATTAATAAATCAATGATGTAATAGAAAATTTTTCACAAACTATATTAGGCCTTATTTGAAACACTTTAATTATTTTAGCGTTTACTTTATTTATTTAATACGCATTCTCTTTAAAATAGAAATTTTCACTTCTCTACATAACATTAAATCATTTGACACAGAAAAAATGTATACTAATTTTTATACCATTATTTGGAGCAAGTTTTAAAGGAGTCACATACTTACGAAAATGGGTACAATTTTGTTAAGTATATCTATTAAATTATATAATTTTTAAAACAATTATATCTTTACCACCAATGTTCTTAACAATATTTTTGTTGATACTAAAATTATCACGTTTTGTGAGATAAGAAAAGTCTTTAAAAAGATTGTACATAAATTATAAATCTTAGTGACACTTGAAGGGACTAGAAGAGACATCAGCAAATTCATATTTTTAATATTACAAGTGTTACAAGAATTTATATAGTTTTTAATGCAGCTTCATCTTACGATTCTGTCTGCCTCGAACTTTGCTTTTAACTTTCGATGACGATTTTAGGCTTCTAAATAATTCGTCATCGTCATCATCATCATCATCATCGTCGTCTTCGTCTTCTTCATCATCGTCATCATCATTTGCATCATCCTCATCATCATCATCGTCATCGTCGTCGTCACCTAAAGTTTCAGCTACTCCATCAGCAATATCATCGAAAACATCTTTTCCTTCTTTTTTATCGTCATCGTTTTTGATTGTAGTTGTTTCGCCTTTAGTTTCGCTTATCGTGGTAGCTGTAGTTTCTTCACTAGATTCTTCGCTATCTTCATCACTATCTTCATTGCTTTCCCCACTTTCGTCATCATTAATTACATCTTCAACTGCTTCAGCCAATGGATCATCTTCCTCTTCATCATCTTCTTCCTGTTCAACATGTGACTGAGTAGTAGTTTCGATACGCTCAGTAGGTAAAGTTGTAACAATTGTCGTATCGAGCGGCATTTCGGTCTGTATAGTAGTTACAACGGGATCTTTCATGATAATCTCTTGATATGAACTATTTAGGTCTGACCTAGTAGAATTATCATGAGATGAGCTATTTAGGTCTGACCTAGTAGAATTATCATGAGGGGCTGTAGTCATAACCAGGGTCAAATTACGATTTTGAGGCACGACAATTTCATTTACTGATATATAAGACATCAACGAAGAAGTGCTTGGTTTTAGTGTCGTCGGTGTAGTAGTTGGCGCTTTAGTTATGGGAGCTTTTGTAACGCGTCTAGTTGGCTTGGTGGGTTTTTGAGTAACCACCTTTTTTCTTAAAGGCTTAGTGGCCACGGGTTTCCTAGTGTATACCCTTCTGAATGGAGCTTGAGTAGTTGTAGTGGTAGTTTTACGTTTCTTATTTCCTAAAAATGCAAAATTAAATAAAAACAATATCATTTGTTTTTGTTTAGCAGTTTAAAACTATAATGTTTTAGTTGAGTATTAGTTTAAAACTTCAGTTTGCCGAAGTAAAGTAGATTAAAACTAAAATTGACTTAACAACTATTTAGTGAAGAGAAAGAACAGAGTTCCCAATCTATTATGCATCCACCGGTTTTTTCTTATTCCACGATAAGACAGTAAGGTGAGAATTAAAACACCCGTAATGAGAAAAGTTTAAATCGAGAAAATGTCATTTGGTAACGGGTGGTAAATTTCCCAACCCTTTTTTTAAAACTTTTAAAACTAAAGATATATAATAAATTTAAAGTTATATGGTTTACGAACATTTAAAACTTTTCGTATAAAGAATTATTAAACATAAATTGTAAATGTTACCATTGATATTGGTAACATTTTGCCAACCAACAATATCCCGCTAATCGATTTTTCAGGCGCTAAAATCTCCTCACTGGCTGACACCGGAAACCGGATTCTCGATTCGCTGGAAATAATAATACAAAATTGTTTGTGTGGATTCCGAGAAAATTATGTTTGAAATAGCGCTTAGAGGTCATTTTCTTCTGAACACGTAAACACTTTAAACGTTGACGAAGCGGACATTTTGTCCTTTGTTAGGGATTGATTAACACATTTTACCTAACAAATGACTTAAATATAAAATTAATTACTAAATCTGTATTGAGGTTGTTCCGAATCATAATAGTACTTATCCTTTATAAAAAGATGCATACCTGAGGAGGACTCTTCTGCATCACCTCCAAAGTACCCGCCAATAAAGTCATCATCAAGTACACCAAAAGTACCATAATCTCCAGAGTCAACATCATTTTCGCTATCGTCATCATCATCGTCGTCGTCGTCTTCATCATCATCATCATCGTCGTCATCAAAATCAAAATCGTCGTCATCATCATCGTCGTCGTCATCATCGTCATCGTCGTCATCATCCTCATCTTCTTCAACCTGGGGCAAAGGCTGAGATGGTTCCAACTTTAAGCCTTGAGGACCGAATCTGAAGCATGAGACACGTATTGCAGCTTCAATTTCGTTAGCAGCACGTAGCTCCAAACCTAGACATGCATTGAAGTTTTCTCCTTTACGGCCGATGTTGTAAACCCTACCACAGAACTTTGACACTCCTCCTGGTAGAGGCATGCAAATAGGATCTGGTTTTTTGCCTGCGAAAAAAGTGGAATTATCGCCTTTAGTACATACAGGGTGTCTCTAAAAGGTGCGGAAAAGAAGCTACCACAAGTTCCTGAGGCGTAAATATGACGATCTAACCCAACTTAGTCCATGATTTCGAAGATACAGTGTCAAAAGTTCAACTTGATTTTCATTTTTTATAAATATTTTTTTTAATAATTGGTGGATTGTAACAATATTCGGCTTGGGGGAGTTTTGCGGGGTGAGAAACTAGAATCTGCTCTCCTTTTTATTGTAAAGTTTAGAGGGCGCCACCTGCGGTACCTTGCACACACTTAAAACGAAATAACTTTTTAGAGCCACCCTATATTTAACTTTAAAAAAAATTCGGATTCTCCAACGTCTTTTACCTAAAAAAGGTATACGTGGTAAGAGTTGATTTGAGCATACACCTGGCCATACACGAAGAAATTATTGTAATAATTGAACATATTTGAAGCGTAGGCGGTAAATTAAAATAACGTTACTAACAACTGACTTGAATTTTTTAAATCCAGATATCTCAAAAACAGCTGCTTAAATCAACTCTTACCACGTATACCTTTTTCAGGTAAAAGACGTTGGAGAAACCGAATTTTTACTTAAAAGTTAAATATAGGGTGGGTTTAAAAAGTTATTTCGTTTTAAGTATGTGCAAGGTACCGCAGGTGGCGCCCTCTAAACTTAACAATAAAAATGAGACATATTCTAATTTCCCACCCCGCAAAACCCCCCCAAGCCGAATATTGTGACAATACACCAATTATTAAAAAAATTATTTATAAAAAATGAAAACCAAATTGAACTTTTGACACTCTGTATCTCCGAAATCAGCCACTTTTGGACTAAGGTAAGATCGTCATATTTATGCCTCAGGAAATTGTGGTAGCTTTTTTTCCGCATCTTTTAGAGATGCCCTATATAAGTACCACTGATTCATGTGATTTTAAGTCATAAATTTTAATTTACTTACTTACAATTTAGCCTGTTAATATATTAAAATGTCTTACTTGATATAGTTGTGTTGGTAAGTACTCGTTCTCCCATGCTCATAGATATCGCAAGTCGGTCTCCATTAAGATACTGCAAAGTAGCACAACCTGGCCCTCTTAAAGCCACTACTGGAATGTTAAACTCCCTACAGCAATTACAAAGCTTAGTGGAGCAACTACAATGTCTATTTTCCTGCGATTGTTGTCTTTTATTGCCCACTTTAATATTTTTCTTTGCAATTGCACCTTTTCTAACATTTCGCAGATGACTTTTATCTGGAAAGAGAAACAAAAGTTGACACATCTATCAGATTGGGGTAAACATTAAAACATTTCAGTTAATTGGCCGTTCAGGTTCTGTTTTTATCTTTTAATTAAACCATAATGCGTTATTTAGAATAAAGTTAAAACGAAATAGATTTCATGGCACATTGCTAGAGATTAACATAATAAATGAAAGGCTCTTTTATAAATGATTTCGTCATTTAAATAAAACTGTTTACCATTTAGACAAGAATAGTAGAAATACGCGAAAATTTTGTTATATGAATGCTATTATATTAAATGGTATAAAACGTTTAAATCTTCAGTACTTGAGCTAATAAAAGTTTTAAAAAATTATGTAAACCAATAAGTAATTAAATGAGGAGAAATAATACTCTTAGTCAACGTTCACTAGAATATATTTCGAAGAAAATATTTACTTTCTACATGTTTCGAACGTGTTAACGTTCATCTTCAGGAGAATAATTCACATTGAAAAAGTTACCAAGGTAGGAAATTGTCAGTGACATCCTTATAGAGCTTTGGAGGGAATTAATTAAATAAAGAAAAATGTTGAAAAACTTCCATAGAATTAGGAGAGAAAAACAAACTACCAAGTTTTATAGATGAAGTTGGGATAACTGTTGTTATTTAAAAAAAATTTAAAGTGACGAAGTGAAAACCTTAATGTGAAAATGATAATGAAAATGAAGAGACTTTAGTGGTTAAGCATGTTATTGAAGGAGACTCTTGTTATACGGTATAAGGAGAAGTTACGTGTGGTTTCTTACTTACTTCTCCTTACACCGTATAACAAGAGTTTCCTTCAATAACATGCTTCACCACTAAAGTCTCTTCATTTTCATTATCATTTCCACATTAAGGTTTTTACCTCGTCACTTTGAATTTTTAAAAAATAACAAAAGTTATCCCAACTTTATCTATAAAACTTGGTAGTATGTTTTTCTCTCCTACTTCTATGGAAGTTTTTCAACATTTTTCTTTATTTAATTAATTCCCTCAAAAGCTCTATGAGGATGCCACTGACAATTTCTTAACTTGGTAACTTTTTCAATGTGAATTATTCTCAACGTTCATACGTTCGAAACATGTAGAGAGTAAATATTTTCTTCGAAATATATCCTAGTGAAGGTTGACTTAGCGTATTATTTCTCCACATTTAACTTGCAACTTCACTTCAAGTATGGACTACTTCTCCAAAATCAATAAGTAATTAATTAATAAGACTTCTTATTTCTAATTGTCGAAAAAGAATCACACACCTTTTATCTACACTTTAACTTTGTCTCGAATTAAGTTATATCGGTATAATAGTATGTTCGAGATTTTAGTAGGATTAAGAATGCAGAGAAGAATGTTAAATGTACCATCTCCCAACCCACCTTATCTACGCCGGTAACCAGGCCAGATTAGATCGTGGGGTGCGGAAGATGGGGCATATTACTGAATTGGAATATATCAAACAATGATGCAAGAAACAGAGGGTTGATAGCCTTTCGGAAAGGGGGGTCGAATGACTAAGAATCGTGACAGTGGTGTGCAAAGCCGTTTGAACAGGGTAGGCAAACATTTTCAACACAGATGACATCGTCATTACCTCAATTACATGTACGTGGACATGTCCACTTTTCCATTTTTTTTCGACAACCGACGGCGACGCGCGACGTTTATAGCAAAAGCAAACACAGGGCGAAAACACTAATATGTATTATTATTATTATGAATAAATTTCATCAACATTCGTTTAATATTCATATTTAAATCTAACATCCACTTAATTGAACCGGAAGTCAATTATTATCATTTTTATGATGATTTAAAAAAGTACTTTTGTACTTCTTATTTTACGTTACAAATTAAGATTAAGATTAACTAACCTAATTATTGAACTATCGAAGGACATGTTTTATATCTAGAACGCGCAGTATTTTTTGAAACTACGACAAAATTAGAAGATTGACACCAATGCATTTTACAAGCGCGTGAGGATGGCTGACGGAGGCTCAGGCTGCGAGTCACGTGTATTTGTTCTCTTTCTAGCTTACTACCTACCGGCTGTCTCGCTCGCTTCCACTCGTATGAAAGCAGTGCTTTTCCTTTCACATAAGCGGTTAATATAATGTAAAATCTCAGCTTTTCATACGGTTATACGGAATGCCTATACAGGGATCGAATTTAGGATTAATTGGCAACGAATGCGTTCGTAGAAATGATCTTCAATGTTATACAATTAACTTTTCGGTCCTGGTCCTCTACATACACAGAAATATTGCCTGATATTACACGGATAAAAATTTAAATATAAAGAAATAATTTTAGCTGAAGTTTGTTTTATGGTTCCCAGGGTAGACAATGCTTTTTTGCCTATATTGCATGCACGCCACTGGATCGTGGTTTGGTAGGTTCCTTCAGACAAAGCTCTAGCACCGAACGAAGAGGAAAAAAGCCTTATTCGAAAGAAGGACTAGATAGGACCAGTTATAGTTATCGCTTTAAATTCATATTATAGGTAACTGCTGCCGACGCACATCTTCGCAGGCAGCATGAAGTATTGCGCCTCAACAATGACCTGAAAGAAATTTTGGCTTGGGGTGACAGTAACCAAGTCGAATTTAATGCTAAGAAAACCCAGGCAGCAGTCTTCTCCAAAAAGGTTAACATTGCAGAACCGGATATAGTCATGGCAGGACAAGCAATTCCCCTGGCACCGTCTATTAATTTGCTGGGGGTCAATCTGGGAGGTAACATGTCTTGGCATGATCACGTTGCCGCAATTGCCAAGACAGCTGCACAGAAACTTGGTGTACTTTTCCGCACCAAAAGGTTGTACACACCTCATCAACTTTTGACACTCTACAAAGCCCAGATTCGACCATCATTAGAATATTGCTCTCATGTCTGGAGCTCTGCACCCAAGCACACCCTTCGGCTACTGGATTCCATTCAAAGGAGAGCCGTTCGTCTGATCGGCGACCCCGAGCTGACCAAGACCCTCGATAGCCTGGAGCATCGAAGACAGGTTGGTGATTTGGCTCTCTTTTACAGATATTTCCATGGCAGGTGTTTGACTGACATTGCCCACTTGATTCCACCTAGAGCAATGCAAAACAGAAATACACGGCGAACCGCTGCCGCTCATCCATATGTTGTTCAGCTTAGTACTCCTCGAACTTCATTGTTCAAGAATTCTTTCATCTGGAGAACGTCATCTTTGTGGAATGATCTTCCTGAGGTCGTGTTTCCCAATGAATACAATCTTCAACGTTTCAAGACCAACGTTAATCGCTTTTTTCGCACTCGCACCGCTCCCAGAGCGCCTTAAAGGATTTTTCCTACAGTGCAGGTGTTTTATCATAAAAAAAAAAAAAAAAAAAAAAAAAAGGTGTTAATTTTCTGTGAAATTTCCTTTACGAATTTTTTCCAAGACTGTTATTAACAGCTCAGTCTAGATTTTCTTTACGGTGCAAATACTGTGATACTTTAGGGCCTTAGCAGGTTTGTAATAAATATTTCTGTTGCCAGCTCTCTACTTTGGCTCGTTTCTCGCAAAAGTTTGTGCGCCCTATTAACTTTATAAAATTCCCTTTAAAGAATTTGCTCGCGCAAAAACCCAGGAAAATTATATGGTTTTAACGGTAAAGAAGTGAAATACCATAAAAAAACAGTGTTTTAATGAGTTTTTTATTTACATTAAAAACAACATTTTTAGGACTTTTCAACTGACTTTTTCATATAATATTTTTTAGTCGAAATATGGAGCCAGATGGCTATGCAAATAAAAACTTTATTTAATTTTTATTGTGGAACTAACTTATTTAATTTTGTGGTGAGAAATGTCAGGCAAGCATTTCCACGATTTATTTTCCTTGGGTGTTTTTGAAAAATGATTGCATAATAATCCTTACTTATACAGGGTGATTCCTAAGTTAATACTTCTTTTTTAGCTGCGTATAGAAGACGTTAAAATAAACATTTTCAAATACCTTATTTTAAAAAACTCAAAAATAAAGTTTTTAAATTCTTCTATTACACTACGAATCAAATACGGTTCTGCCTAACTTGCCCGTTGAATAACATTAACCCATTAACCCCAGAATTATTTTTTGTTAGTTATTTTACATAAGATTTCTTTTCTGGGTTAATATGAGTAGGAATGCACCAAAAAAAAAATAGTTTACAAAATATCTTACGTCAGTTTTTAAGAAAATGACTGCTACCAATACGTATCTCACTGAGCTCATATGATACTGTAAAAAACAAATACTTACAATTTTAAAATACATATTTATTTATGGAATTACTAAAAGTAAATTTTTACATTGTGTGATAATTGGCAAAACAGACTACACAAAGACCTACATCACACTTAGAACACATTGTTCTATCAAAACTCTTGCAGCCATTTCCAGCCCAACGGAGTCTATTACATGGAGCAACGTAATGATGCATACCGTCATATCGAATACCTGGCAGAAGTGTGTGTGAAACAGACGTTTTTGCAGGACCTGCTGATTTTGCCGGTACACCATAACGTGCTAAGTATACTTGGACCAACTCCCTTCTAAACTTTATGTTGGAGATTTTGTTGTGATTCTTCCTATACAGAAACCATGCATTGTTTATTGCTGCATGATATCGTTGCCAAAAAATAGCTCAAAAATATCTGTACAAAACATTTGTTCGAACCGCTTGTAATCTTCCACTGGAAATAAACGGGCTCCAGGTTCAATGATGCTTTTAATCCAGACAGTATCTGGTTTCTGAGCTAGACGATTTCGAATCCAGTCGTTGTATTCTCTGATACCGGACAATACGTATCTTTTGAGGTCGATGCAGAAGATGATTCGGTTACGGATTGATTAACCGGCGCTGAAGATGATTGGTTAGGACTTTCTGCAGAAAAGTCGTCATAAGTATTGCCTAAACGTGTATTATTCGTCAATTTTATTTCCTGTAAATGTACCTACAAACAAAAGTCGCACATGTAGTCCTTATTATTATGTGTCACGTTGGAACACTATTCATGTGCGTGTGTGGTACGATTTAGGAACTTCCCAGGCTATGCTACTAAAAAACAATATCTGTATAAATACTACTTACCAATGAGATATAGCCTTGCAAAAAATCAACAAAATTAACATGAAAATAGCCGAATTCTTTTAACTTGCTTTTCCCGCTTAGCGAAACACAACCAATGCAAAACGATTATACTATGCAACTGGCACTAGTTAGATACTACAACAACGTCCGATAGATGTCGTATAATTTATCGTCTAATATGAAAACTTGTAGTGGTACGATTTTGGCGACTTTACCCTAAAATAGATCCTGCCCCGAAAAAGAACTAAATAGTTCGAATAGTAAAGTCTTCACTTCTTAGTGGTGCAATCTGATTTGTATTTTGACACAGTGTTAACAAAATAATACATTTTATATTATAAAGAACTTTCAGGTGGTTTGAATCATTTTTATGTATTTGCCAATCAAACTAGTACTGGCAATAATCATATCCTTTAATCTAACAAGCAGTTAGTTTGCTTATGACAAAAGTGACTATAGTAACTATGCAATGCCCAAATCGGGATAGCAATAAAATGTAGTCTCCGTTACTATAGTCTACTTCAGAAAGGTGTAGAGTAATAAAATGGGAAATTCTGTCCAGTTCGGCTCAATTTCGGTGTCGGCCATAGGCACAGGTAAATTGCGTATATTAAAAAAGGAGGAACTATTAGCTATTTCAAATTTACACAAATATCGTTTTACGAAATATGCCGTGGAAGATATAGCTAAAAAACGTAATATAACTGTGCTGTGCACACCGCCATATCATTGCGAATTAAATCCTATAGAACTTATATGGGCGCAAGTGAAAAGATTTGTAGCAAGACACAATACGACGTTCAAAATAAAAGACGTTAAGCTACTGTTTGATCAAGCCATTAAAGAAGTGACACCAGAGAGTTTCCAGTCCATCATGTCATTAAAGAAGAGGAGAAAATGTAGGATCTTGACCACCTGATCGATCTGACCGTCGACCCGTTAATTATAACGTCAAGAGGAGATTACAATCTCTCAGATGACAAAGAATATTATGATTTTTTATAATTTAATTTCTGTATAATGTATATTTTGTATTTTGTATTTTTTTTTATAATGTTTAATAAAAAATAAATGTACCTTATACTATGTTCATAATGCACGCCTTTGTCGCACCATTTTTAGTGTTTGTGAATGGATAATAATAGGCAAAACCCATGAATTGACCCAAACCCAGGTGGTACTAGTTGCACTAGATGAAAATAAAAAGATTTGCAATGAAATCAAATTATGAAAGTGGCTTAAATATTCGTTGGGTCACTCTGTAGTCCCTTTGCATACCTAATGAACTTTTATTACTCTACACTACACCTTTCTGAAATAGGCTATAAGTTTCCTCTTGAGGCTATTTTAACTAACCTTTGTTGTCACGGAAACTAAGATTCTGTGTTTTAAGAGTGAATACAATAATACATTTATGTATTTTTACTATAGAAAGGAGAATAAAGATAAATAAAATATTTTTATATTTTTTTGTGTTTATTTATTTCAGTTTGATAAAACTTTTTAGAGTCAAATTCAAATGTAAATACAATTGTTTTTCATACAGTGTAGGTAAAGTTCAAAAGGTGAGCACATTTAAAAGTTAAAACAAACTTTTATCAAACATAATCTGAAGCTTTAAACTGGCTGCTTCTATATGTTTCGCTAGCCAGATTGCACACAATTTAAATTGAAACGGAAGAACAAAACGATACAACTACGCAACGGCATATTTCCTTTTCTGAGATTATATTTTTAAAGCAATAGCAATTTCATATCTGAAGTAAACCTGAATATTTTGCAAATTAGGTACAAAAATACGGGTTTGTCTCTGATAGACAATCTTTACAGGAATTATGAAAAAATTGGGTTACCCAGCATACGAGGCAATGTTTGTCCGGAAATACTATCCATTCTCTAAATGTCTAAGAGGTTTAAAATTTGGATGGAATGTAGTTATAAAGAAAATCGTGTAATTTATTTCTTGACAAAATGGTGAAAGTTTTTCCTCTTGACCGTTTAGTGCTGCGGAGCGCACAGGACCCGTGTTACTATTATATGAAACTCAATACTATTGTGAATATATCTGGTTTGTCTGGCTGAGATATAAGATCATAGAGATAGTAAGTAAGTATATCAAAAACCCAAAGGTATGCCCTAAAATCCGGTCTTTATCCCATCTAGCAAATTTCACCTTATCTGATTTTAGTGTTGTTTTAATAGGTTTTGCAGCATTTGCCGTTATTGGCGAGATAAAATTTTATCACTTATAGTGGCAAATCATTATCGACCGCTGGTCCCTTAGTTATTACCAATTCTTCCGTTGAGCAAATATACCGGGTCCGCCAACGTGGCGGGGATGGAAGATTAAATCATTATCGAGGAGCTTATCAAAAATACTAAACCAGCATAAGGTATCGACTTAAAAGCGGCATATTTTTTTAATTATTTTAAATTATACAGGGTGGCTCAAAAAAGTGTGGCGGACTAAACTTGCATTTTTTTAAATGGAACACCCTATATATTATATTATTTTCTAATTCCCTATACAATTCCACGTATATTTTGTATAAAATGTCATATGTCTAAATTCAATTGTTTTTGAGTAATTGACGTTTAAAATATGGCATTTTTTGAATTTGACAGGCTGTAACATTGGAATGGTTCATCTTAAAGAAAAATGGTTTTCACTTCCCTATCTTAGTTTTTCATTCTCTATCCAAGGAAACCAACCTCCGATTTACCATGTTAAACCGTTAAAACCTTTTTTTTGGTTTAACATGGTAAATCGGAGGTTGGTTTCCTTGGATAGAGAATGAAAAACTAAGATAGGGAGGTGAAAACCATTTTTCTCTAAGATGAACCGTTCCAATGTTATAGCCTGTCAAAGTCAAAAAATGCCGTATTTTAAACGTCAATTACTCAAAAACAATTGAATTTAGACATATGACATTTTATACAAAATATACGTGGAATTGTATAGGGAATTAGACAATAATATAATATATAGGGTGTTTAGTTCGCCACACTTTTTTGAGCCACCCTGTATAATGTTAAATATTTTTAAAATATACCGCTTTTAAGTCGATACCTTATGCTGGTTTAGTATTTTTGATAAGCTCCTCGATAATGATTTAATCTTCTATCCCCGCCAAGTTGGCGACCCGGTATAAAAAGCTTTTTGGTCAGTATCAGGATTTTTTCCAGATAAGGTATTTTGTTATGCAGAACAAGCACATTGTTAGATGATCGTGAAGTTGTAAACTGCATGCACTTACATAAGGTAATGATAGGAACGAGTCCGTTATAATTTTTCAAGTGAGTAAATTTAAGGTAAAAACGATATAAAATTAGTAAGTTGGTAAATTATACGTATCCAAAAATATACCATAAAAATTATGTCCATGTACATCATAAATTTTTTTAAAAATATCTCATTTAATTTACATTTTCCTACCGAATAAAAGATTATATAATGATTTTTCGCGTGGATGTCAAATTAAAAAAAAAATACATTTACATAAGTCGCCATATTTGATTTTTGTAAAGGGCAAGCCTACCTTATAACAAGTACGCTGCATTAGGTTTTTTATTTTAATTTGAATAATATTGTTTTCAATATTTATTTTCAGTCGTTCTAGAGATTCGAGGCTTCCAAGTTGTTGATTTTGTTCTGTAGATCAACCTCCTTTAAAAATAAAAATTTTGAGATTCAAAACACAGTTAAATAATTTTTTAAAGCCGATCTAACTATTTTATTTTCAAATCTGTCAGATGTCAATGCTGCAGCTATTTCGATTTTTTTTTAATGTGATCCCTGAACCTTTTTTGGAACCGGATTCTAAATTTTTTTGTATGACATAAAACGTTAAAAGTTACGAAGAGGACAGTTAACTGCGCTTTTAAATTGTTTTTGGTTTAGTTGATATTGTTACAATTTAACTCCAGGTTAAAATAAAAAACGGTTTGATGACACTTTGCAGCTAGAAAATAAAAGTCGCATTTCAGTAGAGAAAATTATGAACCTAATCAAATTTATGATTTTCCAAGTACGTTTTCCATTTTATCCAGATACAGAAATATAGGTTTACGAGCTTTTGTAACACCAACACGGTTAAATTTAGAGATTATAAAGTGCCAGGTATATTTTCTCGTAAAAAGAACTGTATTATAGTGGTCGTTAATAATAGAGACTCTTTGCAAACTCATTTATCGTTTTTTTAAACGAGAAAATATCTAAACTATAAAAAACTATACATTCTAGTTACCGCGGCAGTAGTTCAGAGGTGAGGTACTGGCATTCGACCGTGGCGGCCTGGGTTCGATCCCCGGAGTGGGCATATGCATAATAATAACACATTAAAATTAATAAAAAAATAAATTATAATAATAAAAAAAAAAAAGGTATTTTCGAAATTTAGTGTATAAAAGAATGCAGTATGCTACTAGTGATTCCTAATATCGGGACCGAGAAGGGCGTTATCGACCTCTGGGGCATAAGAAGGATAATTAGTGCATACACGTGGTTCGGATTCCACGTTAAGCTGTCGGTCCCTTCTGGCTTACTGAGTACACTGGCTCTTCCGCCAATCCCAGCAAAATAAAAAAAATATATTCTGCTTGACAATACATTTTTTTTTTTTTTTTTTTTTTGGCTTGAGCTGTTCAGCTATTCAGCCAGTCGCTTTTGCTTTTTAACCAAAAAATCTCTAAAGCAAGTGTTTCTCCTAAGCTAACGACCATTTGTAAAAACAGAAACGAAAGGAAAGTAGACAGGGTCACACTCTTCTCGTTCTGGGCCGATCAGAACATTGTATAACAAACAGGTAGGCCATTGGGGATACTAAAACATAGGGATTACAAAGGGAGCTCATTCTAACTAAAATTTATAATTAAATTTTTTCAAAGGCGGCGTGTGTACTATAATAAGGTGGTCACAACTTAATGTTGTTCTTTTTGAGAAAGCGCATAATCATGTATATTGCATCCTTATTTTCTATAGTTAAAACATACAATAAATTTATCGGTGAATCGATTTTTCCTGTTTCCTGGAGAGAGGAGTACAGACAGTTGCTATATTTTTCCCATTTAAAGAAAATGTGGTCTAGGTCGGCGACTTCATAGCAGTGGTCACATATATTGGTCGGTAATACCTTAATAGACAATACATAATTTGCGGTATTAATACGGGATAAACACTGGTCAAATAGATTCAACGCGTCTAGGGATGGATTTGACGAAACGAAAGGAAAGGAAAATATTCTTCTGTACTTATTGTTGTCGGTTAAATAAACCGATGCAAGTTAGCGCTGCCTAGGGGGACTCCTGTAATTATGCCTGGTAACTTTACAGGTGATTTCCTCTTAACATTTTTTTACTTATTTCTATAAGTTTTTTAGAGGTGCTGGTATGCCCAAGAGTGTCTAACAACGACACAGATGGCGCTCCGTGCCACATCTTACCGGTGTGTCCCACCAAGCAGCAAGCATAAGCAGCTTTGAGTTCTCCTTTCTTTCGTAGGATCCTAGCTCTACTGAAGAACCATGATATGGCGAAACGCGTCTAGGGATGGATTTGACAAAACGAAAGAAAATTCTTTTTCTGTATTATTGTTATATTATACAGGGTGATTCCTTGGTTGATAATTCATTTTTAGCTGTGTATAGAAGGCATTAAAATAAACAACATTTTCAAATACTCTTTTTCAAAAAACTCAAAAATAAAATACTTACATTCATTTATTACACTATGGATCAAATACGGTTCTGCCTAACTTGCCCGTTGAATAACATTAAGAAAACTTCTGTGTGTAGGATAAGCCCGCAAGGAAAAGCGCCATGCGTATAATCTCAAAGCAGCCGCACTTTGACGACACTCACCGTAAATTAGCACCATATCTACTAGTTCATTGTTTTCAAATTTTACCATCTTCACATGTCACCAATTTTAAATTAACTTGCTTCAGGAAAACACACCGCAACGAATTACCATATAAATTACTGACCACCGATCCGTAAGTTGCATAACTAATAAGACAAAAACAAAATAAAATATAGCAAGCTACGTTTTGATGACCAGGGCCGCACTTAAATTTTTTACTTCTGTATCTCGCCTATTTATAAGTTTTTTGAAAAAAGGTATTTGAAAATGTTTATTTTAATGCCTTCTATACACTTATTTTAATGCTTTCTATACACAGCTTTAAAAAAAGAAGTATCAACTTAGAAATTACCCTGTATAATATTAAATTATTATGGCATAACAATATCTTACAGCAACAGCATGGAAGTAACTATATTTTAAATTTACTTTTACAAACCTAGTTAGTGTGGTACACAGAGCAAAATCGACTAATTAAACATAATTGTTAAGAATAGTCTTATACCAGTAGCAACATTTTTAATAATCACTATTAAAATAATCTATTACTATAGCAAAAAGTTAACTAACGAACAGCATACAGAATTGCTACCTCTTTATTTATACGGACAATAAAACGAAATAATTATGAATATAAGCCCAGAACTGTAAGGATGTAATTTATTAAAACATTCTTTTTGGAAATAAAAATGGTTTTATACAACATAAAGATTATACCAACAATAAAACGCTTTTTTGGGGGTATTAGTTAAATTATTATTTGGTATTAAACATTTATTTACCCTTATGCAACATACTTTTAATTTGCAAGAGTGGGGGAGACTTCGACGTATCAAGCCGTGTTTTACGATGCCATTTGCGTTTGTTCGGCTGTGCGGGTTGTTTCAGATGTTTGTTGTTTTTTGTGAACAGTGTTGTGAGGTTATTATTTGTGGTGGTGTAAAGTTATCAGAAAGAGCTGTGTTTATGATCTGATTGATATGCTTTTTTTTAAGGCAATATTTGTTAAGTTATTTTCAAGAAAATCTGATAAAACACCGTCCCATAATTTGCTATCCGACCTCTACTAATTTTTTTCGGGCCTGCTGGTCTGTTCAATATTGGTTGACGGGCCGGACCGGGCCGCGTCGCAAAATTTCCCCGCGGACCTAGCCGGGTCATACAACTGGCCCGTGAAAGGCTCTAGTTCTGATAACAATATGCTTGGCCGTGCCTCTATTAATCAGGTGACAGGAGCGGATCCAGAGGGTGGGGCGAAACTGCCCCCTCCCCCGTAAGCCTTACGAAATGGGTATTTTTGTACTTTAAGCCTTGAAAATTGTAGGGTTTGTGAGGGGTTAGAATTTTTTTTAGAATTCACTCTTGAGAGTGTGAATATTTTTAGAGCCGGGATATGCTCTTTTTTTTAAGTAATTTTTTTAGTCGCCCCCCCTAAACAAAATTCTGGATCCGCTACTGTCGGGCGGTATTGTCAACTTAACTTTATTGTATATGTTTAACCATTTATTCGGTGTTTATTATGTAAATTCTCAAAAATAATTTTGTTTGAAACGTTTCAAATACAAATTTGATGATTTAGTTTCGACTTTTAGAAAATGTCCAAAACCCGACGTGTATTTCGAGATTTAATAAAAACAAAAATGTCTATCTAATTTATATGACTAGCTGATGATGAATACTATTTCTAGTTCAAGTACAAGTTTGCAAAACTTCCAAAACTCTAAAATTTAGTTTATTTGGGTGTAAAAAACAAAATGAAAAACCGGAGCCCATCACGACAATAAAAACAAGATCGTTAGGCACTTGATTTCGGTCCTTCTTCGGCAGTAATCGTTAGAGGCAGAACTTTGGCATTTTAAGTTTTCGTATGCCTGTAATTCCGACGCCCTAACGTTGTAAAACCACTAAAGAAGCTTCTTTACCAACTGTATTTGCTAAATTTAAAACAACCCTGAGTGTTTTGTTTAAACGAAATGGGGTATTCATTAATTATGAGCTCAAAGGGCTGTCTTGATTAAAATTTTTGATGACACAAGATTTTAAAGGATTTATTTAATTTTTAACTGCGCAATTCTTATCAATTTAGTTCTAAGCTGTAATATTACAACTAACTTACGTTGATCCATCCTACTCAACACAGGCATACAAGGTTGTTACAACCCTGTTCCAACTCCCAACCTTATAAATATTATATTAATTGGGTGTAGGAGAGAGTCGGGTATTGGTGCGCACCTAAGCCAAAATTGTAATATTTCCAAAATGACAAAAAATTGGACTTCTAGGTTCGCTATCAAGATTCTTTAACGATTTGGCTTTAATATTCTGTAATTAATTTTAAATAAAAATGCACATTGTGAATTTAAAATTCGAAATTTCAAAAAGTGACACTGAAATCAAGAAGTGGCATTGAAAAGGGAACGAATAAAATAGTTTATTGAAGCTAAGATTATACTTATATATTCTTATAACCTGAATTATGATTTCTGGATTCCATTGCGCCTTTCTTGTTTTACGTTGGTATTTCGGCATCTGCAAAAACCCAAAATATTATAATCTAAGATATTTAAGACTGTAATTATGGGTTTTTTTGAGGTTATGCCGAATCTCTGACGTGCTGACTTTTTTTTTGACCTCGGATTTGGATTAAGCGGCCCTAAAAACATATAGTAAACGTGGCCTGACCCCTTTTTGTGTGGCTGTGTTATTTAAATGCATTCTTAACAATGCTAAATGCATGGCGGCTAATCGTGCGCACTGCGCCCGATTAATCGAAAGTGGCATATTCGGTTTTAAATTCTTTATAAAAATATAAAACATTTTTTTGCCTAAATTATATATATCAGTGTCAAGAGGACTCATTAAGCAATGTATTAACGCACACGATTATCAAAAAATGTAAAAATGGAAATACTTACGGCTTATTTTTTTCGAAGCATCTACTAGTACACGACATACGTAAACAACGAAGCGACCATTTTGGATAAGTAAAGTAAAGCGACTCACCTGACTCATATGTCATAGTACACAGGCTTGGCAAGGGATGGCGCCTGAATATGGATTTCGAATTATATACGCCGGTTATGGAAATAAAGACATGCGCACGATTAGCCGCCGCGCACGATTAGCCGACTCGCCCCTAACGACTGCGGAAATCGATATGCCGTACTTTCTGACGAAGTCTACTACTACCTACTCAAAAAATCGGGAGTGTGTCGAAAATTAATAAATTTGCCAAAACATTGCAATGCTTTTTTGAAGTTCGGTGTTCGGTGGCAACCGTTGGGTAGCTTTTGGAAAAACAAACATGTTTAGAAAGCATTATACATGTCTTACCGAATCAGTCGTTCCTACTGGGTAGTAGTCCCAGCGACTAGCGATCGTTGAGGAAAACCTACTTTAAGGTACGTTTTCCTCCAAGATCGCTAATCTGTAGCGAATACGACCCAGTAGCAATGACTGATTCATGTACAATGGTTTTTTGAAGTAGTAGTCGCCAGCGACTACAGACCATGGAGAAAAATGTATCTTTACATAATTAGTTCACACACTTTATTTATATTTACTTACAATTTTCGATTGAAAAGTTAAGTTACTAATGATAGTCATGGTATTTTTTTTCCGTTTCCCTTTATTTAAGCTTGAAGTTTAACACTGTAATTTTGTTAAATAAATAATATATGACTTTCTCATCGTAATAAACTACACTATTTTATAAAGTTTTCGTAAATGAAACCCAAAGTTTACAATTTGTGTCCGTGAAACATAAAGTTTTAAAATTAATTTTATTACTGTAATTTATGCAGGCAAAAAAGGTAGCATATTTTGGCGTAGGTAATATAATAAGTGTTTCCATTAAGAAAGTTCGTTTAAAAGACGCGTAAACTAACAAATCCATAGAAATATAGTTAGATTAAGTAGGATAGCTAATAAAAAAAATTTGGTAGCGGTCTAGCCGAACTATGTTCCTAAATCAACCATAATTTTTAATTTAGATGTACCTAACTTTTTTTTATCAAAAATATGATCACTAAAGAGAATTGTCTATACGGGGTGATTCCTAAGTTGATATAGTGTATGGTAGGCAATAAAATAATCAACATTTCCAAATACATTTTTTCACAAAACTCAAAAATAAGGTACTTACATTCATTTATTGCAGTATGGATCAAGTGCGGTCCTGCCTAACTTAAACCATCTTCTTCTGGGTATAGAAAAGCCCGCAAGGAAAAGCGTTTTACGTATAATCTCGAAGCAGCAGCCGCACTTTGACGACACTCACCGTAAATTAGCACCATATCTACTAGTTCACTGTTTTTAAATTTTACCATTTTCACGTGTCACCAATTTAAAATTAACTTGCTTCAGAAAAATACACCGCAGCGGATTGCCAAATAATTGACCACCGATCCGTATATTGCATGACTACTAAGACAAAAATAACATAAAGTATGGCAGGCTACGTTTTGATGACCAAGCCCGCACTTAGATTTTTTACTTTTGTATCTCGCCTACTTATTTCTAAGTTTTTTGAAAAAAGGTATTTGAAAATGTTGTTTATTTTAATGCCTTTTAAACACAGCTTAAAAAGAAGTATCAACTTAGGAATCACCCTGTATAGGCTAAAAAGTAAAAAAAATTAAAATTGTCATTACCTAATATGTTCTTGACATTTTGAGGCTTCGTGAGAGTTTGAAGCGGTTATGATGGTTTTTTTAGAATGTTAAGAGATTCACCAGACGATCCGGTCAAGACCGACTAGAAATTTACTAAGTTGTATGAATTAACCCTTTAGAAACTTTAAATCTATATTATCTATATACTGATTTTATTTATTTTTTTAAAGTTTATGTAAAGTTACTGAATGATTTTACAGTTCACGTTCTTTGGAGCCCTTGGCGATGGATGCGCTTAGGTTTTAGTAATTCTTTTTGTTCTCGATTTCGATTACAAGAGAAAGCACGTACATTATGTAGTAAATTTCTTTGAGTTGGTAAAACGTGTTTCTCGTTATATTCGGACAAGATCTACACAGGACAATAGAACAAAAACTACTTTCTTGATGTATTCTTTTTCTGGCAATATATCTTCGCGTTCTAAACGATATCGGTCACATGCACATTGCACATGCAGTTTGGCTCGCGTTTATACGCGAAAAGAAAGTTATAATACAACTTATACGAAATATAATATCATACAGGGTGATTCCTAAGTTGATACTTCTTTTTTAGTTGTATATAGAGGGCATTAAAATAAACAACATTTTTAAATACCTTTTTTCAAAAACCTTAAAAATACCTACTTACATTTATCTATTATACTATGGATCAAATATGGTCCTGCCTAACTTTCCCATTGAATAACGTTAAGGAAACTTCTGGGTGTAGGATGAGCCCGCAAGGGAAAGCGTTCTGCGTATAATCTTGAAGCAGCAGTCGCACTTTGACGACACTCACCGTAAATTAGCACTATATCTTCTCGTTCATTGTTTTCAAATTTTACCATATTCACGTGTCAACAATTTAAAATTAACTTGCTTCAGAAAAACACACCGCAGCGGAATTCTCAACACCACCCGTAAATTGCATGACTAATAAGAGATAACAAAAACAACACAAAGTATAGCGGGCTACGTTTTGATGACCAGGAGGCCCGCATTTAGATTTTGTACTTCGGTATCTCGCCTATTTTTAAGTTTTTTGAAAAAAGGTAACTATTTGAAAATGTTGTTTATTTTAATGCCTTCTATGCACAGCTAAAAAAGAAGTATCAACTTAGGAATCACCCTGTATATTATAATTTCTAGTAGTTTACCGAGTGGTGCATCGTGGTTGGAAACATAGGACAACCCATGCAGGTTTTAGACTGTCCAAATATTTGCTTCCCTGTTGACTTTAGAGCGGGGTTGTAGGGAGACTTTTTAGAGTCTCTGGGTGGTGAGTGCAGATGCGGAGTTTGAACAATTTTGATCAACCCGATCCTAAATTATTTGGATAGGATAGCGGATGGTTTTTCATTGGAATTCAACAGGTGATGCTACGGATACCAACATTAATTGGACTTGTTAACCCGTGATTTGTCAAATGTAATTTAAAAGTATTCGATTTTTTTACTAGTAATATTTTTTTACCTTATAATATTATGAGTTACACAATAGAAGAAAAATGCTTTATGATAAACTATGCGACGAAAAACTAAAGTATTGTATTTGTTATGTTTTCCGTTTATTTCCCTGATAGACCCATTTCTACCAAGTCTCGGAAGGCACTGTAATAAACAACTGCAATTTAACACCACAGATTCATGAGAGAGCTGAAGAAAACAATGATATAGATCTTAATATTTTACTTTACGTCAAAGAAAATAAAAATATCAACACTAACTTTCGGACAAGTGGTGAAAAAGCATCACACCAAATGTGAACATTGGAAAAGCTTAAATATCATTCATATAAATATCAAAACCATTAATAATTGCTAGAAAGGGATGAAGAGCGAAGATCACTTTTTGGTTTGAAATGATGGAGCGAGCTAACAAAAACAGATATTTTTTACAAAATATTTGCTTCTCCGACGAATGCACGTTTACCTACATTAAATAATGACCGAACATACAAAATTATCGGTATTGGAGCCTACAAAATGAACATCGTCTTGAATGCACTCAAACCCAATACCTTCAGAAAGTGAAAGTTTGAACTGGAATTTTTGGACATCGCATTATTGGACCATTTTTTATTGACAAAAATCTTACGGGTCCAACATATTTAGAGCTTCTTCAAAATCAAATTGGATGGTAGCAAATGGCGGTTTATTTGAACATTTAATTAAAAATCAACAATATTTCAAATTATTACACAGTTTTCTTAAAATAAAATTATTTGTTTTTTTTATAAACAATTGTTTATTTTTAAACACCCTCTTATTTTTTTCCCTTTTATTAATTCTTTCGCCTAAATTTAACAGTTAATATTTTCTGAACCAGATATGATATCGACCTACGGGTTTGAATGGTTGATAGATTCATCCCTTGGGAAATAATTGTCAATATTGATTTTTCCTTAACTGTCATAAAATTTTATATACAGGGTGTTAAAGAAGACGATGATTTTTGCTCCAATTTTAATGGCGTGTAACTTTCAGAATAATATTTTTAAATTTTATCACTCTACGTCAATTGAATCACTGGTTTATAGCAAAGAAAGTGGTTTGTCAAATTTTTGATATCTGCTATATTTTAAGAAATACCAATTTTTTTGGAAAACCTTGCTTTATTTCAACTTTTTGGTAGCTAGATCTCACTGTGCGTTGTATCGGGCAAACTTTGCGAGTGATTCTTTTACCTTATAAAAAGCTTGATTATGTTCAGTAACAATAGTTGTACCTAAATTTTATGATGTGCAGTGGCGTACTTATAAACACCTTAATATTCATGGTTTATGAGTATTGTATTGGAAAGTTAGAAATTAATAAATACATTTTTTCCAAAAATTAAATAAAAGAAAATTATCTTTGTTAAAATTTTGCAAACACACTGTATAATATACCTGTAGTGCGATATGAAAAACTAAAAAATAAAAAAAAATTTACCTAGGGGCGAGTACTTTCCAATATAAAACAATCGTGAAAAATTGTGAGACACTCATAAACCATAGACATATACCTAGTTGTTTATAAGTACGCTACTGTACATCATAAAATTTAGGTAGAACTATTGTTACTGAACATAATCAAGCTTTTCAAAAGGTATAAGAATCACTCGCAAAGTTTGCACGATAGAACGCACAGTGAGATCTAGACTAATAAGTTGAAATAAAGCAAGGTTTTCCAAAAAAATCGGTATTTCTTAAAATATAGCAGATATCAAAAATTTGACAAATCACTTTCTTTGCTATGAACCAGTGATTCAATTGACGTAGAGTGATAAAATTTAAAAATATTATTGTGAAAGTTACTCGCCATTAAAATTGGAGCAAAATCATCGTCTTCTTTAACACCTTGTATATAACATTTTCTGACAGTAAAAGAAATCCAACATTGACAATTGTTTCCCAAGGGATGAATCTATCAACCATTCAAAACCGTAGGTCGATATCATATCTGGTTCAGAAAATATTAACTCTTAAATTTAGGTGAAATTTTTCTCGCTCGAAAGCAATTGTCCAGCAGTTTATTTAATAGGTTTTATTATAAGTAAATTAATTTGTTTTCTATTAAAAGATCCTTTTTGAAAATAATGTTCGTATTACATACTTGAAAATATTAGTTAAATCCAGTGTAAAATTTATCTTTTAAAGATTTTTCAAAAGCCTACTATTGGCAATTATATTTTATAATGACAAATCACAGGTTGACAAGTCCAATTATTACTGGTGTCCGCAGCATCACCTGTTGAAACCAACCGCAATCCTATTGAAATAAGTTAAGATCGGGTTGTCCAAAATTGTTTAAACTCCGCATGCGCATTTACCACACAGAGACCTTAAAAATGTCGCCCTACACGCCGCTCTAAGGTGAACAAGGGAGTAAATATTTGGACAGTCCTAAACTTGTATAGGATTTTCTATCTTTTCTACCACGATGCACCACCCGGTATAATCCAATCCCAATCCAGTATCAGATCGTTTGCAATAATATTATTATATTTCATTTAGAGACGGGAATTATTTTTGGTAATATTAATTATTATATTATTCTCTAATCTCCATAATAGTTTCTATTAAAATTTATGAAAATTAAAATATTAAACACTAGGATATTTTCTAATAAGAAATACTATTTTTTTATTTACTTGTACTAGATTTTATTGTTAGAAATATAAATTATTCTTATAGTTTTTATTAATTAATTTCTTATATGGTATTATATCATTATAATCAAATTGTAGAACTTGCGCAGAATACCGAACACTGGCACAGCCTTTGTGTCTTTGGTAAATAAACAAACTTTTTTTTTTCATTTGAGAACTACTTCTTAAACTAACTAAATTAAAATTATAATCAAATTAGCTCTTAGGCTTTTTCTCCTAACTGATGAGACCCGGAAGGTCGAAAGCATCCATAATGCACCCTAAATATCGTTGGATTAAGGTGAAACCCGAATCCCAGTTAACTGCTTCGAATTCATGTGACAAGAACAAAAGAACTTTTTGAATTTCGCAAATCTCTACGTGGCGCGTTTTCCTTTTGTTCAAAAGCAAAAATCTTGAAATTCAAAGAAGTAAAAGTATTCTTTGGTTTGAAAACCTGTTAAGTTCGGATACTTGTTTCGACTTCGGTTCGTCTTCTTCAGTTAAGAAAATACCTTGAGACAAATTGGAATTTTTCTGATATAGAAGTGAATCTAAAGAATGTTTTGAGCAAAGACAAAAGTCGCTCGAAATTGTAGAACTCGTGCAGAATACCGAACACTGACACAGCCTTTGCGTCTTTGATAAAGAAACAAACTTTGTTCTTTGCATTTGAACCGTCTTGAACCAACTAAATTAAAATCATAATCAAAATTGCTCTTAGGCTTCTTCGCCTAACTGATGAGACCCGAAAGGTCGAAAGCATCTATAATGCACCCTAAGTAACTTTTGTCTTTGCTTAAAACATTCTGTAGATTCACTTCTATAACAGAAAAATTCCAACTTGTCTCAAGGTATTTCCTTGACTGAAGAAGACGAACCGAAGTCGAAACACGTATTAAAACTTAACAGGTTTTTGAACCAGAGAATACTTTTGATTCTTTAAATTCCAAGACTTTTGCTTTTGATCAAAAGGAAAACGCGCAACAGTTTCCTGGAGATTTGCGAAATTCCAAAAGTTCTTTTGCTCTTGTCAAATACTTAAATTTAAAGCAGTAAACTGGGATTCGGGTTTCATCTTAACCCAACGATATTTAGGGTGCATTATGGATGCTTTTGACCTTCCGGGTCTCATCAGTTAGGAGAAGAAGCCTAAGAGCTAATTTGATTATAATTTTAATTTAGTTAGTTTAAGAAGTAGATCTCAAATGCAAAAAACAAAGTTTCTTTATTGACCAAAGACACAAAGGCTGTGCCAGTGTTCGGTATTCTGCGCAAGTTCTACAATTTCGAGCGACTTTTGTCTATTGTGCTATGCACTTTTGACTTTTGTCTTTTCTCAAAACATTCTATTATATCTTTTTTTAAATCTATTAAATCGAAATATACAAGGCTGTCCAAAAAAACGTGCAAAATATAACCTGTTTTTATATTATATTATTATTGTATTTTATGAACATAAAGAGTTACATTAATCCCACTTTGATAGACCGCAATGCTAAGATGCACCATTGGGACGCTACTTACAGCCTGTCAAAGTAGTATTAATGTAATTTTTTAACTGTCCAAATAATTAATATATAGAACACTAATAGTTTTTTACGATGGGTTATGATAAAGCCAATTTGCTTCGTATAATGTTTAATTTGTTTCTCTTCAATTTTTAACACTCTCTTTTACGCTTTAAAAATGTCACAAAGTTTGGTAGATGCTATTTTAGTCTAAAATTAAAAAAATTAAACTTCTTTTTTTTATTCTGCGTTCACTGTCCGCTCGTCTCAGTATAATATATGGAAAATGCCAATAAAACAACTTTTAAACTTTATCTTACCTATAACAGCAGACGCGGCAAAAGCTATTAAAACAAAAACCAAAAGCAGTTCGAAGATAAAAGACAGTTTCATGTTTGATAGCCCGAGCCTTCGGGGCAATGCTGACGTAGACCTGAAGGAAATTTAAACTCCTCTCGCCGATCCCGATTTTCAAACAGGCACCTGCAAATGAAAAAGACGTGTTATTGCTTTCGGCAAAGGAAGTATATGAGGTCTAAGAACTAAATTACCAAAATGATAGGGAGTAGAGTATCTATTCTGCGACATCTAAAACTTTATCTCCTATAGGAGGACGGGAGGGGGGGGGGGCACATAATAATACAATCTTTAAATCATAATTTTAAGGTAATAAAATATTTAAAATAGGTCATGTAATAAAATTATTTCTTTCGAATTCGCCTTTTTACCACTTCGTTCGTTCCCAAGGGGACCTTCAGCTTAACGTGGGTTCCGAATCACAAGCCTTAGTCATGTGACATTTCCCCCCAAGAGCTAACTCTCGGTTTCTTGCGTCATTAAGTGACCTACCGATTGGAGAGGGTGTACCTTCTTCCGCCCCCTAAGAGATATTCAATCTTATCCGGCCTGGTTATCGGCGTGAATGGGGTGGATTGGGAGATGATACCTCTAACACACTTTTCTGCATTCTTAAACCTGCTAAATTTCGGACATACTTTTTTTCATTGTGCGTATGCCCACTCCGAGGATCGAACTCGGACCGCCACTGTCGAATGCTAGTAACCCACCTCTGAGTCACTGCCGTGGTTTATGTAATAAAATTAGGAATAAATAACCTATAACACTAACTTTTCATAGCAAATAAACATTCTTTAACGCTAGTTCGTGTGCTAAAAGGCACAGCGATGCCACAATGATGACCTTTTTTTAAAAATCACTTTTTGGAGGAGCGATGATTTTTTGCTTTATAGCAATCGTCATCGGCTAACCCCCCCCCCCCCCCCCAAATGTTTTTGTACACGCCCATGTAATGAATAAGAATATATTGTTTAAGTATAAGTTATATTTCATCTGTAATATATTCTGCTAAGGATAATTATTAGTTTCCTTTATGTCAAATTTTCTATCCTGAAAAGATTCTAATTATGCACTTTCCCCTTAAGTCCTGCACCTTTTCATTGTTGCAAAGAGATGTAACGAAAAATTCTTAAAATATATAAAACATTCCATTTTATTATATTTTTCAATCAGGTATAGTCACCTGCAAATGAAAGCAACATGTTATTGCCATTTCAGTATGTGATATAAGAACTAAACATCGAAATGAAATGGAACTGAGGATCTAAGCCAGGATATCTAAAGCTATATTTTGCCCCTTATACGGTTTCTTCCTTTCCTTTAAATCTTTTGGCACTCCGTTCGATATTTAGAACGTGTCGCGTTCCAAAAGATATAATTTTGCCAAATTTACACAAGGCTCTCTTGAGCTGGTCCCCAGGGCACACAAATCGTAATACGTTTCGGGTAAAACGTACTACCCTACAACTGACTTATCATTATTAAAAATGAATTTACGAGATGAAGAAAAAGAAGCTTGTTGTTGCTAATGTCCGTATTCTCCGTCGACATTGAAACACGGTCTCAGGGGCGTATTGAGGAGTTCGGGTCTAAAACTCTAATTACAACCTAGAGCTATAAGCAGCGTTATATTTAAAACCACCCCCCCTGTATATTTGAAAATCAAATAACCTACATATTTTATTTAAAAGAAATATTTAGCCATGCAAATTTAATATTGCCTTTGTCCTAGAAAATTTGTAGTTAAACCCCGTCATAACGCTATGTTCGGTGCGACAAAACTTTTACCTCCATTTGATTTAGGGGGTGTAATTTTAAAAATACCTTAAACAAATAGGTTTTATGGCAGACAGTGACAGCTTTCTGGTATAATGTAAATACAGTATTTACCACAACATTTTTATTTAAAATATACACCTACTTTTTTTACTTACATTATACAGGGTGGAATTTTTAACTGGAATAAATTCAGTATTAGAAAGCCTCTTTATATGCGGAGAAAATTGGGAAATACGGGTGCCTTTATTTTTAATTTGGTACACTTTTTTCGTCCCGTCATTAAATTCACCCCTTTCTGTGGGTAGAAATCGCCTTAACTTTTTTTTCTCAAATGTAGAGGTATGTATTGCGATAGCTCATTGGAAAGGGCATAAAAAAAGGAATACGACCCACTATTTACTTTTGCATTTTGGTAATATAAAGAAAAAAATAAGTTTAGGCAACAAAACCAGAAAATGTAGAGGAACTTAGGCAACGACTTATACACTATAGATTAGGGTTTTGTCAAGAAATAAATGGGCAACATTATCAACAATTTTTACAATAAAAAAAAAATTGCGTCTAGATTACCGAAATGCAAAAGTAAATAGTGGGTGGTATTCCTTTTTCTATGCCCTTTCCAACTAGCTATCTCAACACATACCTTTACATTTGAGAAAAAATAGTTGGGGGTGGTTTTTACCCCCAAAAGAGGGGTAAATTTCATGACGGAAAGAAAAAAGTATACCAAACTAAAAATAATGGTACCCGTATTTTCTCCGCAAATAAAGAGGCTTTCTAATACTGAATTCCAGTTAAAAATTTTACCCTGTATGTTTAGGATTCATATAGCATAATAATATACCAAAGCCAATTGTTGCGTCGCGTTGGTCAGGCGGTCAAGCAACAATATTTCTTAAACAAAAATGTTTCACTTCAGGAGCTTTAAAATTTTTTAAAAAATGCATAGTTGTACTTCTATATAAACAATGGCGCCTATGCCGATAGGCATAGCACAATTCTAAATGTTGAAAGATGACGTTTTCTTAAGAAGAAACATTATTGCAGAAGATATGTGCGCATGCCGGGGGATTCTCTTAAAATATAACCGGGTTTAGGAGTAAATTATCTAACGACCTTCTAGTGAAAACCCAAAATCCAATTTATAGCTTTGCTGATGACAGCACACTTGTCTCATCTTTTACCTTGACTCCCCAAACATCCGCTGCCGACGCACATCTTCGCAGGCAGCATGAAGTATTGCGCCTCAACAATGACCTGGAAGAAATTTTGGCTTGGGGTGACAGTAACCAAGTCGAATTTAATGCTAAGAAAACCCAGGCAGCAGTCTTCTCCAAAAAGGTTAACATTGCAGAACCAGATATAGTCATGGCAGGACACGCAATTCCCCTGGCACCGTCTATTAATTTGTTGGGGGTCAATCTGGGAGGTAATATGTCTTGGCATGATCACGTTGCCGCAATTGCCAAGGCAGCTGTACAGAAACTTGGTGTACTTTTCCGCACCAAAAGGTTGTACACCACCTCATCAACTTTTGACACTCTACAAAGCCCAGATTCGACCATCATTAGAATATTGCTCTCATGTCTGGAGCTCTGTACACAAGCACACCCTTCGGCTACTGAATTTTATTCAAAGGAGAGCCGTTCGTCTGATCGGCGACCCCGAGCTGACCAAGACCCTCGATAGCCTGGAGCATCGAAGACAGGTTGGTGATTAGGCTCTCTTTTACAGATATTTCCATGGCAGGTGTCCGACTGACATTGCCCACTTGATTCCACCTAGAGCAACAGCAAACAGAAATACACGGCGAACTACTGCCGCTCATCCATATGTTGTTCAGCTTAGTACTCCTCGAACTTCATTGTTCAAGAATTCTTTCATCTGGAGAACGTCATCTTTGTGGAATGATCTTCCTGAGGTCGTGTTTCCCAATGAATACAATCTTCAACGTTTCAAGACCAACGTTAATCGCTTTTTTCGCACTCGCACCGCTCCCAGAGCGCCTTAAAGGATTTTTCCTACAGTGCAGGTGTTTTATCATAAAAAAAAAATGGTAACATTCAATATAGCTAAGAATTTTTCCATAAGATGGTTCATTTTATATTTTTGTTGGTAGGTAACTTTTAAATATTTTATCTACGCGCCTATTATGCTATGCACTGCCACTGATTGCAGGTTACATAATGTGGCTGCACGATTAGAGTTACCGTGATTTCTTGTAATTTATGTTGACAGATAATACTCGAGGCTACCCGTATAAATGTCAAATGATGGACATATTAAACGCATTGTTATTATCCAATATGGAATAAATCATTTAAAAATTGTTTAAGTGAAAACTATTATTATTTATTTTTTGATGATTATTCGTTTAGTTAAAAAAAAATCAGAAAGCCAATAAAAACAACCCTTTGTTATTAAGTTTATATTTATTTATATTAAATATTTTTTCTGCCTTTTATATACAACCAGAACATACATATTTCTCAATAACTGTGTAGTCAGAATGGTTAGTCATGGCCACCTTCGATATTACACCTTGTCGTTTTAAAGGAATTTTTTGATAATAGTAGTTTGTACAATAAGAGTGGATATGATGTCCAAGACTCACGAGGAAGTAAATTGAGCACGACGCCGTAGGCGAATTGATCATGAACACCTACCCTGTACTGACGAGACAAAAGAGTTCGGAACCGGTCTGCAGGTGGTGACATCCTATCAATGTAAAGCTTTCATTTCTTGGTAGAACTATGTAATCTGATTTTTATTTTATTATCTCATCAATACGGTTTTCGTAAGTCCAGATCAACAGGTGACCTTCTGGCATATGTCACCCATCTTTGGAGCAACACCATCGAACATCATGGAGAATCTCGGACTGTTGCACTGGACATCTCTAGGGCTTTTGATCGTGTTTGGCACGATGGGCTTCTAAGTAAATTGCGATCCTACGGTATGCCTAATGGATTTTGTTTATGGTTAACCAGCTTCCTTAAGAACCATTCTCTGCAAGTGGTGATTGACGGGTTTCTCTCAGACACCTTCACCATCAATGCCGGTGTTCCTCAAGGGTCCATATTGTCGCCTACCCTCTTTTTACTGTATATTAACGACCTTCTAGTGAAAATCCAAAATCCAATTTATAGCTTTGCTGATGACAGCACACTTGTCTCATCTTTTACCTTGACTCCCCAAACATCCGCTGCCGACGCACATCTTCGCAGGCAGCATGAAGTATTGCGCCTCAACAATGACCTGGAAGAAATTTTGGCTTGGGGTGACAGTAACCAAGTCGAATTTAATGCTAAGAAAACCCAGGCAGCAGTCTTCTCCAAAAAGGTTAACATTGCAGAACCGGATATAGTCATGGCAGGACACGCAATTCCCCTGGCACCGTCTATTAATTTGCTGGGGGTCAATCTGGGAGGTAATATGTCTTGGCATGATCACGTTGCCGCAATTGCCAAGGCAGCTGCATAGAAACTTGGTGTACTTTTCCGCACCAAAAGGTTGTACACACCTCATCAACTTTTGACACTCTACAAAGCCCAGATTCGACCATCATTAGAATATTGCTCTCATGTCTGGAGCTCTGCACCCAAGCACACCCTTCGGCTACTGGATTCCATTCAAAGGAGAGCCATTCGTCTGATCGGCGACCCCGAGCTGACCAAGACCCTCGATAGCCTGGAGCATCGAAGACAGGTTGGTGATTTGGCTCTCTTTTACAGATATTTCCATGGCAGGTGTTCGACTGACATTGCCCACTTGATTCCACCTAGAGCAATTCAAAACAGAAATACACGGCAAACCACTGCCGCTCATCCATATGTTGTTCAGCTTAGTACTCCTCGAACTTCATTGTTCAAGAATTCTTTCATCTGGAGAACGTCATCTTTGTGGAATAATCTTCCTGAGGTCGTGTTTCCCAATGAATACAATCTTCAACGTTTCAAGACCAACGTTAATCGCTTTTTTCGCACACGCACCGCTCCCAGAGCGCCTTAAAGGATTTTTCCTACAGTGCAGGTGTTTTATCATAAAAAAAAAAATCTAACTGTGTTGGAAGAAATACAACCTTATAGTATAAAGTACTTTCAGGTGGTTTGAAATTAAATTTTCATTCTTTCTTAAAGTAAAAAATTAAATAATTTTTTCTAGAAATCTTATAATTTTGTCTTCTTTATCTGGTTTTATGTACTCATCTTCATTTTCCAGCATTTAAGGATGAACTACTACAATTTTTTTCTATATCTGTTGCGTATAATAAAAGTTTTAAGGTCGATTAGGGTTAGATATCCGTTTAAAATATATCAGAAAATAATCGCGGTGGACAAATATTTGCATGGCAAAAAAACCAAACAAAATTAGTAAAAAACGTTCATTTTGTAGGTATATATTACATTTTATGATTAAATCTTGTAGTACTTGTCTAGAAATTAAATTGAATTATTGTTATATATACAATATACCTACATATGGGTATAATGTAGACCTATTGTAAGTCCTGTCTCTTGCCTGTGCGTTCTATGGGAGTATCTTTAAATAAATATATTGTTTCTTTTTCGTAATAATTATATTGTCAATATATTATTGTTATTATACATTCTACTTTATTGGACATTGTCCGTTTGTTTGGAAATAAATAAAATGAGTTGAAAACTGGAGAATTTTCAAAAGGGAAAGTGCATCTGTGCCCAAATATTTAGTTCGGTCAGAAAATAACAATAGTTCAGTAGAATATATTTTGGTATTATACCTTCAATTTTCGCACCATATCTGAGATAAATGTTTTGATTTAAATTTAAAAAAAAAAAAAACAAATTTTATCTTACAGATTTGCATATTTTTTGTCGCGTATCAGAAAAAATTTACAACGTAATTGATCAGTGTGACGGGTAAGTTTCATATCCGAACTAGGATGGATATGAATTTATATCCATTCAGTTAACCGGAATAGCCAACTTTTTCAATCAGGAAACAGCAAATTTTCATGTGGGAGTAGAAAAATATACTTTTTTTATAGTTTTATTAATAGCTTTAGTAAAACCTTGATAAATCCTAGTTCAGGTTGCGCTGTTTTCGTTTTATGATGTTTTTATAATACATATAATACAGACTTACTAAAATATAAACTAAAGATAGGTATGCACTACAGGCGAAAATTTGTATAAATATTTATCAGCCACTACATCAGGTATAAAAAAAAACTACATTTTTTTATCCGTTGATAAACGTTTATTTCCCTTAGCCGTTCAAAAGGGATTTAGATTTTTTTCTTGCAAAAAAGGGAATGTAATAATTGTTTAGACGAGACAAGCATGGAACGTGTCCTAATAACTTCGAAACTTTCAAGAAACAAATTCCTGGGAAGAACTTCTCAAAATTAGTTTTACCGTCAAGCCCTTATTAACTTCGTGTGTCTGGGAGTCAAAATTGTAGACTTCCAAAAAACCCGTCTCAATACTCAAAGGCCTTATTTATAATTAAAACCACAACATTTTAATAAACTTGGGGTAACCACTACCCTTAAAAGCTTAACAACTCATGTATTTCTACATCCTACGGAAATCTCATTATAAACAACTGAAAATTAAAAAAAAAATTTAGCTATAAAATCGTTTTATCTTCCAAAGGACCAATTTTAGATTTAAAGTAAAAGAAAAATCATAAATCTACCATTGGCGAGTTCTTTTATTTAACAACCCTCTTGTCATGGTAGGTCGATCTTTTTTAAAATTTTGTTATTAACCCAGCAATTTTTTTAACTCCCTCAATTTTTTTTAACGAAACTGGTTTTACATGACATTGGCCAAATTTCGTCGTTCTAACCATGATAGTTCAGAAAGCAACTGATTAACTAATCTGATCAGTTACCTCACTGAGAAATATCAAAGTACAGCTCTACGCTTGCGCATTAATGACAAGGTCTACCGCCTTGTGTTGATTGCAAAGTCAAATAGCTTGTAAGGTTGTGTTGTGCATGCAATAGATATAATTTTTCGTGGTGGTGGTAACCTTGGAGAAGAAAAAAAAGAAACTACTCCTGGGGCAATAATCTGGTGCATAGATGGCTCCAAACCCAAAGAGGGTACCGGAGCGGGGATACACGGAGTAAGACCGGAGAAAATGCGTTTTTTTCTCTGGGAAAGTCTCACACAGTGTTCCAAGCAGAAATCTTCGCCATATTGCATTGTGCGTACGAAAACAATAGGGGAAAGGAGGGCAAGATGACGACAGTAAGCATATATTTTTATTTTCTTCGTCACATTTCGCCCTAAAACTTTGTTTCATATTTTAAAGCATTCAGGATAATTTTAGTTCCCAAGAGTTTGCTTCTTATCATGCTATCTTCACTGTAAATTTTTTTTTTTCGTAAGTTCAAAATTTTATGACAAATTCGTCATCTTGCCCTCATGTATGGGTAAGATGACGAAAGTATGCGGGTAAGATGCCGAGGAATATTAAACAAAACAAAAAAGGTAGGTAATTAGAAAGAAATATTAATTATTGTCACAAAAGTCGCAAATATATGCTTTGCGCTTCGCTACTGCGGATGTCAATCCTGAGCATAATGCATGAACCCATTTACGACAGGGAACAGGCGTACCAAATTTTATTTTTTCCAGAATCGTTACACATTAAACAAATTTCTTCTTGTTTCTTCACATTATCGTCATCTTCTTCTATGTAATTTACTAAGATGGAAGAGTCAGAGGATTCCCGATCATCTTGATCGTCAAACCTCACTTTTCTGACATGTTTGCCTTTTTTGATCTGCTTTTTCTTCATTTCGAATTCGCCATCTTGCCCACTTAGCGAATTCGTCATCTTAGCCGACCAATACATTTTGATTCGAGTTTTGTATTAACCAACAAAGAGATATTATTTCACGAAAACTTAATGGGCTGTAGATAAACAATACCATAACATTGAAGAAAATACTTACCGATTGAAAATAAGATTCAACACAAACGCTATAAAGCTTATTTCGTCTTGCACTAATATTATAATGACATAACCATTAAACACAAATGGCGAAATATCGTCAACAAAGTAAGTCAGATTTTGATGTTAATACATAGGCAACTTACGAAGCACACCTGCTACACTCGGCAATCAACCAAGTGGCGCTATCTAATTACAATAATCGGAATTTTCCAATTCGTCATCTTACCCAATTCGCCATCTTATCCTCCTTTCCCCTAGTAGGGCTTACCTCAATAAGCGGATCCATATATATTCTGACAGTCAAGCAGCCCTTAGCTCGCTAATATGCAACCAGGTAACTTTAAGAGTGGTATGTTAATATCAAGAGGAACTGGAGGCCCTGGCAAAACTAAACAAAGTAATACTGCAGTGGGTTCCAGGACACAAAGGTATTGCAGGAAAAAAAATATCCGATAAACTTGCAAGGAAAGGCTCAGAAAATCCATTCATTGGTCCAGAACCGGCACTCGGAGTTCGCAGTACCAAGGCGCACAGTACGAGATGCCAAAAATCAACTGGAGCAACAGACAGGGATTACGCCACAGCAAAAGCTTCATTGGGGATCCAGACCCAAGGATTATGAAACAGTTCTTCTTCTTCTTGTTGTGCCATATCCTCAGTGGACGTTGGCGATCATTCTGGCCCATTTAATCTTGTCGACTGCAGCTCGGAACAAATCGGCAGATGTTCTTCCGGCCCATTGTCTCAAATTACGAAGCCATGATATTCTGCGTCTTCCGGGTCCTCTCTTGCCATCTATCTTACCCTGCATAATAAGCTGCAGAATGCCATACTTATCGTTACGCATTATATGACCGAAGTATGAGCATTTTCTTTCTTTGACCGTCCTCATCACTTCTGTTCCTTTGGTCATACGTTGGAGAACTGTCGCATTTGTTACGTGGTGTGTCCAGGATATTCGAAGCATTCGTCCATAGCACCACATCTCAAACGCTTCTAGGCGCTTACAGGCAGCGTCAGTCAGAGTCCAGGCCTCAACACCGTACATTAAAGTGGTGAACACGTAACACTTCAGGATGCGCGTGCGTAGTTGGAGATTAAGCTTCATGTTGCATAGCAAGGTCCTCATTTTATTAAAAGAAGCACGCGCTCTCTCGATTCTTATTATGATCTCCCTAGACTGGTCCCAGTTTTCATTCAGATGTACGCCTAAATACTTAATAGATGGCACCGTTTGGATCTGGGAGCCATTAACTTGAAAGAAGTCATCATTGTTCACATCTTTGCTTATTGTCATAACCTTAGTTTTCTCTGTATTTAGGCGCATGTTGTATGCCTCGCAGACCTCTGCTACTTTCACCAGCAATCTTTGTAGGCCCTCAGCTGTGTCAGCAAGCAAAACAGTGTCGTCCGCGTACCTCAAGTTATTAATGAGAACACCATTCATCAGGATACCGTCCTCGGCCTCCCCTATTGCGTCTCTAAACAGTCTTTCAGAATATGCATTGAAATGCAGCGGTGACAGCACGCATCCCTGTCGAACCCCCTGACGAATCTCAAACTCCTCCGATGTCCCATCCCCAGTCCTAATAAAAGCTTTTTGTTGCCAGTAGAGGTTGGAAATAATATGAATGAAATGAAACACTTACTTCAAATAAACAGGAATTAGCTGAGAACCATTACAGGAATTTGACAGGACACATGTCTGTCAAGAACAATCTGCGACTATACAATGGAGATCTTGACTTCAGATTATGCGGACAAGACAGGGAAAATGTACAGCACATAGTTTGCTATTGCGAGTCACTAGATCGGAAGAGGCAACAAAACTAGAACCAGAGGACATCCTTACCCTCTCCCCAGTTGACCTACACAAACTAGTGAATGGAACGGGGATCACGGAGTGGGTGTAACAACCAAACATGGTGAACACAATGGGCCAAAGCTGGCCTAAGTGCATCCGGCGCACGGACGGTCCCTCGGAAAAACTAATCTTAGAGAAGAATTTATGGATATGCTCCTAACATCCCCTGGCAACTAAAATTAATATAACAAGCAGAAATATTTTAGTGTTTTGTCCTATATTAATAACAGTTGCTTAACTATTTAAGTACGATATGTAAGTAGAAGTAAGACCCACATAAAATTTAACAGCGTCCTTATACTTCAGGCTTCAAGTAATTTTATCCATTACAACTCCTTAATTCAGTACAAAATTGCCGTTTACACGACACATCAGCTTTATATAACAAGGAGGTATTTGCTTACATAAAAACCTTGTTTTCGGGTTACAAACAAGTTTTTTCTATTAATTAAGTTTAAATCACGACCTGACTAACCCTACAAAAACAGCTTTCTAATCCACTTGTTAGGACACGACCTGATTCGCTTTCCTGTTATCCAGAATTAATCTGGTCTAATCGAATAACTAATCTCTATTAGGCAAAAAAATACAATAAATAATAAATCCACCCGCTTTCGTCAAATCCAGATATATTTTTTTGCTTAATGGATTTGTAATCAATACGTGCCTAAATTTTAAAATGTTGCGTTGTTGTTCCAGAATGTCCCAATGGGCCAAATTATTCCATACATTTTTTATTAAAAACGATTTTTTTTTAAACGAAGGATGTTGTATTTCTATTATTTTATGGTAGTTATCGTACGTCAACTAGAAGACGACATTTGACGTTTGTTGCAACTTTAACTAATTCAAAATTTCAATTCATTAAAAAAAATATTCACGTTTTGTAATTATTATCGATAAATAAATAGAACTTGACTTAACAAGCGTATAGTCAAGGACGCGCTGTTGGTTCACATGTCTTGTATTCACAAACCATCTCTACAATAGAAGAGAAAGTTTTGGGCGGTCAAGTATCAAGAACAAGCGAAGAAATTGCGGCAATATTGGGTGGCCCAAAGAATTCGGCCTGTTATAATTCTTTAACATAATAATTATATATTATAAACGCAGTCGATGTGACGTTCTATTTTGTACTTTTTCTGACGAATTTCAAGGAAATATTAATAAATACTTAAAAAAAATTGATATTTAGTTCAATAAATAAATTGGTTAGTTCGAAAAGGATTACTGATACTCTGATTCAAGCACAGCCGTCTTTAGAGAACAATGACTCTAATGACCCCTCCTCCCCCCATCACACCCTCCTTTCACGCTCTTTTCACGCTCTTTTTACACCCAAATAAGAACAACTTGGTAAAATCATAATCTTATAGGGTAGGAATACAGAAATACAGAAATCGTATAGACTCCCCAACTATTGTAGTATTTTTCAAGCGCAAGTACTGGCAGTAGAGAAGGCGGTCAATATCCTGCAAGAACACCTTGGCTTGGGAGTAGCCTCGTCAATCACCATCTTCAGTGATAGTCAGGCGGCGATTAAGGCAATCTGTTCCAGCAGCGTTAAATCAAAGCTCGTAAAGCGATGCCGCAACAATCTATGCACACTTGGCAACCAACATCGGGTTATTCTGTGCTGGGTTCCTGGACACTCCAAAATAGATGGCAACGAGGCTGCCGATGCGCTCGCAAGAGAGGGCGCAGGCATGCCAGCTGATCTAGCAGACAATACAGTGAACAAACCACTGGGATTGGTCAAAGAGGAGATTGACTACAGGGCCAAGCAGCTTGCACAGAACAGATGGACAGGGTTGACAACCTGTAGTACATCCAGGCAACTGTGGCCCACATTCGATAAAAAGAGAACCGCAGAGCTATTGAGACACAGTCGAAAAGACGTGAGAAATATTACTGCGGTTGTTACCGGACATTGCCTCTTCGGTAGACATGCCGAACGTATGCAAATACCCACTAACGACTTCTGCAGAAGGTGCAGAGATGAGGAAGAGGAAGAAAGTATTCAACATTTTCTGTGTGAATGCCCTGGCCTCGCAAGAAGGAGGTTCACTACTCTGGGTGAATCATCTTTCGATAGCCTGGAGGAACTAAACAACTTACAACTTGGACGGCTGAGCAGATTTCTGAACAGTAGTGGCTGGTTTGAATGAGTTGTTAAAATGCTTCCGCGGTTACGTCGCATAAACCATCAGTGATCTGATGAAGGTGGGTTCTACGGAACACGTGTGGTATCACAACGGACCTAATCAGGACTACGTGAGACCGGTTGGTCAGAACCAAGGGTCTGCCACTCTTACCTAACCTAACCTAACCTAGGGTAGGAATAAAAGTCTGTCTAAACCACAATATCTTTAATAATAAAAAAAAATGTAGGCGTACTTTACATTGATGAAAGAGAACATGTTTCGACCTTAGTGAAGGTCATCATCAGCTCTAAATAGAGAACCCTTTTAAGTGACGTAGAAAAGCTAAAACATTAGTATAAAAATCAAACAGGGGTAGAGGTTTCTAAAACAAAATGTCAATCAAATATTGTGGTTGAGACAGACTTTTATTCCTACCATTTAATTATTAACCACTGTGAGAATGGACTACTTCATGAATTTTTTAGGAAAAAAAACAATTTGGTGCCGTTTTTTGAAACTTACTTTTAAACTTGGAGGGGGGGGGGGGATATTTCAAGGTATCAAAAAATTTACATCAGTTCTACTGTTAATCATGACTGTCAGTCTAAATGATAATGTAGGGGTTAAAATCTGACGTTTTTTTGAATTCATTGTGCTAGCAGGGCGAAAAATTGTACAGCACTTTTGTGTACAAAAAATGTAACGCGATATTTTTTTAACTTTGCAGGGGAAATATTCTGCCAAATATATTTTCATATTTTACAATCTACCTATTTTTGGCGGTTTAAAAGAACTTATTTTTTTATAGTATGTATTTCTTTGTCAAAAAATGTCGTTCAAATAAGTATAAATTTGTATTACCATAAGTTGTATTGGCAATTGAAAAAATTATATTTGATTTTTGCGTGTTTAATTTTTTTTTATTGGAAGTTTGATGATTTAAAATATTTGCCTAATACTTCGGGTAACATATTTTAAATCGACCAATTAATTATTAGCCCAGGGGAGCCAAAGTCCAATTTTTTTAACATTCGATAAACAGTTTTCAATTTATTTTAAGTGATGCTGTAATTAAACTCGGCCAAATTGTACATGGAGATAATTAGTTTTTTGTAGGTGTTTTACTAAAACTGTAATAATTTACCAATTTTGGCATTTTATATCATATTCATTGTATTTTCGTTTTAGACATAAATTCTATTGAATGTTCGTATATTTCACCTATAATTTATGATATTTCCGGTTTATTAATCGCTTACTTTCTGTATTTAATAATATAACGGGTAAACCACAAACGTATTTCCTGCTTGATATTTACAGTCAGGGGCCGCCTTTTGAAAATACAAACTAGGAAAATTATGCATATGACATTGACAGGCGGTAGGTTCTATATCCTCGCCTTTATTCATGTAGATCATATATTATTTTTCTTATAAGTTCACCTATATTTTATCATACATAATACACATAATTTATAGAGCAAGAGCATAACAAATACTTAGTACTTTATTTTATTCAGCATGTTCTAAACAAGCAAATTATTTATCATCGGTCATTTTAATTATAAATATAAAAAATATCAGTACTTATACAGGGTAAAATTTTTAACTGGAATAAATTCAGTATTAGAAAGCCTCTTTATTTGCGCAGAAAATTCGGAAATACGGATGCCTTTATTTTAAGTTTAGTACACTTTTTTCGTTCGGTCATGAAATGTACCCCTCTCTTGGGGGTAAAAACCGCCCCCAACTTTTTTTTCTCAAATGTAAAGGTGTATTACGATAGCTCGTTGGAAAGGGCATAAAAAAAGGAATACGACCCACTATTTACTTTTGCATTTCGGTAATCTAGACGCACTATTTTTTATTGTAAAACTTGTTGGAAAAGTTGCCCATTTTTTTCTTCACAAAACCCTAATTTAAAATAGAATTCATTCTTCACATTATGTACCGGGTGAGTCAACGATTGCGCGGAGCAATTTTATGGCTTGAAGATAAAATTTGTCGACAATAAGCTTTTGTGTTAAGGTATGGTTGGATATCACGCACATTTTAAAAATATTTTGAATTATACAGGGTGCGCCCGAAAAGTAGGGTGTCAAAAAGGTACATTTTTTTAAATGGAACACCCTATATATTGTATTATGTTCTGATTCCTCACAAAGTTTTACGCTTATTTCGTAAATGTGAAATGTCTAGAGTCAATAGTTTTTGAGATATTGAAGTTTAAAATATGCCATTTTCAGACTTTGACAGGCTGTAACATTGGAACGGTTCATCTTAGAGAAAAATGGTTTTCACCTCCCTATCTTAATTTTGTATTTTCTATCTAAACGTTACTACTTCCGGTTTAACATGTTAAACCGTTAAAACCGGTTTTTTGGTTTAACATGGTAAACCGGAGGTTGGTTTCTTTGGATAGAGAATAAAAACTAAGATAGAGAGGGGAAAATCATTTTTCTCTAAGATGAACCGTTCCAATGTTACAGCCTGTCAAAGTCTGAAAATGGCATATTTTAAACTTCAATATCTCAAAAACTATTGACTCTAGACATTTCACATTTACGAAATAAGCGTAAAACTTTGTGAGGAATCAGAACATAATACAATATATAGGGTGTTCTATTTAAAAAAATGTACCTTTTTGACACCCTACTTTTTGGGCGCACCCTGTATAATTCAAAATATTTTTAAAATGTGCCTGATATCCAACCATACCTTAACACAAAAGCTTATTGTCGACAAATTTTATCTTCAAGCCATAAAATTGCTCCGCGCAATCGTTGACTCACCCGGTACATAATGTGAAGAATGAATTCTATTTTAAATTAGGGTTTTGTGAAGAAAAAAATGGGCAACTTTTCCAACAAGTTTTACAATAAAAAATAGTGCGTCTAGATTACCGAAATGCAAAAGTAAATAGTGGGTCGTATTCCTTTTTTCATGCCCTTTCCAGGAAGCTATCGCAATACATACCTTTACATGTGAGAAAAAAGTTAGGGGCGGTTTCTACCCCCAAAAGAGGGGTAAATTTCATGAACATGACATGAAAACTAAAAATAAAGGCACCCGTATTTACGTATTTTCTCCGCAAATAAAGAGGTTTTCTAATACTGAATTTATTTCAGTTAAAAATTCCACCCTGTATAAATCGTAATTTTATATACCTGCATATAGCTACCATAAACAGATATTATTACATTTTTATTTCATTAAATGTGAACACCAACAAAAATATGTATTTAATTAAATTATTTAATTAAAGTAATTCAGTAAATTTAATTTAAATTTTATTATAATCTATAAAACACAATAATTTATTTAATATCAATATAAATCCATTTAAATGTAGAACAAGCATATAAATAAATAAGTGTTTCACATAACGCAAAATTGTTTTTATCTAAAAACACGCATACGAATAATAACATTGATTTAAACAATTTAGTTGCCAATACCTAATTTAGAAAAATATTAAACTGACAATACATAAGTAAGATATGACATTGACATAAGTCGATTTTTGGTAATTTTGATGTAAAACTTATAGTGGCTATAAAAGGTCCCTAAAAATCTATCCATTGTATGCCACTACTAAAAAATGTACCCACCACCGACAGACAAATACTAATATGTTAAAATCGCTAATAGTTTAATTGCAGAAAGCAGAGCATATACATAAGTCTTTGGAAGCACAGTATCGCACTTTCTGTCGGCTATATCGGGCCTTACACTAATAAACTCTTGTACTATGATTACTTACCACCACTAAAATAAAGGTTAATCCAATTAAAAATGCTAAAAATAAACTATCAACAATGTGCACCTAAAGAAAAACTGAGGCAGTCTGATTGAAATAGTTCTTGATGGCTGATTCTTCTTCGAAACTACTTACCGAAGAGAGTATAGAAGAAAGGAGGGGCCCCAAAAGTCGGTCAACAGACGTTGTTTGGGTCATACTAAACTTATCCGGCATACATTATGGAATCTACTGTGTGAACAAAAATTTTCTTGTAGGATTTATTTATTGCGGAGTTTATAATATTAAATTAAGCCAGATTTTAAAGAAAAGGCAGTTTTATTCAAATACTGGCCTTTGGCGCAAACTTAACTATACCTATGCTTTTTGGCAAGCCAGGGGGGGGGGCAAACTTACCCCTCCCTTCAAACGCCCAGTGCCCCCGACAATTTTTCGCCTGTGGAGCTTTTTCGCCTTCTTTACTAGGTACAGTATCATGAAATACATGTAGTCCCGACTGTCCCTTTCTCCAGAAAAAAAATATCCTACTTACTCCCATTCAGCCCCCCTCCCCCCCGGCAATATTTTCTGGCTACGCCACTGCGGACGCCTATGCTGATTTATAAGATTTATGCCCTTTTTTACTGGTATTAAAAATTATTTTAAAATATAAGAATCAACAACCGATTTTTCCCGAACTAAGTTTTATTTTTCACTCATTCGATAAATTGTAATCATCTTTCTCTTTCACGCGTTTTGCCTTTTCAATCTGGTTCATTTTCAAAGCCGTTAGTAAAAATCCAAATTGGATTTGGAAAAATCACGACCCCACGTCAGATACGTGTTACAAAAAATTGCCTTGTGAGAATAATATTGAAAATGTCCACTTTATTAAAGGAATTTCCAGAAATTTCCGTTTAGCTTTTCTGTTTGCGGACCAATAAAACCATATTGAAAATTAAGGAAATTTAATAAAGTAAATTTTCCTCAAGGACATGTTTTGAACCGGTTAAATTTACTACCTTTTTGATAAGATTTAAAATCCCTTTGACAGGGGTTGCAAGACAAATTAAATTATTTGATAATATAATATTATGAAAACTTAAGAAGACTGGGTGGTTAAAAGGGTTTGGAACAAAGGAAAACGTTGTGTGACTGATTTATTACAAAAATTTAATTATAGAAACATGAGTTTATAAACAAACTTAAATGTCTTATAAAGCTTCGAGGAAATAGCTTTTTATCCAGTGGCAGGGCAAGAGTACCTTGGGCCTCTAAACAAACATGCAGCATATTATAAAAACACCAAATTTTTTAAATTCCCAATGCACCGCAAAATTAACCGGATGGAAAAAAATTCGCTCCAATTCAATCTTAAATAACTCTTAAGTGTTTTGATTAAATTCGATAATTTTTTGACACGTTGCAGATGCAGTCGTCTTTATCATGTTCTGATATCGCTTTTACGAACAGTGAAAATGGATATGTTCACATACAGGGTAGCCAAAAAAATTGCATTTTACGCTTAATTTCTAATCACCCTGTGGAAAAATTGAAGAACTGATTGATGTTTTTTTGTACGGAATTTTTAAGTCCCATCTTTTCTGAACAACTTGTTTTTTGATTCATACCAATATCTAAATTATTAAAGGAAAAACACAGGTTTAAAGGAAATAATGCAATAATTCTTTATTAGCAGCAAAAAATTATAAAATTTGTAGTTGGCTTTGTCTTTTTTTGTCTTTCTGAATCTCGTTTCCAGGGTACCATGGCTTGTCAAGAAGATGTTTGTCAACAAATGTACAGATGTATTAATTGCTGGACTTCAAGCGTTTCTTAAGTAAATTGTGTGTTTTTTTTTAAGTAAGTTGTTGGTTGTTTTGTGTTTTGAAGCTGTTTCGTAAACGGTAACGTAAAAGTGTATTAATTTAAATTAAATATGAGACCAGAAGAAGTGGCACAAGCCGTCGCTTTACAGGATGATGGTCGTCCGATTCTGTATATCGCAGGAAGGCTTGGCCATCCACGCAGTACCATATCCGATACGATCCAAAGATTTAGAGAAACTGGTTCTTACTCGAGAGACCCGGGCAGGGAAGACCAAGAGTCACAAATGCAGTTGAAGATGGATTTCTTCGTCTTCAGGCTCTTCGAAAGCGAACAGCCTCTGCTCCGGTTTTAGCTGTAAGATTGGCAGATGTTCATGGTACCTTGGTATCATCTGACACTGTACTTAGAAGGTTAAGACAACAGAATCTAACATCTCATGTACCTGCCACAGGACCTCTATTATGCAGATTGAAACATGAACAACTGGCAAAACGTTCTATTTACAGACGAGTCTCGTTTTATGCGATATTCACCTGACGGACGTCAAAGAGTGTAGAGGAGGCCTGGAGAACGATACTCTCAATGTTGTTTCTCTCCTAGAGTGCAATTTGATGGCGGAGGAGTGATGGTATGGGGCGGCATATCTTTGGAGGCCCGTACAGACCTTATTACACTTCAGGGGGGTATTAACGCTAATAAATACATCAGACAGTGCTTAGAAGAACATGTGATACCATATTCGCATTTTATGGGAGAACATTTTAAATTAATGCAAGATAATGCTCCACCATACAGAGCACGAATAACGAGGCAGTATTTGAACGATGTTGGCGTTCAGGTATTGGACTGGCCCTCAAGAAGTCCGGATCAGAACCCTATTGAGCACATGTGGGATACACTGGGAAGGAGAGTTAGGCAAAACTACGGCGAGTTTCAAACTTTGGAGCGCTAGCACAGGCACTGACAAACGAGTGGCAGTAGATGGTGAAATTTTTCAAAAAATCCTTATTTTTAATTTTATTCAGAAACCATGCATTTTACGACAAAAATGAATGGAATATAAAAGTTGTATCTTTTAGTGATCTACAATATTTTTTTAAAGCTAATTTCGATAGCACTTATCGTTTTCGAGATATTTAATAAAATGTGGTTTTTATGAAATTACAAATATCTCGGAAATAATAAGTTTCAAAAAAAAAAGTTTTAAATATTTTCCTTTCCCCACTTCAATCCCCACAATAAAGGTCCTATTTACTTTTGCTCTGAATTAACGGAAACATTAGATAATTAGTCAAAATCGTAAAAAATTTCGAAATTCTTGAAATTAAAAAAAAAATTTAATTTATAAATAATTTATATATATGCCAAAAACTTATAAATAAGTTAATAATATTGAAAATGGAGCCAGAAACGATGTCAATTATTATGTGAAATATGATGAAAAGCTTACTGATTTTTAAATATTATGAACCTATTAGCAAAAAATATTTTAATTGTCACAATAGTGCTTCTTATTTTACGATACCTTATCCACTATCCCTTTAAAAATATCTTAATTAAACTAATTAATAATAAAACTTATAGAGGCGTGTTGTGTCCAAACTACGGTAAAACTTGAGGATTGGAACCAATGCACACACCAAACGCGGGCTTTCTTGGCGCAGGCTGATAGATGAAGGAAGGTCGAAGATTGCGACGGGTTTATTTGTTACATCTCTTTTTACCCTACTGCCTATGGACTCCCTCGCTTGCTTTCACTAGTTTTTACATAAGACGCTAATGTACAGCGAGATCTTTGCCTTTGGAACGATCTTACGGAATGCTTATACAGGGATGTAGTTTAAAATATAAATAAGTAAAGAATGCGTTCGTGGAATTGATATAGTATTAATTTTTTGATCCTAAATTATTAGTTATTATATTAATGTAGAGATAAATTGCCAAAGTTGGATTACTACACGGATAAAAACTAATATATAAAAATAAATTGTTTCTGTTTGTTTTATTGTTCCCAGGGTAGGCAATGCTTTTTGCCTATATTGTATGCACGTCACTGGTGTTATATAAAATATTTTATGTAAACAAATAATTATTCTAATCAATTTTCAAAAATAATCCTACTATTGTTATTTTTGCATAACACTATAAATACCCGTAAGAATTTCAAAAAAGGGGGGTTTCATTTTAACAAACAAATTTACACATAGTTTTGCATGTTTCGTGTAATAGAAAAAACATTTTACCCAGTCAGGTTAAATAATTACTACAGGACAGGTGGCAAAAACTGCATACTTTAGAGGGGTAATATATAGTTTTGGAGAAACATAAAGAGCAGGTAGAACTATACTGACACTTAAGAAACAAGTGATTTATTACTGTTTTAGTACCGTATGCACTTCAGCGCTGCTTTTGTTTCCATTATTGTGGGAACAATATTTTACCTTTTTTAAATCTGTTAGGTTTAACGCTCCAGATCTCGCAAATCTTAAGACAAATTATTATAAACTGCCTCAGCTTGGCAGATACATATTTAAATTGTTCGTTTTCTTTTCTCTGTTCACCAGAAACCTTATAAAAGGTAAACGGTGGCGTATTTAGGGGGGGGGGGGCTGCCGGGCTGCAGCGCTCCCCCCCCCCCCCCCCCCCCCCCCCCCAAACATTTAGTTTTTAAACTTTTCCTTCTAAACGTCCTATTTTATATAGAGATTAGGGTTCCAGACGTATATCGTTTTAGTTATTGATTTTTAATGCTATTTTAAAGGAAAACGAGTAAAAAGAATAATATTTTATAGTATTTTTCCATTATATATTTGTCTTTTCCGGTTTCCCCCTTTTTTAGAGCTATATTAAATCAATAAAAATATAACCCAATGCAATAAAGTATTTGCACAACAAACCAAAAAACAATTAAGTAAAATTTTTTTATGGAAGAAGTGCGATAATTTATAATAAAAAAAATAGTGCTTGAAGAAACGAGAATGCTTTATTATGAATATACAAAACAGCACTTAAGAAGGAGTATTTCACGGCACTTAAGAAGGAGTATTTCAAAACCTAAGCATTTGCACCAAAAACTGCTTTTAGATCTATGCGCCTAAAATACGTGATTTCTGAAAAAATCATCAATTATGGCGTGGTGGGCGATATTTACTTTAATTTAATCATCAAAAACCGAGCTATTTGCAGTCATACATACGTCTTATGGTAAAATTTTGGATTGTCACCAATATTTTCACAAATATAAAAAATGTTTTTTTTTAAATAAAGAGCCAGCTAGTAATATCAAAAAAAAAAAGTAAAAAAAAAACATTTACAAAAACAAATTTAATGCAATCGTGCAGAGGGGAGGTGATAATTTAATTTTCGAAATTTGGTAGTAGCTAGGTGAATTTTAAACGAACTTTGGGCGTGGCCCTGAAATTTTTTCGCCTGCGGCGCTTTTCTGCCTTCTTCGTTAGGTACAATATCTTGAAATACATGTAGTCCCGACTGTCCCTCTCTCCAGAAAAAAATTGTTTTACTTACGCCTACTGACCCCCCCCCCCCCGAGCATATTTTCTGGCTACGCCAAAAAAATTATTTTAGAAAATTGTATATTTATATAATTTTAGAAGAGCTCTTAAAATCAATTAATTTTAATTTATCTCTGTATGTATACCAGAGAATGTGCATGCTGGGCAAAACTGTTTGCCAATTTTTTTTTAGAAATTAACTACAATGTCTGCTTCTTATTGAATTTTTCGCGATACAAAAACATGCAAATTAGTAGGATTATTTTACTGAAAAAAACTTTCACCGCCTTTCTTTCCCTTTCTGTTAACGTAAACAGTTGTTTTATTTATTTGGGTAATGCGTATACTAAACACTAGAGGCGATAATGTTTAAACCCGGCAGAGTGGCATGAAGTGTTTTTAGAAAATAAAAACACGGAAAACGAAACGTGCGGAAATTTAAGATTTTAAAAATCATTATTAAAAATATAGTTCGAATGTTTGCTACGATTTTTAGAAGTATTTTAAGCTATCTAGTAGGGCTACCATCCACATTGAAAGAAAAATACAAAAAAATACCGGCATCCGCAGCTTCGCTTGTGATGATATAATTCGTTCATTTAATTATAAATTTAATTAAAACTGTATACTTTCCTCGTCTCTCCCTAGGTTAGCTCGTAAACTTCTTAACCGATATGGCCTAAAGATGGCTTATTTATGCCAAAGAGGCGTCCGATTCCGAAAAAAATACCAAGAAATACCATCCTACCTATCTTTTAATTATAAATTTTATCAAAACTGTATACTTTCTTCGTCTCTTCCTAGGATAGCTCGTGGAATTCTAATCTGATTGGGCCTAAAGTTGGCTTACTTATTTTAAAGAGGCGTCTAATTCCGGGGAAAATACCAAGAAATGTCGGCATCCGCAGCTTCGCTTCTGATGATATAATTCGTTCATTAAATCATAAATTTTATTAAAACTGTATACTTTCTCAGTCTCTCCCTAGGATAGCTCGTGAACTTTTTAACCGATTTGGCCTAAAGTTGGCTTACTTATTTTAAAGAGGAGTCTAATTCCGGGGAAAATACCAAGAAATGCCGGCATCCGGAGCTTCGCTTGTGATGATATAATTTGTTCATTATATTATAAATTTTATCAAAACTATATACTTTTTCCCTCTCTCCCTAGGATAGCTTGTGAACTTCTCATCCGATTGGGCCTAAAGTTGGCTTACCTATTTTAAAGAGGCATCTAATTCCGAGGAAAATACCAAGAATTACTGGCATCCGCAGATTCACTTGTGATGATATAATTTGTTCATTATATTATAAATCTTATCAAAACTATATACTTTCTCTGTCTCTCCCTAGGGTAGCTTGTGAACTTCTTATCCGATTGGGCCTAAAGTTGGCTTACTTATTTTAAAGAGGCGTCTTATTTCGAGGAAAATACCAAGAATTACTGGCATCCGCAGCTTTGCTTGTGATGATATAGTTTGTTTATTATATTATAAATTTTATCCAAACTATATACTTTCTCCGTCTCTCCCTAGGATAGCTTGTAAACTTCTTATCCGATTGGACCTAAAGTTGGCTTACTTATTTTAGAGATACGTCTAATAACGAGGAAAATACCAAGAATTACTGGCATCTGCAGCTTCGCTTGTGATGATATAGTTTGTTCATTATATTATAAATTTTATCAAAACTATACACTTTCTCCGTCTCTCCCTAGGATAGCTTGTGAACTTCTTATCCGATTAAGCCTAAAGTTGGCTTACTTATTTTAAAGGGCCGTTTAATTCCGAGGAAAATACCAAAAATTACCGGCATCCGCAGCTTCTCTTGTGATATAATTTGTTCATTATATTATAAATTTTATCAAAACTATACACTTTCTCCGTCTCTCCCTAGGATAGCTTGTAAACTTCTTATCCGATTTTGCCTAAAGTTGGCTTACTTATTTTAGAGATACGTCTAATTCCGAGGAAAATACCAAGAATTACTGGCATCCGCAGCTTCGCTTGTGATGATATAATTTGTTCATTATATTATAAATGTTATCAATACTATATACTTTCTCCGTCTCTCCCTAGGTTAGCTCGTGAACTTTTTAACCGATTTGGCCTAAAGTCGGCTTACTTATTTTAAAGAAGCGTCTAATTCCGGGTAAAATACCAATAAATGCCGGCATCCGAAGCTTCGCTTGTGATGATATAATTATATCTTTTAATTATAAATTTTATCAAAACTGCATACTTTCTCCGTCTCTCCCTAGGATAGCTCGTGGAATTTTAATCTGATTGGGCCTAAAGTTGGCTAACTTATGTTAAAGAAGCATCTGATTCCGAGGAATATACCAAAAATTACCGGCATCCGCAGCTTCGCTTGTGATGATATAATTCGTTCATATAAATTTTATCAAAACTGTATACTTTCTCCGTCTCTCCCTAGGATAGCTCGTGAACTTTTTAACCGATTTGGCCTAAAGTTGGCTTACTAATTTTAAAGAGGCGTCTAATTTTTGGGAAAATACCAATAAATGCCGGCATCCTGAGCTTCGCTTGTGATGATATAATTTGTTCATTATCTTATAAGTCTTATCAAAATTATATACTTCCTCCTTTTCTTTCTAGGATGGCTCTGGAACTTGTTAGCCGATTGGGATTAAAATTGGCTTACTAATTTCAAAGAGGCGTCTGATTCCGAGGAAATACCAAAAAATACAGGCATCCGTAGTTTTGTTTGTTATATTATAAAATTTATCAAAAATATATACTTTCTCCATCTCTCCTCAGGATAGCTCGTAAACTTCTTAACTGTTTTGGCCAAAAGTTTACTCACTTATGCAAAAAAGACGTCTGATTGCAAGAAAAATACCAGAAATTAGCGGCATACGCAGCTTTGCTCGTGGTGATATAATTTAATCGTTATATTATAAATTTTATCCTGAACAACTTGAATGTTTTTCATAATGGGCATCATAAAAAATGTAAAACGCCGGAATATATTTTACCCCTGAAAAAGATAAGGTGAAGAAGTTCTTAAAAAGAAAATCTAATTTATTAAAGAATATTTTAATTTTTTTTATTACTTTCCTGAAAATATGCAAATTTTCAAGTGTGACACTTTCCAAACCACCGTAATTATTCTAAAGGAATTAGAAATTTAATTACAGCCATCATTAGAAACGATATGATTTAATATGTCAAGCAAAGAAAAAAATCGATTGCGTTAATAAAAATTGAAAGTAAGAATAATAAGTACAGTGAATAACGAAATCGTTTTTGTGAAAAGGAAAACGCTATAGATGAACCTAGGCTAAAGAGTAAAAAAAATTGTATAGAATTCGTTTGAAATCGAAGCAAGCTATCGGTGTCTAGCAGAAGACAAGGTACAGGTATATTGGAGGATTTATAAACTAATCCGGTCAAATTAAAATAAAATTCAACGTTATTATTTACGTTTTATTGACAGGGTCAACAGCAAAAAAGATCTTGTAAAATTACACAAGTCGACAAATTTAAATTTTTGTAAAGTAACATTGATAAAAATAGGTTTGTCTCAAGTATTTTAGAGTCCTAAATCCGAAAATGATAAGCTAATTACTGTAACACGTACAGTTTTTTGTTATAAGGGGTGGGTGGTGTAGAAAAAAGAGGAGACGACATATTTTTACAATCTAATATATTTATTTAATATAAACATATGAAACATGTGGCATCTATGCAAAAAAATTACTGAGGATTAGTTGTTATGTTAATAAAAAATATATTGCACAAGATATGATATAGCGACAAAAACGTTCCTTTTGTGTTCTGTAGCATCATCCGTTTTTAAAAACCACTTATAGTCGCTAAACATAGATGGGTTCCAGCGTCACTCGTATCTTGTTTCCATCGTCCTGATATTCTGGTGAAACCTCGCTCCTTGTTCCTCGCTTACTGCACCCAAATTTTCCGGGAAAAAATTGAAATAGGAGTTCAAAAAATGTATTTGTAGAGACATGCGACACCCTAGTAATTCATAGGATTTCAACAGTTCATCTATGAGTCTTTTATAGTCTTCATCTTTCTTGTTGCCCAGAAATTCTTTTCACTACACTTCCAAGCTGCCAATTCCTTTCATTTAATTGTTCTTGAAAATGGAGATCATTTAGGAACTTTCTTATCTAAGGTCCAATAAATATGTCTTCTTTAAATTTTCCATTACCCAGTTGAGGAAATATTTCTCTTAGTACTGGACACCACTACCTTCTTTGTCCATGGCTTTGACAAAGTTTTTCATTGTGGCGATGACATGATGTGTGTTGGCGATGTTTTGTCCAATGTTCTTTTCATTGTTGCATTACTTTTGTTAAAAATGTGATGTAGTTAGTTCTACTGGAAAATTTATTGTGTGTTGAAATATCGGAATGATATAATTAGTCAATGAAATGGGCAGTATATGCTCGGGGGGAGGGGGGGGCTCAGTGGGCAGGACATTTTTTTTTTGGAGAAAGGGATAGTCGGGACTACATGTATTTCATGATATCGTACCTAGTGAAGAAGGTAGAAAAGCGCAGCAGGCGAAAAATTTTCGGGGCCATGCCCAAAGTTCGTTTAAAATTCACCCAACTATACTATCAAATTTCGAAAATTAAAGTATTACCTCTCCCCCCCTCTGCATGATTGGATTAAATTTGTTTTTGTACATGTTTTTTTTTTATATTCCTAGCTGGCTCTTTATTAAAAAAAAAACCTTTTTTATATTATTTGTGAAAAATGTGAATATTGGTGTCAATCCAAAATTTTAACATAAGACGTATGTATGACTCTAACCTAAAGTGTTGTCAGAAACAAAAAATGTCTCAATAGGAATACCGCAGGGTAGTGTCCCAAGTGACCAATTTTATTTATTATGTCAATAACATAACTGAATTGTACTCATTAAATAGTAGAATAAAAATGACTAATTATGTCGATGATACTAATATTCTGTTAACTGGTAGAAACCTGAATACTTTGAAACATCATATTCAAATGTTTGTAAAAGGGGTAGAAGAATGGTTTTTAGAAAATAAGTTGATTAATAATAGCTCAAAAACTGCTCTGAGAATGTTTAGAACCAAAAGAACTCGGGTTGAGCCACCCGAGAGCCTCAATATAAAACATGACTGCAATATAGTCCTACAAAATAATGTTAAGTTCTTAGGAATGTTCCTAGATAGTACTCTTTCCTGGGACTGTCATGTTGATTATGTTGTAAATAAGTTAAATAATGTATGTTATAGCCTTCGAATATTAGGTAGATATTTTTATCCCGAGACAAAAAAAATGCTTTACCATGCAAATTTTGAATCTCGTCTAAGATACGGAATTACTATGTATGGAAACTGCAGAGATATTCAAAGGGTATTTTTGTCTGTCAAAAACAAGCTCTTAGAATAGTACTAAACTTAGATTATCTGGAGTCATGCGGAGGAAAATTTAAAGAATATAAAATCTTAACGGTCACTGCAGTTTTGGATATAGAGCCTTATGACATTGATGAATACTACCAATATTTTGAGGCAAATTAGATTTTTTTTTTACATAACAAAGTTTATATTTTTTAAAGATATTTATTAGATATTGTTGTGACATGAATGACACTATTTAATTTTATTGTATTATACTCTTAAATAAAGATGATTTATTATTATTATTATTATTATTATTATTATTATTATTATTATTATTATTATTATTATTATTATTATTATTATTATTATTAACCAGCGTTTTTCGGGCTCGGTTTTTCATGATTAAAAATAAAGTAAATATCGCTCACCACGCCAAAATTGATGATTTTTTCAGAAATCATGTATTTTAGGAGCGTAGATCTAAGAGCAGTTTTTGGTGCAAATGAAGAGGTTTTGAAAAACTCCTTCATTAGTGCCCTTTTGTATATTCATAATAAAGCATTCTCGTTTCCGCACTATTTTTTTTTATTATAAATCATCACACTTCTTCAATAAAGAATGTTTCAATTAAAATTTTTACTTTAATTTTTTTCTTTAAAAATAACTACCTTATTGTGTTTTGTTATTGTTGTAAATATATTTTATTGCATTGGGTTATATTTTTGTTGATTTAAAATAGCTCTAAGAAAGGGAAAACGAAACAGACAAGCATATAATAGAAAATACTATAAAATATTACTCTTTTTACTCGTTTTCCAGGACTTTTAGAAGGAAAAGTTTAACAACTAAACGTTTTCTACAAGACCTTTGTAATCTAAGCCAAGAATCCATTAATTAAAAATTTAAATTAAAAGTCTTAGGGTAAGACGAAAAATTAGGTTGCAATTAGACACGAGCTCCTAGTCTGTGGGGGGGGGGGGGGGGGCTGCCCCCCCTCCCCCCGAAATACGCCACTGTAAATTGGTTTTATTTTAATGTTTTAATGGAACACCATGGAAATCTTTATTTCAAAATTTAGTTCCATTTTGCGGGGACTAAACTCAACTCAAGGTGAAGGCAACACACGGTCAGGTACGGATAAAGATTCAGGTGACCTAGTGACCCGCAAAGCGGTTAAAGACTTAAGAAGACATACCGGTAACCATCGGCGGAACGTCGACAAACCAGCAGCGGCAGCAAAAGAGGAGAATCAAAGTCAAGAGTTGTGAAACCCGTGAGTCGCATATTAAAAGTGGCAACGCGGTTTCCATTTGTTTAATATATTTGACCAAATGCAAAACTGACCATCACAAATTTAAGTGAAACATGCAGTCGTCCGTCTTCTTTTTTCTAACAGTGGCCTTAACCTTTGGAATGCCGCATCTGACGTCGGGTGCAGACCTATTCGGTGAGTTCCGTTTGATGTTTAATTTATTATTTTAGATACATAAATTATAACTTTAAAATATTTCGGTTACTATATTTGATTTGGCTAACGGTGTTTATCCACCTGTGGCTATATAAATTAGATTATTTGATTTACTAATGCAAATAAATTGCTAGTCTTTTTTAAGCTGTATTAAACCATCTATAATATTAAATAAAATATTTTTTTAATTTTATATATAAGTAGGTACGTAGAAAAAGGCGAGAGAAATTATATCTGAAATAAATTTCAGTGTAGGAGAAAGTGGTAATATATAACATCTGACAATAAAAAACAAGACTGGTCATGGGAGTAGCATTATAAGAAACATAGTATTTTTAGATCAGTTTTTTTATTTGACAGTCCACGTGTTGATTGGATACAATATTAAAAAAATTTAGAGGGTTGTTTCCTTCTTTATAAAGAATTCTTTGGTAAAACCATGGATTGGTCATTCAACGGGCGATTATAACTATTAACTTTTTCTAATTTTTGGAACTAATAGTTTTTGAGTTATATAGGACCCCTTTAAAGGCTTCCCGAAGGGCCATTTTGAGACTAAAAATTAAAAGGAAAAAAACTATAATATATTATAGGTGGTTGGTTCATTGTAAAATTAACTACAATGTTTGTAGTTACAGGCAGTCACGTAGGCAGTAGCCTAAGTTTTAACTTCTTCAGAGCTATTCTAAATCAACAAAAGTATAACCCAATGCAATAAAATATGTTTACAACAAATAAAATTAAGTATTTATCTTTAAAGAGAAAAATTAAAGTAAACATTTTAATTGAAACATTTTTTATGGAAGAAGTGTAATAATTTATAATAAAAAAATAGTGCGGGAAGAAACAAGAATGCTTTATTATGAATATACAAAACGGCACTTAAGAAGGAGTATTTCAAATCAAAATTTGCTTGGTTAGCGATATTTACTTAATTTTAATCATGAAAATCCGAGCCCAAAAAACGCTGGTTAGAGTCATACGTACGTCTAATGTTAAAATTTTGGATTGACACCAATACTCGTAATAATTTAGTTTTCGAAATTTAATAGTAGTTAGGTCAATAATAATCGAACTTTGGGCGTGGCCCGAATATTGTTCGCCTGCGGCGCTTTTCCGTCTTTTTTCTTAGCTGCAATATCATGAAATACATGTAGTTTCGACTATCCTGAATAACTGAAACCATTGAAAACCAAATCGAAGACGATGGAAACCCTATACTTGATGAGGCGAAAATATATTTCCAGCAAGACGGCGCTCCTCCTCACTATGTTCTTCCGGTTCGGCAATGCTAGACGACGAGTTTCCAGATAAATGGATAGGGCGAAGAGGGCCTATAGAATGGCCTGCTAGATCTCCTGACTTGACGCCATTAGACTTTTTTCTATGGGGCCATTTGAAATCTATTGTGTTTACTCCCCAACCTGAAACTTTGGATGAACTTCGTCAACGCATCATCGAAAGCTGCCATGATCTCCCACAACATGTTTTTGAAAATGTCCGTCAGGAATTTGAACATCGCCTATATCATTGTTTGGCCAATAACGGACAACATTTTGAACACGTATTGAAATAAAAAGTGATATTTTCGTGTGTTTTTTAATATAATAAACAATATAATAAATAAAATTTTTTCTAATTTTCTTGAAAACGAATCAACCGATTTTAAAAAATCAAACGTCAAAATAAAGCACTTTGAAAGACCTTTCAAACAAGCTATTACTTGATACCCCTTGTCATTTAAAATTTTTAAGGGGATGACCCCGGGGGGCAGAGGGTAAAAAGGAGTGAAGTAGTTTTTGGTTAAAAAGTTGTCCCCTTTGGCACATCTTTTGACGTGACTCGGCGTTTTTTCTTTTAATCAGTGGTTTTCGATAAATCCGTGGTGGAAAGTTTTCAAATGAACACCCTGTATCTATGTATTAAATGAATTTGAATCAAAAAGTAATTCGATTATTGCGGCTAAATAGTGTTTCCTGTAAAATATAATATTGGTCGTTCTATGCTAACGCTTAGGGTTTATAGATATGGCCGATACAAACATAAACATATCTGTAATTGCGACATATCCCGGCCATCGATACACACAATGTGGTTAATAACAATTGTTTTACTAATGAACTAGAGTTAATTCAAAGTACAAATTCCGTTATATATTTCGTCGATTTGACTACATATATTTAACAAAATGTCCGCTTATTTAATCATATTTAGAACTATGAAGTAGTTGCATCACGTCCGTACAGCCACAGCACTGGTTGTTTATTTACCATAAACCCCTTTAATATCTTTTAATTTGCGTCAGTGATATGACAATTATGACAATTAATTCAGCACCAAAATAATTTTCAAATAAATTCGTTTTCAAACCTGTTCAATTAGAGTTTTAATAGATCATATAATTTAGACCAAAATATCTTGTTAGCATGTTTGTCCAAACTTGTTGGTCACAAAAGCTACTTACAAGATGTAATTCTAAAATTAGATAAGAACATGAAATTAATTTAAAGATACTCTAAAAATTAAGGCCAAACTACTTTTGGTAATGAGCTTTTATATCAAATAAATTAAAGTGACTTACTACATTAGTGTAGTTTTTAGTGCTTTATTGTAAACAAATAAGAAATGGGAATAATTTTAAAAATTATCTTTTTATTTTATCGTGTAGAATCTTTGGCTCTCTAAAAAAATAGTAAAACTGATACTTTCAATAAGAAAAAATATTTAAAAACCCGTTAAAAGTAAAAGCCGGCCACAGGCACAGGTATCTGCTTGTATCATATATTACTTTATATTCTTGATAGTAAATAATTCAGTTGATTGGGCCAATACAGAGTCTATAATTAATTTACCAGTGCTTCTTTTTTCTCAAAGAGCAGTTAGGGTTTTTATTTTATACGTTTTTCTCTTCTAAACTAAACTAAATATTCTTTAAATTTATTACAGTGCCCTAGCGGCTACAAAGAAGTTTCAACACATTAGAGAAATAATAGGTTCAAGAACTTTCTATTTTTCCCAAGTGTGCCTGATAATGTATTAAAGTTTTATAACCCCCTTTTAAATCTTTATTATCCGAATGACAACATTAATTATTATTATAATAATAATAATAATAATAATAATAATAATAATAATAATAATAATAATAATAATAATAATAGAATAATAATAAAAAAGTGGTAGCAGCAGATGCTGGATATACAGCCCTTAACTTAAAGCAAAACGGATTATCTAACATCATCCGCGCGCCGCCAAGTCAACAGCTTGTAACTTGGCAAGAGAAAGCTCTACCCGGCAAATACCCTACTGCACTCCAACATCCACTCATAGATAGAGAAATGTCACTGAATTGGTTAGAGAAAAGGCAGCTCCACGCTGAAACAGAAGGTTTTATAATCTCTATCCAAGACCGTGTCATTCGAACTCGAAACTATGAAAAGGTCATCTTGAAGAGAAATGTGGAAGATGTGTGCAGAAAATGCAATTGCCCCGGAGAAACGATAGAACATATCACGGCGGGTTGTGGTGCTATGGCTCCCAACGCTTACCTGGGGAGACATAATCAGGTGACAAAGATCATCCACAAGAAACTGGCCCATAAACTAGGGCTAAGGGAAAACCTCCCACCATACTAACAATACTCACCCGAGCCAGTCCTTGAATCCCCTGAATATCTCTTATACTGGGACAGGCCAATAATAACGGATAGAACAGTAGACCACAACCGTCCGGATATTCTTCCCATCGAAAAAACCACCAAGAAAGCTTTCATAATCGATATAGGTTGCCCACTAACACACAACCTCTCTAAAACCGAATCGGAGAAGAAGACCAAGTACTCGAATTTGGCTATAGAGATAAAAAATATATGGAAGCTAGATAAAATCGACATAATTCCGATCATAATATCGGTGGAGGGAGCTATGACGAAAAATTTCAAGCCCAACTTAGAAAAACTGGGCCTATCAGGTTATTTATACCAACTAATTCAAAAAAGCGTCATCCTCCAAACATGCCATATAGTACGGAAGTTTCTAAACAGTACAGGTTAAGATGAATTTCTTCTCTGTACTGTAAATAATACCAGCAATACCAACAAAAAGCTGTGAAAACTAACATTGAGAAAAATAATAATAATTATAATAATAATAATAATAATAATAATAATAATAATAATAATAATAATAATATTAATAATAATTCAAATAAATACAATATATTTAATTTTTATAACCCTTAAATTAAAAAATATAACAAATTTTCACTGTGTTTTTATCTTTACGCTTGGAAAAGCAAGAAGTCAGTAATTATTATTTTACTTTTCAACTGAGGGAGTAGCTATTTACTTACTGAGTGTGACCCTGCTGAATACCAACTAAGAGTTTAAAATTGGGTAAAATATTTTTAATAACGGTTGAATAAAAATTAATAGGCTTTTATATTTCTTGGCGAAAGTTTTAATTAAAAACTTTCCACGAAACAATAGGGTCTAGACTTTTCTATTTTTCACAAGGTTGCCAAAGTAATTTTTTCGATTCCCTTTGGAAAATCGCCAATTGAAATTTTACACAGTTCCGGTGCCATTTGGAAACTTTTCTTTAGCTCTGTATTTCTATATTTTATGGTAAAAGGCTTTTATTTTTGGGAAACTTTTACTGTACATAGAGTTTGTAAATGAAACTTGTTTACAAGTAAAATAGAAAATTTTATACCTAGTATCGTTTTAAAAACAAGACAAACATAATTAAGAATGAGAAAAATTAGTTTTAACTAAATGGACAACTTTAATTGCCTCACTTATATGTATCAATTAAATGATTTAGGTTTGTTATTAAGACCATTCGACAAATATTTCTGGATTTTTCTCTACGGTTAGCAGCTTTATGAGAAAGTATATCAATATATTAAATTAGAACATTGGATTTTTAAACACCTTTTGAATTTGGACTCTACAGCCACAGCCAACTAGGAGTAACTGAACTTAAAATCCGCTGCAAGATCGCTATATAAAAATACTAAATTGGCAATATTTCGAAAACTAAAAATTTTGAGATATACAACCTTACACAAACTTACCCTTATTTTTAATGCTAAATAAGAAATAATTATAAAATTTGGGTGTTTCCATTTGAAAATCTAGACTTTTTGCAGTTTTTTCAATTTCATTTTTAATCTTATTTTTTAAACACCCTGTATTAATAGTTATCAAAATATTATAAAATATCTATTAAAGCAGGTCATTATAACAAGGAATTCTACTTAAATTAAATAAATAAGGCTTCTTTATAGAAAAAATTGATAATTATTCTAAGGCTTGCAAACGTCATTTTTGACATAAAAATTCAAATATGTCAAAAACGATTAGACATAAGTATAGGACATGGTATATAAAATCTGCCTAGAATCTAGCGTAGAATGCAAAAATGTAATAATATATAGGATGTCCCATTTAAAATAAGCAAGTTGACCTTACTTCCGGTATAACCGGAAGTGCCAATATTATGAAAATATTTTAGCCCGGTCGCCCCCATCAGCATCAGCATACTGTCAAATTTTCAAAATTTTCCTATGTATAGTTCTCTCTATATATAGATCGATTCGGTTCCCGGTGGGACACCCTGTATATTCTGACAGTCAGGCAGCCCTTAGATCACTAATATGCAATAAGGTAACCTCAAGACTGGTATGGGAATGTCAGGAGGAACTGGAGGCCCTGGCAAAAGTAAACAAAGTAGTACTGCAGTGGGTGCCGGGCCACGAAGGTATTGCAGAAAACGAAAAGCAGAAAAACTTGCGAGAAAAGGCTCCGAAAATACATTCATTGGTCCAGAACCGGCACTCGGAGTGCCAAGGTACACGGTACGAGATGCTATAAGGCGATGGATTAGGAGTGAACACAAAATCTACTGGAGTAACAGACAGGGATTAGCCTATAGCAAAAGTTTCATTGTAGATCCAGACCCAAGACTTGCGAAACAGCTGCTTCAAATAAATAGGAACCAGCTATTACTAAAACTATTACAGGAATTCTGACATGACACATGGCTGTCAAGGGTCATCTGCACATAATGCAGCTGTACAATTAAGACCTTGACTGCAGATTATGCGGATAAGACAGAGAAACTGTACAGCACATAGTTGGCCATTGCGAGTCACTAGATCGGAAGATGCAACAAATACTCGGGCAACCAAAACTGGAACCAGAGGACATCCTTACCCTCTCCCCAGTTGACCTACACAAACTAGTGCAAGGAACTGGGATCACGGAGTAGGTGTAAGCACCAAACAGGGTGACCACAATGGGCCAAACCTGGCCAAAGTGCATCTGGCGCACGGACGGGCCCTCGCAAAAAATTCAAGTAATAATTTGCTTGTTATTTTGTAATTCGGGAAAGGAGAACCGTAATTTACGAAAGCAAATTTTAACGTGGTCGGATTTTCTTAAGTAAAAAAAAATCATGTTTAACGAATTTAAAAAACGATTTTCATATTATCTATTGTTAATTTTTTACAATTTAAAAATATACGATTCACCAAATGTTATTTACAGTGATTGTATATCAGAACTTCTACAAATATTTAATTGCGCCGATTGGTGTTGCGAAATTACAAACACAAAAGGTTTCAATAATAAATTCCTGTGCTTTTATCATTTGAATCAGTCCCTTTGATTCTTTGATGATAATGTTTAAAGCCATTCATTTATTTTGGGAAAAGTTAATGGCGGAAAATTATGAATATTAACGCCATGAATGGGCAAAGACTGAATGTAATTTATTCTTTATAAATTAGTATATTTCTTATATTCTGGGAAATTATCAGAGTGTCTGGTTTACTTTATTTACAACAGATTATGCATTTTCTATTCCCTTCATATTTTTTATAAATTTATTTCCGGTAAAATCAAGCGTAAAAAAGTTTTGAAACTTGTTTTAATTTCGAATGGAAAATATACATCTCAGTAATATTATTTTGTCGCAACTTTTCCTGCAGAATTAGTCTTGTTTATTAAAAAAAAAACAAGCCAACGATATCAAAACAAACAGGACAATGTAAAGAATTTGAATCAATTTTTATTAATTGAATCGAAGCTTAATATACAGGGTGTCTCTAAAAGGTACGGAAAAAAAGCTACCACACGTTCCTGAGGCGTAAATATGACGATCCAATCCAACTTACCTTAGTCCAAAAGTGAATGATTTCGAAGATACAGTGTGTCAAAAGTTCAATTTGGTTTTCATTTTTTATAAATAATTCTTTTAATAATTGGTGTATTGTCACAATATTCGGGGGGGGGGGGTGTGTTTGCGGGGTGAGAAATAAGAATATGTTCTCATTTTTATTGTAAAGTTTAGAGGGCGCCACCTGCGGTACCTTGCACACATTTAAATTTTTCATAATATGAAACGATTCTCAATATGTTAATGTATAACATTTTACAGAAAATAAATAGCAAAGCCAGAACTAATATTCAGCTGCGACAGAAATTTTTAAGTTTCAAATTAGAGGGCTTCATGAATATATGATTTTTTTCTTACCTGTGATATTATTTGTTTTTCAATTATAGTTTCTTAAAAAGGGCATTTTCTGAGTCAAAAATGTGTACTTGATTGATCTTATTATCTTTAACGGGTTTCGAGATATTTCCCTTTAAACAAAGCATAAAAAACCATAGTCAATAATTAAATTAACAAAAAAAAAGTGACAATCCGAAAAAACTTATATGACATAATCGGCTTAGTTTGATGTCTAGTATCTCCAGTTACTCTACGGCCCATAAGTTAAGGGACACCCTGTATAATATTTTTGGAAAATTTTAAAACGTTAATGTATTTAAAATAGATGTACTCCCTATAATCATATTAAAAAAAAGTGTATTTAAGGAACATACAACCGTCACAAAGTTTTAAAACTTGTTTTAATTTCGTTTTCAAAATAAATACATTTCCATGAAATTATTTCTCACAAGGCTCGGCAAAATTCTTGGAAAATTTCTTTCTAATAAAACCTTTACATAATAAATTTCTTTTTAAAACCGAGTCGGCACCGTTTTGCATTCCTGGAACATTTCATATTCAGTCAGCTTTGGTGCCATTGAAACTTTCTGTGAAAGGTTATTCGAAAGAACAGCTTTTTTTCCAAAGTTTAGCACTAAACCGCCGCACTGCGGGACAAAAATCACAAATTGTATACTTAATTATTATTGTGACCTTTTAATTTTTAAAATTTGCCAGTAAATTGTACGACTTTGTCCATCGTATTTCATCAAATTCCACGCTGTTCATGTCTAATAAAACACTTTAAATCTTTGATATGAATTGGTCTTGTTAAAGAACTTCTAAGTGGAATAATCTGTTTTTTCTTTAACACCCTGTATAGAATAGATAAACACTGTTAGATTCCAGTGGCAGCTCGCGGTCTTAAAAAATGGTGAAGAGCTAGGTTTAGCGCGGGTACTTAAACAAACATTGACTAAAAACCCGTGTAACAAAACGTCTCTCTTATCCTCATCTGTCCAAAAACTAAATGGAGTTTCCAACAAATTATAAACTAGGTCATTAATTGATTGGGTTTATTTTTAAAACACACAACTAAGTAGGTACGTACACTACTGAATTAAATGAAAAATAAAAACACAACTTTTTAATCACACAGTAAATCACGTAAAATTTATAACCGTAAGTTTCGCGAAGCCTCAAAATAAATACGATTGATCTATTTTTAAATTTCCCTTCATCATAATGCAAATTGTTACATGCTATTTGCGTGACTGACGTCACATAACGATAGCAACGGCCAATATCAAAGCCATGTTGGGCGTTAGGTATTCACTTGCTTTGAGCTAACGGACACGGTCGGCTGGGGCGCGCCAAAATGCACGAGTGTTTATAATTATTGTCCATCTGAGTTAACCGTGTCCCTATTATGCATAGGTAGCTACATTCGGATTAAATTAATATTATTAATTCGAACATAATTTTTTTCTAAGAGCTAAAATAGTAGCTGTATTGGTACATTAATATTTAATATTGTCGAAAAACTTTCCTCCTGGTTTTATTTATTTTTTTTGGTGAGACCTACTTTACCTGACGAGCCGCCACTGTTAGATTCATTACATCTCTAGACCCCTTGTCATAAATCTCACCCAATCCCATGGTTTAAAAATGAATTTAAATCGTTTTTTATTATGATAATGAAGCCCAGAAAAAATCTTAATCGACGTGTTGTTGCATTTTTAAACAATATTCTTTCCTAACCCATTAGCGATGTTGTTCCAAAAGTCCCCACTTTATACACTATTCAACGACAGAACAATATCTATAGTTTTGCTTACTGAACTAGAATATTTGTGAAGGAAAATTTGACTGTCTAATTATCAGGATTGATAAAGATATTTTTATACCAGTTTTTTTGACACACTGTATATCAAAATATAATAGTATTCCTTAAATCAAAATGCCAGTAGCAAAATAAATTTTTGTCACACATTTTACCATTTGGTCCACAGCGCGTCGGGTAAAATCTAAAAATTAATTAAAAGGTTTTTTACTGACACGCCATTCTTTAGAATCTCTCTGCTTTATCAGAGGCTCAGGGAAGATTATTAATTAATAAAATGTGCTGCAATAACTCCAACTTCCACTCCAATAACACTTACTTCTTTTCATTGGTTATCCCCTGCAAAATGTGGTCATTTTGAACTAAAGATGACATCAAACGAAGAGAAAAAAATTGAAATTATTTTTTAAATAATAATGTCCCTTCTCTTTCGTATGTTCCAATCAGGGCCGTATCCAGAACCAAATTTTTGGTAGGGCTATTCGATTCCTTACCAGGGCCCATATTCTCACGTTGAAATATATTTGATTTTTAAGGGACGCTGTAGAAGTTTTTACATTTTAGAACGACCGACATCCGACATGCTTCATTCATATGGATGTACTATATTTATTATAAGCAGTGGGGGTGGGGGGGGGCTGAATGGGTCTAAGTAGGACTTTTTTTTTTGAAGAAAGGGACAGTTGGGACAACATGTATTTCATGATATCGTACCTAGGATAGAAGACGGAAAAGCGCCGCAGGCGAAACATTTTCGGGGCCACGCCCAAAGTTTGTTTAAAGTTCACCTAACTACTAACAAATTTCATCAAAATTATTAAAATTTGTTTTTGTCAATGTTTTTTTTTACTTTTTTTTGATTTTCCTTGCTGGCTTTTTATTAAAAAAAAAACATTTTTTATATTTGTAAACAATATGAATATTAGTGTCAATCCAAAATTTTAACATAAGACGTAGGTATGTATGACTCTAACACGCGATTTTCGGGCTCGATTATTCATAATTAAAAATAAGTAAATATCGCTCTCCACGCCAAACTTGATAATTTTTTAGAAATCATGTATTTTTGAAGCGTAAGCGGAGCAGTTTTTGGTGCAAATTCTTAGGTTTTGAAATACTGTTTCTTAAGTGCCGTTTTGTATATTCATAATAAAGCATTCTCGTTTCTTTCCGCACTATTTTTTTTTTATAATAAATCATCACACTTCTTCAATAAAAAATGTTTCAATTAAAATGTTTACTATAATTTTTTTCTTTAAAAATAAATACCTAATTATTTTTTGTTTTTGTTGTAAAAATAATTTATTGCATTGGGTTATATTTTTGTTGATTTAAAATAGCTCTAAAAAAGGGAAAACGGAACAGACAGGGGCAGGACAGGACTCTAACCGTATGACGAAATTATTTAAATAATTTTATTTTATTAAACTTATCAAATAACTTGCAGACATTTTTGACACTTGTTTTTTTTCTATTTCAAAATCTTTTTTTACCAGGGCTTCGCCCTGGCCAGCCTCCCCTCTAGCTACGGCCCTGGTTCCAATATAATAATTATCAAAACTTAGTTTCGAACAATTTTGAAATTCAATTTGAAGAAGGTATGTATTTGTCCCTAGTTTCTAGTTAGGTGTCACATAGAAACTTATAATTACTTTAAAGCAATTATTCACCACCCCTTAATATATTATTAATTAACATACGGGGTATTTGTGAAGTTTATATTATTGTTACAAGTTTTTAAGGGTATTATAAAATTTTGCAGAAATACTCTAACTTACAGAATATCTCTAGCATTTTGATGCATATTTTTATACAGGTTATCTGCATAGGCTTGGAAAACTAAGTTTTAATTTATCTTTAATCTGCTATATACTAAAGGCAAAGCGTAGAAGGTACCTACTCTAAACATAATATGGATTAGTCTAGTGGTGTACATGAGGAGCAACTGTGCAAAACGCATTAAATTCATTTTTTATAATTTTCAAGGTAAATATAAAAATGTAGTGCTTTTAAATCAATCTATCATTAGAACAACCCAGTTTGATCAAGGCGCGATAAATCAATTAGAAATAGTCATTTTAAAAACACTCAGCTAAGCCAAACGGATTAATTCCAATGCACGTTTAAGCAAAGTGCAATAAATCCAATTCGCATTTAAGCAAAGTAAAATAAATCCAAAAAAAGAATATTCATTTCTGTTTAAAGCGTTTGCATTCTTTTATTTCAATAATCCTATGTCATTGGCGTGCCGACTTAATAAGAGGGGGTTGAAAGTGTAATAATTTAAATCGCTGTAACTTATAAACGACTTATCCGATTTTAGCAAACTAAAGACTGGTTGGATGAGATATGTATGCACTTTGACCAATCGTATTTAGTTGTCCATAATAGCTCTCAAAAAAAAATGCTAGAGGGCGCAATTTGTAATAATTACACATTTTTTGATTTTACTCCGAAAAAATAAATCATACGGTATAATTATGATACCATAATCGAAAAGTAGATGAAATTTGCTAGAAAAAATATTAAAACCGCAGCTCGATATCTCCGTTTGTTTCAGCGTTATCGCCAATAGCAATCTAGCGTTTTTCTCCTCAGGCACACCGTTCTTAATTGAAATAATTAAATTAAATTAGCTCTACTATTTAGTATTATTAACATTCATAATGAAAAATTTTGTTTTATAAAAATAACAACCTTCATAAGTAAATATGTTTCATCATCTGCAGTACTAAGAAACTTACACTTTCTTTGTGAAAACTTTGGACTTTTTGGCCTTGTAACCCTCTGAACTTCTTTTCAAAAATGCGATTAGTTGAGAAAATCTGCTTATATCTTGATTTTTCTTGACTGAAATCATAGTTCTCAACATTGAGTAGTGAGTCCATAGTGTAGATGGTTTCTGGGAGCGTTGCTTTACGGAAAAATAACCCAAAAGGATTTTCTCAGACACCTCCTTTATTTTGTTAGCTTTGCACCAATCTTCAAACTTCTGATACTCCAACTCATACCGCGCCTTGGATTTTGTCGGAACTAAACTTGAGAACGCTTCGTTTGCCGCTGCTTCTATATCAGAGGGTAAGGTAAACTTCCATCAGAATCGCTCATTTTGAATAAAGCTTTTTATATTTTTGAATTTGTTTGACAAAGTCTCGACAGTAACCATGCGAAACAGTAACTATGCGAAAGGTAACATAAAAAACTTGATTAGTAAACTTAATAGCAGGTGCATTTTTATTTTTAAAAATGCCTTTTGCCAAATATTTTTATTCATATAGATGAAAGTAGATAAAATTTTGTACAATATTCTTGTTGTAAATTCATATTACTACACTCGATGTTTTATTAAACTCGGCTGACGCCTCGTTTGACAACTTTAACATCTCGTGTTGTAATATGAATCTTTACAACACTTATATCGTAAATAACTATTATTCTAAACTTGAATCCTCGAACCCTAAAAAAAACCTGGTTAGAAAATATGGGCCCCCTGAACATATTTTCTGGCTACGCCACTGGTGGTGCAGCATTTTAAATCGAACAAACCAAAGGTAGAGAGGTTTTATTATAAAAAAATTACCAAAGCCAGCATTATTAAAAAGGTAATTTAAAATGTAATAAAAAGTCTATTGGTAGGTATATCAATATTCAAAATCACACATCTATTTCCATTCATTACATTGTAGTAGTTTAGGTTATTAGGTAAGCAAGAGTTGACACAAAAAGACTACATAAGACATATTGTAGAAAGCCCTCGATCACAAACCTTGTAGTAATAATATGTGTCTGCTTCAAAATAATACAAGAAATATTGTTATGTATATAAGGACCATTTTTCAAAAAAATATATATCATATCAATATCTGTAAAAAAACTTTCTTTTGTATTTTATTTGGCAATTTATCTGCGTGATATAATGCCTTTTAATACCACTCAAAAGGTAAATATAAAAGGGATAACAAGGATAATATGACATATTCTTTGTTTGATTTTCTCGCCCAGTGATTTTTTAAATTAAGTTGATGTTTACAATAAATGTGTAAACATAACAGGCATCCAATAATTATTCACATCCAGGAATTAATAATCACGCCTTAATTTAAAAAAAATAAAAAAATCTTTTTATAAGAAATTTAATTCAAGTTAACCCATTAACGCCCAAAATTATTTTTTGTTAGTTATTTTACATATTTGTACTTTTTTGAGTTAATATGAGTAGGAATGCACAAAAAAAAATAGGTATATTTTACAAAATGTCTTACGTCAGTTTTTAAGAAAATGACTGCTACCATATGGTATCACTGGGCGCATATGATACTGTAAAATACAAATACTTACAATTTTGAAAATACATATTTATTTATGGAATTATTAAAAGTAAATTTTTACATTGTGTGATAATTGGCAAAACAGACTACACAAAGACCTACATCACACTTAGAACACATTGTTCTACCAAAACTCTTGCATTCATTTCCAGCGCAACGGCGTCTATTACATAAAGCAACGTAGTGATGCATACCGTCATATCGAATACCTGGCAGAAGTGTTCGTGAAACAGATGTTTTTGCCGGACCTGCTGATTTTGCCCGTACACCATAACGTGCTAAGTATACTTGGATCAACTCCCTTCTAAACTCTATGTTGGAGGTTTTGTTGTGATTCTTCCTATACAGAAACCATGTATTGTTTATTGCTGCATGATATCGTTGACAAAAAATAGCTCAAAAATGTCTGTACAAGACATTTGTTCGAACCGCTTGTCATCTTTTACTGGAAATGAGCGGGCTCCAGGTTCAATGTCGCCTTTAATCCAGACAGTATCTGGTTTCTAAGCTAGACGATTTCGAATCCAGTCGTTGTTCTCTGATTCTGGACAATACGTATCTTTTGAGGTCGATGCAGAAGATGATTCGGTTACGGATTGATTAGCCGGCGCTGAAGATGATTGGTTAGGACTTTCTGCAGAGAAGTCGTCATAATTATTGCCTAAAAGTGTATTATTCGTCAATTTTATTTCCACAGGTGCACGTAATTGTTGACCTGTTAAGTTATTTAGCATGCCTCCGTCATCTTCGTCAGCGGAATCTTCATTGGTGTCGACATTGGGATCAGGGGGCTCGATAAATATTTCGTCTATTTGATTTTCCGCATCGTCATTAGCGTATGCTATGTCTAAAGCTTCAGACAATGAAAAGCCATGCCTGTCAGAAAAATATATATATATAGCGTAACCGCCCAGTGATACCATATGGTATCAGTATGTTTTGCGCCCATTTTGTAAAGTCAGGTGAATTTTTAAAAATACGATATACGTTATAGAGGGCTTTAAATATATATCTTAGTCAATATCAATACTTGTATTCAAGAAAAAATATACTATCACTGAAAAACTATACTTACTCAAAGCGAATGTCCATATTTTTCTATTGACGTAAAATGGACGATAAAATAACACGTGTTTTTTTGGTTACAAATATCGGCAACGGTACTCAAAGACTTAAAACACAACTGAAGATGCTTCCCGAAAACTAACGCACTCGTCAGAATTATTATCCCACTACCACTCACAAAATGGTCGATGTCTTAGAAATAGCTGATTTAGCGATACCAAACGGTATCTCTGGGCGTTAATGGGTTAACGTGGGTGACCTGGTACTTTAAAACCAAAAATGTATCGTTCTCAGTTGTCTCGGACGTAAAATTTATTAATATTACTAATGTGTAATGAGAGGGCGCAGGCATGCGAGCTGATCTAGCAGACAATACGGTAAACAAACCACTGGAATTAGTCAAAAAGAAGATTGATTACACGACCAAGCAGCTTGCACAGAACAGATGGACAGAGTTGATAACCTCTAGTACATCCAGGTAACTGTGGCCCACATTCGATAAAACGAGAACCGCAGAGCTATTGATACACAGTCGGAAAGACGTGAAAAATATTACTACGGTTGTTACCGGACATTGCCTCTTCAGTAGACATGCCGAACGTATGCAAATACCCACTAACGACTTCTGCGGAAAATGCAGAGATGAGGAAAAGGAAGAAAGTATTCAACAATTTCTGTGTGAATGCCTTGGCCTCGAAAGAAGAAGGTTTACTGCCCTGGGTGAACCATTTTTCGATAGAGGAGGAACTAAGCAATTTACAACTTGGACGACTGAGCATATTTCTGAATAGTAGTGGCTGGTTTGAATAAGTTGTTAAAATCCTTCTGCGGTGTACGCCGCACTAACCATTAGCGATCTGATAAAGCTGGGTTCTACGGAACACGTGTGGTATCACAACGGGCCTCATAGGACTACGTGAGACTGTTTAGACAGAACCAAAGGTCTGCCATTCTTACCTAACCTAACCTAATGTGTAATGTCTGCATCTATTTTTGATTTTAAAATTCCGGACCACTTACGTTACCATGTTTAAACTTTTCCATTATATGTTGTCCAGTTCATGAAACAAACATATTTGTTGCAACCACAAATACTGGGTGATTCTTAAATTAACACATAATTTTTAACACTGTATAGTAGTTTTTAAATAACTTTTTTCGAGGAATTCATAAAAAATTAACTTTATTTGTGTTTTATCAAAGAAGCATCCAATACGGTCCTGTTTTGTTCAAACGTCCTACACGACTTAAGGTCTGTTCCCACAAGCAATCACGGACAAGTTAACGACAGTTTGACAGTTTTCTAATCAATCCAAACATCCAGAAATTCGCGTCCGAGTCTATTGCGCAGAATCCCGATTGTCATGGACTGTTCGTGACTGCTGTGGGAACAAACGCTGAACCACTATAACATAACGGAGCGTGACTAGTTGACAACTGATAAGGAATTTTACAATTCTGTAAGAGTTATTTAAAAAACATCCAGTAAAAAGAGTATTAGGAATCACCCTGTATATCAACTAATCGTCCTGGTCTTTCACGAGTACTTCTTTCAAAGTAATTTTCTATTAATGAATAATCAAATTGTGTGTTATAATTAAACTTTATTATTGATGCAAAAATACCATAGCTTAAATGTAAGCGGTAAATTTTCATTTATAAATAAAGGGGTCTAATCGATATATAAATTACAAGCAATTTTGAGTATAATTAATTCAGTCTTAATTAAGGGACATATAAAGGCTTAATTTTCAAGCTTTTGAAAAAAAATTACCCAGAAATAATACCAGAAACAGAAAAAAGGGCTTTTCAAGGCCGACAGCAAAACATCAGTTGTTTTGTCTATAACAGCGGCGTGCTGAAATAAACACTCTATCCCATTGTAGGAGTGGATTTTTCTTTAATTTTTTTTTATTTTTTTCAGAATATTTTCTATCAGGAAGTGCAGATGATACAAATTTCGAAAATCGGCAGGATGATGACAAAATCAGGACCTGTGAATGTATGGGACCCACCTGTATGTGTTGCGTTGATTTTAATTTAACCTATATCGATTTAGGTGGTCCAGGTGATTATTTTTTAATAGAAGTACAGCATATACGTTAATTTTGTGGTAATGTTTCAATACAGGGTGGCGACTTTAACTGTAACAAATTCGCTAGAAGTTTAGGAAATGATATTTAAAAAAAAATGGAAAAACACGTCATTTGAGATCGTGTATGAGCTACATTTTGGTTAAAAATTACCACAAGTTATTAAAAATTGCAAAATAGTAGCCTGTCAATCTTATTTTTTTTATAAAATGATTTTTTCTGAAATAATTTATATGTATTGATAACGGAAAAACAACAATTTATAGTAAAGAAAAGATGGTAAAATATATTAAAAAAATATACTAATTTACTGCGTTTATTTTGTATTAAAAAAACACACACAGATTATATATTATTTTTATAGTTTTTTTCTTTTGTATTCTTCGTATTTTTCGGGATCACTTTTTATCTTTGCTCTCATTCTTCTCATGTTCTGCTTTACCTGTTCTTGTCTGTCAGATTTTTTGTTTTTCGGAGACATTTTTTCTATATTTTCAGGTCTAAAAATATATAAAAAAAACGGAAGTATTGGGTGAAGATCAACTCCGTTATCATTCAGATAATCACCGTTATCATATATCGATAACGGTAATGATATAACGGAGTTGATGACCATGCATGTTTTAAATTTTATGTTATATTGTTAAAAAATGTATTTTTTCTACGTTAAGGCATAATCTCTGGTAAGACGCATAAAATAAATACAAAATTTCAAAGAAACATATATTACTTACCTCAATAAACTGATCACGGTAACGAGGATTTAAGATCGAACAATTTACTGAGCACGTGTTTACATCGTATTTATCACGAAACTCGCAGCAACCGTACCCTTATGTTGTTAGCTTTGTACTGACCCATCGTTACGGAGAATCAACATGCATGCATGCGCTGACTTATAGCGCCTCTAGTGTTTGATACAAAGAATTATAATCTGATAATGGTAATGATGCCAGTAGTTAGTTACACGTAAAAATATTTATATTTTTTCAGTTTTCAGAGCTTAAATTGATATTAATTGATCGCAAATAAACAATTTAACCTATATGCAACAATTAGAAAGTAGTAAAATTTAGGAATTTGCAGGTAGAATTATTTTTTCTCGTAAGTTATCTTCACAAATATGGTTGGTTACGATAACGGAGTATGGCGTTTGGCAGAGTTTCATACAAAAACAGAAACAACAAATTATAGTTAGGTAAAAGTAATATCAGTGAAGTATAAACTTTTTTCGTATTAATTTTGTTATTAGGAAAAAAATTAAATATATTTTAAATAAAGTAATTTTTTACTGGTAACTTCAAATTGAAGCTTTTTTGAAGAATGACCCTGAAAGAGAAAATTAAATATTCTATTGTTTATAGTACTAATTTATTCGCTAGAATATAAAAATAATTGTAAAAATTGCGAAATATTCAATATCATACTCATAACAAAAGTTTGTATTTTCAAACCTCTTGGAGGTGAAACACAACCCAACTTATTTTTTTTACAATAAAAAATAAAAATAACCTAAAGTTAAAAACAACACGATATTCAATTTTCTTTTTAGGAGAGCCATGATACCAAAAAAGTATTAAAAAAATTAAGTTGGGTTATGTTTTACCTTAAACAGAGGGTTAAAAAAATATTTTTTAATGCCAAAATGTAGCTCATACAAAATCTTAAACGACGTGTTTTTTCGTTTTTCAAGAATATTTTTTCCCAAACTTCTAGCGAATTTGTTCCAGTTAAAGTCCCCACCCTGTCTAAAACCTTTACCAATTACCACCTATTACATTTTATAAGAATTTTGTTTATTGTGTTTATCTTTGCGTTTTTAAAACCACATTATAGAGTTTTAAAGTCTGTTTTTATTTTAAAATTATCTATACTTAATCATGTTTGGCTATATTTCACTACTTCTAAAAACTTCGCCAAAAAAAGTAAAGAAAAGTTTTCTATCGATACCTCTCTTAAGTTTGAAAGTTCGAAAGGCAGTCATTACCAATTAAATACTTTTACTGAAGCCACTTAATATTTCACTAAATTTATAAGTCTTGATAGTTTCGATAAGAATAAAAGTTACAAAAATAGAAAAAGTTTACATGAAGTAAATATTTTATTCAGAAAATGTTAAGCAGGGCTCGTTTCACATTCTAGTCACATTAAACAGTAAATCTTGTAGGCGGTATACCCCACCGCAAAAAGAATAAATAATTCACACCTTTATTCTACTATTATCAATGATTTGTAAATGCATTTCTTAAATAAAATTGTTCCCAATATTGTTAAAAAAAATTCGCCTGCGGCGCTATACCCGAATTGTCTCTTTTTACTTCCATAAATGTAAGATATACTGGATTGTGCATCCGAACAGGACATATGGAATTTCCCATGTAAATTTCGAGGTGATAAAATATTCGCTTTCGTATCAATATAAAGAAAACTTTTATTAAGATTTTTTATAAAGTTTAGTAAGAGTAAAATGTCTGCTGATTTTAAACTATTTTACACATACCGTTTTTGAGATATTAAGAAAATGCTGTCCTCAAACTAGCTAGTAGTACGATTTTGTTTAATTTTAATTCAGGGTAAAATGAAAATATCAGTAATTACCTTTATAATTAGGTTGACACTAAACTTGTCAATATTTGATAGCGTTTTTAATTTTTTTAAATAGTTTTCGCGTTGAACATTTCTAATAGCCATGAGCTATTGAGTTGAGGAAAAAATTACAATGATTAAATGGTACTAGGGAAGATCGGGGTAAGATGACGAACGGGGTAAGATGACAAACTTCTATATTTAAATAACAAAATTAAATTTTGAAGTGCTACTACTGGCGTCATCTAGGTACCAATGCCCCGCATTAAAATAGTTATGCAGTTGTGCGGTCCGCTTACTACGGTAGCAGTCATATGTGAACAGCTATTTCGATAGTATCGCTTGTAATATTTGCTCAATTTTAATAACGATTTGTGCCTTTTTAAAGTAAGTGAAAAAATCCAAGTTGTTACCAGCAATTCTTTAATACTAATAGTTATTGCCAGTAGTAAAATTATTGAGATTTTGTTTCCGTTTAAATTTTAGCATCAAAATTTGATAAATTTACACACTGGGGGTAAGTTGACGAAGGTAAGATGACGAATTCATCATCTTACCCCATGTAAACAATATATTAAGCGACTATTTTTTTAATGTCTATTGATGATTCGTATTGTTACTGGTTGATAATCACAGTTTTCATATTTCCCTTCCTGGAATCAACTTTTGTCGAGAAAATGGAATTGTACTGGTAGGGTTTCCTCCCTTCACAACTCAACGACTACAGCCATTATACATTTCGTTATTCGGACCTTTTAAGGCATTTTACAATCAAATGTGTGATTCGTTTTTTAATCAATCATGGAGGAATTGTAATAAAAATATAGGACCTTTGTTTGGGGAGGCTTACTGATGTTTTATGTAAATAATGCCGTAAGCGGCTTCAGATTTTGTGGTATTGAGCCTTTTAACCCTCTGGTTCTTGACGACAGTGATTTCGTACCTTCAAGAATAACTGAACGTATTGAACAACCTGAAGTGAACGGTACCCTTTTGATATAAATAATGATGATGACGAAGCTAGGTCGTCAATAGAAAACGCGGAATCGTCGTCGTCTGATGAAGAGGATCTAAGTGTGTTGGCTAAAAAAATAAAATCTTTTTCTACATCCAAACAGACCACATTAATAGAAATATTTAATACTTCAACCAAAGGCCAAATAGAGATACCTATACGTCAACTATTTTTAGACAAAGATACTTCAAATGAGTCCTTTCCTACTATTTGGAACGTTAGGCCAATTGCCATCTGAAAATTGGTTGCAATGTTGTAATTGTCTATCATGGTGGCGCGAAGCATGCAGCCGTCATGAAGGTTTTGGCAATTTTCATTGTGATTTTTGTGCATAGTCATCTTACCCCAATAGGTTCGTCAACTTACCTTAGTATGGGGTAAGTTGACGAAAATTACATTTTTTTGTTTTTTTGGTTATTTGCAGAAAACTCATTTATATTTTCATACTTTTGGTAAGATCAACATTACCCAAAGTTATAAACATATTTTTATGTATTTATATTCAACTTTTAAATTCATTCCTTTTCTTTGTATTTTCATTTACTCTTAGTATCGCCATCTTACCCTGATTTCCCCTACGGCGGAAATAGTTATCAAGTGGGATCCGACTTGGTCTCAGTAGTTTTTCCTAATCGACCCATTTCAGGTATGTAGATCAACGATAAGAAACAATTTGAATCCAAAGGTACCTTGTTAAGTAAATTCCGATGCGAAACTGTAAATAATAGGGACCATGTCGAAAAAAATAAAGGTATAGTTAGTAAACCCGTAGGCAAACATCACAGTACTGCATTACAGAAGCACAAATACAATTCATAAAAGTACGAGAAACACCAAGAAAAAAGTGATGAATAATGAAGATCAATTTTTTGTTTTGAAATGATGGAGCGCTGTAAAAATGACAGAGACTTTTTAAGAAATATATGTTTTTATGATGAGTCTTGCTTTACGTTACACCAAACCAAATGTTCCACACTTTAGGTATTGGAGTCAAGAAAACGAAAATTAATTTAATCGCTACACGAACACTATACCCTCAGAGAATTAATGTTTGGAGGGGATTTTTGGATACCACATAACTGGTCCTTTTTTTCTGGACCAAACTTTAACATTTAAAAGTTTTCTGAATCTGTTGCGAAATCAAATTGAACCTGCATTGGAAGCTGTCTCTGATGAAAATCAGGAGGTCTGGATTCAGATGGACGGCTGTCCAGCCCACAATTTCATCGTAACAAGGAAATGTGATTAAACCGAACCATGTGATAAGCTGGCCGGTCAGGTCTCCTGATCTGACTTTTTCCTATGGGAGCACATAACAGATAAAATTTATAAAGAAGTTCGGTATGACAATCTGGAACAACTGGTAAACTCAATTTCAGCAGTTTGTGATAGAATTTCGCTATAGCGACTGACCAATGTAAGAAGGGAGTTTTATAATCGTTTAGGATATTGTTTGGAGGTTAAAGAAGGGTTGTTTGACCATCTTCTTAAACATTAAATAAAATAATACCGACCACTGTAAATATTATTGATTTTGTTGAAATATTTACTAATTTATCACTAGTCTTTTGGTTATTTATTTTCATTTGAAAACTTCACACCACGGATTTATCGAAAACCTCCGATTAAAAGAAAAAACGCCGAGACACGTCAGAAGATGTGCCAAAGGGGACAACTTTTTAACCAAAAACTACTTCACCCCTTTTTACCCTCTGCCCCCCGGGGTCATCCCCTTAAAAATTTGAAATGACAAGGGGTATCAAGTAATAGCTTGTTTGAAAGGTCTTTCAAAGTGCCTTATTTTGACGTTTGATTTTTTTATATCGGTCGATTCGTTTTCGAGAAAATTAGAAAATCTTTAATTATCTTAATTTGTTCTGATGAAAAAAAACGCACGAAAATATCACTTTTTATTTCAATAAGTGTTGAAAATGTTACCCGTTATTGGCTAAACAATGATATAGGCGATGTTCAAATTCCTGACGGACATTTTCAAAAATATGTTGTGGGAGATCATGGCAGCTTTCGATGATGCGTTGACGAAGTTCATGCAAAGTTTCAGGTTGGGGAGCGAACACAATAGATTTCAAATGGCCCCATAGAAAAAAGTCTAATGGCGTAAAGTCAATGTGAATCAATAAATTAATGTTCACTATCCCGAAAATGTCACAAAGGTAACTGACAGCAAATTAAATTCTTTCTTTTCCTTAGCAACTATAAAAAACTAAACATGTATAAGAATAAATACAGTTCGCCCATGTTATCTGTGATGATAAAAAGAAGGCGGAAGAAAATTCTGATTGTTATTTGGTTGCTGCCACGTATAATCTTCCAAATTGCTGTTTATGTTGGTTTTTGAACACTTATTGAAATAAAAAGTGATATTTTCGTGTGTGTTCGAACAAATTAAGATAAATAAAGATTTTTCTAATTTTCTCGAAAACGAATCGACCTATTTAAAAAAATCAAACGTCAAAATAAAGCACTTTGATAGACCTTTCAAACAAGCTATTTCTTGATACCCCTTGTAATTTAAAATTTTTAAAGGGATGACCCCGGGGGGCAGAGGGTAAAAGGGGGTGAAGTAGTTTTTGATTAAAAAGTTGTCCCCTTTGGCTCATCTTTTGACGTGTCTCGGCGTTTTTCCTTTTAATCAGTGGTTTTTGATAAATCCGTGGTGGGAAGTTTTCAAATAAACACCCTGTATAATTATTATTATTCAATAGGTAATTTTATTCAAAACTTGTCCCTATAACCTTAGGTTAGGTTAGGTTAGGTGAGAGTGGCAGACCCTTGGTTCTGACCAAACAGTCTCACGTAGTCCTGATTAGGTCCGTTGTGATACCACACGTGTTCCGTAGAACCCACCTTCATCAGATCACTGATGGTTTATGCGACGTAACCGCGGAAGGATTTTAACAACTCATTCAAACCAGCCACTACTGTTCAGAAATCTGCTCAGCCGTCCAAGTTGTAAGTTGCTTAGTTCCTCCAGGCTATCGAAAGATGATTCACCCAGAGTAGTGAACCTCCTTCTTGCGAGGCCAGGGCATTCACACAGAAAATGTTGAATACTTTCTTCCTCTTCCTCATCTCTGCAACTTCTGCAGAAGTCGTTAGTGGGTATTTGCATACGTTCGGCATGTCTACCGAAGAGGCAATGTCCGGTAACAACCGCAGTAATATTTCTCACGTCTTTTCGACTGTGTCTCAATAGCTCTGCGGTTCTCTTTTTATCGAATGTGGGCCACAGTTGCCTGGATGTACTACAGGTTGTCAACCCTGTCCATCTGTTCTGTGCAAGCTGCTTGGCCGTGTAGTCAATCTCCTCTTTGACCAATCCCAGTGGTTTGTTCACTGTATTGTCTGCTAGATCAGCTGGCATGCCTGCGCCCTCTCTTGCGAGCGCATCGGCAGCCTCGTTGCCATCTATTTTGGAGTGTCCAGGAACCCAGCACAGAATAACCCGATGTTGGTTGCCAAGTGTGCATAGATTGTTGCGGCATCGCTTTACGAGCTTTGATTTAACGCTGCTGGAACAGATTGCCTTAATCGCCGCCTGACTATCACTGAAGATGGTGATTGACGAGGCTACTCCCAAGCCAAGGTGTTCTTGCAGGATATTGACCGCCTTCTCTACTGCCAGTACTTCTGCTTGAAAAATACTACAATAGTTGGGGAGTCTATACGATTTCTGTATTTGTAAACTTTCGGAAAAGACCCCGGCTCCCACACCAACGTCCATTTTTGAACCGTCAGTGAAGATTATATAACCTTAACATTGACATAAAATGACTTTAACAATTTTTAATTATTTATTTACTAGTGTACTGACAGAAAACTGTCAGGTCCGTATTTCCTAGTGAATCATTTAAATATACAGTGTGTGTCAGTAAGGTGTCTGTCTTAGATAGCACCTAAACTATCAAAGATAGGGAAAAAAGTGTCATGCAAAAGTTAAAGGATTTTTTAGGATGTATAATCTAAAAATATTTTCTAATCTAGAGGGTCGTCCTAAAAAGTGGTACTGAATAATAAAAACGAAAATTAAATGGGACACCCAGTATAATTTTCTAGAATATGATTCAATGGCATAAGGACTTTGCAACCGTATTAAAATTTTTGAAGTGAAATGCAACGTTGCCAAGTAATTAATTTCGTTCCGAAATTTTAGTAATTTTAAGGGTATCGTTAAAAAATCACAGTAACCTGTGGATTGACCCTAGGCAAATTTAATCTACATTGTGGGTACTTTAAGGTACGATATATTGATATACAATAATGTTTTTTAAATCTCTTATACAGAGCGTTCATTATAAAATGGACAACTCGATAGTTTTAAAAATGCTTTATTTCAATTTTTTTAAATGGGACCCCCCTATTTTTTTTAGATAAAAGGATTTATCTTTCGAAAACCTTAATTTTTTGTTAAACATGTCATATGTCTAAATATCATAGTTTTTGAAATATTTTAGGATTTGTCTTAACTCGGGGTAAAAAAGGAAAATTCTAATTAAACAATTTAGTCAAGATTGCTTTGGAAGAAAAAATAAATAATTTTCTTTGTCACAGCTGTCATTGCAAAATTATTTCGCTTACATTTTGTACTTTATTACTGTTTAAATTTTAGTTTCCTGAACTAACTTTATTCATAACTCATATTTTTCTATTTCGACATTTTTGGGCTAAAATAAATACGCGAGCGGATATTTGACCACCTCGACATTTACATGGAGGATCCCATGTGTCCTGTTCGGACGCATCACCCGGTATAGATTATGGTATATAATTTTATTCTTTGCTTCCCGCCACTAGTTTTAACGTTTTTCCAAGGACAACCTTTTTTTTTTTGTAAAAACACTTTTGATCGGAGCCGTAGGTTTTGACAGATCCTTTTTTTAGAAGTCTTTTCATCGCAGAGAACAAGATTTTTTTAGAAGTTACTTTTAATAAGAGCAGCTTTTACACCTGGCCCTCTCCAGAAAAATATCCTAATTACGCCAATGCCTTCACCTACACAATGAGATAAAATTATATAATATTAATGTGAAAGACACATCATAATCATTATTTAGTTTCACTTCATCCCTTTTTTGGGCCAGATATCACCAGCAAAGTTTTAGTTGGACAAAAAAAAATTAATAACATATTTATTTTTGTTTAAATATTTTATTTCACTCTGTAATACGCCATGTATTATTCGCAATAATTTAAAAGCATTAAGGGGTGACGAGAAATATCAAGTATAAATCAATCAAATTTTCTAAGTTCCTTCAATGGTTTCATTCATCACCAACACATAAATTCTCTTCACGTTGTAAGTAATAATGATGTTACTTACGTGTGGGAGTCCATATCGATCAAGTGAAAAGAGGGGCCCGACTTTCCTTTGAATTTTAAATTTACATTTTTTAGACTCGAGCTAGAAAATTTCTATTGTCGAACGCCATTGACATATTGATGATTTCAATGTCTATTTTTGTTATAAAGTCGCGAAGAAGCTTTTTTCCTGTTTTGTGATTTTATTGATGTATTAGATATACTAGTTTCTTTGTTTGAATATGTAGGCTACAGCGTAGACATATATTGGGCGGACGGTATTCGGCTCACATATATATACAGGGTGATTCCTAAGTTGATATTTCTTTTTTAGCTGTGTATAGAAGGCATTAAAATAAACAACTTTTTCAAATACCTTTTTTTAAAAAACTTACAAATAGCCGAGTTACAGAAGTAAAAAATCTAAGTGCGGGCCTGGTAATCAAAACGTAGCCCTTTACTTTATATAATTTTTCTCCGGTTTTTGTATTGTTAGTCATGCATTTTACGGATCGATCGTCAGTTATTTATTTTGACAATTCGCTGCGCGGTGTGGTTTTCTGAAGCATACTAATTTTAATAAATAATTGGTGAAAATGGTAAAATTTGAAAACAATGAACTAATAATTATGGTGCTAATTTATTGTGAGTATCGTAAAAGTGCGGATGTTTCTTCTCTACACCCAGAAGTTTTCTTAATATTATTCAACGGGCAAGTTAGGCAGAACCGTATTTGATTTCTAGTGTAATAAATGAATGTAAGTACTTTATTTTTGGGTTTTTTGAAAAAAGGTATTTGAAAATGTTGTTTATTTTAATGCCTTCTATACGCAGCTAAAAAAGAAGTATCAACTTAGGAATCACCACATAACCAATATATTGCCAATACATGCACCCAACCTTTCGCCAATCTGTACATTTATTAATGTAATAATAATGATTTTAAATTAGGAGCATGCGCAAAATGTACTACAAACAACACATTTGTCCATTTTTTTTTCTGTAGATGCCATCACGATAGCGCGATGTGAGCAGGACCGGGCCTATAAATAAGCCCCTTGGTCAGTGGCTGCTCGTCAGGTGAAGTAGGTGAAGCTTCACCAAAAAAAAATAAAACCAAGAGGAAACTTTTTCGACGATATTAAATATTAATGTACCAATACAGCTACCATTTTAGCCCTTAAAAAATAATTATGTTCGAATTAATAATATTAATTTAATCCGAATGTAGCTATTTATAATAGGGCCACGGTTAACTCCAATGGACAATAAACACTCGTGCATGTTGGCGCGCCTAGCCGATCGTGTCCGTTAGCTCAAAGCAAGCGAAGACCCAACGTCCAACATTGCTTTGATATTTACTGTTGCTATGGTTACGTGACGTCAGTCATACAAACAGCATGTAACAATTTGCATTATGATGAAGGGCAATTTAAAAATAGATCAGTCGTATTTCATAGTTTTAGCATTGGTTCGCCTAACCTTAAGGTATTTATTTTGAGGCTTCGCGAAACTTACGGTTATAGATATCATTTTTACGTGATTTACTGTGTGATTAAAAAGTTTTGTTTTTATTTTTTAGTTAATTCAGTAGTATACGTACCTACTTAGTTGTGTGTTTTAAAAATGAACCCAATTAATGACATAGTTTGTAATTTGTTGGAAACTCCATTCGGTCGTTGGACAGATGAGATTAAGAGAGACGTTTTGTTACACGGGTTTTTAGTCAATGTTTCTTTAAGTACCCGCACTATACCTAGCTTTTCGCCATTTTTTAAGACCGCGAACCGCCATTGTCATTGACAATAATATATTAATGGCATGGCAATCGCTAATATAATTTATTCGAATAATTTTATTAATTTAAAAATATATAATATCTAATCTAACACTAAAGTAGTGCTGAATAATTGCGAGCTGCACAAAATTCACATAATAATTTAAATGTACGTTAAGTTTCCAAAGGCAAAAATAGGGTCCGTTTTTAATTAAATAAATTTCCGTATGGATACATTCCATATTGATTATAGAGACACACAAATAAATTAGCTGAGGATTGCATTGAGAATACAAGGCAACTAGTTGAAATGCAACCCAAAACCTTCATTACTCTAATAGGTGTTTGATCATTTAGAGGGAAATGTTTTTGTGCCAATTTACCCCAAGCTCCTCTTCACCGTGTGTATCGTTTAAATTGTGTTTAGAGAATTTGAATCAGGGAACTTAACCACTGCAAATGTAAATTAGCAAATGGTACATTTATATTTCTGAAACTACATGAATAGGTAGTGTAGGGAATTAAAACTGAAAATTTAGTGTTTAAGAGACAAAAACATTTTATTTGGACATCATTATAGGGAAATAAAATAATTATCCACAAGGGGGCTAGGTAAATTATAGTTTATTTCAAAAAGTCGTAGAGTAATAAAATGGAAAATTCCATCCAGGTTCAATTTCGGTGTTGGCCATAGGCGCCATCTTTTTTTACCCTGTACTGACGAGAACAAAAGAGTTCGAAACCGGTCTGCAGGTGGTGACATCCTACCAATGTAAAGTTTTCATTTCTTGGTGGAACTATGCAATCTAATTCGCATTTTATTATCTAACTGTGTTAGACAAAATGCCACCTTATTGTATAAGGAATTTTCAGGTGGTTTGAAAATTTATTTTTCATGCTTTCTTAAATGTTTGCTACCACCTGACTAGTAAGAAAGTCTGTGTTTTTACAATAATTCTTGTAAAGCCCTCGATGGGTATACTCAGATAGATTCCATGGGACTACCAAAAGATGGCGCTAACGTATATATACGAAGAAGGTCAATATTATATGTATTACTATAAAAACTTTCATTCCGTATGGTATGAACAAATACCCTGTACTCACGAGAACAAAAGAGTTCGAGTTCGAAACCGGTCTGCAAGTGGTGATATCCTCTCAATGTAAAGTTTTGATTTCTTGGTAGAACTATGCAATCTAATTCTCATTCTAACTGTGTTAGACGAAATGCAACCCTATTGTATAAGGAATTTTCAGGTGGTTTGAAAATTTATTTTTCATGCTTTCTTAAACATTAAATTATTTATGATAACTGACCATAAGAGAAAAAAGAAGATAATTTGATGAAGAAGGAACTATTAGCTATAGCAAATTAACACAAACATCGTTTTATAAAATATGCCGTGGAAGATATAACTGAAAAACATAGTGTAACTGTGCTGCGCACACCGCCATATTATTGCGAACTAAATTCTATAGAACTTGTATGGGCGCAAGTGAAAGGATTTGTAGCAAGACACAACACGACATTTAAACTGAAATACATTAAGCTACTGTTTGATTCAGCCATTAAGGAAGTGACACCAGAGAACTGGCGAAAGCAGTCCATCATGTCATCAATGAAATGGAAAATGCGGGATCTTGACCACCTGATCGATTGGACTATCGACCCATTAATTATAACGTCAAGAAGAGATGACTTCTTTATTCTATTTCTTTTGTAATGTTTAATAAACAATAAGTGTATCTAATACTATGTACCATTGCGGCCAAAAAAAACTGGGACAGCAAAATTAATTTAAATTAATTTTGTGACTGACAATGACATTTTAAAAGAAATATTTTTTAAAATGCCCACGTTAACCACTGAGCAAAAGAGATCATTTGCACTCGATTGAGATGGGCATGAAATAAGAAACATCGCAGATAAATAATTAGGGAATAGCAAAAATACCGTGTTGTTGGCTAAGCACAAAATTACAGAATATGGAAGTATTGTAAGAAAAGCAGGTTTTAGTAGCCCAAAATTTCGAATGACGGCCAAGATATAGAATTAATTAATTTTCTAAAAGATCATCCCTTCGAAACAGCAATAAAAGCTAAAGAAGAAACACATTTTCCTGGTTCGGCTAATACAGCGCGTAGAAAAATTCATAGTTCGGATATAAAAAGTTGTTGTGCTGCCAAAAAAATATATTTGACAGAAACAATCAAACAGAGAAGAGTAGAATGTGCCTACGAATATATAAATCAAGGTAACATATCGGAAACCGTAATATTTTCCAATGAAAAAACCTTTCAATCATGCAATAATGGGAAAGTCCGCGTTTATGGGCCATCTGGTACGAGATACGATGAAAGATATACAAATAAGACTAATCAACGTGAACGCTATTCTACAAACGTTTGGGACTGGATTAGTGCAAAGGGCCCAGGAGTTTGCCAAATAGTGCAGGAGAGACTCAATGCACCATTATATTGCAACATATTAAACCAAGTTATGTCCACGCAGTATGTGGCCAAGATTTTATATTTCAACAAAATAATGCTCCTATACATAAAGCCCGCAAAGTTCAAAATTATTTAGAAGAAAATCAATTCGTGTTCTGCCGTGGCCTTCGAAAAGTCCGGATATCAACCCAATTGAAAACGTTTGGGGTGAGATGGCAAAATTTATACATAAACACAACTTCCAGCCTAGAACTCGGGATAAATTAAACCAAAGGATAATGAAGGCATGGGATGCAATAACGCAAGAGTATACGAGAAACCTAGTGTTAAGTATGCCACGACGTTTACAAGCCTTAATTGATTATAACGGTGCAACTACCAAATATTAAATTAAGGTTTAAATATGATTGAAATTAAAATTTATAGGAACATAATATTTAAAAATATTGTTTTAATTTTGTGACATTTTAAAACACTAAATACGTGTATTTTCTTTTTCCTCGTATTTTTAAAAATGTGGTATTGTTGTTTTAGTATTAAACCTTTTCACTTCCATGACAACAATTATAACAACAATGATAACCTTTTCTCAATATGAAGAAATACCTAGTCCATAATTAAAGTGTAGTGAAAATTTAGAGGTAAGAAATAAGAACACAAAGTCTTCCTCCACTGCTATATTAAAGAAATATTTTTTAAGCAACTTCTCTACATGTTTCAAACTCAGAAGCATTCATCTTCAGGAGAATAAATATAAAGAAGAAAAACCAGTAGATATCACCCTAACTGAGTAACAGAATTGTAGGTTCGATGTAAAAATAAGTGCACACGTTGCATTGTAAAAAAAGAAATATGGGTTTGAGGCACTATAATAAGAGTTTAAAGGTAGAATAAAAAGTTTGACCTCTGTGTGTGCAAAAACGGTTGAAAGATATGAAACTGTAGTGAATGGGAATAATCATTCAAGAACAAGAAAATTGTTGGCAAGTCATTTGAGAAACTATGGAGAAGAAGTGAATGTAGGTGTGAGGAAGATTTTATAAAAGTTAGATTTATTTCTTCTACTACATTTACTCATAAACCTACATGAGGTTTTCATCCAGTTACGATTACCACTTAATTTTAATAAAATTTTAATATTCATCTTCCTCACACCTACATTCACTTCTTCTCCATAGTTTCTCAAATGACTAGCCAACAATTTTCTTTTTTTCTTTTTCTTAAATGATTATTCACTTCAGTTTCATATCTTTCAACAGTTTTTTCACACACAGAGGTAAAACTTTTCATTCTACCTTTAAACTCTTATTATAGTGCCTCAAACCCATATTTCTTTTTTTCACAATGCAACGTGTGTACCTATTTCTTCACCGTTCTACTCATTTTTACATTGAACCTACAATTCTGTTGCTCAGTTAGGGTGATATCTACTGGTTTTTCTTCTTTATATTTATTCTCCTGAAGATTAATATTTCTTTAATATAACAGTGGAGGAAGACTTTGTGTTCTTAGTTCTTACCTCTTTCCTCAATTGATTTTAAATATTCCTTATTGTCAAGGAGCTACTCTACAACAACAATTTTGTCGTCTCGGTTTTTTTTTGGGAGCAATGGTACATAATGCACGTTTTGTCACACCATTTTCATTGTTTGTGAATAGATAACAATAGGCAAAATCCATAAATTGAATCTTGCTTAGTTTTTTGTAATTCGGTTTAAAAAAAGCAATTTAACATGGGAAATTTTAGCGTGTTTACACACAATAACTATACTGCCATCATAGTGAAAAACGCAGTAAAGTAAGAAATTAAGTTTTGGAGAAAAACGGCGTTGAAATTTTTGTTTTATTTTGTAGCCATATAATATTTTTGTTAATTTTGTTTAATAGATTTATTAAATATAACTATAACTCTATATTTTTATTCAATTTAATTGGTATTAAGTGTTTCTATAAAATAATATTAAGAAAAATGCGTTTCTTCCTAGTATAACATGACACATTATCATATGTTTGCTTAGCAAGAACACAGTATTCCTCTCTGTTACTGCGTTTTTAACAAATATTCTTTGATGTGCCACCACTATGGTAAATGGGATTCAAGGCTAGTTTTACCTTATTTTTTTCATAATACTGCATGATTTTAGAAAAAATCCAAGTTAAAATACTAAAACTTGATATATAATACAAAAAAAATTGTGTTTAAAATATAAAATGTTGTTACTAATAAAAAAGTTATCACAAATTAGATATTGTATGTAATTCTAATGTAAAAAAATTATAGAAGTGCTTGCTTTTTCAAAAATGGCCTAATGTTAAAATATGTTGTTAAATCGGATAAACATTTAAGACCCAAATGGTATACTTTTAAATAGTTTTGTATTTTCTTCAGGTATTTTTTCATATTGCAAAAGTAACAAATTAGTGAAACTACATGTTTTAGTAGGTATAAAGTTTATTAAATAATACAATACTTTTTTTATTAATCAAATGATTCGTTCAAGTCATTTGATTGAATTAAACCAAAATAGTTTTGTTCCTTCTTTCATTAGGGGACAAAGTATTTTAATAATTGTTTTCTTCTTTAATTTATTTACTCCTCTATAGCAATTTGGCCATAAACACAATAGTAAAACTAGCATCAGCTTTCGAAAAAAGAAAATTGAATTGAAATACTACCTAGTGTATTATGTTTTTAAGCCTCATATTATTTAAAAAATAACAAAAAATCATATTAACTTCTATAAAATAAAGTCTAAATTAAAATCACTAAAGGTGAATAATCAAATTTACCCATTGTAGTGACGTCCTTGTCTAAAATTATGAACACCAATATCTTCGGATATTACTTTTTGCTGATATATAATTAGTTTATACATGGTGACCAAAAACAAAGCAGTGTTGAATGATAAAATAGTTTTGGACTTGCATTGTCTTTAATTTGTTTTACATCACAACGTTTTAACTGGTAAGTATCTCCAGTCGTCTTCAGGTGAATACTAAATAAGTAAAGTAACTACACAGCTCTATTTATACTAAGCTTCCAGGAAGCTGCTATCATATACCAGAACCCAGATTGTTTTAGTAAGCCCTCACTAGATATAAGAAATATCTGGAAACCTTTGTTAAGTAGATGTAAACTTAAAATACCGCACAAGAATTGAGGAGCGATCAGACAAAAGCAGATAAATCCATTTTTAACGAAAATTAATTTTATACCGGATTCTCAATTTATGGGGTCAGATAAATCCATTGGCGATATCAGATTCAAGCTAAACCAGATATTTCGTATTAAAAATAGCGTTTAAAAGTAGCCAAATCAAGCAAATGCAGATAAATCCAAAAAATCCTGTTTTCAATTCACGTTTCAGGCACGTTTTTTGCATACATGTTCATGATCCTAAATATTATTAAGGTGTAATATTTTTATAAAACAAACAATCATAAATAATAGTGTATAACTAAGTTTTTTTAATAAAATGTTTTATTTTTATTCAAGCAAAATAAGTTAAATCCATTTCATTCAAGCAAAACAAGATAAATCCATTTTTTAAATCGCGATAACTCTTCCAGAATACCTATTATTTTTTATATTTTCTTAATTTCAGGTCCTTAACTTAAGCTTTATTGAATGCATTTCTCGTTTTTACAATAGATCAAAGGGCCTCTGGATTAGCAGTTTTTTATCAATAGCTCAAAACTATGTAAAATGGATTTATCTGCTTTTGTCTGATCGCTCCTCAATTAAACGCATGACTGCACCCATCTCAGTCACGCTCCAGTACATCTAGCCAGTATAAATAGAGCTGTAGTTACTTTACTTATTTAGTATTCACCTGAAGACGACTGAAGTCCAAAACTATTCTATCATTCAAGAAACATCATTGTCTCCAACCTTCAAACAGACACCAAAGCAGTGTTGTTTTGGGGCAATTAGGTCCAATATTTAAAAAATACCTGGACACGGGAACAAAAATCATGATATGAACAAACTAATTATGTTACTGCGCTCTTCATTATGAATATGACACAATTGCATTTTCGGTTAGCAAACAATGACGTTTTTATATAAAAGAAATAATATTTTATGCAGTAACCACAGAGTTACTGCGTTTCTTATTATGATTAACTAGGTACTGCACTTTTGGTAGTAACTGATGACGTATCAATACCCTTTTAGGATACTACTACTTATTTTATTTTTAATTTTTAAAGAAAAATATTGGATTTTTGAAAATGAGACCATGCTAGGAACATAAAAAACAATCCAAAGAATCACATTCAGGTAAAATCTGAAAATTGACAAAAATAGACTTTACTGCGTTTTTAACTATGACGACAGTATAGCCTCTTATACAAATTTCTTAGAATTTATCAAAATTCAAATATTATAATTTTTTACATTTACTATAAAAGCTCTAATACATATATTCTTTTTTATCCCGACAGGTTGCGTTCAAATGAAATATGTATCCCAAGAGGAAGGCCTCAAACTAAACGTGTCATACGGAGAAAGTCTTTTACATAGCCAGCAGGTGAAAGGGCCTAATCCCGACGCGACATGTATGGCGCTGCTAACGAATATCGCCGAAACTTGCGCTCGGTTTTCAAATTTGTTACCCCATGACAATGGTCTTAGGGGCTGTTTACTGCTTGAGCCTAAGTTACTAGGGGCTGTTACTGCCACTTTTAAAATAGGGTGTTTTACCATGGGACCAGAGGGAATGATGCTTGAGAAAACAAATACCACGATTTCTGATGTTGAAGTTGTTAGTTATGACACGGAGTCAGTAAGCAATAAGTAAGTTTTTCGTTTAAAAAATTAAGGAAAAAATTGAAATATGGTAAGTTTTTTTCCGCTAATATACAGGGTATTATTTAAGTACGTAGACAGACTTTAAGTGATAATTCCTTGTATGATTTTTAAACAAAAAGTTCATATAAATAGGTGACCCAAATATAAAGATTTTCAAGATACAGGACAGCGGTGGCGCCAAGAGGGACCAGGGTGGGCATTGGCCCACCCTAGAAACATGAGTGCCCACCCTGGTGCCCCCCCAAAATTGATCGATCCGGTATTGTAGTGGAATTTTCGGGGGAAGAGGGACTTGTCTATAAAAGTTTTTGTTTTTTTTGGTGGAGAAGCGCATCGACCGCGATGGGTCATTAGCGCAGGTACACCTAGTTTCACGGTTAACTTCCAGGTGGAAATATCGAAATTTGGTGGATTGTTCATATGATACGCACTATATATACAGCCGAGTAAAACCGACTACTAATATAATTCTGGGAAGAAGCGAATGTAATGCAGCCAGCCAAGGCAGTTTTTAATATTGATACGTGTTGCCAGATCTTTAGTTTTAGCGGTGGATCTATCGTTTTGATGTCTTCCTGTCTATCGCTAAGCTACCGCTAAACATTACACGTAAATTAATTTACGCTTTCAAACTAGGCATGCTAATAAATCCTAAAATAGTTTCCTTAATAATAATTTTTAATTTAATTTACAACAAAAGACATATGTCAATATTGGAGCAAAATCATTATGGCCGGGTCGGCACCACATACTCCGATAAGGTTTGACTTTTCGGATTCAGCAAATCCCCCAGTTTGAGACGATCTCGTAGTACTCATATACCTATCTTAAGTCGATAAGCATTATTTGTCAAATTATCGTCCGTATAAATAACTACCTACCTACCAGAATAGCAGACTTTTCTGCATTTGGCAGATTATTGGAAGCATATTTGCAGAGCTGTAGAATCATTTTGTAATATGCAGATTTTTAAAGAATTTTTAATAAATAAGAAATACTTTAACAATTAGATTTAAAAACACAATATACAATGAAAATATTCAGAATTTTGTTTTTTTCTGAAACTATTGATAAGGACGAAGTAAGGGCAGCAAGGGGCCAATAAAAATATATCTGATAATACAACCTTGATAAACAATTCAGCAGATGATCCACTCCGCAGAATAATTCGTTGACCAATCTGGCAACACTGCCCCGATGTTTGCGCTGGTCCACTAATAGTGTCGGCCTGCCTAAGCGTTGTTGCGCGATCGTTAGCGTTGTTGCGCGATCGTTAAAATTAAATAATAACTGTTGATTGACTGTGACAAAGATCGAAAGTGAGGTAAGGTTATTTTATAGTATTTTAGACAATAGGGAGGTAGAGTTTAAAAGTTGAGATTTATTATTCATTTCGATTACTTACTTAGGAGGCCAAGACAAGATAATATTTGAGTAAGTCTGACATTTTTTGACATACCAATGAGAGCTGTAAATTTCAAGATGACAGCTGGGTCCGCTTTTGGAATATTTTTTTAAATGAAAATGGGGTTCTCCAATTCTCCAATTAATATTTTTTTTATTTGAAAAAAAATTAAAATTGCTCTATGCAAATTTTTTTTTACTTATTAGATGACTATTTATTGTTGCTGTCATAATATTTTTAAATGACTGATTGACAGAAAATATTCTTAGCCCTAAATTGTCTTAAATGGCTTGTTCTTTACAAGATAAATTTGAAGCGGTTATTATTTTTGGCGAAGCTAGTCGAAATTACCAAGCTGCTGTTCGTATGCTCAATGAATGATATCCGGAACGCAAAATATGCCGAAATTTTTTGCAAAAACTAATTTTAATTTTTTTTTAATTAAATTTTTTTATTATTTTTAAATTAGAGAATTTCTCAAGCATACCTTTAAAATGAGGTATAAGTAGAAGAATGTATTCCAAAAGCGGACCCAGCTGTCATCTAGAAATTTACAGCTGTCATTGGTATGTCAAAAAATGCAATATTTACGTCGGGTTGCACAAATAATTTTAATTATAATTATTTAACCAGCAAGTTTAACTGTGACAGACGTAAGATTGGCAGAAATAATTTTCTCATAATCATACTGGCCCGTTTCCCCTTAATTTTTAATTTACTAATCACGCACCTTTGAATGTGAGTACCTATTTAATGTCAAACTCATTTATATCACAGTCAAACTTGATGGTTAAATAATTATTATTAAAATTCTTTGTGCAACCCGACGTTACTCAAATATTATTGTTCTAATTTTATTAAAATATACCAAACGATTTAGAAGTTAGAGGGGGGGGGGGGGGGGGCTTTGGGTCCTCACTGTATTCATTGTTGATTAAACTTTAATTAGGAAACGTCCAAATGAACAATGCAAATTTGTTATGTTGGTATTGGTGATGAAGACAAGCAATCGCTGCCTATTTATTGTTAAAAAAAATAGAGCACAAAAAACACATAGGTTAGTAGAAACCTGCGAGATTTTTCAATTTAGAAAAAAACAGGGTGCCTATCATAATTTAATTCAGGAAATGAGGCTAAAGGATCACAAAATTAATCTTCCCGCCACTAATTTTCAATCGGCCAATAAGATTATATAATCCTTCAAGATTCTCGTCCTGTAAATTGAAATTTTGCGAATCGCAAAATAACTTAAAAACCTTGTCACCTTGTCCTTGCGTCCGCATAGTTCATTGTATCAATATCGTCGATCATTACAATTTGACACGTGTCAAATTTTGATAATAGATTTTTTTGCGTAACATTTAATTTGGTTTTAATAATTTTAATAGCAATTAATTTTATTTATTATTAATATTCAAACAGCGAACAATTAAACCCTTATACCCCCCTCCCCCACTCTTGTGACCTAATTAACGGCAACCTATTGCCAGCGGGTCTCTTAAATTTATTCCAAAGCATTAAATCACAATATCGTGTTTAATAGTGATCAAAGGCATTTCTTTCCCTGTCTTACGCATACTATTGATTTTTAAAGACGCTAAAAGACGAAGTGGCACGACCCGAAAATATATAGGCTGTTGCGGCTAAAAATTGCAGCAAATTTAAAATTATTTTATTCACCTGGAAGTTAGCCGTGAAACTAGGTGTACATTTGGATTTACATAAATATTTATTTGATTTGATAATTAATTGTTTGTGCCTGATGTTATTTAGTAAGTTACAGTCCTTTAAGAAGTTTATTAGGTTTTTCGCACTGTTTGTAAGCTGTTTGGAAGTGTCTATTAGGATGCCGGATGGTTAGTTGTTCTTGGTATTCGTCACATTTTGGTGGTTCGGTTCTTGAGATTAGGTATGCGTGGGTTAGTCTTGTGTGGCCTATTCTTAGTCTGGAGATGCAGACTTGGGAGCTTCGATTGATGTCTAAGGGTCGCCATGGGTTTATTGTGGGTTTTATATTGCCTAGTTTTAATTGTGATCGGTTCCGTTCTGTTTGCCATGCGTTAAGAGTTTTTGATTTTATGTATGCTTTGAGGTCGTTCGCGGTGCTTTCTGTTACGATGGTTGAGTTGTTGTCCGTGATTGCACTTCTTGCAGCGTTGTCGGCCTTCTCGTTCCCTGGGATGCCGATGTGGGAAGGCACCCAAAGTAGGACTACTTCTTGGGAGGCATTTTGTAGTAGGTGGAGTATGTCTCTGATAGAAGTTACTATTGGGTGGGTAGGGTAAGTGTGAGTAATAGAGGTTATTGCACTGAGACAGTCGGATATAATAGCAGAGCGCTTAATTTTGTTGTCCAAAGTAAACTTGAGGGCTTGAAGGATGGCGTAAAGTTCAGCTGTGAAGGTAGTGGTGTATTGTGACATTTTGAATTTGAGGATGGTTTCTTGGGTAACTATTGCTGCAGCGATGCCAGTGTCAGTTTTTGATTTGTCGGTATATATTTGAAGATGGTCGGGTATAGGAGGATTTCTTGGAAGTCTGCCAAAATAATTCTGGGATTTGTTTCTGTTTTATTGTATTTGGTGAGTGATGTTATGCATTTAATATTTTTGGATAACCAGGGTGCATGTAGGGTGTGTGCGTTTGAGAGAAGGTTTGGAAAATATTGTAAGATTTGAGTTTGGTATCTGTTTATTCTTTTATAAAAAAAAGTAGTGGTGCGTGGTTTTTGTTGGTATATGTTGGTGTATCTTTGAGAAAACACATTTTTCCGTACTGACTAGTGGTTGGACGGTATTTTCAAGACAGCGATGACTTTTTTTTTGAGACATCACTTAGAATAAGAGGGAAGTTTTATTGGTCGCTACATATGGTGTTCCGTTCCAGAGCGTCGGGAGGCCGGGCAACCTTTTTTTTTTTAGAAGTCACTTTTATTTTGGGTAGTGCCCACTCAAAATTCATCGAGCCCATTTGTACCCTCCCATCCCAAAAATCCTGGGGCGCCACTGATACAGGGTAGAAATTACTCTTTTTTTGTTTTTTCAATATTCCTTACACAGTTTTAGGGATGGTTGATTCAAATTTAACAGAAATAATACTTTTATCGGTATCTATAAAACAACGTTATAAACATTAATTAAAATCCTCGTTTTACTTCTGGGCATAACCACTTTAAGGCCCCAATTTTTTTTATTACGACGTCACTGTCTATAGTCCATTTCAGAAAGGTGTGGAGTAATAAAATGGGAAATTCCGTCCGGGTCGGCTCAATTTCCGTGTCGGCCACAGGAGCAGGTAAATTTTGTGCATTAAATTATTTATGATAACATTGATAATTATAACCAAAAATTTTAAAGAATTAGCTTAACAGGTATTAGGATAAAATATTATTGTTTGTAATATTAAAATTTCAAGTAATTGAGTAAGAGGATAAGGAAAGGTATGTTTTCTGGCCTGAAGTGTCATAATAGAAATATTGTAAGGATTACTTTTAGGTAGTAGATTATAAAGTTATTGTCTGTTTAAAGGTTGGAGACAATGACGTTTCTTGAACAGCAGTAGAGTCTTGGACTTGCATTGTCTTTATTTGTTTAGAATCACTACGTTTCAACTGGTAAGCATCTTCAGGTGAATACTTCAGTATTCACCTGAAGACGACTGGAGATGCTTACCAGTTGAAACGTAGTGATTCTAAACAAATAAAGACAATGCAAGTCCAAATTTCTACTGCCGTTTATAAAGTTATGTTTTGCGTTTAACAGGTACCGTATTTGGCTTTGTTTTCTTTGGCTGGATCATCATATAAACAACTAGGTGGTAATTTGGATTAAACTTCATATATTGTGTGTGTATGACCTTAATAAGTATATTTGTGTAGTTTAACGCATCAGATTAGTAATAAAATGGCGACATTCGCACCAACAAAAAGATGTTCCAATAATTCTCCACTATCAGTGAGTGAAAAAGTTATTATTTTAAATAAAATATACATGATTGCATGGACACGAATTTTACTGTATGTACAAGAAACTGTCGACCGATGTTTCCGAATGACTGGAGTTGGAAAGTCCACGGTTTTTAAATTATTGCGGGAGAGAAAGACAGCAGGTCAAGTGGAACCTTCTAAGAAAAGTCCAGGCAGACCAGTAAAAGTTTTTAACGAAGACACCAAAAGTGTAGTTCGAAGAAAAGTTCACTCTTTTTATTGTGAAAAAGAAATACCCACCCTAGATAAGATTCTAATGGAGGTTGGCCAGGATGACAGTATTTCGTTGATAACTAGAAAACTTTTATGGACCACTTTAAAAAGTATGGATTTTGTCTGGGAACCGTATAAGCGTAAATCACTTTTACTAGAAAGGGATCAAATCGTTTGTTGGCGACGAAAATACTTGATAAGTATAAAGCAGTACCTACAGAAGAGAGCAGAAGAAAATATTTTATCTTGATGAGACATGGATTAATGAAGGTTATATAGTACCAAAATTTTGGCAAGACAAAAATATAACCAGTACTCGCCAAGCTTTCATGGAAGGCCTGTCAAAGGGTATTAAGGTGCCTTCAGGTAAAGAGAAAATACTAATAATCATCCGAAGACGGATTTTTAAAAGAAGGTGTGCTAACCTTTCAGTCGTTCAATACGAGTGATTACCACGAGGACATGAATTCGGATGTTTTTAAGGACTATTTTGGTGAAATGACAAAATATCTTCTCGCTGATTCAGTAGTAGTTATGGATACCGCAAGCTATCATTCACGATGCACAGAGAAGGCTCCAACTTCATCTTTAGAAAACAAGAAATTATCGACTGGTTAACCACCAAAAGTGTTGAAAATAATTTGATAAAGAAGGAATTATTAGCTATAGCAAATTTACACAAACATTGTTTTATGAAAAATGCCGTGGAAGATATAGCTCAAAAACATAATGTAACCGCTATATCATTGCGAACTAAATCCCATAGAACTTATATAGGCGCAAGTGAAAGGATTTCTAGCAAGACACAACACGACATGAAACGAAATACATTAAGCTACTGTTTAATCAAGCCATTAAGGAAGTGCCACCAGATAACTGGCGAAAAGCAGTCCATCATGTCATTAAAGGAGAGGAAAAAATGTAAGATCTTGACCATCTGATCGATCGGAACGTCGACCCGTTAATTATAACGTCAAGAGGAGATGACAGTTCCTCAGATAACGAAAAATATTATGATTTTTTTATTAATTAATAAGTTCAATTTCTGTATAATGTATTTTTTGTATTTTGCATTTTTTTATGTTTAATAAAAAATCAGTGATACTATGTACAAAATGCACGCCTTTGTCACACCATTTTCAGTGTTTGTGAATGGATAATAATAGGAAAACCCATAATTTGTCCCAAACACAGGTGGTACTACCTGCACTTGATGAAAATAAAAAATTTTGCAATGAAATCAATGCCGAATTATAAAAGTGGCTTAAATATTCGTTGGGTCACTCTGTAGTCCCTTTGCATACCTAATAAGCTTTTGTAACTCTACAGCTTTCGGAAATAGACTCTAACAATAAAACAAAAGATTTAAGATTTTTTCGATAATTTAATTTTTTAACATTTTACCAAACTTCACGCGATGTCCTGTACTAGGTCGGTAAGTGACATTGTATTTTTTAAATTGACCATTTTAGAATTGAAGCACTTTTAAAAACAGGTAAGCGGTTAAAATTCAACTGATCGGAAAATCCCCAGAGCCTTTTTAAAATTTCCCATACGATGAAATTTTTTCCGATATGTGTGTGCGTGTTTTAACATGAAAGGACTAATTGAGTTTTTTGCTAACATGTTCTGTTTATACGCAATTGCATTTTATCTAACCGAACAGACAGAGTCAAATAGAACCATTAGAAGAATTTATAAATTTTATTCCTAATTGTTTCTTCTATAAATAAAATTAGATTTGTGTATACAGACAAGGAAAATTTTTGGCTGAGCTTACCCTAGCCATACAGGGTGACAATTTGAAAACGAACAGCATTTAATATTGCCTCTACCAATGATAGTATGAAAATTTGGCGAAACACGTCAATTGATATATCGAGGGGGACATTTTTTAAGACATTTGTTGTCGTGTTACTTTCAACCCCCTAACCCCCAGAGCACCTACCGCTAAAATTTTAAATGGCAACCCCTATTTATTTTGCCATTTTTGTGTTCCTTATAAAATTCTACATAAACTGTATCTATTTTTTTTTTCAAAAAATGTAATTATTTTATTTTTTCTAGTGGCGATATCGAAGACGAAATGTAGAAATACATTCCAAATTCCTTTATTTATTTACATTTTGTCTTCGATATCGCCACTAGAAAAAATAAAATAATTACATTTAAAAAAAAATGATACAGTTTATGTAGAATTTTATAAGGAACACAAAAATGGCAAAATAAATAGGGGTTGCCATTTAAAATTTTAGGGGTAGGTAAACAATAATTTTTTGTAATTTGTTGTCTTTACAACAAACTGTACTCATTTTTATTTAATATACCCCAAAAGAACACTATTTAATATACCCCAAAAGAACACTGTGGTACGATTTAGGAACCCACTAGTACGATTTAGGAAACCAGTTTCTTAAATCGTACCATTTGCTATTCCTTACAAAAACAGCTGTTTTTTATGAATTAAATATAAAATAATATTTTAAAAATTGCAGTTAGGTGTCCAATAGACCGATCTATTGTTTTAAACCAAAAAATATAGGTACATTTCATTTATCAGTTTAAAAAAATTAAAACCAAAAAGTGGTACGATATAGGCAACCTTACCCTACATACGTCGAATTCCACTTTAATAATCCATCTTTCTTTGATTTATAACTTCAAATATTTATACTAAGTACTTCCATTTATTCCTTTTTACGTGATCAGTTCGAAATTTTCTATAGCCGAATGCCACACTAGATTGAAAAGTGTGAAGGTTGGACACAATGATGTTTCTTGAATGATAAAAGAGTTTTGGACTTGCATTGGTTTTCCTTGTTTTACATCACAACGTATCTCCAGTGGTCTTCAGGGGAATACTAAATATGTACAGTAAAATACAAAAAGGTACCTTAAAACTATTATCACTGGACGAGGTAGACTTTTTACTACTTCTCGCATCTTGGAGATAAATTCCCTTTTGTTTTCCAATTCTAAAATAATATAGACATGAATGATCGAAGAGTTTTGGACTTGCATTGTCTTTATTTGTTTTACATCACAACGTTTCAATTGGAAAGTATCTCCAGTCGACTTCAGGTGAATACTGTATTCATATATGAATACAAGTTTTGGACTTGCATTGTCTTTATTTGTTTAATATCACAACGTTTCAACTGGTAAGTATCTCCAGCCGTCTTCAGGTGAATACTAAATAAGTAAAGAAACTACAGCTCTATTTATACTAGCTAGATGCCCTGGAGCATAACTGAGATAAAACAATTTGGGTTCTGGTGTATGGTATAGCAGCCTTCTTAAACTTTCTTTTCCTCCAGTGTAGTTTTTTATGAAAGATTTAAGATTCTGTCCACTTGATATGATGACCGTGTGTTCAGGCATGGTCAGCTGCACCTGATTTTTCGATCCCCCCTTTTAGCGTGTTGTTTCTGTGCCACACAACAAGGATCAAGAAACACAGAAAAAATATCCTTGTTGTGTGACACAGAAACAACACGCTAAAAGGAGGGACCGAACAATTAGGTGGAGCTGATCATGGACACACGACCATCATATCAAGTGGACAGAAGTTCAAATCCTGCAAAAAGAACCTTACTGAAGGAAGTTCAAGGAAGCTGCTAGCATATACCAGAACCCAGATTGTTTTAGGAAGCCCTTATTAGATATAAGAAATATCTGGAAACCTTTGTTGAGTAGATGTAAACTTAAAATACCGCACACGAACTAAACGCATGACTGCACCCATCTCAGTTAATTATGCTCCAGTGCATCTAGCTAATATAAATAAAGCTGTAGTTATTTACTTATTTAGTATTTACCTGAAGACGTCTGGAGATACTTACCAGTTGAAACGTTGTGATGTAAAACAAATAAAGACAATGCAAGTCCAAAACTCTTCTATCATTGTAGATTAAAAAGATTCTATAACGACTAATAGATAGCGGTGGTTCTTAAAATTTTTCAATTCAATAAACTGGTGTTTTAGTTTTCAAAAAAATTTAAAATGTACTGTCAATTAGTTAGTTTTAAAAACAACTTTGTTAATTTCAGTGGTTTTTCAGAGATAGTAAATAATACTCCACAGCCATGATGGACTCTTAAATTATATTAGGCTGGGATTTTTCGACAAAATAAATCGGAACCATATTTTTATTGACAAAGTTTATTTGTTCACCCTACTGCCTGTTATGTGTGCATACAGGTATTGGCATAGAAGGACATAACTAAAATACATAAAATGTTATTGGCCCTTTGGAGTTTTATTTGTTGAATGTTTAAATATTTTTTTTTTGTTTTATTATTATGGTCTAAAAACGCGGTTTTTTACGACCATACCGTTTTACGAAACTGAAGTAAAATTATTATTAAAGGACCCCGCACAAAGCTTATGGGAAATGGCTTTCGGCTAATTTTTCTGAATTTTTAGTATTTTCTAGATCTTGAGGTCCCGATTAAAAGTGTCCATGGCCGTAATCCAATCCTATGACTAGTTCTTGGGTTGCCTTTTAAAGTTGGCAACTTCTTACTTTGAGATTTTATGCATTGTCTAGAGTTTTCACTTGTTTCTTAAAAACTATCAACTTTTTTATTTAATTTTATTTGTGGAGAAGTAGGTCTTGAGTTTTCTTTCACTTATATAGAAATAAAATATGTACAGGATGTTGAATAATTTATAGGCGGATTAAATAAATAATAATATTAAAAAATTATGAAAATCCAAAAAAAAAATTTTACTCATATTTTTAATTTTTAAAAACAAACGGCTAGATTTTGTTCATATTTTAATATGTTGTAGTACCAAGCTATGTATGAAAAAAAATGGGTATAGGTTGACGTCGAATATATTTCAGAGTATTTTATTTTTCAAAAAAAAAAAATTTAAAAATCACTTGAAAACGTAATAAACGACTTTTAATTGATTCATTTAATTATTATGCCAATCTGTAACAATTTTTTTTACAATAATTATTTTCAGACATATTTTTATCTTAGATATACAGGGTGAACCAGTTACCATGAATTACAAAGTGAAAACTCTTAAAAGTAGGAAAATTTAAAAAAAAAAATTTTTTTTTTCAAATGACCAAATATGTAAGTATATTATTAAATTATAAAATATTTTTTTCGTAAAATACCTTGGCTCTTGTACGAGCTACGTTTAGATTATCTTAGAGTCATAAAAGAATGTTTTTTTTCCTAATTTATATACATATGTAGGTATGATTCATAAAATTAAAACAAAAATAAAAACACTTAATATTTAACTTTTTTTTTGTAAGAGTTTTCATTTGTGTAGGTAAATCATTGTAACTGGTTCACCCTGTATATATCTAAGATACGAATATGTCAGAGAATAATTATTGTAAAAAAATTTGTTACAGATTGGCATAATAATTAAATGAATCAATTAAAAGTCGTTTATTACGTTTTCAAGTGATTTTTCAAATTTTTTTTTTTTGAAAAATAAAATACTCGGAAGTATATTCTACGTCAACCTATACCCATTTTTTTTATCCATAGCTTGGTACTACAACATATTAAAATATAAGCAAAATCTAGCCGTTTGTTTTTAAAAATTAAAAATATGAGCAAAATTTTTTTTTTGGATTTTCATAATTTTTTAATATTATTATTTATTTAAACCGCCTATAAATTATTCAACATCCTGTACATATTTTATTTCTATATAAGTGAAAGAAAACTTAAGGCCTACTTTTCCACCAATAAAAATAAATAAGAAAGTTGATAGTTTTTAAGAAACAAGTGAAAACTCCAGACAAAGCATAACATTTCAAAGTAATAAGTTGCCAACTTTAGAAGGCAATAACGCAAAAACTAGTCATAGGATTGGATTACGACCATGGACACTATTAATTAGGACGTCAAGATCTAGAGAATACTAAAAATTCGGAAAAATTCGCCGAAAGCCATTTCCCATAAGCTTTGTGCGGGATCCTTTGTTTTTGGGTTTATTTCGACTGATTTATTATTAGTTAGTTACAAAAAGTATTCATATTATTTAAAAAGGCTTTCTTTGCACTAACTATTTGGAAAAAAGTTTTTAAACCACCTTTTCAGCCTTAACTTAAAATAAAGCGAAAAAAACAGCATGGCATGAAAAATACACCCCTTTTGATGTTCTTTGTATTCTTTTTACAGATAATACGTTGGGGAAAGTCCTTGTATTGTTGTGGATTAGGAGATTAATATAAAAAATACCGTCTCTGTGCCGTAAAACTTCAACAAAAAGTTGATTAAAGTAAATGAATACTAAAAAAAGGAACCTTTTTGTTGTGGTTTATGAAATACGCAATCATAAAATGTCAAAGATAATAAACGACAGCCGTCGCCAAACTGTTTTGCATCGCTGATGACAGTTTTTATTCCTTGTAATTTTAATTATAAATTTTTTATTGAGGCAATGTTTACGAATGATTTTACAGCATGAAGACGCAGATTGGTACTATAAAATAAGCGTTGGTGAGTTTTAACTAAACAGAAAACATGTTAATACGGCTTGATGGACAGCCCACAAAAAAAAATATTAACAATGTTGCCTTTTACTCCTGGCAAAGAAAATTGCCTACTGAAAACGAACTTTCTATATAAAAGTGAAAAGATGTGATAAATGATCATATAAGGAGAGTCGAAATATTTCAGAAATCGAATTGGAAATCATCAATCGAAACTGTAATAGGTAATAAATAAAACAAACGAAAAATTTTAGACCTTATTGAAGAAAATATTCTTTGTTAGTTCCTGGCATCCATTAGTAAAAGAATAGAAATAAAAAAATAAACGCGCCATTATACCTATCCAGAGCTGTGAGTAACTTAAGTAACTAGATACTTTTTAATATCTAGTTACTTTAAGTAACTAGATACTTAGTAACTTAGTTCTTTTTTGAATCATGCCAAAAGGAACTGTAAATTCGTTACTTTTGAAAAGTAACTTGTATCTAGTTACTTTTTAGGATTAACTATACACTTAAAAAGTAACTAGATACATTAAAAGTAACTTAGATGCTTTTAAAGTAACTAAGTTCCTTTTAAAGTAACTAAGTTAGGTACTTTTTAAGTTCCTCTAGGATACTAATAATGCACACATGCCGTCCATCAGGGACGAGCGGCAAGTCGCGACAAAAATATCCTGACATTAACAAGGTTTTTCTCAAATATAACAACCCGTTGCCTTCTTTAGCTCCCGTGGAGCGTATGTTTTCATATACTACTTTCATTAATGTTCCTCGCAGACATGCCCTATTAGATGAGAATTTTGAAAGGTGGGTACTTTTAAAAGCCAACGTGGAATATATTTATTTATTTAATAGGTTTTTTGTTACTTATCTTTTCTTTCTACTTTTATTAGAAATGTATTAAGTTTGTAAGTATAATAAATTCGTATTCGTTATACACTTTTCATTTACATGTTATCACTAACTGGTAAATTTATGGTAGGTATCTAGTTCAAAAGCATCTTAGGTACTTTTAGAGTTTCGTAATTACAATTGAAATAAGTAGTTACTCAAAAGTATCTTAGTTACTTTTAGAGTATCGTAGTTACAATCAATGTATCTAGTTACTTTAAAAGTATCTTAGTTACTTTTAAATTATCGTAGTTACAATCAATGTAACAAGTTACTGTAAAAGTACCTTAGTTACTATAACTAGTTACTTTAATTAAGTAACTAAGAACTAAGTTTTTGTAGGTAAAAGTAACTATTTCTAATTAGTAGCTAGATACATTTGTGCAAAAGTATCGAAAAAGTAACTAGTTACTTTTCTGAAGTAACTTTCACAGCTCTGTACCTATCGTTAAATTTTTTAGATTTTCTTGCATACCGATTTCTGTGAATTTTTTGCAATTTTTTATAGCGATTTTTCTTGTTGCCTAGAACCTTAAGAGCTTTTATGTGATTGTCCATGCAGTGGGTTCCGATACACTGGTCCCAAACGAATAGGTACAACTAAAATTGAATCATTTCTTAAAGTTTTTGGTTTTTTTTTTAGATCATAAGTAAAATGTTTGCTTTTTACCTGATATCTGTATTATCAAAAAATGTGTTTTTTTTGTGGTTTCACTCGTACTGGTAAACCAGAAATCGGTAGTTACTAGTTATACAACTGTTAGTGTCTGTTACACTAGTTACACTGTAATGACCAACAGTTCGTTAAAATAGACACAAAATATTTTAGGAATGGATCTGAAATTAATAATGCAGACCTGCTAGCAGTCGTAAATGAAACCGCACAACAAGGCTTAGCATTTCTAGGCAATCTATTGGGTCTGGCTTTCAGCGGAACATCTGAAAATGAGTCACAGCCTGAAAATCCTGCAAGTCAAATTTCAGTTTCAGCAAGTGAAAGTTCATTGTCTAGTAACCACACACAACAGACTTGAAGATATATTACCTAAAGTTTATTTATTTTTTGGTTAACTTAGACGTTTTGGGAACGAACACGGTGGAATGTACAAAAAGGTATAAAATAATATCATGGGCGTAGTTGGGGGGGAGGGGGGTGTAAGTGTAAAGTCCTCCTATTGAAAGTGACTTTCTAATATAGAAAAAAATTGGGGTGCTTATTTGGATTTTAAGATAGCTTAGCAGTTAACACCCCCAAACTACGTCTATAAATATTGTGCTAAAGAAGGTACCCAGCAAACACAAGATAAGAGGGCCGATACCGGCAAGCGGGCGCTTGCCGATGCACTTATCAACGGACCATTATCGGCATTCTGTACTGGGCCACATATAGGGAATGTCCGCCCGGCCGACTTGTGGGCCAACGACGATTTCCCAGCACGGGTTAAAACGGCGCGATGCATAAAGCTTGCTGGACCATTGCTGGTTAAACAGCCAGATGCCAACGTCGGAACAGAAACGGGCCTGTTTCAATAAAATGTTAATGTCCGATGTAGGTTATGCATCGGTCCACTTTCGGCATACCTGCAAAAGCCCAATGCGCGCTTAAAACGGTTTCTTCGCCATTTCATTTTACAAAAATGCTGGGTATTTTAGGACTGAATTGTTATGCGTTCGCCAATGTTATTAAAAATATATGTGTTTAACTCGAAATAAGCTATATATCGGGTTTTGTGACCAAATTTTCGGTATTTTGGTAAAAAATAATATATAAAACACTAATAATTATTTTTCGACAACCAAAATATTGGTAATTGGCCCCAAATGCCGGTTTAAAAGTAATTTGATTAACAAATATAAAATATTAATAAAAAAAATAACGAAGACGTCGCTACTGCTCGGTCTTAAAACTATAGGCTTTGCCTTTCAAATTAATTATAAAAGGCATTAATGTAAACTTGATAAAAAAATTAAAACTTTTCAAAACTAATAATAATTCCTCATGGTTGTTAGTATTCTGTCATTGTCAAGAGATTTACAAAAAAAATTATTTTAATTTTAGAATCCTAATTATAGTAAAACGGAAAGTGCAACAGACTTTTTGCACCTTAATAAGATAGTAGTAATAAAACTTTGGTAGTTAAACAAAAAAATTAATTTATTTTCCACCAAAATCGAACGTCCTCACAAAAAATCCTGTAAAAGTTACAACAATATTTCTTTCATAAAAATATCGAGTTTGTCTTACTATCCAAGAGGACCTGATGGGTTCGTTTGGTTTCTTTCAGTTCGGCCAGCTTCTCTATCTGGGGTATTTCTTAACCATACGATAATAACGTGATCGATTGACTTCTGTGTCAGTGCAGTTCCTCACCCGAAAATTTTTATGTGCTGCTGCTAAAAATTAATTAAAAGAAATTGTTTAAGCCTTTGAATCTAATTTTTATTATTTATTTTTTTCTTAAAGATCAATAGTAATAAAATAAATGACTAGTGAAACAAATAAAATATGATTTAGGCAATTGAATAAAATTTAAAGAAGTTGCATGGTTTTATTCAGTGGCGCAGTCAAATAGTTCTACCCAAAAAAAAATTATATTTACCTTTTATTAATGACAGTTTATGTCTTACTGTAGTCATTGCCCCCCACGAGATCCATTTTCATGCACTCAAAAGTTATAAATTTAAGTAAGATGCTCAAGTTCCTAAACCTAAAATTAAACAACTGAAACTAAAATTGGAAAAAACATCTAAGTATACAAAAAAATATATCTGAAAATTATAACTCAGGACTATTATCTAATAATTTTTGAAACAACTGTGCTTATACGCATTTTTTGAAGAACTCTTCATTTTTCAAATCATCATTAAATTTAACCAAATCTTCATATAACTGGTATTTGTGTAGCTCGGAAAATGACACTTACTTATTCGGTTATATCTGAACTGGAACTCATATAGTAGTATGAGTTGTTTAACATCCTTCTTTATTGTAACGATTTCTTTTACCAAATGGCTTAGAAGATCTGAAAAAATAAGGATCTAAATAAATAAACCTGTAATTTCAAGTAAAGCAGAATTCAAGGCCAATTTTAATATATATAGGTAGGTAAAAAGATGTTTTTCACCTATTTGCCAGAGAGACTACACAATTCTTATACAAATTATTTTTAAATTACACCTGATATATTGGATTAGTCCTGATAGCAAAAAATAAAGGAATATACTTACTCTTATTTATTCATTATTAAATTAAAAACACGCGATCAACTTGAACACGAGCGACTTCCACGAGAAAGGAAAGAAGTTTGGTTATGTTAATAGAAACAAAAGCTACCAACCAAAAGCGTCATATCAGCCACATCCTATTAGACAACTTTTAAAAATTGCCGCCAAATTCAATTTCTAATTCATTGCTAGTTATCGTTGAATGTCATTTACGAAGGAATTTTGAAATGTTAAAAACATTTAATGAACTTATATTATTATCAGTTTGACATTATCTCAGCTCCCCATTTTAACAATTATTATTTGAATAAATAAATATATAGTGCTATTTATCTAGCGTTTATGACTTTCAATGGCACACGCAATATAACCGACGCTGGCAAGATACTGGAGCACCGATGACATTAAAACGATTGGCAAGCCAGAACCGGCCCGCTACAAATTATCCTTTAATATGCCACCGCTGTAAGACCAACAATGGACCAATACCGGTTCGGTATTATGCACCCGTTGCCGACGCCGTGCCGTTGTTGCCACCATAGGCCCAACCATTTACCGACCTTCTGTGTTTGCTGGGTAGTACACCATTGGTATCCCAAATCAGGATATTATACAAATATGACTTATATATTTCTTAGTAAAAGATTTTTCTATACAATCGGTCGTTCGGAAGTAAAAAGGCCAGTTACAACTCAAAAACTGTATTTTTATAGGAGAACCAATTTTAGGATTATTTTATTAAATAACCGATGCTTTTTATATTATTATAAATAAAATTTAATGTTTGATTTTTTGAAAGTAAGTAGTTTAGTGGCAGCACCAGGGGGGAGAGGGGGGGGGGTGTATTGGCCCACTCTGAAAACATGTGCCCACCCAAAATCAAAGGATTAGGTCCAGCGCTGGAATTTCCAAATTTCCTGTCGCAGACGCTGAAGTAGTAACATTAAAATAGTCTTAATAATTATGGTTACATGTTTTTTAATTGCCTAAATTGTTTTCAAAAAAACATGTAACTCTTTTTAACTAAAATGTAACAGTGCTCTAGGGAATACCCTGAGAATATTACAAAAAACCGATGTTACATGCTGCCATCTTTGGGCCACTGATCGAACTTTTTACATAGGATTTTATATTCATCAAAAAGTAGGCATCTGCTTTAGTGCTAATCTAAAGAGAACTGACAAATCGATTTTTTTGGAAATGTCCCCCCTTTCTTCCGAACGATCGATCTGAAAAAAACCGAAATGAATATTATATAAGAGGCTACAATATATCACAAAGTTAAAAAATAGAGCATGACATAATACATTTTTGTTAAGAAAATTAGCTATATGGCTATGTAGACGTTGAGCAGGATGAAATAAGAAAAAAAGAGTTTAACAGTATACGTTTTTCTTTCATTTTTATTAAAAGTCAAAATAAAAACAGCAGGGGTTCTTTCTAATTTTTTTAAACCACTGACCTTTTTACACAACCATCGAGCAGGATTTGATATTTATAATTTTTTTTATCTGGCCCTTGATCTGTCATCAAACATTGATTTAAAAAAGTTAAAGTTATGTTTATTTTATTTTGTGATTGCTATAGAATTTTATCTCTACTACGTACCAAAATTTATAAATAATTACATTTATGCACCTAGCTTAGGTTTATTTATTTATTTAATAATTAATAAAAAAATTACATTAAAAATATGTTTTATAATTTGTATTTTATTTCTTTTGCCCTTTTTTTCACACAAAACAATCGGAGATTGGTGGGTTGGTTCCAAAAACCTACAAAATTCCTAACTATACCTACCTAATAAATTTCAGTAGGTAATATAAAACACCTCTCTACAAAAATTATTTTTTTTTTGTAGCCTATTTCAGAAAGGTGTAGAGTAATAAAATAGGAAATTCCGTCCAGTTCGGTTCAATTTCGGTGTCGGCCATAGGCGCAGGTAAATTTTGTGCATTAAATTATTTATGATCACCATAACCAAAGAAAAAAAAGAAGATAATTTGATAAAGAAGGAACTATTTTAGCTATAGCAAATTTACACAAACATGGTTTTATGAAATATGCCGTGGAAGATATAGCTGAAAAACATAGTGTAACTGTGCTGCGTACACCGCCATTTGCCAACTAAATCCTATAGAACTTATAATATATGGGCACAAGTAAAAGGATTTGTAGCAAAACACAACACGACATTTAAAATGAAAACGTTAAGCTACTGTTTGATCAAGCCATTAAGGAAGTGACACCAGATAACTGGCGAAAAAATGTAGATGTCAAAATGTCATGTCATTAAAGAAGAGGAGAAGATGTGGGATCTTGACCACCTGATCGATCGGATCGTCGACCCGTTAATTATAACGTCAAGAGGAGATAACAGTTCCTCAGACGACGAAGAATATTGTGCTGTTTATAATTTGTTTTTCTGTATAATGTATTTTTTGTATTTTGTTTAAAATGTTTAATAAAAAAAGAGTGTACCTATACCTAATACCATGTGCATAATTCACGCCTTTGTCACACCATTTTCAGTGTGTGTGAATGGATAACAATAGGGAAAACCCATAAATTGACCCAAACCCGGGTGGTACTACCTGAACTTGATGAAAATAAAGAATTTTGCAATGAAATCAATGCCAAATTTTAAGAGTGGCTTAAATATTCGTTGGGCCACTCTGTAGTCTCTTTGCATACCTAATGAACTTTTATTACTCTCCACACCTTTCTGAAATAGAATATAAATAAAAAATATATATCTTTATTCTCCAAGTTTTAAGTATATATACCATATCAAATTACTCTTTCTCGCTGCTAAAAACAATTTTAAAAACATTTTAAGTTTTCCCTTTGTGTGTTAGACCTAATTAGATAATTGTTTTATTTTTATATGATCATAAAATTTTCAAAACTAGTTTTCCCGGACAATTTTACTCAGGCGACAAGCTCATATAATTCACAATGCACAATGCACATACAACAAATGTGTAGGGGATGTCGGGATAAGTCAGGATATTCTTTAACAAACTGTTGTTACGGATAGATTCTATAACAATTCGTGTTTTTCAAAAAGTTATTAAGAAAATACTTCTTTAAAAGGTAAGGCACAGTGGTGCAGCATTAAGGGGCGGAGAGGACAATAAACTATAATATCGGAAACAACGCACCGCAGGCGAAAATTTTATAAATAAATATAGTATCCATTGGTATAGATAGACTAGAACAACCCAACTAGCATTTTTACGTCGTACCGACGTTTTCTTTTTCAACCTGACGTTGGAAACTTTACGTCGATCTGACTTCGAGAAGATTCGAATTTGCACCAGTTTGGTAAACAAAATAAGGGTTGTAAGGACGTCAGTATATGACTTTTGTACAATATAAGTCACGAATTTCATGTGTCTGTTACTTATCCTGCACCTAAAATGTCGGGAAGTTTTAAAAAATCTTTATTTAAGTTCTGCACGGGTAACAAAACATATAGACCACTAACAAATATGACTAACTGATATTTTCCTAGTGGCTGCTATATAAAAAGCTTACTCTTACTTAAATAAACTTATTTATAATTTCGGTCGCCTAAAATTAAAACGCAATGTACTTTATTGTTAAAATTTGGCATAGAGCCATAAAAATTTAGCGCCCCTTAATGATCAAATTAAAGAAATAATAATACTATATCTTGGATATATAAAGAAGAAAATTTACATAAATTAAACTATACCCAGCAAACAATTTTACGTTGGCCCAATGTTGACGACCATACCATTTGCCGCTGTATACAACGTCTCCCCGATGTTGGATTCCGGCATTGGGCCGCCGACTATAGGAGACTGCGGCCAACGAATGGGCCAATTATGGGTTGCCGATGGTTGGCAAACATCGGGCCAATGTTGATCCGTTTATGGAAATACACTATATAGCCAACTTTGGGCCAACGTATAGCCTGCAATTATACAGTATGTCTCTGTAAGTTGGAACCATGTGGAAAACTTTTATTATTAATTTTACGAAAAAAGTTATTCTTCATAACATTTCTGCATGGTTTAGAACCTAAAATGCGACTATCAGATATTAAATTCTTCTAGGCGTATACGAGGTTTGTTAAAAAATAGGAATTGGGCTCGTGGGCAAAATTAATTTTTTTTTGACAAACCTCGTATACGCCTAAAAGAATTTAATATCTGATAGTTGAATTTTAGGTTTTAGACCATGCAGAACTTTTTATGAAAAATAACTTTTAAAAATAACTTTTTTTCGTAAAATTATTAATAAAAAAGTTTTCCATATGGTTCCAACTTACGAAGACATACTGTAGATTGCAAATTCTTGGCCAGTGTGGTCCAATGATAGGAAATATAGCGTATTTAGGGCCCATGACGACACTGCTAAAATTTTCTTTGATTTGCAAGTAATTTTGACACGGTTTCGGTTAATTCAAATGGTCTTTGTATATAATTAATATCTTCTTGATATTAATAACTTTAATTGGAAGCCACAATGAGGTTGCAATTTGCAAATCAAAACAAACGCTGGTGGTTATTTATAGAGAATTAACGGTAATCATACCGTCATGGTCAAAAATGTCAAAAAACAAACCGATTTGTTAAAATAATTTTAATATGTTCAGTTTAAGATATGCAAATCAAAATTGAATTGAATATAATGATAAAGTATTAATTATGTTACCTACCTAACAAACAGTGTATTTTGAGGTAACAGAAAGTGTCAAAAATACTTAAAAAAAGAACAATGCAAATTGAAACAAAGACATTTTTTTATTTATTTTGAAATGTTTATTCCAATAACATATACTTAAATATATCATAGATGTTTTCGACTTAAAATGAAAATGTTAGGCTGGTATAGTTTTTATGATCATAATTAACGATGTCCAAACAAAACAAGAAAAAAAGTGACAATGTTTTACGTCAGTTTACCGTTTGAGCTGTGCTTCTGTTTTTTCTCGTGGCTCGTCCTCCCTCGCTCTATCACCTTCATTTCTCCACCATATTTTAATGTGATCTTCTACCTGTCGTTGACTGACTCTCTTACAAAACGGATTTTCCTTACAGCTCCTGAAACATACATAATTACTGGTACTGTGTATTGTTAAAAATTGTATTTTTTCCCCATTTAAAAGTCTTGGGCACATATTTTTTTATTAGTAGGTATTTGGAGAGAATAAAAAAAAATCGATTACCCAGTAAGAGGCAAGTACTGTAATAAAAGCTAGTTGGCACTCGAGAACATTTCAACAGTTAAGGCACATTTAAATAAACATCAAATTATTTACATACCTACACCAACATACCTACATTCATTTTCACTTATATCTAAGATATTTTTTATTACGCCTTTAAAAAAATCTCTTACCTATTTAATATCGACCCATCCAATTGCATTCTACTGCTAATTTGTTTGAAATTAACTTTTATTGCCTCCAATAATCGTTAATGTGTCACACTAAAAAGAATAATTTATTAGATTAATTAGGATTAATTAGGAATAACAAAATGTAAATTAAATTTTACTAAATACAATACAGGATGACTTTATACTTACTACACTTAAGAAAACTGATGGTTCGCCAGTATCTTATTAAATTTTCTTGACTTCAAAATATTTTTGGGGAAGTTTAGATTCTGAAAGTTTCGGTTCGTCTTGTACTATATCCTCAACTATATCAGAAAATTGCTCGTTCCAATATATGCTTTTTGTCATTAATTATACAGGTAGGTAAACTGGAAATAAAATCTTATATTATTTATTATTATTAAAAATAATTTAAGTGATGTTAAAATGGCGGATTACAGCAAGAACAAGGCTTACTGTAAACAAAAAATAAGCTCTTTTACATTACATGCAAAATAATAATATACTACTAATCAAACTTTAAACTTTTAAAATTAACTGGAAAACTTTCACACAGTAGACACGAGTCGACTTGTCTATTAAAATCACAGACTAAAATAGGCAAGGCCAAGGAAGGCGCCCTACTTAAACAATGTTGCCAGACTGCAGTTTGAAAAAGTAATAAATTGGATCAATATTTTTCAAATTTACTCAAAATAGCTACAAAAATACAGAATAGACATGCAGGTGAACTTGCAGATCCAAAAAATTAATAGACTTTAAGAACAGAGGAATAGACAACATTCTAAACCACTTGCAGCTGCAAGATAAAATAAGTTGCAGAGGCTTTTTCTATCTCACCTATAGGTTTTAATTTAGTGTTTTTGTTCCATTGTTTGAAATTTAGTATTAGTAGTCACTTGTGATGTATTAACATAAAAACAGCAGAGACAAAATAAATATTTAGGTCCAATATAGCATATTCTGGTGGCGAACATTATTTGATTGGGAGAAAACTCTTGATATCCGGCAACACTGTCCAAGTACAGATCAAAAGCCGCATGTCAACCTGGGGGGTTATGTTATATGTTTTTCTTTTTCTAACTTTACCTTAACATCTGCTGTTTCTATCAAACAAGCTAGTTTGGAGCAAGAAAAGAAACTTAAAAGAAAAATTTGAGATTTGCATCTGTGGTTTGCATGTTTGCAAGACGAGGAAAGCGGAATGGGTTTGAGAGAACAGCAACACGGGCTAATTATTTAAAATCAGATATGGTTCGTAAAAATACATCAAGCGTAGTTTTGCTACAAATGGGAATAAATCGATCAAAATATTTGTACATTACTATAGAAATTTATCTTTTTGGTAACTCTAATAACAAAAAATAATACAAAAAATGCAAAACATTTAGGTAGGTATAAGAATTAAAATGTTATGGAAACAGCAAAATATTTTTATTTTGCATATCAAATAAGAGGCATTTGTATATTGGACCAATGTCTTTAAGCCAGTGTCGGGCCAATGTAGTAATAACAAAACAGGTCCAGCATTGGCTACTCAATGTTTATGGCTATCAAGCATTGGGGAAATTATGGCCCTATATATGGTTACCAATGCCAGCATTAAGCCAGCGGTGCCAGAAGTAAACCGACGGTTGGCCAATGTATCAGTGTTTGCTGGGTAGGATCTAAATACGCAGAATACTTTAAGTAGGTTATTATAGATCAAATAGGGGCAGTTTCCAGTATTTGGTTTTATGTTTTCCAAAAGTATCTTGTGAAAAACGAAACCCTAAAACTGACTCCCATCAAAATATGGCGGAGTCACGTCGTTACCTAAAAGGGTTTAAAGCACGCTTTTGGGGGAAGAATCAGTCGAACGCAAATGACGTATACTTAGACAGATTTAGTTAAAATAAGTGTACTTAAATCATACATAGGTAATGAAAGTGCAAAACGTTCAACTTATTATTACTTAAAGTCAAACAAATTAGTTTCTGTATACTCTTGATAATATTTTCACGTCCAGCCGACGATAAATGTAGTCCCTTAAGGACCTTTAGAAATGAGTCATAATGCGACGTCTGTGTGGCTACTTTTAGCATCACAGATATTACCTCGGCATTTACGGTCAGATTACTACGTTTAAATGACGTAAGAGTCAATAATTATTTGCGACCTCAATACGAAAGAAACTCATGACATCTCCACGACGTAATTTAGTCAGTAAATACTAACTAGACATCTTAAAGTAGGTAACTGTATTACCCAAAAATGCACCAACCCTGACGTCAGATTTAGTTCATATTTAGACATAACTATAAGTTATATTGAAAATAACGCACCGAAGACGAAAATTTTATAAATCAATATAGTACCTGTTAAAAAGTTATAGATGGACTAGAACAGCCATACTCAACTTGCGGCATGAGGTCCGCCGAGCATTTGTGAGTGGCCCACCACTTTTCCGACTATGATAAAGGCTACTGAGGACCGTATCGATATTTCTGAGGAAAACTGTTCCTCAAATTTAACTTATACAGGGTCATTCCTAAGTTGATACTTCTTTTTTAGCTGCGTATAGAAGGCATTAAAATAAACAAACATTATAAAATACCTTTTTTCAAAAAACTTAAAACTATGTACTTACATTTATTTATTACACTACGAATCAACTACGGTTCTGCCTAACTTGCCCGTTGAATAACATTAAGAAAACTTCTGGGTGTTGGATGAGCCTGCAAGGGAAAGCATTCTGCGTATAATCTCGAAGCACTTTGCCACACTCACAGTAAATTACCATCTTATCTATTAATTCATTGTTTTCAAATTTTACCATTTTGGTAAAATCAATAATTTAAAATTAACTTGCTTCAGAAAAACAGACCGCACCGGATTGTTCAACACTATCCATATGACTAATACTAATAAGAGATAGGAAAAACAACAAAAACTATAGCGGGTTATGTTTTGATGCCAGGCCCGCACTTCGATTTTTTACTTTTCTATCTCGCCTATTTTTGAGTTTTTTGAAAAAAGGTATTCAAAAAAGTTGTTTGTTTTAATGCTTACTATACACAGCTAAAAAAGAAGCATCAACTTGGGAATCACCCTGTATAACTGCACTGTCAGACGAATTTCAAAAAACGTTCCAAGATTTAAGGAAAATAGAAAAATGTGTATTGCTTGTAGAACACCCATGGCATCTGGGAACGACGATCATCTCACAGCTAGCTTCAGTTTTAAGTTGTAATTTTGCAGAGTTGTTCGATGAAAACGATACTAACCTAGAAGTTCTGTTTAAAAAAAAAAAAAGGAAAAAAGGGGGAATACGTGGTATTTTGGAGAATTGTCCCGCAAATATACAGGGTGTGTCAGTAAGGTGTCTGTCTTAGATAGCACCTAAACTATTAAAGATAGGGAAAAAAGTGTAATACAAAAGTTAAAGGGTTTTTTAGGATACATATTCAAAAATAGTTTCTAATCTACAGGGTGATCCTAAAAAGTGGTACTGAATAATAAAAAAGAAAATTAAATGGTACACCCAGTATAATTTTCTTGAATATGATTCAATGGAATAAGGACTTTGCAACCCTGTTAAAATTTTTGAAGTGAAATGCAACGTTGCCAAGTAATTAATTTTTTTCCGAAATTTTAGTAATTTTAAGGGTATCGTTAAAAAATCGTAGCAACCTGTGGATTAACCCTAGGCAAATTTAATTTACGTTGTAAGTACTTTAAGGTACGATATATTGATTTATGATAATGTTTTTTAAATCTCTTATACAGAGCGTTCATTACAAGTTGGACAACTCGATAGTTTAAAAAATGTTTTTATTCAATATTTTTAAATGGGACCCCCCTAATTTTTTTAGGCAAAAGAATTTATCTTTCGAAAACCTTACTTTTTCGTTAAACATGTCATATATCTAAATATCATAGTATTTGAAATATTTTAGGATTTGTCTTAAATCAGGGTAAAAAAGGAAAGTTCTAATTAAAAAATTTAGTCAAGATTGCTTTGGAACAAAAAATAAATAATTTTCTTTGTCACAGCTGTCATTGCAAAATTATTTTGCCAACATTTTGTGCTTTATAACTGTTTAAAGTTTAGTTTCCCGAACTAACTTTATCGAAATAGAAAAATATGAGTTATGATAAAGTTAGTTCAGGAAACTAAAATTTAAACAGTAATAAAGCACAAAATGTTAGCGAAATAATTTTGCAATGGCAGCTGCGACAAAGAAAATTATTTATTATTTGTTCCAAAGCAATCTTGACTAAATTGTTTAATTAGAACTTTCCTTTTTTACCCTGATTTAAGACAAATCCTAAAATATTTCCAAAACTATGATATTTAGATATATGACATGTTTAACAAAAAAGTAAGGTTTTCGAAAGATACAATCTTTTGCCTAAAAAAAATTAGGGGGTCCCATTTAAAAAAATTGAAATAAAGCATTTTTAAAACTATCGAGTTGTCCAACTTGTAATGAACGCTCTGTATAAGACATTTAAAAAACATTATTATAGATCAATATATCGTAGCTTAAAGTATTTACAACGTAAATTATATTTGCCTAGGGTTAATCCACAGGTTGCTATGATTTTTTAACGATACCCTTAAAATTACTAAAATTACGGAAAAAAATTAATTACTTGGCAACGTTGCATATCACTTTAAAAATTTTAATAGGTTTAATAGGGTTGCAAAGTCCTTATTCCATTGAATCATATTCTAGAAAATTATACTGGGTGTTCCATTTAATTTTCTTTTTTATTATTCAGTGCCACTTTTTAGGACCACCCTGTAGATTGGAAACTTTTTTTAGATTATGTATCCTAAAAAACCCTTTAACTTTTGTATTACACTTTTTTCCCTATCTTTAATAGTTTAGGTGCTATCTAAGACAGACACCTTATTGACACACCCTGTATACAACCGTTCAAAAAAGTGCCCAAACTCTATTAACACTTTTTGGATCTACATACGTACGTTTGCGAATCGTCGTTTTCGCGAATGAAATACAAAAACAAACAGAAACAAACTTACGGACTCACATCTGGATGATGTAATAAGGTTGGCATGCAGAACCAAGCCCGATCTTGACCGAGTTTTGAAAAAGTGTTCACAATTTCAGAAATCTCGCTAAAACCAAAATTTGGGATTGTATAAAAGCTCTTTTCAAATGTTGTCAACCTAATAGTATAAGACTTATAAGATCATCTTTCTTTGTTATTAAGATAACACCTAAATAAATATCTGTTTTGGCCTGCGGCACCTTTCCTAAAACGTCTATGTGGCCCCTATAAAAAAAAGGTTAAGTATGGCTGGACTAGAACAACAAAGTCATTGTTTCACTTACCAAATCCAAATAAAAATATTAATAAAAGCAATAAAGTACTCAATTTTGAAGCACATAGGGTATTTGCACATTTTTCATCCATTTCTTCTAAACATACAAATACATTTATTTATTTAATACTCAACCAATACCTATCCTATCTATACCTACTTATATTCTTATTTTGCATGGTGTCATATCCTCAAATAATCAACAGTTCCGAGAAATGCTGTATAAATTTCTTTAGCACAATTTTTTCCAGTTGGGATCAAATTTAAATAAAAGTACCCCATTGCTTCGTGTTCCCCTACTGCTGTAGGTGTACGCTTCATTTATGTACTCGGCTAGACTAAGTATCCCTCTGGAAATTTTAGTGTTTAGATTTAAATGAGTATCTGCGATTTAATTTATTTTCCCTTGAGAGGAACTGTAGTTAATTTTCTATTTACCAGTATTTGTTAACGAAATTTATGCAAAATAAGTTACTTTGGAGGCACATTTTCATGCATATATATAGTGAGGGTTCAGTGGATGATAATTTTTTAGGAACTCTATAGTCATATACATACAGGGTGTCCCATAACTTATGGGACGTAGAGTAACTGGAGATACTAGACATCAAACTAAGCCGATTAAGTTTTTTCAGATTGTTACTCGTTCTAGAGATACAGCCCACTAAGCAAGAAACATCTTTCTAACGTTTGCTAACGTTAATTTAAAGGAACTTAAAAAACGTTTTTTCCCAAACAGTTCATTGACGTATTAATGACGATTTTATTTACGTTTAAAAAAATAACATCAATGACATGTTAATTTTAAGTATGGGATTATAACATTATTAACGGCACTTTTTAGTAGTGTAGCAATTATGTTAGACTAAAATACGTTTTGTTTTTACCATCACATACATGTTTTTATTTTAATTTCTTTGTTACGTTATGTATTAAACGTTTTTAAAAAGGAAATATCTTGTCTCGTCCAATAACGTAATTTTATTAACGTTCCTGAAACAGGTTTACTACAAAGAAATAATTATGTTAATAAATATCACCAATTAAATTAAAAACGCCCTAAAATGTATAAAATTTCGCAACAGTAATGTACCTTCCATTTTACTGATAACGTTCCGGTGCCGTTACTTTAGACACGACGCGCAAATGCGATGCGGTCAACATAACCTCTAACTTTGATTAGTTTTTTCTTTCTTGTTCATGTTTTATATTAAAACTTAGTTTTCTTAGTTTTCAATTTCAAAAAAAAGATGGATAAGGTGAGTACCTATTAGATTCGTTTATTAATTTGGAAATCTCGATGTTTTGTAAATGATCACAGTTAAGTATATAATAGCTCATAGCTATTAAACTAAATAGAAAAATAATTTTCGGTAATTGCCGGCCATTTATTTTATGTAGGCGTAGGCCCTATTATGCCCCTATGCCAAAAATTGATATTTTTATAACTAATTAAATTAAAAAAGTTTGAGGCCTAGATTACGTATCTCGAAACCATTTTCTCTGGAAATGCCTTTAGTTTGTTGAAATATTCCTTAAAGATTCTATTGCAAAGGTTAGGTTTCTATTCAAAATGGCCTTCAAAATTAGCATTTCTTGGTAAGTTATTGTTAAATTTTCTAATAAAAGTAGTAGAGGTAGACGAGGATTAGAAATGGGTCATAACATAATCCATACAGTTTGGTACTTTTTCCCCTATTTTTCTTTCTTTGGATCAATTATTTACTAGGTATACTTTTATGTACAAATATTAGCTTTGCTTTTTAAATACATAGTACATATAGGGTTTTATAACAAACATAAAAATTTAGAAACAGACCAAACCTGATATTTCCTGTTTTTTTTTTCTGATATCTCGGAGGTAGAGAATATTTACAATTTTCTTTCACCAAATTAAGCCTCAAAATACACAAACTTTTCCTCAATGTCACCATCTTGGTATCGCTTACCGTTTTTGAGATAAAAAAAATATTTTTTTTTCAGAATACTGTATTTCAATATTGAGGCAGGACAATTTCGAGGTACCTAAATGGTATGATTTTTGTATTTTTTTATTTTATATGATTAATTTATAATGTTTTCATAAACTGTGCCATTTTAATTATTATCGAATCGAATTAAATAATTTTTAAATGAATCAATGAATATTAATACCAATATTATACTTTGTTTCAGGTATGGTTACCAGAACATTTTTTTTTTATTTATACAAAATAATGTAACTGTAATAATGTATAAATGTCACTAATAAAAAAAATAAAAAACATTCCTTACAGAATTAACATCCTTTTATTTGAATTATGCTACCTGCATACTTACCATGAATTCAAAAATATGTTCAGTAACGTGACAACCTTATTTTAATTAGAAAGTGGCACTATAATCAAACATACACATGGAAAATGCAATAATATTTATAAAACCAAAAGATAACAAAAATATTTTATATATGTATATAATTTTTTTTGTTATGATATTCATTACAATTAAAATTAAAGTACAGTCGATATCCATAGTTTTAGGTATAGATATACAGGGCCATTCACTATTTTCTTCAAACTTTGGGAGTTCATATTTTATACTTCCGATTATATCGAAAGTAGCTGTACATTTTGTTATTTTATATAAATGGGAAATAACAAAGTTGACGGCTACATCCGGTATATAACGGGAAGTAAAAGCAAGACGCCAATATTTTTGTTAGAGAGAACACATTAAAAAATATAAAATCCCAAAATTTCAAGAAAATATTTTCAGTAGTTTTCCCAAAAGTTCCAACAAACAACTGTAGTGAATCACCCTCTGTATGGATTAAGCGGGCTGTAAAATATTAATTTTAAGATAATTTCTATAGGAACTGACAAAATTAACATTTTAGAGCTACCTTGATCCATATAATTTTTGTTATCTCGTTGCGGAACGGTATGTGCCTAATTTACTATAAGAAATAATTACATTTAACGGTTTACAAAAATATTACATTGTCGAAGGATGAATCTACTTCGTCATCAATATAATGTTTATTGTGCCTGCATTTATTGCCTTTTTAAAACAAAATTAGTTTGTTATAGTTTCGTAGCAAGAACGTGTTATAAGCAACGTAATTGTAACTTTTTGAAAAGTCCTTAATATAAACATCTCAAAAACGAAACCAGGTTGTTTATAGTTTTCGAATCAAACACGTTGATTTCTAAATGCAACTGCGATTTTGTTATGTTGGCGGACATTACGACCAGTACGTTTCGAAATAGCGCCGTATCAAACCCCTTTTGTACAACGTAACAATGTAACGTAAAAACATGAATCTAACGAAATTGGGTTGTTTTTTTGCTTAGTGGGAGGGTGTTAAAAGTAAAAGTTTATTGTCGAAAATAAGCCATAATTTTAAAGCGGTTTAATGAATCGAATTGAAAGTTGGCAATATTATGTTTTTATGAGCAAGAAATAAGAATTTGTAGAAATGTTTAAGTTTCAAACTAGAGGGCGCTAGTTGCATATCTGGGCTTCATAAATTTACGATTTTTTTTCTTACCTGTGATATTAATTAGGTGTTTTTCAATTATAGTTTCTTAAAGAAGGGCATTTTCTGAGTCAAAAAGGTGTACTTGATTGATCTTAATATCTTTAACGGTTTTCGAGATATTTCCCTTTAAACATCCCAAAGCATAAAAAAACATAGTACCTACATAATTAAATTAATATTTTAATTATCAAAAAAAAACTTATATGACATAATCTGCTTAGTTTGACGTCTAGTATCTCCAGTTACTCTACGACCCATAAGTTATGGGACACCCTGTATACTATTTCCGTCTCTCCCTAGGATAGCTTGTGAACTATTTATCCGATTGGGCCTAAAGTTGGCTTACTTATTTTAAAAGGGCGTTTAATTCCGACAAAAATTCCAAAAATTACCGGCATCCGCAGCTTCGCTTGTGATGATATAATTCGTTTATTATATTATAAATTTTATCAAAACTATATACTTTCTCAGTCTCTCCCTAGGATAGCTCGTGGAATTCTAATCTGATTGGGGTAAAGTTGGCATACTTATGTTAAAGAAGCATCTGATTCCAAGGAATATTCCAAAAATTACCGGCATCCGCAGCTTCGCTTGTGATGATATAATTTGTTCTTTATATTATAAATTTTATCAAAACTTAATACTATTTCCGTCTCTACCTAGGATAACTCGTGAACTTCTTAACCGATTTCCGAGATATTTCCCTTTAAACATCCCAAAGCATAAAAAAAACATAGTACATAATTAAATTATTATTTTAATTATCAAAAAAAAAATTATATGACATAATCGGCTTAGTTTGATGTCTATCTCCATGTACTCTACGGCCCATAAGTTATGGGACACCCTGTATACAGGGTATTTTAACCTAAGTTGTAATAGACATCACCAGTAAGTCGATTTGGAGAAAATACGGTCCAACTAAGCTATCTCCAATAATCCCTGCCCAAATATTAAAATAAAATGTATACTGGTGATGTCCTTCGATGATAGCATGAGGATGATCTTCCGCCCAAATATAGTTGTTGTGAAAATGTATGATGGCTTGTCTGGAAAAATTCGCTTCAGCTATAAATAGTATTTTTGCCAAAAAATGTGGGACCCTTAAAGAATTTTCTTGAAACCAGTTACAAAAATTACCTCAAGCTGGAAAGTATCTAGGCAACAAAGCTTGCAGTCTTTGTACGTGATAAGGATAAAGTAAATAGTCCTTTTAAGATACTCCATACTTCTTCTAGGCATAAAGATAAGGATCTTTGATTTTTGGAAAAAATGAGGCATTACCTTACATACTTACAACTGCGAACTATTTTTCTCCAGAAAGAAGCTGACTTCGCGAGATTAAGGTATAAAAAAACAATAGAGTTCTTTTATTAATATATTAATACTCCACTAATAGTAAAAACTTAAAAATTACATATAACAAATCTATCAACAAAACAACGCTACTTACTACTAATAATCACATTTTCACAGAATTAGAATAGCGCATCTGTAACAAAAATGGACCTAAAATATTATAATACTTATTTGAATCTTATCGATTATAAAATAAAATCACTGCAATTTTTACCACCGAATTATTGGGCCATTATTCCTATCTTTAAAAAATCTATAGGTATGTAAAGTAACCGCCACAAATATAACATTATTGTTTACATTTCCACTTTTTCTGTAAAAAAACTCAAGCAAAAAATATAACAAAGAAAACCGATGTTCTCGTAAGAAGAATTAATAAAAGTCAACGTGGACTACAAGAAAGCCCGATCTAATTTACTCTAATGAATATTCTATTAACCCTCAAAGTCCATTTTCCGCTCTTCATAGGCTTAATCAGTTAGAAATTAATTTCACCATGCAAAACCCGACCAATCAACAGTATTTCTGATCGTTTGTAGCCGAAGCGCCGATACGATTTCGCTTGGTTCTTATCCATATATCACGTTAAAAAAAAAAGCAAAAAATCGTGCTCAAGAGGTCTGGCAATTTTTACTACGCGTATTATTTTGCGATTTACTTAAGAGTGTGAAATTTCTCCATTTTTCTTTTTCTGCTTTTATTACTTTATAAATTCAAACTTGTTTAACTTTAATTTGTAAATAATTATGCTTCAAATGTCGGTATTTGGCCGATTTTTGGATAAAAGGAAAAGTTAACGAAATATTAATCAAAAAACGAAATGGCGAATACGTTGAAACTATTATAAATTAGAAAATATAAAAGATCCTAAAATCAATAGTTTCTTGTTTACAAGGTGGCATTATTTGCTGGGGTGTTAATACAGAAAAGATGTAAACATTAATGTTATTTTCGTGGCGTTTACTTTACCCATACCTATATTATTTTACAAGAGGTACTTGAAAGAAATATTTAAGGGCTCTGAAGTAGGTATCAAGAAAGGTTCGAAAAGTTATCATTAAAAGATATATCCGCCATAATATTTAAAAATTATAATGGCCCATGATAGTGGACTCGTATCTATTTCCCAACACTATTGCAGACACACTGCGCATGTCAGGCGAATAACGGGATGTTTAAAATATATGTAGAAATGGGTTTAATTATTTTTTAATGTTTTATTAAGTCATAGTTTAGGTTCTAGTCTCTATTAAATTTAGTAGTTCTAGTCTCTATTAAACATTGTTATTGTCTGTTTGAAGGTCGGAGACAATGATGTTTCTTAACTGATAGAAGAGTTCTGGACTTGCATTGTCTTTATTTGTTTAATATCACAACGTTTCAACTGGTAAGTATATCCAACCGTCTTCAGGTGAATACTAAATAAGTAAAGTAACTACAGCTCTATTTATACTAGCTAGATGCACTGAAGCATGACTGAGATGGGTGCATTCATGCGTTTAGTTCGTGTGCGATATTTTAAGTTTACATCTACCTAACAAAGGTTTCCAGATATTTCTTATATCTAATGATGGCTTAATAAAACAATCTGGGTTCTGGTATATGGTAGCAGCTTCCTTGAACTTCCTCTTCCTCCAATGTGGTTCTTTATGCAGGATTTGAGCTTCTTTTCACTTGATGTGATGACCGTACAACCGCTTAAAGGAGAACCGACCGGAGACCGTTACAACACGCTTAAAGGAGAAACCGAAAAATCAGGTGCAGCTGACCATGCCTGGACACACGGTCATCACATCAAGTGGAAAGAAGCTCAAATCCTGCATAAAGAAGCTGCTCCATATACCAGAACCCAGATTGTTTTAGTTAGCCATCATTAGATATAAGAAATATCTGGAAACCTTTGTTAGGTAGATGTAAACTTAAAATATCGCACACGCACTAAACGCATGACTGCGCCCATCTCAGTCATGCTTCAGTGCACCTAGCTAGTATAAATAGGGCTGTAGTTACTTTACTTATTTAGTATTCACCTGAAGACGGCTGGAGATACTTACCAGTTGAAACGTTGTGATATAAAAGAAATAAAGACAATGCAAGTCAAGAAACATTGTTATTCGTAGGTTGCGAGGATGTTAATTTATGGGGCATAATTAAAATGGAGGGGCAGGCTATTAATCGATAAATTTTGTTATTTTTAAGGCCGTAAAGCACCTGTAAAGTAAAATCCTAACCTCCAGTTTTTTAACTGTAAAACAATTTATGTATGCACAGACTGTGATATGATTTGTATGTAGTAGAAAAATGGACCAGCAGAATAACCTCTAAATTGTTTTCTTCAATGAAGTAAATATATTTTTGTACTACATACAATTCATTCCACAGTCTGTGCACAAATAAATTGATTTACAATTTAAAAAAGAGGAGAGGTTTTTATTTTACAGGTGCTTTACAGCCTCGACGACAAATCTTACTGATTAATGAGTAATAGTCTCCCCCTCTATTTTATAATTATGGCCCATAAATTAACAAACTGCGAATAACAAAAATATTTTTGTAAAAAACACGGGGGGACTAGAACCTCAAGTATGGCCCACACCGTGACATAAAAAATCACCAAAATATAATTAAACCCATTTCTACTACGTATATTTTAAATAACCCGCCATCAAGTTATCCGCCTGGCATGCGCAGTTTGCCTGCAATAGTGTTGGGAAATAGACGCGAGTATAATAGTGGTATTTATAGAAATTTAATCGCATAAAGGTTACCTATTCCTTAAGTAAGTGATTAAACAACTATAAATAATTAGCATTTTAATTTTCTGAAGTTTTGAATAAAAGTGACGCACTTACGTATGCAATTACATATTACATTTAACCTTACAAAAGTTGTCTGAACATTTTAGAATATTTATATTAGCTATCTATACTATACAGTAAGTCTTGTACTTCTCGAGTTACCAGAGCGCTCTGCTTTTTTAATATATAGTTATTATATATCCTTTTCCATAGAACTGATTAAATATAATGATATAAAATATTTAATATACTTTTTTTTTGTTTAAATATAGAGAAGACAGGAACGCGCACAAATAATAAAATGTTGAAGGTTGGAGACAATGATGTTTCTTGAATGATAGAAAAGTTTTGGACTTGCATTGTCTTTATTTGTTTTACATCACAATGTTTCAACTGACAAGTATATCCAGTCGTCTTCAAGTGAATACTGAAGACGACTAAACGTTGTGATGTAAAACAAATAAAGACAATGCAAGTCCAATACTCTTCTAGCATTCAAGAATAAAATGTTATTTCATATAGAACCCCCCACAAAGCTTATGGGAAATGGCTTTCGGCTAATTTTAAGTATTTTGTAGATCTTGACGTCCTGATTAAAAGTGTTAATGGCCGTAATTCAATTCTATGACTAGTTTTGGAGTTATGGCCTTTTAAAGTTGGCAACTTCTTACCTTGAGATTTTATGCATTGTTTGGAGTTTTCACTTGTTTCTTAAAAACTAACCACTTTTCTGTTTTTTTTTTATTGGTGGAAAAGTAGGGCTTAAGTTGTCTTTCACTTATATAGAAATAAAATATGTACAGGATGTTGAGTAATTTATAGGCGGTTTAAATAAATAATAATATTAAAAAATTATGAAAATCCAAAAAAAAACTTTTACTCATGTTTGAATTTAAAAAACAAACGGCTAGATTTTGATCATATTTCAATATGTCGAAGTACCAAGCTGTGGATGAAAAAAAAATGGCATAAGTTGACGTAGAATATATTGCCGGGTATTTTATTATTATTAAAAAAAATGAAAATTCACCTAAAAACGTAATAAACGACTTTTAATTGATACATTTAATTATTATGCTAATATGCAATCATTTTCTTTTACAATAATTATTTTTTAACACATTCTTATACAAGGCGGAAAAAATATTTTATAATTTAACAATAATATTTTGTCATTTCATAGAAAACATTTTCAATTTTCCTATTTTTAAGAGTTTTTACTCGTGTAAAACATTGTAACTGGTTCACCCTGTATATCTAAGATAAAAATGTGTTAAAGAATAATTATTAAAAAAGAAATTGTTACAGATTGACATAATAATTAAATGAATCAATTAATAAAACCCGGCAATATATTCTTCGTTAACCTAACCCATTTTTTTATCCATGGTACTACAAGATATTAAGATATGAACAAAATCTAGCCGTTTGATTTCAAAATTCAAAAAATGTGTGGATTTTCTTAATTTTTTAACATTATTATTTATTTAATCCGCCTATAAATTATTCAACATCCTGTACTAATTTTATTTCTACTTAAGTGAAAGAAAACTTAAGGCCTACTTTTCCGCCAATAAAAAAGTTGATAGTTTTAAAGAAACAAGTGAAAACTCTAGATAATGCAGAAAATCTTAAAGTAGAAAGTTGCAAACTTTAAAAGGCCATAACTCCAAAACTAGTCATAGGATTAGATTACGGCCATGGACACTTTTAATCAGAACGTCAAGATCTAGAATATACTAAAAATTCAGGAAAATTAGCCGAAAGCCATTTCCCATAAGCTTTGTCCGGGGTCCTTTAAATAAAAAAATAACTAACACCGTAAATAATAAGCATTCAAATTAAGCTAAAAAATAAAAATTTTAGACGTTAAACACAACTACTCATTAAAAAATGTATTTGGAATAATATTTAATAAAACAGAATCCCATTTTTTGTGTTCGTTCTCCTCTGTAATTCAATAGACAAATTTTATAGTGTTTTTTGTCACGGCCAATAAGAAATATAGATAAATTTATTTATACATAATAGAACACACAGTAGGTATGGAATATACTATATACCTAACATATTTTTGATTATACTTTTCTGTTCCAAAATACTCAGATCCCTTATGCAAGAAAAATTTAAATATGGTGTCCCATATCTATCATTTGAAATTTTCATCCTGAAAATCTGTACAGAAAAGACTACCTATTATATTAAAATTATTTACAAATAAACAGGATCCAAAAGATACTTACTAAGATTTTTATTATTCAATTCTAAAGTATCGAACACAAATGGAAAAAAATCTAGTATTCGTTTTTTTTGACTAGCGTCTATGTCCCAACCTAATGCAGGCACACTGCGCATGTCAGGCTGATAGCGTGATGGCGGGATATTTGAAATTTACATAGGTAGAAATAAGTTCGATTATTACCTGTAAAATATGATTGATATAGCAATTAATTAATTAAATTTTTAATATTACGGTATTCTATTTTTAAATCAAACACTCTCTTTTTTCTTTTACGTTTCAAGGAATTCAAAGATGTGGTTACCGGTGTTGACAGTCTACGATTTTGTAATTCCGACTTTTTGTTATGAGGGTCATAGAAGAAATCATAGAGGGCTTATTGTTGTTTTTAGTGCATTAATACCAGAAATGCATGGTATGTAATGGTCTTTAAAGGTGATCGTTTGCAGACTTTGTGTTTTCTGTTCATGTGAATATTAATATTTGTTTTTGTACTACATTTCATCCCACAGTCTGTGCACATATAAACTGTTCTACAATTTAAAAAATGACGGTTAGGTTTTTACTTTACAGGTACTTGACAGCCGCCATAAAATATTTAATATTTTGTGACAGCCGCAGCCATAACCTGCCCGTTAATTTTAATTATGCCCCACAAGGCCACAAATTAACACAGTGGCAAACTGTTCTTGTAAGAATTCTTAATAACTCGACTATGACTCAACACTGTGAAGTAAAAAAATAATTAAATCCATTTCTACCTATATTTTAAATGGCCCGGCATCACGCTATCCGCCTGATATGCGCAGTGTGCCTGCATTAGGTTGGGATATAGACGCGGGTTTACTTTTTTTGGGCACATTAAATATTTAATAAACATTTTAGAATGTACAATTTAGGATTCTGTACAAAACTTTTTGGACATGATTTTATGTTGATCTACTATTAGGACACCCTGTACATAAATGCAATATGATTTTATTTATTATGTTAAAACAGGAATGATTAATAATTATACATTATTAAGATCTAATCTAATGACAATTGCCTAAATAATTTAAGCAGTTTCAAGCCGATAATCACCAAACATAAAATGACAGTTGACAATATAAACTGCTGGACAATTGCTTTCGAGCAAGAAAAATTTCACCTAAATTTAACAGTTAATATTTTCTGAACCAGATATGAGATCGACCTACGGTTTTGAATGGTTGATAGATTTATCCCTTGAGAAACAATTGTCAATGTTGGATTTTCTTTAGCTATCAGAAAATTTTATATACAGGGTGTTAAAGAAGACGATGATTTTTGCTCCAATTTTAATGGCGTGTAACTTTTACAATAATATTTTTAAATTTTATCACTCTACGTCAATTGAATCACTGGTTCATAGCAAAGAAAGTGATTTGTCAAATTTTTGATATCTGCTATATTTTAAGAAATACCGATTTTTTTGGAAAACCTTGCTTTATTTCAACTTATTAGTAGCTAGATCTCACTGTGCGTGCATTGTATCATGCAAACTTTGCGAGTGATTATTATACCTTATGAAAAGCTTAATTATGTTCAGTAACAATAGTTGTACCTAAATGTTATGATGTACAGTGGCGTACTTATAAACACCTATATGTCTATGGTTTATAAGTATAGTGTTAGAAAGTTAGAAATCAATAAATAAATTTTTTCCAAAAATTAAATTAAAAAATGTATCTTTGTTAAGATTTTGTAAACACACTGTATAATATACCTGTAGTGCGATATGAAAAACTAAAAAATAAGAAAAAATTGACCTAATCTAGGGGCGAGTACTTTCCAATATAAAACAATCGTGAAAAATTGTAAGATACTTATAAACCATAGACATATGGTGTTTATAAGTACGCCACTGTACATCATAACTTTTAGGTAGGTACAACTATTGTTACTGAACGTAATCAAGCTTTTCATAAGGTATAATAATCACTCGCGAAGTTTGCACGATACAACGCACAGTGAGATCAAGCTACCAATAAGTTAAAATAAAGCAAGGTTTTCCAAAAAAATCGGTATTTCTTAAAATATAGCAGATATCAAAAATTTGACAAATTACTTTCTTTGCTATGAACCAGTGATTCAATTGACGTAGAGTAATAAAATTTAAAAATATTATTGTGAAAGTTACACGCCATTAAAATTGGAGCAAAAATCATCGTCTTCTTTAACACCCTGTATACAAAATTTTCTGACAGCTAAAGAAAATCCAACATTGAAAATTGTTTCTCAAGGGATGAATCTATCAACCTTTCAAAACCGAAAGTCGATATCATATCTGGTTCAGAAAATATTAACTGTTAAATTTAGGCGAAAATTTTCTTGCTCGAAAGCAATTGTCCAGCAGTTTAGTCATTGTAAATCATAAATTTTGTATTTTTTTACGTTACGGTACAGAAAATGACAGGTCAAAAAGGTATTTATTTATCTATATTCATTTCAAAGTACTGAGTTCAGTGGCGCACCCAGGGGGTCTGTCGGATTGTTGCAATTAAAATATGATATTTTCAGACTTTGACCGACTGTTACTATATTTACAACCTGTTAAAAAAAACAGTTTCTCGAAATTTACAAATAATTTTTTTATTATAATAACATTTTTCATTTAATTTACTTTCTAACGGTGTATTACACGTTAATAATTATTTTTTAGGTAATAGTGGAAATTAATAAAAATATCTAGTAATTTCTAGACCCGTATAAGCCATAAGAAGTTGTGTCAAGTATGCCGTGGAAAACAATTCATTCATTTCAATCTTCGTAATTATGATTTACTTAATACAATTTTACATTTTGGTCTAATAAGCGCACAAATAATATTTCTGTTTTTCTCCGGCATACCAGACTCGTCTTGACTAAAATTCTTATAGCTTATTCATTCACATTACATTTATGATGTTTCTTGTTAATTTCTACTATTACCTAAAAAATAGTTTTAACTTGCGTTTACATCGTTAGAAAGAAAATTAAATGAAAAATATTATTATATTAAAACAAATAGAGAAATTCTGCTTTGTTTTTTTTTAGAAAACACGTAAATAAAATAGCCCTGGCGGATGCATTTTTCTCAAGAAATTCAGTTTTTTACTATTAAGTAGGTCAAAATGAACCATTTTAACGTTTCCATGGCCTAATCTTTACTATATTATACCTTGCTTTACCAAAACTATGGACATTTTAAAAAAAGGAAACATGATCTAGGCGGCCATTTTTAAAACAAATGATAAAGTGTAATAATAATATGTCATTAAAAAGATAATCTATAGAATTTTAATATACAAGGTGATTCCTAAGTTGATACTTCTTCTTTAGCAGCGTATAGAAGGCATTAAAATAAACAACATTTTCAAATACCTTTTTTCGATAAACCCAAAAATAAAGTACTTACATTCATTTATTACACTACAAATCAAATACGGTTCTGCTTAACTTGCCCGTTGCATAACATTAAGAAAACTTTTGGGTGTAGAGAAGAAACATCCGCACTTTTACGACACTCACAATAAATTAGCACATCGTTTTCAAATTTTACCATTTTTACCAATTCATTAAAATTAATTTGCGTCAGAAAACCACACCGCGCGGCGAATTTCCAAAATAAATAACTGACGACCGATCCGTAAAATGCATACAAAAAACGGAGAAAAACAATATAAAGTAAAGGGCTACGTTTTGATTACCAGGCCCGCACTTAGATTCTTTACTTCTGTAACTCGGCTATTTATAAGTTTTTTGAAAAAATGTACCTATTTGAAAAAGTTGTTTATTTTAATGCCTTCTATACACAGCTAAAAAAGAAGTACCAACTTAGGAATCACCCTGTAGAATAAAAATAAGGGGTTTTTATTTAAAATTTAAAAGTTGACTTCACTTCCGGTTAAGCCGGAAGTGGTTTAGAAGGTTTAAATTAGTCCAAAATGGCAATTTACATACTTATTAGCGTCTCATATTTTTAAATCTTTATTAAAATTACGAAAAAAATTGGGTTTTTTAAGTTATTTGACCTATCATTCAGTCGTGTTGTACCGGGTGATTCATTAAGGGTGACGAGCAGCCATATCTCGGAAACTACTGGGCATAGAAATTCAGGAAAGAAAAATTATAACTAAAGTGGCCATGAGAAAATCCTGGAAATAATTTTTAAGTTCCGCATTTTGCCGCAAGAGGGCGTAATTGAAAAGTAAATTATAAAAGTTTACATATCCCAGAAAATTCCACATTCAGGTATATCTTTGATAACACCAATAAAAAGCTTGGACAATTATGCATCATTTTGGTCCTATGCTCATTGGCGTACCGACCTTAATAAGAGGGGGGGGAAGCTGTTGAAAGTGTAATCAGTTAAATCGCTGTAACTTATAAACGACTTATCCGATTTTAGCAAACTAAAGACTGTTTGGAAGAGAAATGTATGGAACTTTTACCAATCGTATTTAGTTGTCCATAATAGTTCTCAAAAAAATGCTAGAGGGCGCAATTTGTAATAATAACACATATTTTGATTTTATTCCTGAAAAATAAATCATACGGTATAATTATGATACCATAATCGAAAAGTAAATAAAATTTGCTAGAAAAAATATTACAACTGCAGCTCGATATTTCCGTTCGTTTCAGCGTTATCGCGAATAGAATAATTTTTAAAATTTTAAATAAAGAATATTTTTTAGAAAAAAAGTGGAACGCCACTGATATTTTTCCATGTGGATATTATTTCGGATTAGCCTGGTCAATTCTGCATAAAAATGGTCTCTTGCGTTTTTCTCCTCAGGCACACCTTTCTTAATTAAAATAATTTTCAGGATTTTCTAATGGCCACTTTAGTTATAATTTTTTTTTCCTGAATTTCTATGCCCAGTAGTTTTCGAGATATGGCCGCTCGTCACCCTTAATGAATCACCCGGTACAAGGTATGATCTTAATTTAAAATAAATATATAGTATTTGTAAATCCGATCCTGACTTATGACTAATGTAATATTGAAATCCGGTCTCTAGCTATCAGCACTAATACCAAAGTCTACAATCTTATTTTTTACTATTGTATACTTAACTGATATACTGAAAATAAAAAAAAGACGTAAAGTTGATTTGATCCATTATCGTATTGGATATGATATAATTTTTGGTACAGGTAGAAAAATGGCATGCACAGTGTGGGTTAATTGTTACTTTACATGCAGAAAGTAATAAATATTTTAAATAAAAAAGAAAACACGAGGAGAACTAGTATTTGTTTTTAAATCATCATCGGGCGGTATTGCTAAAAAATGATCACAACCACTGCCACTAGTTTTGATAGCATTAATAAGAAATAGATTTAAAAAAAGTACAATATCCGAAGATTTTTAAACATTTATATATTTCTAAAAATTTTTAAAATTATACAATACAGTGATGGGCTAAAATATGAAACAAATTCATTTAAAAATTAGGTATTAACTTTTTGAAAAAACGCTCGGACACGTCGATTATAATTTTTCTTTCCGGATTTTTTGCCTCAAAAAGAAATTATACAGGGTGTGTTAAAAAGTTGATTTAGCAAACATTTTTGGTATTTTATATAGAACCCTATTTTTTTCAGTCGAATTTTGAATTCTACGTCAAATTCTGCGCATAATTCATGTAGCATACCATATAATTAGGGGAAAGGAGGATAAGATTGCGAATCGGGTAAGATAACGAATTGGAAAATTCCGATTATTGTAATTAGATAGCGCCACTTGGTTGATTGCCGAGTGTAGTAGGTGTGCTTCGTAAGTTGCCTATGTATTAACATCAAAATCTGACTGACGATATTTCGCCATTTGTGTTTAATGGTTATGTCATTATAATATTAGTGTAAGACGAAATAAGCTTTATAGCGTTTGTGTTGAATCTTATTTTCAATCGGTAAGTATTTTCTTTAATGTTATGGTATTGTTTATCCATAGCCCATTAAGTTATCGTGAAATAATATCTCTTTGTTCATTAATACAAAACTCGATTCAAAATTTCCTGGTCAGCTAAGATGACGAATTCGTCATCTTACCCGACCGAAGGATGTGGCGGCATTATTTAATGTGGCTTACGATAAGGTAGCCACAATAAAAAATGCCGTACAATCTTTCAGAGCAACTGGATTAGTCCCACTTAATTCTCAAATATTTAATGATTCTGACTTCGAACCCTCAATAACCACAGACAAGCCATACAAGCCTCCCAAGAATGTCGATGAAAACTTAGACCATGATGTACCGGAACTACCAGATGTCACTAATGCTCTTTCAGCAAACATTCACTGCAGTAGGAGGAACATCTCAAAATACTTCCTCTAATGTCTTAGATATTTCACTACCATAACCAGGGCCATCTAATGCAGAATCATTGAATTGTCTACCTCACTTGCCTATTGCTGCTTATAAATAAAAGAGACAAAGGAAGAAGCTACCTACTCTGCATATAACGAGTACCCCTGTAAAAAGTGCATTAGAAGAAAAAGTGAATAAAAGAGAAACTAACGAGGAGAAAAAATAAATTAATCAAAAGAAAGAAGAGAATAAAAGAAAGTTGAAATGAAGAAAAAGCAGATCAAAAAAGGCAAACATGTCAGAAAAGTGAGGTTTGACGATCATGATGATGGAGAATCCGCTGACTCCTCCATATCAGTAAATAACATGGAAGAAGATGACGATAATGTGGAGGAACAAGAAGAAATTTGTTTAATTTGTAACGATTCTGGAAAAAATGAAATTTGGTACGCCTGTTCCCTCTGTCGTTAATGGGTTCATGCAGCATGCTCAGGACTAACATCCGCAGAAGCGAAGCGCAAAGCATATATTTGCGACTTTTGTGACAATAACTAATATATCTTTCTACCTACTGTTTTTCTTTTATTCAATAATCCTCGGCATCTTACCCACATGCTTTCGTCATCTTACCCATACATGAGGGCAAGATGACGAATTTGTCATAAAATTTTAAACTTACGAAGAAAAAAATTTACAGTGAAGATAGCATGATAAGAAGCAAACTGTTGGGAACTAAAATTATCCTGAATGCTCTAAAATACGAAACAAAGTTTAAGGGCAAAATATGACGAAGAAAATAAAAATATATGCTTACTGTCGTCATCTTGCCCGCCTTTCCCCTATCTCTAACGGTTTTAGAGAAAGAGTACATAATAAGACGAAATGTTTCTTTAAAAAAAGGTACATGTACCTACTTAAAGGTAAACAGGTAAATATAAATGAATTGTCACTACGATAGCAAGTCATGTGTCAATCAAAAATAACTAAATTACAAGATCTACAGTGAGTAAAATTGAAAAGAAATTCAGGGAAAGAGGGTATGTAAAGGAACGTCGACAGCCAGGTCGTCCAAAAATTAGTGAAAACACAAAATTGGTACTGGAGTACAAATAATCCCCGTTGGATGAGACACAACAGCACACGCAAAACCCACAAAAAGTAAATGTTTGGGCAGGGATATTAAATGATTATTAGACCTTTTTTCTTCGATGGAAATCTTATAGGAGACCGGTATTTACAATTTCTTTAAAATGAATTAATTCCCACACTAGCAGCGGATTTTCCAAATCCGAATCAGCCTAATCTACCAGAAGCGTCTATTTGGTTTCAGCAGGATGGTGCTCCACCTCATTTTGCTCGACAAGTACGAGAGTATTTGAATACTGTCAGGGTTCCCACCAAAAAGTCAACAGACCCGGACTTTCCAGGTCTACTGTAAAAATTTTCTGACATCAGATTAGCTCTACAGAAAAAATTATTATACCTACATAAATATATGGAAAATTCTGTAAAAAAATGTATTTAAAAGAAAAAAATAACAATGTTTTTTTGGACTTTTATAGACCCCAACATATTGTAAAAAAATTTTAGTATTTTTTTTTAAAGTAACACAGCTTATGTCAATGTCGTCTATAGTTACAAGTTAAGGCAACATTTTTTAAATTTTTTTATCTGTACTAATTTCAAACTTAGGTTCAAAGTTTTTACATCCTCAAAGTTGTAATCACTAACGTTATCTCTTGTATTTTTTTAAAACTTCGATTTTTCAGGTTTTCAGTTTTAGGTCCATAGTTCCCACTTGCCCCGCTTTGTTTGTTAATGGGGTAAGTAGGGATTAGTCCTCACTTGTCCATTTAAATTTTTTATATTAATAAAATTCAAAGTAAAAAGCTTTAAGAAGTTGAAAAGTGAGATTGTGCGTAATCTGTAAAAACTATAAAGTAAATAAAAACGTAAAAACCGTATTACGTAGTTTTAAAAAAAAGTTATAGAAGAAGAAATCTCTAACATATAAACTTCTTTATTTTTAAGAAATTTTTAAATCTGAAAAAAGCCTGTTGTTGGCGAAGTCGCAATAATCCCATTTGCTCCAGTTGAATTTAACATTACTCAAACGCAATTTATAAGTTGAAAACCCACTTACCCCAGTACCTGGGGCAAGTGCGTTCTATGGGTATATTTTCGTAACAATTTTTTGTTTAAATGAAATTCTTGGGTAAAGTTAAACAAATTTGGTTGTAATTGTAAATATCACTAAGTACCTACTTCCTGTCTAAAGCGCACTTCTGTAACTCGATTTAAAAAAAAGTTATGTGGTTTCAAAGGCGACCTTTTATATTTTTAATCCCCACTTACCACACTTCACCTTATATCTATTTTTTAATAGGCTGCCAAAATAATCGTCTAGACGAATTGTACAATCAATTCAGTCTTTGCCTTTTCAGCGATATCTGTTGTTATGCGTCGCATCTGTTTCAAAACAACACAGAACAAAAAAAGGAATTAAAGTATTGTGGAAAAATTTATTTTTTCCAGGTTTATGTATTACATTCCCTGACTTTCTATGACTTCCCTGACTACTTTTCAAATTCCCTGACTTTCCAGGTTTTCCAGAAAAGTGGGAACCTTGACTGTATTTTCCGAACGCTGGATAGGTAGAAGAGGACCCATAGAATGGCCTGCAAGATCTCCCGATCTTACACCAATGGATTTCTTTCTTTGGGGTTATTTAAAATCAAAAGTGTATAAGGATAAACCACAAAATTTAAAATTAGATATGAAATTAGCCAAATTAATGAAAATACTGTAAATAATGTTTTAGAAGGGTTTTTAGTAGATTGGTATATTGTCAAGAAGTTAATGGTTTGCATTTTCAACATTTAATAAAATAACTTTCGTTTTATGATGTAATTTTTCTCTAAAACCGTTGGAGATAAGGATATGGTATGCTACATGAATTATGCGCGGAATTTGACGTAGAATTCAAAATTCAACTGAAAAAAATATGGTTCTATTTAAAATACCAAAAATGTTTGCTAAATCTACTTTTTGACACACCCTGTATAATTTCTTTTTGAGACAAAAAAATCCGGAAGAAAAAATTATAATTGACGTGTCCGAGCGTTTTTTCAAAGAGTTATTACCTGATTTTTAAATTAATTTGTTCCATATTTTAGCCTATCACTGTACAACCTCCCTGTCTCCGTATAATATATTTCAAACGGCTTTGCGCTATGATTTTTTAGCAATAAACGTCGATTTTACCAAATTACTTTTAAAAAATTTAGTATTGCTTTGCACAGCGTTTATCAAAAACTTACAAACGAACTTAAATAACGGAACTCTTCACGAGGTTATTATTCTTACTATGGGGCGGTTGAAGCAAATCACAGAACTGCATAAGGGCTTCTCGTAACGGTCTCGAAACTTGTGTTGATGTAGTTGTAGTACACTCCACCAGGTATGGATACAAAGCAATTAATTGTTCCCAAGCCTTATTGTCATCTACAATGGAATACACCCTGTATACAAACGCTAAACTGATGAAACTGCTAGCACTTACCTTTCACTGCAGCAGACTTTTTCATGGATATAATTAAAGTGGTCAACGCTTTAAGAACGAATGAGATCTCTGATAAGCGGTATCTGAAACAAAAATGTAAGTAAAATCTCCTGCTGAGCAGTGGCGACTCCTCGAGGGAGGCAAGGGAGGCTAAGCCTCCTCAGTAATTCTTGCCCTCATACACATTTTCTTGGTTTATTACTTAAATAGTAGTTCAAAGAGGAGATTGATTACACGGCCAAGCAGCTTGCACTGAATAGATGGACAGAGTTCGAGATTCGATAAAAAGAGAACCGCAGAACTATTGAGACACAGTCGGAAAGACGTGAGAAATATTACTGCGATTGTTACCGGACATTGCCTCTTCGGTAGACATGCCGAACGTATGCAAATACCCACTAACGACTTCTGCAGAAGTTGCAGAAATGAGGAAGAGGAAAAAAGTCTTCAATTTTCTGTGTGAATGCCCTGGCCTCGCACGAAGAAGGTTCACTGCTCTGGTTGAACCATTTTTCGATAGCCTGGAGGAACCAAGCAACTTACAACTTGGACGACTGGGAAGGTTTCTGAATAGTAGTGGCTGGTTTGAATGAGTTGTTAAAATCCTTCTGCGGTGTACGCCGCACTAACCATCAAAGATCTGATGAAGGTGGGTTCTACGGAACACGTGTGGTATCACAACGGACCTAATAGGACTACGTGAGACTGTTTGGTCTGAACCAAAGATCTGCCACTCTTACCTAACCTAAGTACAGGAAAACAAAACCGTGGCTTTAAAACATATTATTATCGAAAATATTTATGGCTAACTGGATTCGAGGTAAGAAACAAATTGTTTTGCTGGTATTGTTTACTATTCTCTTCCGATAAATCGTCCTGCTGGGGAAAATTAAGATGATAGAAATTTAAGTTAATAGGGAAACAAACTAAACTGCTGGACAATTGCAAGAATGTGCAAGACATGAGACATGAGCAAGAAAAATGTCGCCTAAATTTAACAGTTAATATTTTCTGAACCAGATATGATATCGACCTACGGTTTTGAATTGTTGACAGATTTATCCCTTGGAAAACAATTGTCAATATTGGATTTTCTTTAACTGTCAGAAAATTTTATATACAGGGTGTTAAAGAAGACGATGATTTTTGCTCCAATTTTAAGGGCGTGTAACTTTCACTTTCATATTTTTAAATTTTATCACTCTACGTCAATTGAATCACTAGTTCATAGCAAAGAAAGTAATTTGTCAAATTTTTGATATCTGCTATATTTTAACAAATGCCGATTTTTTTGGAAAACCTTGCTTTATTTCAACTTATTGGTAGCTAGATCTTACTGTGCGTTGTATCGTGCTAACTTTGCGAGTGATTATTATACCTTATGAAAAGCTTGATTATGTTCAGTAGCAATAGTTGTACCTTACTGTTATGATGTACAATGGCGTACTTATAAACACTTATATGTCTATGGTTTATGAGTATCTCACAATTTTTCACGACTGTTTTATATTGGAAAGTACTCGCCCCTAGATTAGGTGATTTTTTCTTAGTTTTTAATTTTTCATATCGCACTACAGGTATATTATACAGTGTGTTTACAAAATTTTAACAAAGATAATTTTTTTAATTTAATTTTTGGAAATTTATTAATTTCTAACTTTCTAACACTATACTTACTCATAAACCATAGACATATAAGTGTTTATAAGTACGCCACTGTACATCATAACATTTAGGTACAACTATTGTTACTGAACATAATCAAGCTTTTTATAAGGTATAATAATCAGTCACAAAGTTTGCACGATACAACGCACAGTGAGATCTAGCTACCACCAATAAGTTAAAATAAAGCAAGGTTTTCTAAAAAAATCGGTATCTCTTAAAATATAGCAGATATCAAAAATTTGACAAATTACTTTCTTTGGCATGAATCAGTGATTGAATTGACGTAGAGTGATAAAATTTAAAAATATTATTGTGAACGTTACACACCATTAAAATTGGAGCAAAAATCATCGTTTTCTTTAACACTCTGTATATAAAATTTTCTGACAGTTAAAGAAAATCCAACATTGACAATTGTTTCCCAAGGGATGAATCTATTAACCATTCAAAACCGTAGGTCGATATCATATCTAGTTCAAAAAATATTAACTGTTAAATTTTGGCGAAATTTTTCTTGCTCGAAAGCAATTGTCCAGCAGTTTATAATAAATGTTATTGATTCCGCACAATTACGTGATATAGAAAATCATAATATTAAGGTTAGTAAAAATCGTAAAATCTTAACAAAATTAATCGATTTTATTTTATATTTGTCGTCTCAGAATAAGAGGGGTAATTTGAAAGAATTATATGTTTCAATAAGAATAAGATACATTACTTAGTTTTTATTCAGAATTTGTTTTTATTTATTTTTTAAAATGGTTTTAAACGAATGATATTATGTTTAATTACGTTAAAATCCTAAAATGTGTAGTAACATCTAAATCTATTTTTTTACCGTTTTGAAAAAGTTGAAATTAAAAATGTGATGGGAAAGACCTAAACTCTAAATTAACTTATAACGCAAATCACAATGTGTGAATCTATACCTACTTTAATTAAAAGAAAAAAATCTCTGGATTGACACCAATATTCATATTTTTCACAAATATAAAAAATGTTTTTTTTTTAATAAAGAGCCTAGGAAAAGTAAAAAAAAAACATTTCCAAAAACTAATTTTAATAATTTTGATGAAATTTCTTAGTAGTTAGGTGAATTTTAAACGACCTTTGGACGTGGCCCCGAAAATGTTTCGCCTGCGGCGCTTTTATGCCTTTTTTTACTAGGTACAATATCATGAAATACATGTAGTCCCGACAGTCTCTTTCTCCAGAAAAAAAATGTCCTACTTACGCTCATTCAGCCCCCCAATCTTATTTTGACTGTGTTAACACAAATAAAAATTACCTGGGCAATGGACATTTTCCACTTAATTTCTCCTCATCGATATACTTCTTCAACACCTCCTCAAACCGATGTAGCAAAGAAGTGACAGCCAACTGTCCAGCTAACCCATTACTTTTTTCATCATTGTTTACCACAAGACTGTTATAATCTCCATCTATGAGTGAAAACTGAAGCAAAGTCTCAAAGCAAGTCTTGGCAAAGTCTTCTCTAAGAGTCAGCTCGACATCACCATCGTTTTTGACGTTTGTAGCTGAGTGAATTGAACCTTTGTTTAAAAGTATCACCACTTGCATTATAAATTCCTTTGGTATATTATGAGAGAATGGAAGCACCTCTGTTCTAAGGAGCTCAATTATTTGACAATCAGTCTGTTCATCTGAGACCATTTCATCTAAACCTTTATCTCCTGGGCTTGGGGCACAACTAGAAAAAAAGGGGAAATGTTTTAGTTTCAAAATTGCTTAAAATAATATTTGAGGGGGTTAGAAGTAAAAGGGTTCAAGTGCACATTTTATAAAAAACGAGTTAAGTACCGGGTGATTCAATAATAAAGGTAGCCGGCTATATCTCGGAAACTACTGGGCATAGAAACTTGGGAAAAAAATGAAAACTAAAATTCCCATGAGTAAATCCTGGAAATAATTTTAAAGTTCCGCATTTTGCTGCAAGAGGGCGTTTTTGACTAGTAAATTTTAAAATTTTACTTATATCCAAAAATTCCACATTAAGGTATACCTTTTGTAACACCGTTAAAAAGCTTGGACAATTCTGCATAAAAATGGTCTCTTGCGTTTTTCTCCTTAGGCACACCGTTCTTAATTAAAATAATTAAATTAAATTAGACGGGCGGAAGCGTTCCTATTAATTGAAGGTGGTCATTTTCAACAATTTTTATAAAACAAAATTTTTAATTATCAATGTTAATAATAATAATAATTAGTCGAGCTAATTTAATTTAAATATTTTAATTAAGAACGGTGTGCCTGAGGAGAAAAACGCAAGAGACCATTTTTATGCAGAATTGACCAGGCTAATCCGAAATAATATTCACATGAAAAAATATCAGCGGCGTACCCCTTTTTTTCTAAAAAATATATAATCGCTTACTTTTAAAAATTATTCTATTGGCGATAACGCTGAAACGAACGGAGATATCGAGCTGCGGTTTTAATATTTTTCTAGCAAATTTCATCAACTTTTCGATTATGGTATCATAATTATGCCGTATGATTTATTTTTTCGGAGTAAAATCAAAAGATGTGTTATTATTACAAATTGCGCCCTCTATTTCTTTTTCAAACAGTTTCTACTTTGCTAAAATCGGATAAGTCGTTTATAAGTTACAGCGATTTAAATGATTACACTTTCAACAGCTTTCCCCCCTCTTATTAAAGTCAGTACGCCAATGAGCATGAGACCAAAATGATGCAGAATTGTCCAAGCTTTTTAACGGTATTACAAAAGATATACCTTAATGTGGAATTTTCGGTGATATGTAAAATTTTAAAATTTACTTTTCAATTACGCCCTCTTGCGGCAAAATGCGGAACTTAAAAATTATTTCCAGGATTTTCTCATGGCCACTTTAGTTATAATTTTATTTCCCGAGTTTCTATTCCCAGTAGTTTCCGAGATATAGCCGGCTACGGGATTTTTTTTTGCTATTTTTGCCTTGAAAGTTGTCAAAACACGATGTCGTAGTTTGTTAAAAAAAAAATTAATCTCAAAATTTTATTTAAGATACAACTGTCAAATTTTGACAGGTAAACGTCAAATATTTTTTCATCATTTTCTTATTCACCATAAATAAAATTAAGTTCCAAAACATTTTTCGTTCATAATAAAAGAATTTTATTTGACAGGTGTCAATTTTTTCCCAATGACAGATAAAAAATTTTAGGTTAAATTTCATACTAAAAAGATTCCGAAGACGGTTGGGTGGTTTTTAACAAAATTAAAAGATCGTAGGACCCAACTATTTTTGTAACCTGCACTTAAACCATTTTACCAAAAAAAAAAAGTAAGTGTTAATTTGGGTTCAAGTACATTTTTGCAAAATAAACAATATCTAAAAAAGGTTTACAAAATATTGATTTTTCAATAATATTTCAGAAATATAAATTAACTGATTCACTAAAAATATTTTTATATATTTTTGTATACAGGGTGTTTTTTAATTAAGTGCCGATACTTAAGGTTGTGAATCCTTGGGTGATTTTAAGAAGAAAAGTTAATATTAACATATATCCTAAAGCTCTTTATTTATGAGCTACAGGGTGTTAACATTTTTTAATAAATATAACTTTTTTATCATAATTATTATATCACTCTTAGATATTTTAATGAAATTTTGTACACACCCCTAATCATTAAGGAGCAAATGGTACCCCACTGATTTTTCTAAAAACCAAACTTATATTTAAAATCCTCATTTATTTTGGAACAAATTTGGTCCATAGACTTACTTTCGTATGATGCACCCTTTTTGCATAAAAAAAATAAAAACCAAAAAAACTCTTTTTTTCTTCAGTTCATTGAGACTGCTTTCGATATGTTGTTGAAAAAAATTTAAGAGCTTTAGGACATATATTAATATTAATTTTTCTTCTTAAAATCACCTAAGTATTCACAACCTTAAGTATCGGCACTCAATTAAAAAACACCCTGTATTATTATATTAACTGCAATTTTGAAACACTAATAAACTTTAAAGCTAATTATGTCAGAACAATGAAAAATGCACATAAACCCTTTTACTTCTAACCCCCTAAATTCACATAAGCTTAAAAACAAACTTACTTAGTAGGAAAGAGGAAATCATTCAGTGTCTCAGCTAGCTCATTCCACATCTTTGAGAACTGATTTCCATAAGATCTGGCAACTTTCAGTCCAACTTTAAGCACCGTGATCAAGCTACTTGCAGCTAGTTTCCATACACTGCCAGAAACGCAGTTATATTTCAAGGCTAAAGGTGTATGCAGAGTAGCTATAATTTCCTTAAGTATGTTTCCATTGATAACTTCATTGGTGTCAGCAGTTTTTTCATACAGACTGACCACCATATTAGTTGCTTTTTCCCCAAAGGGAATGTAGTTCATTGTAACCCAGTCAGATACTTTGGTGTGTTTGTTTTCCATTTTTGTGTAGCTGGGCAATGAGCACGTGAACTTAGAGAAAACTAGTAGCAATTTAAATATCTCAGGAATCATTTTGCTGTTGTTTCGTTGTAATGCTTCCTTTTGCAATAGTTCCATGGCATGTAGAACACCATCGTGTAGCGGTGTCAAACTTACATCAGACGACACCGAAATTATGTAAGGAGAAGTTTCACCAAAAACTGGGACACAAACTGCATTGGTTAAAACCACTGCAAGTTGACTCAGATCTTCCAGAGTGAAGTTAGCTTTGATGTGTTGAAATACATTGGGAAATATCTGGACTAAAGCAGTTAAAAAAGTTTGACTTGGAAGGAAGTAGTCTTCGCTATTGTGATTTTCACTGCCTTTCACGGATACCGTTACATCAGTGCCGATTTTCAGCCAAATTCTCCAAGCTACTGCCCATATTTCCTTATCTTCCAAGGCAGTCTTATTATCACCATTTTGGCTCTTACTTAAAAATAGGATTTCCTGGAATGATTTGAGCGCAGCTATGCTGACCTCGTTGTTTTTGCTTAAAGCAGCATTCTCAATGAATTCTAGCAAGATGGACCAAGCTCTAGGAAAATCTCCTAACGCTTGAAGAAGTTGTCTTTTAGCGTTGAAAACTCTGGCTACCCCTGAAAGAGTAAGAACCTGAGTTTCAGCCCACTGCTTTTGAGCAGTATTTCTTGAATGATGAATCAGAATATTGCCACCTGCATCAACTTTCTCACTGCTAGCAGAGTTTGACAGCCTCTTCACTTTATCCAGAAGAGGAAACAAAACCTGCCAAATCATAACTTGCCAGGTAGATTGTTTTAAAAGACCACCATGCGCCGAAATCGTTGAAAATAGCGTTTGTCCAGCAGATTTTCTAACGGCAGGACGACTATCGACACATAACTCTCCTAATCTTGCGTAAAGACACATCCAAAGTTTATCAAAACTGGGCATGTCCAAAGTACCAGGGAAATCTGGTAACACCGTTGTGTCATCGCCCAGGGTCTGGCTTAACTTTCCTTGGTTTTGATGAAAATAATCTGATATATTCCACTAAAAAAAAAGGTATTTATTAAAAAAAAACTGAAGAATAAGTTATGAAAAACCTACCATTAGTCCCACTGAAGTCAAAGATATGTTTAGTTCTTGCGTTTGAGATCCAAATTTAGCAACTGTATCGACACATTGAGGCAAACATCTCCATGGCATTACTGGTAGAAAATCAGTTATTACCAACTGAAGACATTGAAAAGCTATTCTGATTAAATTTTCTCTAAAAAGAGATAAAACCAGGTACTATATTAAACGTAATTAAAAAGTATAGTATTTACCCATGTTGATCATTAACAGCCCCAATAATACCCAAGATCAAAGGCCATCCATGTGACAATGTTTCACCATTACTATGCAAAATTTGTAAGACACACTCCAGCTGTCTTTGCCTAACATCACCATGGGGTACCGAGGATAGTTCATACAAAGGACCTAAGAGCAAAGTTTGAAGTTTTTGGTTCTCTTTCAATGGAATGGCATGCATATGGTGAAGAGCTGCTTTTACTAGGTAAGTTATGGCTTCGACGCCCCACTCGCGCATTCTAATATGGGGATGATGACAGACTTCTAACAGATGGTTTGTTAATGGCCTCCATAATACTTCTATTCGAGACATGTTAACCAAACCTAAGGGAATATATAAATATATATATATAAATAAATATAAATGATGTCAAGTTACCAAAATGTACTGTAATGCATCAATCATAATTTGGCATTGGAAAAAACCTATTTAATAGTAGTTTGTACAACTAGAGTGAATATAATGTCCATATCGCACGGGAAGTAAATTGAGCACGACGTCGTAGGCAGAGTGCTCAAACTTCCAAGCGCAATATGGACAATCCACTCGAGTTGTACAATATATTTTTTCTACGACTCAACTTCCAACCTTCATACTAAGAATTTTCAAAAATTATTTAAATTAGGCATCATAACTTCTATATATCAGAAAATATCCCGATGCACAACATATTTATAATAATAATATTAATATATTATTTATATGAAAAAAAAATAACCAAGGTTAGTAAAAAAATATTCAGTTGGTAAGTATATAGTACATATTATGCATTAAAGCTTGTAGTTATTGTCTAGAATTAAGTGGAAATAAAAATGGGTTTGAAATAACAAAGTGCGTCTATGCGCAAATCTTTAGTTCGGTCGGAAAATAACAATAATTTGGTAGAAATATATTTTGGTATTAATTTTGTTATTATACCTTCCATTTTCGCACCATTTCGTGTACTCTTTCTTGTGTATGCACATACTCTGAGATAAATGTTTTGATTTAAATAAAAAAAGATCAAATTTCATCTGACAGATTTGCATATTTTTGAAGTATATTGTTAACCTAACTTCTTTCAAGTGTCATAAAACGACTCGTAAAATTTACAACATGTAAATTAGGTTTCTTTGTAATTGACCACTGCGATTGGTCAGTTTCATAACCTAACTAGGATGGATATAAAATTTTGCCGCACAGTTAACTGAAATAGCCTACTTTACTCGCTACTTAAGTGTAAAGGAAACAGCAAATTTCCATGTGGGAGTAAAAAAAGTATCTAAAAATTACCTGTTTCTAGTAGTTTTGCTACAGCAAATAAAGACGGCTCTCTATTCGAATAAGCAAGCTCCATAGCTTCTTGCGAGAGCTTGCACAAAGCATTGATCAAATGGTGCAATGCTACATCATCCAAAAATTCACTAGATTCAAACAATCTACTCAACATAGTGGATAAAACCGGCAGATCAGCCATAACAGATGTTGTTATAACAGCATTTGTATCCGATGAGGTTCTACCGGCTTTTAAGCTGCCTCCGGTGGATGGTTTCAGCCCTGGAAATGCCACGGCCGACCAATCAGTATTTTTAATTAACCCAGATATTTTATATTTTAAAACTATTCTAAGATTCCTTTAGTTATAAATAAGTTATGTTCCTTAATGGGTATGATGGTGAGGAAAGTTTATATAAACATATGTCAGCTACAACTTAAAAATGTCATTAAAGACCACCCTGTTATAATAGATCGAATATACCTACATACCTAAAATCCAAACCAAATGCTGTAGAGTAGTCAAAACTAGATGCCAAGAGGTTCCCAGAATACTTCCATGACAATGCGCTAAGCTCAACAACGCCCTCATTGACTGTAGATTCTTAGATGTCAACATCACTGGACCTTGCTGGGTTCCCGCCGGCACTGATGACGTAGGCAATGGTGTACCAACTGCAACAACCTGTTGTCGAAAATCATGTTCACCATATTGCATTAAAATATTTTGGACTTCCCCTACTTGACCCTGTCTAAGATTGACTCCAGAACTGACGGTATTCAGCACAGTTAGGGCGTAGTGAGGAGGCAGAGAAGACTTGCAAATAGCTGTAATAAACGCGTCTCTTGGTGTTTGAAGATCCAAGAGGCCACAAAGAGATGTGTAAGTTTGCATAGCCTTCAAAACATTTTCTGTTATTGACTCATCTGTGCTAGAATCTACAAGAGGACTCAACGCAGCTAAGAGTCCACACCAACTAGAATTGATCAACTGACTATTCAGCTCCTTGGAGTTTACTTTCTTTAAAGGTTCTTCTGTAGAGTCTGGTTGTTTTTGAGGACTTATGGTGATTTGGAGTGATCTGATAATTTCCATAAGGCAAGCATAGGCTACCGATATTCCATAACCATCTGGAACAACCGGAGGCTCTACTTTATCAAGCATTTCCAGGCTGGAAAATAGGCATGTTAAAATGGCTTCTACAAAATTAAAAGAATGACTTACTAAGTGGACTTGGCTTGTCCAGTGGGAAATGTAGCAACAAGGGGAAGCCAAACGCCCCTTAAAAGGAAACCAGGTTGGGGAGATATACCTGGACCAGTTGGTGGTCCCCCAAGGAACACTGATGGTTGGGCTTGATTTACTGGTACTGTAAATTAAAAAAGTATTGGAACACACATATTATTTATATATTTTGATAATTAAAAAAAATATACTTACAGCCGGAACCCATATGTAACTGCTGACTAACAAAGAGTGACTGTACATAAGCACCTAAGGAGTTCACTATATCCTGAAAAATACTGGTAGTATGTTTGTTAAGATCATAGCACTCGCAAAATGAAACCAACAATTCAGGCTGTATAGTCATTCGATGTAAAACTTCAAGAGCTAAAGATCTTTGCCAAGTGGGCTTGTCGGGATCTAAGAATTTTACTATTAGGGAGAGAAATATTTCACATTCGGTAACCTAAAAGAATTAAGAATTAGTTTTGGGAAGAATACTAGGAATATAAAGTAATTTTAAAGTACTTTTACTATTCAAATGCCATGAAAAAGTATGCAGAAATTCCTGAAACTTACCAATAAACTATGATATTTTTGTATAAGAATAGAAACCACCCGTAAAAGTCTCATGCTTATTGGAAAATAAGGCTTTTCAAATGAAGTAGCTTGTTGTACACTGCTAGGTACATTACTTCTATATTTTATGTTTGGCGAGAACAGCTTTATTACTAATGCACATACACGTTCTTTTAGTAAAAAGCTAAATTCTGGAAACTGAAAAAAAGAAAAAGAAATTTAATATATAACTTTTGAATCAATTTTTTTTTTGTAAAACTCTTTTTTTTTTAATTACCTACTTAATAACAAACAAGCACAAAATGTTAAATTTACTATGGCTTAAGGACACTGTTTAATTGGGTAATTAATAAAGAACAGTAATAAAAAACTTGTTTATAATAACTCACCTTATAAAATACAGCATAAAACTGTGTAAGGACAGATTCCAACAAAGCCAGCCCAAATGTTCTTGTCATTTCAGTCATTCCTATAAGCCAATAAGGTTGATCAGCATTCACTAACTGCACTAAATCTTGAAATAAGAGATATGCGTCCCCCGCACATGGAGGTAAACCTTTTGGTGGGCTTCCATTGGGTGCTTTTAATTCTTCAAAGTTAACAGGAGGTTTCTGAGGTCTGTTCTCTACTTTAGACAGTTGTTCTTCCTCTGCTACCACTCTTTCGAAAACAAGATAAACTAGTTGGCGTACCGTAGCCCCTGCTGTATTAATGGTGGTAGAGTTTTTGGCAAAGTGTAGACGAAAACATAATACGAGTGTCTAGAAATGTAAATTTTTTGAATAAGTAATAATTTTTACTTAATATAAAAAAAGCTTACTCTGGCCAGTGTTTCGCCGTGAACAACTGTGTTTGTGGTAAGGAGTAAAAGAACGGATTGTAAAATCCGGACTTCTTCGATGCCCGATTCCATAAGTGACCACAAAGCATCTGTAACATACACTGCTCCCTTTTGATCAATAAGCTGATTTGTAATCAACTTTTGCATTACTTGCAAACAGATCTGAAAGGTCAGTAATATGGTTCATATTTTTTACTACCTAATAGATACCAATGAGGTAGAAGAAAATCAATTTTTAAGCCTTGGAAATCAGCTTAAGTGTTAAGAGAGAATAAAAAAATTGCTTATTTTTACTTAACTACTCATAATTAATCAGCCTAATAAATCATTTTTGTTTATTGCTTAATTTTGATAACTGGGTACTTATATGATTTATGGCATTCCAAACCCTATTACCCTATCTTGAACTGAACAAAGTTGTCGAGGTACAAATTTAAAATTTTTTCACTGATACTACTTAACTTTTTAAATGTATTCATGGTTATTGGTTTTATGGGTATTGTAACGTATTAAATGCCTAAGAATTTAAATTCAACACATCAATTGCTTACAATTCATCTATTTGTTTTAGCAGTTAGATTAGGTTGTCAAATCTCTGGACCTCTAATGCTTCAAAAGTCTTAACGTAAACAGCCTGGTAAAAACTGTACTACACAGTATTATTGAACAGAACAAATTCTAACGAAATTGAATCTTTGTCTAAAATTACTGACTTTTGCAATATAACTAAGAGCTTACCTTTATAAGTTTCACATCTTTCGTTTCACAACCTTGTGAGATTGGGTAAATTATTTGGTTTACAAGATAGTAAACGTTTGGTTGAGATGAGCTCGCACTCTTTAATTTTCCCATTGCTTCCTCACATGCCTACAAAATATTTTTTAAGTACAAGAGCATAAAGGGCGCTAATAGACTATTTACCTCTTTCACTTGTGGGTATTTCTTCTTCGATTCAGAGGCCAGGTTTTTAAAATCGATCTGCAGACTATCAATTAAGGACTGAGTCAATTCGGCATTGTTGATTCCTCCCTCAAATGCCATTATTTTTTGAATAAATTAATTATTTTGAATGTTAAAAACACGTATTGATAAAAATATTGAGGTGAGCTGGCACCTGTCAAATTGTCAAATAAAACAAATATATTGCCGTTTTCCACGTAAAAACAACATAACACTGCTTTGTTAAACAATATTTAGGCTGTCTATTTAGCAAAAATTAACCACGTTTACTTATTTAAAACAGTCATGTTTTGAAAAATCGGCTTTTAAGTTGAAAAACTCATTAGGTATATTAAAATACAACACTGAAGTTAGCCGTATTTGTTAACCTCAAATTTGACTGAAAAGTCACAATCCATTCAGCACGGTACACACTACCTGGTGTAAAAGCTGCGTCAATGCTCTATGCTCTAAATATAGATAGGTATAGCTTTTAATATTAAGGGCGCATTACCGAAAATCTGCAACTTATCTTGCAGCTGCAAGTTGTTTAGAATGTTACCTATTCTCTTTTTAAATTGTTTGGCGTCTATTAAATTTAATTTGTTGATCTACAGGAATTCTGAAATCTCACCTTTAATAATAATAGTATTTTATTTTAATTGTATTAGTATCCCCTTATTTATTCTAATAATAAAAGGCTTTGAGTATAATTTTCGTAGTTGTTTTATATTTCATATACTTATTTTCCTTGTTTCAAAAGGGTTGTTGTAAGGTAATATAATAATGTGGTAAATATTTTATCAATTTTCCAATGCCACTCCCAAGTTTTTGTTTGATTTTATAAAATAGCGCTATCTCTTAAAACATCGTTGTTTTGTATATTGATTAATGGCCAGTTTTTACCCCTAAAATGAAGTAATCTTTAAAACGACGCGCAGTGTGAACACGGCCTTAACCTAGAGGTTCGGCGTTAACCTGGGAGAGGCCGCTAGCATCTCTACGTTTGTACTTCCCGAATTCTGTGCTTCCCACTATCAAACGTCTAGGTACAGACCCCTGCTGGCGATTTAAAATTTTTGTGCGTGCGTAATAGATAATAATTATATTAGTGATAGTGACGGCTTCTCAGAGAAGGCCTCGTCCTCATTGGTTAGTAAGCGAAAACTCTGATTAAATTTAGCCTCATCGGCCGGCTAAATTTTGACATGGGTATATAACTTTTTTAATTACAAGAATTACAAAAAACTAAACAAAATTTTTAATTTGTGTTTTCACCAATGGAAAGTTGGTTTCTTTGTGGGTGTAAGAGAGTTGTTTTCATGCAGAAAAAAAAATCGAGGAAAAAGATAACTTTCTCAATACCTATCTCTTCTCTAAGAGAACGCAATGTTTTTAATATACATATAGATATAATTTCGCATGGAGCTGGTTACTTTAGAAATATTGTTTGGATCCACTTAAGTGAATCAGCTGCTCCACCAACTGCCCCCCCCCCCCCCTCTGGGGTGCCCCTGAGGCAGCAATTGACATTATTATTTTTTTTTAATTCAGGGAATATTGATTGGCACAGGTTCATACTAATTTCACATTCTCTAAAGGCCATATTGATAAAATTTGGAAAAATAAGTTTATTTATTACTATTACAAACGGTCTTTTCCCTTCTTACGAGAAAAGTAAAAACATGGCGTTTTACAGCTCCGTAACTAATGATACTTAAAACTAATACTTACCAGGGTTGTTTAGCCATAAAACATACAAAGTTGTATTGGAAATGTACAATTTAGAGGCACTTTATATTATTAATCACTGAATGATTCGTATTGGACAATATAGTAAGTATATAAGGAAATGACACAATAAAAGTTTATTTTGTATCTATTTTATATGAAATTACTTTATATACCATAAACTAAGTAAACCTAGAAATCCGACCTAAATGGGTTAGAGTGTGGCTCAAGGGCCGCGACGTAAATGCAGAGAAGCGAAGTGATATTAGACGAGTATTCGCGTTCGCTAAATGTTTATTACAGGCAGTAAAAGGCGATGAAAATATGTATTCCAGAGTGGAAACTTTTTGAGAGATATGATGACATGAATCCCAACGAATCATGTGGTCTGTTTGAGTGGGCTTTCTATAGATGCTAAAATTAAATAAACTATTTTCTCGATGTAAAGTGAGATCTAAAAAATTTTGTTCATTATTATCATCAATTCTCACGAAAAAAGGTTTTTTCGACGTAGAGAAGCATATTCTTTACCAAATAGCTTTAAAAAATGGTTTCCGTTTCCATATTGTTAATAACATATTTCATAAGAGACTTCTCAAATCTTTATATTGACAATGCTTACACCAAATTTGTACGTAAAGAAAATCTTCATTTTAAACGTTTCATTTCTCTTCCCTTTCTCGGAAAAATATCTACAAGATCTTTGAAAAAAACTAAATAAAAACAATTTTGTTCGCTATAGATCAGTAGGAACCGTTTCTGATTTTTTTTTAACTCAAAAGTTACCACACCCGTGGATAAATGCTGGGTTTATTTGCTATCTTGTGATTCCTGTCCAGCCGAATACATAGGACAAACAGGTCGTTTTTTCAATAAAAGAATAAAGGAGCACCTTAAATTGAAGAGACTACAACGTAACAATAAATATCCCTTTAATCTTAAAACATCCAACCATTCTTTTGAAATAGATGCAAATATTAAAGTGTTACACCACCTTAACAAGATGTGTTGGAAAATATAGACATTCATTGTATCCCAATCCCGCTCTCCATAAAATTTCAATGAATAGGGTAGTTTTTCATATAATAATTATGTTAGTGCTCTCCAATTTTTTAAAAATTAAAAACAATTTCATTTACATTAGATTTAATGTAAGTCATCCTTGTTCTTTACATTATTATTTTCGAGGACTACGGCATCCTTTTTTTGTTTCGATGTTCGATATTTTTTGCGCTAAACCATTTTACTAAAATATGACTCATTTTCCAGTCATTTGTACCTCTGACGACATGATGTTGTGTTTTAATTGTTTTCTGTCTGATATTTTTTAAAAATGTAACATATATCAGTGTGTTTTGTATTATATTAATTAATTTTAATTGACCAAAGTGCGCCGTACGTTGTCTTTGTGTTTTTGGACCTTATTGCCTGTAAGTTTTAATTTGTTTTAATATTGTATAACATATACCTTGTTCCTAACAGCATGTCCTGGTGATGGCCTGTTTGGCCACATAGGCACTAGTTTTTATATAATAAATTTAGGAATATAGGACTTTCTTTCCAAACCCCTAATTTACAATGTCCCTTTTGGAGAGTAATTACGAATTCGTTATCTAAGTCATGGCATTGCGCAATAGCCGAACAGTTTTCTCAACAACAGTAACTCACCCCCACTATACCATCTAATTTCTAAATTGAATTATTTAAATACTTTTTTTTACTCTTTCTTAATTTGTATTTTTTAACTTGTAATTGTATAAAAAAAGATGAGGGGGGGGGGGGGGTAAACACCTTTATACTGAAGTATTTTATTTTTAAGCGCCAGTGTCGCTCTGTTTTCGTAACTCTTTTGAAGCGTAGGTATAGTTAAGTGGAACCAAACGCGCTAAATTTTCCCATGTTAAGTTGCGATTTTCTTGAGAAACGACGTACGACAAATAAACTAAACAAATTATTGATTTCTTTTTTGCCAATGGAAAGGTGGTGTCTAGTATGTGGGTGCGAGAAAGTTATTTTCATGTAGAAAAAAATCGAGGAAAAAGATTTATAAGCCAATGAAAAACCCTAAAAAAAAATTACTAAAATAATTCATTGTACCGGGTGATTCATTAAGGGTGACTACGGCCATATCTCGGAAACTACTGGGCATAGAAATTCAGGAAGAAAAAATTATAACTAAAGAGAAAATCCTGGGGATAATTTTTAAGTTCCGCATTTTGACGCAAGAGGGCGTGACTGAAAAGTAAATTTTAAAATTTTACATATCACCGAAAATTCCAAATTAAGGTATATCTTTGATAGCACCATTAAAAAGCTTGGACAATAGCTCTACTATTTATTATTTTTATTAACATTGATAATGAAAAATTTTGTTTTATAAAAATTGTTGGAAATGACCACCCCGCCCGTCTAATTTAATTTATTTATTTTAATTAAGAACGGTGTGCCTGAGGAGAAAAACGCAAGAGAACATTTTTATTAAATAATTGAAAAGTAAATTATAAAATTTTACATATCTCCGAAAATTCCACATTAAGGTATATCTTTAATAACACCATTAAAAGCTTGGACAATTATGCATCATTTTGGTCTTATGCTCATTGGCGTACGGACTTTAATAAGAGGGGGGAAGCTCTTAAAGGTGTAATCAGTTAAATCGCTGTAACTTATAAACGACTTATCCGATTTTAGCAAACTAAAGACTGTTTGGAAGAGAAATGTATGGAACTTTTACCAATCGTATTTAGTTGTCCATAATAGTTCTCAAAAAAAATGCTAGAGTTCGCAATTTGTAATAATATCACATTTTTTGATTTTACTCCGGAAAAAATAAATCATACGGTATAATTATGATACCATAATCGAAGAGTAGATAAAATTTGCTAGAAAAAATATTAAAACTGCAGCTTGATATCTCCGTTCGTTTCAGCGTTATCGCGAATAGAATAATTTTTAAAATTTTAAATATTGAATATTTTTTAGAAAAAAAGTGGGACGCCAATGATATTTTTCCATGTGGATATTATTTCGGATTAGCCTGGTCAATTCTGCATAAAAATGGTCTCTTGCGTTTTTCTCCTCAGGCACACCGTTCTTTATTAAAATAAGTAAATGAAATTAGCTCTACTATTTATTATTTTTATTAACATTGATAATGAAAAATTTTGTTTTATAAAAATTGTTGGAAATGACCACCCCGCCCGTCTAATTTAATTTAATTATTTTAATTAAGAACGGTGTGCCTGAGGAGAAAAACGCAAGAGAACATTTTTATGCAGAATTGACCAGGCTAATCCGAAATAATATCCACATGGAAAAATATCAGTGGCGTCCCACTTTTTTTCTAAAAAATATTCTTTATTTAAAATTTTAAAAATTATTCTATTCGCGATAACGCTGAAACGAACGATGATATCGAGCTGCGGTTTTAATATTTTTTCTAGCAAATATCATCTACTATTCGATAAAATCGATAATTATACCGTATAATTTATTTTTTCGGAGTAAAATCAAAAAATGTGTTATTATTACAAATTGCGCCGTCTAGCATTTTTTTTTTGAGAACTATTATGGACAACTAAATACGATTGGTTAAAGTGCATACATTTCTCCTCCAAACAGTCTTTAGTTTGCTAAAATCGGATAACGTTTATAAGTTACAGCGATTTAACTGATTACACTTTCAACAGCTTTCCCCCCTCTTATTAAAGTCGGCAAGCCAATGAGCATAAGACCAAAATGATGCATAATTGTCCAAGCTTTTTAATGGTGTTATCAAAGATATGCCTTAATGTGGAATTTTCGGAGATATGTAAATTTTTATAATTTACGTTTCAATTGCGCCCTTTTGCGGCAAAATGCGTAACTTAAAAATTATTTCCAGGAGTTGGAAATTGCGCCGCAGGCGAAACAATTTTCGGGTGCCATGCCAAAAAAACCTTTCTTGGACCATAAAAAAAATTTTAAATTAGGAAAATATAGATATAATGTTTTTATAGAAACTTGTAGGGAGTTCTAATACACTAATATTAATAATTTAAAACTTTATAAAATAAGCATAACTGAGTAAAAGAATATTAAAAATAAGGTTTATTTTTTATTTATTAAAAACCAAAAAAATATATTAACTATAATCGATAATTATTAGAAGCCATAGTCATGTAAAGATTATATCTACATGCAAACAGCAATAAAACTTTTTAAAATAATAAATAAAATCAGTCGCGCGCCGCGGGTTTATTTAAAAGTTTTAAAATTTGCGTGAATATCAGTTTGTCTTGCAAGCATTTTGTATAATATGTAAGATGATGTGTTATTTCATCTGGTGCGTTATTGATATAGGGTTGCCGCAATTTCGTTTCCCAAATATATCTTAAATCTTCTGGTTTTTTGGATTTCGGGTAAGCCCCCCCCCCCCCTCCCCCTGGCTACCAAAACCCAACCCAACCCTCCTTCTACCAAAGTTGATAATAAAAAAGTTGAAATAATATTAAGTTAAAAAAAACAAAATTGTAAGAACATGCACAGTTGATTTAATATAATATAATTTTACAACTTATTTGTAATGTAATGAAATAAATACATACATACAGGGCAGGATGCTAATATTATCTACTAATAAGTTTACATTAAAGTTTGCTTTTCTAGCCATTTTTAATGCAAATATCTTAACAATGTTATTTGTCATAGCAAGTTTTAACACAGTTTAAAAGGATGTTCGATGCCAAATTGTTAATTTCAGTCCACTGAGCGATATAAATCGGGTTTACGTAGTCTCGAAGAAAACAATGAGTAAATTTATTGGTCGGAACAGGGGCAATAAATGTTAGCGAAGAAAATATGAGCGCAATCTCCTTATATAAAGTAAGACTACGGCCAAATAACTTAAATCCGGATAGCGACTAAACCTGCATCCACCGGAAACTAGAAGTGAAGACTGGAGGAAGTCGGAAGTTCTTCCAACTAGTCATTCCAAGAATAATCACTTCTCTTGATTGCTTGTATTAGCTTTCGTCCGTAATAAATGTGCTACGGATTTGTTCTCTAATAACGATTATTGCCTGATCTTTATTCATTTTACGTTAGGTCTTTTGTCTGATCCTCCATGTCACGTCGATAATGTCTTTAGTTTGATACGCTTGACCCTTGACAAAAGCCATTATTTTTGTTATACAGATTATAAGAGCTTTTCAAGTTCGAAAAAGTATCTTTCTGCATACGTGTACATTGTTCAGGACAGTGGCGTAGCCAGAAATTCTGTTTGGGGGGGGGGGGGGGCAAAAAGATTTGCAACCTAGTAACTATGTTTGGTTGCCACGCCTAAAAATCTCTTTTTTAGACGTTAAAAAAAATCAAAATAAAAAATATATATTTTTATAGAAACTTGTAGGAAGTTATACTAATACACTAATTAATACATATAAATTATTTAAAACTTATAAAAAAAACCTTATGAAATAAGAATAACTGGCACACGCAAGCCCGATCATTTACGGTTACTTTTCCTTTCCCCCGGTCCAAATTGGGCTTCTATAAAAAAGGTGCTCCTGCGCCGTGATCTTCCCGGGTAATACTTTCCAATCAAAAGTTACTATTTATAAAAAAAATCACCCTTTCCCCCGGAAACTTCAGCTCTGAACCTAATCCCTTGATTTTAGGTGCACACCCATCTTTTTAGAGTGAGCCAGTGCCCCCTTGCCCCCCCCTCCCCTGCTGTCGCCGCCATTGAGAAACACCTACTTTACAACTATAGATAATGATTAAAACTGAAACACTTGTATTCGAACCATAGACGTACCCATTTATTTATACAAATCTAAATTAAAAATACAAAATAAAAAGTTGTACTCATTACCCAAAATCCTTGTGAAAATACCTTATGATGCCGTGCAAACCCCTATTTTAAAATCGAATATTGATATATTGAACGTTGTCCGCTGCGAGACAGTGTTCCGTAGGTAAGTTGCATATTAATTTAATAAAACCAGAGTAACACCGCAATGGCTTAAAACTCGCAAAAATTTCCGATCGTTCACAGCAGTTTTGAGAATTCTTAAGCTGCTTGTCCTTGCCCGCCCAGTCAGACGCTTTGCTATTGCTATTTCAACTCCAACGTTGCAGCTTTAGATATAAGATTATTGTTATTTGACGTAAAAAAAGTTGACATTATCATTTCTGTTATTTGAGCTTGTTGTCTCTCGTCGGGCATATTCTTCGTTCGGAAGGAACAGATAAATATTGATTATTTTATTAATACACTGATGCAGAGTCTTTTGCTGCGAAAAATAAGCAGTACGAAGAAATATGGTTTTCTTAAGTCCTGCTCTGTTTGAGAATCCTTTCGGAAGTTCTTCCAGTAGAACAAATTTACGATTTATCATTAATACTATACAAAAGAGTAAGAGTTATGAGGAAATATGGGTAATAAAGCAATAAGTATATTATTGTCTTCTAGTTTTCTTAAGGACAAAAGAGTTAAAGTTAGAATATTCTTAAGTAATAATTGTAATAATAAAGTCAGCACAGCAGTAATAATTTTTTCCAACCCATGACACAGGCTCTTTTTCTTCTTATAATTGGTTATTAAAAGGGGTGCCCAGCAAAAGCAAATTTACACAATAAAATTTTAATTTTTTTTATTCCAAACTTAAGCATTTCTTTATGTGTATGTAAACAAGAGAGATTTATGAATGGTAAAGTAGTAGAGATTAGTGTCCATGTCCATATAAGTAAAATAGAAAGAAAGTTTTTATCAACAGGCTGACAAAGTAGTTCTTCTTTCTTTTGCATTAAAATATACACAGGGACGCCAAAGGTAATGGGTTCCCTGGGGCACAGGTAGACAATGACAGGCTATTTCGTCCTTGTTATAACTCATCAGAAAGCCATAACCTGTAAGCAATTCCCAATACAGGCAAAATATGCTTTCAAGATATTATTAAGAATAAATATATAATGAAAATCCAGTATCGCCATCTGTAGGACACCTTGCAGAAGAAAGCCATCAAACGTGAAAACTAGAAATAACAATAAACCAAGTACGGTAGACCAACACATCCAGTATAGGAAACGTTTTCGCGCATCCCTACACTTTTTTTACGGGTTTGTAGATTCAAATAGAGATCGCGCTGCAGTAGCCCTCTGGGGTGCCGCACCAATCGGTAATACAATGCCGTGTAAAAAGATAAAGTAGTAGAGTTTAGTGTCCGTATAAGTGAAGTAGAATGGAAGTTTTTAGCTGCAGGCGAACAAAGTGTGTGTCCCAGGGAACCCATTACCTTTGGCGTCCCTGTGTACACTTTAATCCAAAAGATAGATGCACTACTTTATCAGCCTGTCGCTAAAAACTTTATTTTTATTATAAAAGGGTATTTTAGTAAAACATTTTACTTTTAAAAGCTAACCAATTGTATAATAATTACAATAATATTTAATCTCTTTGTTAAATGTCTCCATTTTGAAGTAGCATAATAAAAAAAGATAAAATAAATTTTTATTTAAAATATTTTAAAGTCCTATCAGACACATGCAGCTGAATTATAAAACTGAAAAATAGTTTCGCATGCAAAATAAATGTGTTATTGACTAGATTTAATTAATTAGTTTTGCAGCTCTGCTAATAAAATTAACATTATAAACGATGCACGTGTTTAAATTTATCATTTATTTGCCCGTGTCGTGGAGTAATTCATTTAATTCGTTTATATTTTTGTTGTGAATAAATTTAAAGAATTGTGGCGACTGGAAAGGAGACATTTCGACTCTGATTAAGAGCCAAAGCTAATGATGCTTTCACCTTTTCTTTTTTTTTACGAATATTTCGTTCCTTTTTTTATTTTATCCAAGTTTTTAAAATGTTTATCATTGATTGATAAATTAATAAAACAAAAAAAACATTGACCTGATCGAGTGGCGTAGCTAGAAAATATGATCGGGACGGGGGGGCTCAATGGGCGTACCTAAGTAGGACATATTTTCTATATCATGATATTGTACCTAGTGAAGAAGGTGTAAAAGCGCCGCAGGCGAAAAACTTTCGGGGCCACGCCCAAAGTTGGTTTAAAATTCATCTAACAACTACTACTAAATTTGTTTTTGTAAATGTTTTTTTAAATTTTTTTTTTGATATTCCCTAGCTGGATCTTTATTAAAAAAAAAAACATTTTTTATATTTTTTGAAAAATATGAATATTGGTGTCAATCCGAAATTTTAACATAAAACATATGTATCACTCTAACCAGCGTTTTTCATGATTAAAAATAAAGTAAATATCGCTCACGACGCCAAAATTGATGATTCTTTCAGAAATCATGTATTTTAGGAGCGTAGATTAAGAGCAGTTTTTGGTGCAAATGCTTAGGATTTTAAACCTAACTCCTTCTTAAGGGCCGTTTTGTATATTTATAATAAAGCATTCTCGTTTCTTCCCGCCCTATTTTTTTATTATAACTTACCACACTTCTTAATTTTTCTCTTTAAAAATAAATACCTAATTGTTTTTGTTGTAAACTTATTTTATTGCAATCGGTTATATTTTTATTGATTTAAAATAGCTCTGGAAAAGTGAAAACGGAACAGACAAATAATATATAATAGAAAAATACTATAAAATATTATTCTTTTTACTCTTTTTCCTATAAAATTGCATCATAAATCAATAATTAAAACGATATATATACCTTAATCTCTATATAAAACAGGACTTTTAGAAGAAAAAGTTTAAAAACTAAACGTTTCCTACAAGACCTTTGTAATTTAAGCCAAGAATAGGTACATTATTTAAATTAAGAATCCAAGCGTGAGACGAAAAATTATGTTGCAATTAGACTTTTAATACACCACTGATTTACCCATATTTCTGTTGCTGCTTATATTATTTTGTGAATCTAAATTTTCTTAAAGTAGGTATTTAACATAAACAAATCACCCACAGCTTCTTGGGTGTGCCACAGAAAAGTTATAAATCATCTTCGTATTTCTGCATATAACTTTATTAAAAAACACCCTCATAAATATACATCCAAATAATAATAAAGGGCTATCATTGATTTGAATACAAACCGTATAAATCTCTGTATCCGATTGCCTAATATCTTAATGTAAACCTACAAAAAATTCCCTGGCCTTTTTGCAAGAAGAGTCTATATATTTTCTTTATAATAAATGATTCTCCTGGAAACTATCCCTCATTTATAGTTCCCGTTGTGCACTGGCGCACCGGAAAAATTTATGCGACAGACTGAAATACAGACACATACCAAAGATATTTCATAAGTGTTGCGTTGTTTAAAATTTAGTTGAGAGCACTAAAAAAAATTGAAACTGGATAGGCATAAATGAATTAATTATAATTGTTTTGTTATATCTCATCAAACGACATCACAGTGCTGGTTTGTTCGGGTTGATTACTCTTTTTCACTTTTTAAATTTTAAACGTAAAAAGGTAGTGGCGCGCGCCATCATATATTTATGGGGGGTGGGGGTGGGGGGGGGGATATCTTCCAAAAAAAGTCGTCGTCATACACAGGGTGTCCCATAACTTATGGGCCGTAGAGTAACTGGAGATACTAAGATACTAGGCATCAAACTAAGCCGATTATGCCATAAAAGTTTTTTTTTGATAATTAAAATATTAATTTAATTATGTACTATGTTTTTTCATGCTTTGGGATGTTTAAAGGAAAATATGTCAAAAACCGTTAAAGATATTTGAATCAATCAAGTACAACTTTTTGGCTCAGAAAATGCCCTTCTTTAAGAAACTATAATTGAAAAACACCTAATATCACAGGTAAGAAGAAAAATCATAGATATATGAAGCCCAGTGTATGCAACTAGCGCCCTCTAGTTTGAAACTTAAAAATTTCTACAAATCCTTATTTCTTGCTCATAAAAACATAATATTGCCAACTTTCAATTCGATTCATTAAACCGTTTTAAAATGATAGCTTATTTTCGAGAATAAACACCCTGTATCTCTAGAACGAGTAACAATCCGAAAAAACTTATATGACAATCGGCTTAGTTTGATGTCTAGTAACTCCAGTTACTCTACTGCCCATAAGTTATGGGACACCCTGTTAAAGGGTGTATACTTGAACACCATTTAAATAATCCTGAGAATAGATATTATGATAGTGATAGTCTGTTGTACCGGGTGATTCATTAAGGGTGACGAGCGGTCATATCTCGGAAACTACTGGGCATAGAAATTCAGGAAAAAAAATATAAGTAAAGTAGCCATGGGGAAATCCTGGAAATAATTTTTAAATTCCGCATTTTGCCGCAAGAGGGCGTAATTGAAGAGTAAATTTTAAAATTTTACATATCTCCGAAAATTCTACATTAAGGTATATCTTTGGTAACACCATTAAAAAGCTTGGACAATTATGCATCATTTTGGTCTTATGCTCATTGGCGTACCGACTTTAATAAGAGGTTGAATGTGTAATCATTTTAATCGCTGTAACTTATAAACGACTTATCCGATTTTAGCAAACTAAAGACTGTTTGGAAGAGAAATGTATGCACTTTTACCAATCGTATTAAGTTGTCCATAATAGTTCTAAAAAAAAATGCTAGAGGGCGCAATTCGTAATAATAACAGATTTTTTGATTTTACTCCGAAAAAATAAATCATACGGTATAATTATAATACCATTATCGAAAAGTAGATGGAATTTGCTAGAAAAAATATTAAAACCGCAGCTCGATATCTCCGTTCGTTTCAGCGTTATCGCCAATAGAATAATTTTTAAAATTAAACGATTATATATTTTTTAGAAAAAAAGTGGGACGCCACTGATATTTTTCCATGTGGGTATTATTTCTGATTAGCCTGGTCAATTCTGCATAAAAATGGTCTTCTGCGTTTTTCTCCTCAGGCACACCGTTATTAATTAAAATAATTAAATTAAATTAGACAGGCGGAAGTGAAGGTGGTCATTTTCAACAATTTTTATAGAAGAAAATTTTTCATTATCAATGTTAATAATGATAATATTAAATAGTAGAGCTAATTTAATTTAATTATTTTAATTAAGAACGGTGTGCCTGAGGAGAAAAACGCATGAATTTCTATGCCCAGTAGTTTCCGAGATATAGCCGCTCATCACTCTTAATGAATCACCCGGTACATGAGGAAAATTAAATTTAAAAAAAAACCTACACATTTGCTATAAAGTAATGCCATTTGTTTGTGAATAAAGTCAATACGTCAGTGGATTATGATAACAATGATTTGCAGGAACATTTTTTGATTACTAAGGCATCTATTAGCGTCAGCAGGATAAATTAGGGTAAAGCGTTCGTCGTGGTCAATAATAAACGACATTAGTGGTTTCCGAAAGACCATCTGTTACTTGAAACGATTAATTTATAGTTTTATATATAACAAAACGGCAAAATAGATGGATGTTCAATATGGTTTCCAGCAGACCACTGGTCTTATTAATTAGTAATCGCACGTGAAGCAGTATCCAGTAATTAATGTCAATTAATTCCAGTAATTAGGTAAAACATTGCAACCCTATTAGGGTGACATCGCTACATGCTATTATTTACGACCGTAAACCAACCTGCAATATTAGATATTATATTGTCATTGGCAGCTGGAGCTATAGAAACAGATTATTCTATATCTTTCTGAAGCTGGAAAGTCTTAATAGTTTAATAAAAATTAAAATTTGTTGTAGAAGTGGGAGAAGGTGCGTCCTGAAGACTGCCAGTCGTCTCCTATACCACTAAAAGTATTAACTTTTCAATGGCCACATGCTAGAGGCATACATTATATAGGGTGATTCCTAAGTTGATACTTCTTTTTTAGCTGCGTATAGAAGGCATTAAAATAAACAACATTTTCAAATACCTTTTTTCAAAAAACTCAAAAATAAGGTACTTACATTCATTTATTACACTAGGTACTTAACTTGCCCGTTGAATAACATTGAGAAAACTTCTCGGTGTAGGATGAGCCCGCCAGGGAAAGCGTTCTGCGTATAATCTCGAAGGAACATAGGCACTTTTAGGACACTTAGAGTAAATTAAAACCATATTTATTAGTTTATTGTTTGTAAATTTTACCATTTTCACGTATCACACACACAGCGTATTGCTCAAGACTACCTGTATGACTAATACTAATAAGGGATAAGAAAAACAACAGAAACCATTATAGCGGTCTATGTTTTTATAACCAGGCCCGCACTTAGATTTTTTTCTTTTTTATCTCGCCTATTTTTGAGTTTTTTGAAAAAAGGTATTTGAAAAAGTTGTTTATTTTAATGCCTTCTATACGCAACTAAAAAAGAAGTATCAACTTAGGAATCACCCTGCATATACATTGCTAAGTTTTAAAAATATAAACATTAGCACATTACTTAGATAACTTCAAATTATATTGACTACATCATACATATTTGTATAAAAGTATCTAGTGAAAGTACAGATACAACTGGAGACACGCAAATGTTTTTCTCAGGTTGGGCAAAATATAAAGGGGGACATTTTTAAAATCATAATGCAGGACAAATGTTGATGGTTATTATAACTTATAATATAAAAATAAACATTGGCAAGATACAAGCTAAAATGGAAGTACTTAAAGAAAAACGTATGTTGGCCAAATTAAACAACTTTGTGCAAGGGTAGGAAGGGGGGACGATTGTCTCCATTGCTGAATCTACCACTGCAGAAATGCTAAAATAAAAATTAACCTGTTCTTTCTCCTAACTGAATGTCATGTGCGTGAAAATTATGGCTATACTTATATTCTATTTTGTATATACTCTCTTTATCAGGTTTCCTTTTGCCCAGGGAGGGGGTATTGTCTCCATTGCTGTCCCCCCTGGATCTACCACTGCATTAATAGTAAAATAAAAATTAAACCGCTCTTTGTCCTAATTGAGCGTTATGTCCATGAAAATTATCGCTACATATTTTATGTGTATATACTCTCATTATATACTATATGGAACTAGTAACTATAGAACAATTGATCTATCAAGATGTGTAGAATTGCTGATGTTACCCTAAAGGCACGTGACACGTGTATTATTAAAGGTGTCGTATCACGTAAACCACGAACACCTCCATAGATTGTTTTAGCTTATAGATTATATCCTATAGAGTAAAATAATAGACAGTGTTTGTGCTTCGGACATGTCTCTAATGGCTGATGCTCTCAAGGCAATTATTATTCTGGAGTTAACATTTCATGTTGCAGAGCTTTGGCTAAATATCACATAAAGAAAAAAATTATTGCTTTTAATTTTTTGAATTAAAATCCTACAGTACAGGGTGTTTAATAATTGAATGCTAATTTGAAAAGGCGATAAAATTGGACAATTTTAAGAAAAATTATTTATATGAACATAGGTCAACAACCAAGTACGCATAAAAATATATTTTTTCCAGGATAAATATTTTTTTAATTTTCATCAGTGGCGTCCCTGTTAACATTCCCTGAAATACTTTTAATCAAAAAAATGATACGCCATGATTTTTTTTAAAATAAATATTATTTTTATAATACGTCTGTATCTTCCCATAAAAGGGGTCTCTCGACTTTTTTTCATTCGTTGAACGGTTTTTGGTTTAACAAATAAAATAAAGTAATAAATACGCATAAAAATACATTATTTATTTATAAAAACTTATAACTATTTTAAACAAAAAAATAACAAATTAAATTAACTAGAGAAAAATTAGCGGCTAGCGGACAACTACATTAAATTAACTAATGAAATTGTCCACCTCCTGCAAGTATGCACTCTTTAGCGGCGGCTTCAGCTCTTCTTCTCACTCTTTGGAAAATTCCTGGACCATTTTTTATAGATCACAGAAAACTATTATATGCGGTTTCGCAATTGTTTTTTGGTTTGAATTGGTTGACTGTAAACCAAAGGTCTTAAGATATTCCAAAAACAAATCCAAACTGTTTAGGTCTGGGGATCTAGCAGGTCGATTACTCTGTTCTTCCTCTACATATTCAGCCATTATTTTATTGGCAGTTTCTTGAAGATCATTTGCTAATTCTGTTGGAAGATGTTCCTGTGTTTATGCACAACGGTGCACCTGCACAATTTAGTGCGCTGGCATGTGAAATTACTTAACTTTAAAGGCCTTTTTACATTGGGTGCAATTGAAAGAAAAAATTGCCTGAAAGCATGCGCTTTGTCGACGTTTTAAACAGCTGATGAAGTTTTTAAAAAGCCTGGTCAATTCTGCATAAAAATGGTTGCTTGCGTTTTTCTCCTCAGGCACACCGTTCTTAATTAAAATTATTAAATTAAATTAGACGGACGAAAGCTTGCCCAAATGAAGGTGGTCATTTCCAATAATTTTTATAAAACAAAATTTTTCATTATCAATGTTAATAACAATAATAAATAGTAGAGCTAATTTAGTTTAATTATTTTAATTAAGAACGGTGTGCCTGAGGAGAAAAACGCAAGAGACCATTTTTATGCAGAATTGACCAGGCTAATCCGAAATAATATCCACATGGAAAAATATCAGTGGCGTCCCACTTTTTTTCTAAAAAATATATAATCGCTTCTTCCTTTAAAGTTTAATAAAATTATTCTACTGGCAATAACGCTGAAACGACCGGAGATATCAAGCTGCGATTTTACTATTTTTTCTAGCAAATTTCACCTACTTTTTGATTCTGGTATCATAATTATACCGTATGATTTATTTTTTCGGAGTAAAATCAAAAAATGTGTTATTATTGCAAATTGCGCCCTCTAGCAATTTTTTTGAGAACTATTATGGACAACTAAATATGATTGGTGAAAGTGCATACATTTCTCTTCCAAACAGTCTTTAGTTTGCTAAAATCGGATAAGTCGTTTATAAGTTACAGCGATTTAACTGATTACACTTTCAACAGCTTCCTCCCCTCTTACTAAAGTTGGTACACCAATGAGCATAAGACCAAAATGATGCATAATTGTTCAAGCTTTTTAATGGTGTTATCAAAGATATACCTTAATGTGGAATATTTTAGAAAAAATGTAAAATTTTAAAATTTACTTTTCAATTACGCCCTCTTGCGGCAAAATGCGGAACTTAAAAATTATTTCCAGGATGTTCTCATGGCCACTTTAGTTGTAATTTTTTTTTCTGAATTTCTATACCCAGTAGTTTCCGAGATATGACGGCTCGTTACCCTTAATGAATCACCCGGTACTGTAAGAAAATATTATTTCTGTACGGCTACTTGTAAAATAAAATGTGTTAAGCTTGACAATTCAATATTACTGTGTTTCCATAAATACAACACAAATATTAAATGGCATCCTTTATTTGTGAACAAAGTTAATAATATTTATTTCAAAATTTTAATAAGTTGATTTTAATAAGTTATGTCTTTTAATAATTTTTGATTTACGGAAAAATAGTAGGAACCTATTCCTCTCTCAATTTTTAACTTTTTTTATACCAATGTAAACTTTGGTCTCTTGAAATAAAAATTTATTTATTTTATTTTTTATTTTAGAAAAAGCCACATTCCCGGACTCCGTATTGTAAGTCTCGGCTTGCGCCTCGACATACAATCTTTACGGTGGTCCGGGAATGTTCAGTTTTTCCTACTAGGTATACAAAATACTATTATAAGAATATAGCGGCTAATTATAAAAATAGTATTTATTTTTTATGCGTACTTTGCATGTATCAAAAAAAAATACAAAGCGGTATTAGAGATATTGGAATTTTTTTTTTAATTTCAACACCCTGTATCTCAGAATCAAAGCTGTTGCATATCTATGTTCATAAAACAATTTTTTCTTAAAATCGTCAAGTATTATCACCATTTCGGATTAGCATCTAATTATGAAACACCTTATATAGTCACAGTAAATATGTTGATCCGATTCGGAAAAAAACTGAGAAAATATAGGTAGCATCTTCATTTTTATTAAAATAATACTACTCTGAAGTTCATTGGGCCAGACTACATCCCTGTTATTGTATTTTTTACGATATAAGATTAGGGATTTCTCGGGAATATCTTCCCAGGGGAATCTATGGAAAATACTCGCTTGATCAGTATTATGTATATCTCAGCTTTAAATGGGTCTAAATAAATGCTAACTTATCTTTGAGTTTTTGACGATGCCATTCTTGCATATTATGTGGAGTCAAATTCATTTCGAGGCTCTTTGTCATCGCCCTCTATCTTGGCATAATTCGATTTGATGTTCTTATGTTATCAAATTGAATTTGTTTTCATATTTTGGGCTAAGTTTTTGTGCCTGTCTAATTGTACAAATTCTAAACAGTAAAATATTTTAATAGAATTTGGAATGGGGTTTTCTGGGCAGTGACAGCTTCTGGTAAAAATTTTAAGGTGTTCTGTAATTTTTGCAAAAAAAAAACTATTTTTTTCAATTGAAAAACCTATTTGGATAAGCTTTATTCCAAGAAAACTTTAAAAGGTCTTTTTTCCACAATTTTTTTTATTAGTTAAAAACCAGTTTTGGCCGTTTTTTTACACGGTCATCATCAGTCCCACCAAAAAAAACACAGGTACTTACATACCATAAAATGGATAAGGAATTGTCTAATCACATAAACATTATTTTTCCTTTCCGTTCATGCGCCGGATGCACTTAGGCCAGGTTTGGCCCATTGTGCTCACCCTTTTTTGGTTGTTACACTCACTCCTTAATCCCAGTTACTTGGACTAGTTTGTGTAGGTCAATTGGGGAGAGTAAGGATGTCCTCTGGTTCTGGGAGAGAGATAGTAAGGATGTCCTCTGGTTCTAGCATTGGTTGCCCGAGTATTTATTGCCTCTTCCAATCTAGTGACTCGCAATGGCAAACTATGTGCTGTACAGCTTCCCTATCTTGTCCGCATAATCTGAAGTCAAGGTCTCCATTGTACAGTTGAATTCTGTGCAGATGGTTCTTGATAGCCATGTGTCCTGTCAGAATTCCTGTAATGGTTCTGAGCTGATTCCTGTTCATTTGAGGCAACTGTTTCGTAAGTCTTGGGTCTGGATCCCCAATAAAGCTTTTGTTGTGGTGTAATCCCTGTCTGTTGCTCCAGTGAGTTTTGTGTTCACTCCTGATCCATCGCTTTAAAGAATCTCGTACTGTAAACCGTTCTGGACCAATGAATGTGGGAGACTTTCCCAGAGAGAAAAACGCATTTTTCTCCGGTCTTACTTGGTGTATCCCCGCTCCAGTATCCTCTTTGGTTTTGGAGCCGTCTATGTACCAGGTTATTGCCCAAGGAATAGTTTCTGGTGCTTTGTTTTTCCATACGTTTCGTTCATCAATTACGACCTCATATGACATGTCATAGCGATTTCTCCCTCGCAGCTATTACATTAGTCATTTAAATTGAAAATACAGCACTTATAATTTATTTAATTTTTTACAAGGAATACAACCATTGTTAAAGTTTCTAACTTCCCGGTTTTGTTTACCTATAACAGAAGACAAATTATTTACCGCCTAATGAATCGATGCAATGAACACATGAAAAGAAAAATCAGCTCTTCTTGATCCCCAGATGTTTTTTTCTCTATTCGTTAAATTGAGCCAATAAAGAAAGGTAATCGTAGATATATCAGTTAAAGTGTTGATGCTTATTTGCAATAAAATCAATACAGTAAAATTTATGGGGCGTTTCGTTTCAAATATACGATTATCTCACATTTGCCATATAGTCGAAGACCTGTCCTTATAGCCAATAGTAAAAGTCCACTTTTGACGACGTTCACAGACCTTTTTTGATAGTGACTAAGTTTATCTCAAATACTTTTAAGAAAATGGGTGACGGATTAATTTTTCTAAATGGGTAAGATTATTTTAATGATTTTCTAATCTCCATAAGACTAAAATTTTATAAATATTTAAAAAATTTCTTACAATACAATCGTTTTGAGATTAATAAATTGAAATAAAACTTTTTCTAATTTGGAAAAATTCGGTTATAGCCGAGGACGAAAATAAGATTAAAATTTCTTATGCCGGGTTATCACGTTTTAATGTAGGAGATATAGGGGAGACCGGGGCAAAAAGATCCCCTTAATAGTTTAGGCCTTAGATGTCACATCCACGAAGTGTTAGGAGTTTATATTTTTATAAGCATGTAGTTTTAAATGTTGTTTATGTGTATATTTTTATATTTTTTGGTAAGTTGATTTTGAGATTTTAGTCAGTATGTAGACATATGCAAAGTAATCGTGTTGCCCCGTTACTCGGGGCAAAATGATCCCCTATGTAAAGTACCTAAATAAAATTTTCTTGTTTTTTTTTTTAACGATAAATTTGTCAATATGAAACTAGGAAGTCATTTTCTAATCATTTTTATTAAGAAAAAAAATAAATGAAACGTTAAAATATAAAAATGTGAAATGCCTAAAAGTAGGTAATCATTTTGCCCCGCTACCCGGGGACCATTGTTTTAGGGGATCATGTTGCCCCATTGTTAAAGGGATCCTTTTGCCCTATTTGTATGCGGCATAATAAAGTTAACCTAACTTTATTTAAATGATCGAAAGTTTACAAAACTATGGACCACGGTATGGCAGCTCAGTGGTAGAGCTGTCGCATTCGGCCGCAGGTGACCCGGGTTCGATCCCCGGGACGGGTGTACGCTTAATAAAAAAAGTATACCCAAGATTTTAGAGGTAAGAATGCAGTATGACACTGGTTGACTCCCGAATACGACCCATTGAGGGCGGATAATCCTGCTTTTAGGGGACTGACGGATAAACCAGTGCATACGCGTGGTTCGGATCCCACGTAAAAAACTGTAGGTCCCGTCTGGCTGACATTACCCCGACGTTAAGCAAAAGGGATACAATAAGCCATTTGGCTGCAGTATACTGACAACAGGTCAACCCTCCTTGAACCAACCAACCAACCAACCATGGACCAATTTGTTCACTACACTATACTTTCTCATAGCTACTATCGAATATTTAAACACCTAACTGTTTTTAATGATAAACATAAACAAAATGAAATGTTTACCTATTAATAAGTCGGAAAAAATGACAATTTTCTTTACACTGACGAAACACTAAATTAGCTCTACTATTTATTATTATTAAAATTGATAATGAAAAATTTTGTTTTATAAAAATTGTTGGAAATGACCACCTTCACTTAATAGACATGCTTCCGCCCGTCTAATTTAATTTAATTATTTTAATTAAGAACGTGCCTGAGGAGAAAAACGCAAGTGACCATTTTTATGCAGAATTGACCAGGCTAATCCGAAATAATATCCACATGGAAAAATATCAGTGGCGTCCCACTTCTTTTCTAAAAAATATATAATAACTTCTTCATTAAAAATTATTCTATTGGCGATAACGCTGAAGCGAACGGAGATATCGAGCTGCGGTTTTAATATTTTTTCTAGCAAATTTCATCTACTTTTCGATTATGGTATCATAATCATACCGTATGATTTATTTTTTCGAAGTAAAATCAAAAAATGTGTTATTATTACAAATTGCGCCCTCTAGCATTTTTTTTTAAGAACTATCATGGACAACTAAATACGATTAGTGAAAGTGCATACATTTCTCTTCCAAACAGTATTTAGTTTGCTAAAATCGGATTAGTCGTTTATACATTACAGCGATTTAACTGATTACACTTTTAACAGCTTTCTCCCCTCTTATTAAAGTCGGTACGCCAATGAGCATAAGACCAAAATGATGCATAATTGTCCAAGCTTTTTAATGGTGTTATCAAAGATATACCTTAATGTGGAATTTTCGGAGATATGTACAATTTTAAAATTTACTTATCAATTACGCCCTCTTGCGGCAAAATGCTGAACTTAAAAATTATTTCCAGGATTTTCTCACTTTTCAACTTTAGTTATAATTTTTTTTTTCTGACTTTCTATGCCCAGTAGTTTCCGAGATATGGCCGCTCGTCACCCTTAATGAATCCCCCGGTACTACACCGCCGTATTAAAAGGCACATGCTGCCAAGTCTACGGCTGTTCTTTTGCATACAGTAACGCCAAACCTGGGATCGTCCTACCTCGGGGGATCTTCTTGCCCCGGTCTCCCCTACTAAAAATTGAAAGGTTAATAGAATATATATTTTGATGATTTAACATTGGCACCAGTACAACTAACTAAATAATAAGAGAAAATAATAAATATAACCACACTGTTTAAACACTTTAATCTAATATAGAATAACTAGAAGTTTAGAAATTGTATTTAAACTCTCAAAATATTCCTGCTATGAGCTTTTATTCTGCCAAAAGATGCGGACTGTTGCCGAAGGTTGGATTATTAGCCAACTGAGTAAACATAGTCGCAGCCACTTTACAAGGACTAGAATCAGATAAATGGCATGGTTCTTTTTATATTTTCTATTTCAAAGTAAAATGTACAAGAATACCACTGGGAGCTAAGAGTTTTGGTAAATGTTTGTGTTTTAGGCTAAACCTAAATTTTAAAAAATAATGAAAACAATATGTTTAAATAAAGAAAAATTGCTACAATTTATAACAATCCTCTAGGCATGTCCTAAAACGATTTAGAGAGAAACGCTCCACATTTGCTTAAAATGCCAGGTCGTATTGTTGACAAATATCCCTAAATGTGGACTAATTAAGGGCCAATTTTTAATAATTGAGGCTATTAATTTATCTGTTATGTATTTAAATTAAATTACTTTTTCATTCCTAATTTGCATTTTTTATTTATTTGGTTTAGGGTCTTTTCGAGATTTTTTGTAATAGCTCAACATGTACAGATACATTATTTTAAGTGTCTCACCCGATTGGCGACTTTCCTACCGACCACAATAAAAAAAACTTTGATCATGTTTGGCCATTAATGGGAGGGGGGGGGGGATAACTCCCCCCTTGATAACTTGATATAGCATTGAAGGGCGACTTTCCTATGCCGGCCACAATAAAAAAACAATTACGTATTCCCTAATAGTTGTTCGTAAAGAAGTCAAATTTGATGTCAAAAAAATATATGTTTATAAATTGGACAGATAAGACGCCATATTGGATTTTCTTAAATAGCAACCCTACTTTATAGTAAGCCAGCTATATTAAAAATGGACACATGGCAACATTTATTTTCAGCCGTTCCGGAGATACGGGGCTTCAAAGTCGGTGATTTTTTTCTTATCCAATTAACAGAAGCGTTATTGTGATTAAAAACTTAATTTTTGTTGAAGATACGTAATTTTTTATAGCGGAGCCACGTATGCTATTGTTAAATATGTCAGATATCAAAAAATGACAGATACGACGCCATTTTAAATGGCAACCCACATTTAATAACCACACCAGTGTATTGCAATTCGCGATCCGATTTTAAAAATATATATTTGTCGATATTTATCGCGTCGTATCTGTTTTTTTTTATATCTGACATATATGACAATAGCATGGGTGGCTCCGCTATAAAAAACTGCGTATCTCTGAAAAAAATTGAGTTTTTAATCACAAAGCTTCTATTTTTTAATGGGGTGAGACACTCAAAAGACAGTATCGAACGATGTAGTTTTTGATGGGGATTTGAATGGTAGAAAATAAATATCGACAAATATATATCTTTAAAATCGGATCGCAAAATGCAATACACTGGTGTTGTTATAAATGTGTGTTGCCATTAAAAATATTCAAAATGGCGTCGTATCTGTCATTTTTTGACATCTGACATACGTATTTAACAATAGCATAGGTGGCTCCGCAATAGAAAATGACGTACACCTATTTCCAACAAAAATTTAGTTTTTAATGTTAAAGCTTCTGTTAATTATGGTGCTAATTTATGGCGAGGATCGTCAAAATGCGGCTGCTGCTTCTAGATTATACGCAGAACGCTTTCCCTTGCGGGCTCATCCTACACCTAGAAGTTTTCCTAATGGTATTTAATGGGCAAGTTAGGCAGAACCGTATTTGATCCATAGTGTAATAAATGAATGTAACTACCTCATTATTGAGTTTTTTGAAAAATGATATTTAAAAATGTTGTTTATTTTAAGGCCTTCTATACACAGCTAAAAAAGAAGTATCTACTTAGGAATCACCCTGAATATTATATATTTTATATGAAAATGATTTGACTTCGGAGTGTCAAATATTGATATAGTGTTTCCCCTTAATTTATTAAAAAGTCTGATGGCGTTGTAGCATTGCGTCATAAGTAATAAAAGCTTTCTTGTCGCCATTAAGAATTAGAAAGGCGTACTTAAAGCTTTTAATGTCATATCTTGATGTTATAATACGCCTGTAATTTTTGTGTCAGGCATTAATTTTCTGTTTGTATTTCTCCTAAATAAGGAGCTTATCCCCCTGCAAAGAATTTAAACGGATTATTATATCAAACGGGGGCCGCAAAGTTATTACAAGTAAAGAAACGTATAAAAGTATAAGTAATTAAGGAAACAAAGGCGATTTTACTGTTTAGGAGGTTATTTGCCTTTTATGTTTATGATTTTCAACTACACTAATTTTTAGGGAGCAGCATTTTAATAATGGTGTAAACACAATATTTTAGTGTTTATCGTAACTTTTTCGTTATTATAGTCCTCGCCATAGCGTTCTTTAGTAACCATTAAAACAATTTAATGAATAATTATTTTCGTTACAACCCCTTAACATTGTTTTCAAAAGGTTTATGTTTATAAGCTGCAGTTTCTTCGTATATTCAAGCCGATCGTCTTTAATTTATTATTTTGAACAACTTTTCTACACAAACATAATTTTTTCTACTCCCACATGGAAATTTGCTGTTTCGTTTACACTATACTGATTGGAAAATTGGGCTATTCCGGTTAACTAAACGGATATGATTTCATATCCATCCTAATTAGGATATGGAACTGACCAATCACAGTGGTTAATTATATAAACACCCAATTTACAGGTTGTAAATGTTACAAGTCGTTTTCTGACACTTGACAGAAGTAAAGTTAAGAATATTCTTTAAAAATATCCGAATCTGTCACAACAAATTTGTAATTTTTTAATTTAAATCAAAACATTTATCCCAGAGTCTATGCATACACAATTTTTTCCTAAAGAGTGCACAAAATGGTGCGAAAATTGAAGGTATGATACCAAAATATATTTCCACCAAACTATTGTTATTTTCTGACCGAACTAAATATTTCTGCACTTTTGTATTTAATAAAGAACGGCGTGCCTGAGGAGAAAAACGCAAGAGACCATTTTTATGCAGAATTGACCAGGCTAATCCGAAATAATATCCACATGGAAAAATATCAGTGGCGTCCCACTTTTTTTCTAAAAAATATTCTTTATTTAAAATTTTAAAAATTATTCTATTCGCGATAACGCTGAAACGAACGGAGATATCAAGCTGCAGTTTTAATATTTTTTCTAGAAAATTTTATCTACTCTTCGATTATGGTATCATATTTATACCGTATGATTTATTTTTTCGGAGTAAAATCAAAAAATGTGATATTATTACAAATTCCGCCCTCTAGCATTTTTTTTTGAGAACTATTATGGACAACTAAATATGATCGGTGAAAGTGCATACATTTCTCTTCCAAACAGTCTTTAGTTTGCTAAAATCGGATAAGTCGTTTATAAGTTGCAGCGATTTAACTGATTACACTTTTAACAGCTTCCCCCCTCTTATTAAAGTCGGTACGCCAATGAGCATAAGACCAAAATGATGCATAATTGTCCAAGCTTTTAATGGTGTTATTAAAGATATACCTTAATGTGGAATTTTCGGAGATATGTAAACTTTTATAATTTACTTTTCAATTACGCCCTCTTGCGGCAAAATGCGGAACTTAAAAATTAGTTCCAGGATTTTCTCATGGCCACTTTAGTTATAATTTTTTTTCCTGAATTTCTATGCCCAGTAGTTTCCAAGATATGGCCGCTCGTCACCCTTAATGAATCACCCGGTACATTTGGAGTAATTCTTATGCGAGCAGAAAAAACCGAACACTTTTTTCTTCTGTGCATTTCAGCAGAATAATTTAATCAAACTAGCTATGGTTGAGAACAAAAAATTGTTTATTTGTTATGATATACAAACTACTGTAATATTTTGAATAGGGAGGGTGAAAACTAATTTCTATCCAAGCCTGGCTGAACGCTAGAAGATAAAATTTCAACTCAAAACACACTTTTTTACCCATAGAAAGCTTAAGTTAACTAAACGAGTTTAAATTAAGTGACAAAACTAGGCGCCCCGCCCGCCCCTACATATTGAGACAGTGACACATGCATTAAGCTTCCTAATTGTACCCTCTTTAGATTTAGGGAGTGACATTTGACACCGCTTTTCAATCGCCATTTATTTTCATAAGTTCATTTTCGTTTCGGATGTATTTATTTAAGTCACTTTAACGAAAAATAATATAGTGCCAGAGATAATTGGATAAAGACTTTAACCAGAGACTATTTTTGGAAAATAGTGTTTTAGATGGAGTGTTTCCTTGTTCTTAAAATCATCAAGTACGGTGGCGCTTTAACAGTGGCTTAGAATATTGCACATTGCTCCGTAGGTGAAAATATAGAGGCCCAATATTATAAACTATGTTATGTATACTTTTTTTTTTTTTTGTTTTTTTACGGTTCGCCGACTACATGGGCCATCTTGAACCAGTCATCGACCACAAATGTAATCTACCGACTGGGGAGTGTGAAACGGCACCTTCATCCTACGAGATATCCGATCTCATCCGGCCTGTCCGGCGTGAATAGGATGGCTAGGTGTCGATTCATTTTACACTCTTCCCCGAGGCAAGAGCACGCCGTGTTCCCAAGCGGTCACCCGCCCAAGTACTAACCGCGCTCGACACCGCTTGACTTCGGTGATCTGCGGGAACCTGTGCTTACTATGTCGACAGGCCCTTGCCTTTATGTATACTTTAAAAAGTGGCAAAGCATTAGTAAGTGAAAACTGTTAATATACAGAGTGGGGATTTTAAATGGAAGGCAGCTTATAGCGGCTCTGGGACTGAGATTTCTCTAAAATCCAAAAATTCTTCCTCCAAGATTTTTTATGAGCTTCGCTTTTGTCAGGAAAAAAAAATGATACCCCAAGGAGGGGGCGCAGCCCTAACCAACATTTTTTTTTTAATTAGAGGATACTACTTGTGTGTGTCCTGTTACTTACTATACAGGGTGTTCCTTAATGACCTGCTAATATTTTAAGGTGTGATTCCTTAAGTCATTTTATGAAGAAAAGTTCATATGAACATAATATATCCTAAACGTTTAAATTTTTTGCTACAGGGTGTTGAATTTGTTTTTTGTAATATCTTTGAAAGTACTTTAGATAATATTTTCAATTTTGGCATGTGCTAACAGGATATAAAACTTATGCTTTAGTTATAAAAGTTATTTTTTTGTCCCACCAGTGGCGTCCCTGCAAACTTGTCCTCTGATATTTTTTAGAAAAAATGTGGTACGCCACTGACATTTATCCATGTGGATATTATTTCTAATTAGCCTGGCCAATTCTGCATAAAAATGGTCTCTTACATTTTTCTCTTCAGCACACCATTCTTAATTAAAATAATTAAATTAAATTAGCTCTACTATTTATTATTATTATTATTATTTTGTTTTATAAAAATTGTAGGAAATGACTACCTTCACTTAATAGGTATGCAAAATAAAGCTAATTTAATTTAATTATTTTAATTAAGAACGGTGTGCCTGAGGATAAAAACGCATGAGACCATTTTTATGCTGAATTGACCAGGCGAATCAGAAATAATATCCACATGGAAAAATGTCAGTGGATGGCGTACCGTTTTTTTTTTTTTAAATATCAGAGGACATGTTTGCAGGGACGCCACTGGTGGGACAAAAAAATAACTTTAATAACTAAGTGGGCATACGTACAATAAAAAAAGTATGTCCGAAATTAAGTGGATTTACGAATGCAGGGAAGAGTGTCAAAGGTATCATCTCCCAACCCACCTTATTCACGCGCCGGTAACCAGGCCGGATGAGATCGGACATCCCGTGGGGTGCGGAAGAAGGTACACACTCCCTAATCGGTAGGTCATGCAATGGCAATAAACCAAAGGGTTGATAGCCCTTGGGGGGTGTCGCATGACTGAGTATCGTGGTTCGGAACCCACGTTAAACTGTAGGTCCTCTCGGGAATGACCCTGGCAGCGAACGAAGAGAAAAAAAGCCTAATTCGAAAGAAGGGCAAGATGATTATATTGGGTTTAATAGAAATACAGGGAAACTCAAAAAATAGGCCCCTGTTCAGTGTTGATTGGATGACCATGTAAATTAACATATAATTAAGCAAACGTTATAGGGTAAAGTGTATAGTTATTGGCCACTTAAGAAATATATTGTCTTTTTTTCTTGTTATTTAGTATATATGGGGCGCCAAAAAACGTAGTGTATATTTTATATTATTATACGATGCTTTAATACGATTGATCCAAAATATTTACAATATTTTAACTAACCTGTAATAAAAAAAATATTTTTTGATAATACTGCGAATATTATAGTTATTGGCCAGGATGACATAGTTATTAGCATAGCTAAAATTATAGTAGTTGGCCACTCTAATTCCGATATTTTTATTTAGACATTTTATCACATAAGTAGGTATTAATCACAGCCCCTTTCATATTTTGGAGGGGGTTGTCTATGAATGATCAGCTATTTTTACTAAATGTCAGATACTAGTGACATAAATTAATACACTTAACAAAATCCACAAATGATTGATTATCAATTAATGAACATTACTTTATTAATAATAATGACATAGGTTTTTATTTTGGTTTACAAACGATGCACAAAAACAGAGCTTGATTAATTTTTTCTGTAAAATATTTCTCTATACAGCTGATGTGATATGTTCTCATACAAAATGCACATTTTGTGCCGATTAAAGAATATTAAATTTAAAGTTCATTGTACAAGAATAACAAAGTCCTTTAAAAATTATCGGATTACTGAATGGGTTTTCCAGATTAGGTAGTGGGCTTGGTAAAGAATTTATTACAACGCTGGAAAGAATATTAATCTTGTTAGGAACACCACTTTCATCATCCATATGAAATAAATTTCTTTTAGCTTTCTCAATTGCCGTGTTTTCACTTTTCCCATCCTTAATTTCTTCCTTGATTTTATCATTTTTCAATAGTTCGGGTTTGGTTTTGGGCTTTTCATTTTTTTTTGTTCTTAAAACTTTTGTTTTTTTTGTTTTTTATTTCTTCTTTTGTTTGCTTAATTTTTATTCGTTTTGCCTTTCTTTCCTCCTTAAGCCGTCCTTCTTTATTTTTTTCTTCAAGCTTTTTAAGGTGATCTTTTTTCCTGGCACTTGAAGTTAGTACAAAATAAACTTTTTCACTTTGTCGCTTTCCTTTTCGTTCCGGGGTTTTTGGATGGATAAAGTATTGATCTATTGATAGAGGGAGATGATTCGTTCACCATCCACCATTTACACCAAGGCCTCTGCGCATGCCCAGACAGTGCGCAGGCGTGTGTCATATGTCATACGTCATCTGTCATGTCACACTCTTGGGCGTGAGCTATTTGGACATTAGCTACTTGGGCGTTAGCTACTTTGGCCTTAGCTACTTGGGCGTTAGCTACTTGGGCAATAGTATTCATTATATGCCACGTGTTTAGGATGACATCATATTATGTTTAGGAAAAGATGGCGGCTGTCACCTGTCAATTAAGATCTGTCAAGGCCACCTGTCACTTGTCAAATGTCAAAATTGAAATCTAACACGCGGGTCGCATTCAGGGTGATGTCATAAGTCGTTTAGAGAAAACCCAAAGTCGATCGGTCAGCTGGTTTGGAAGATATAGTTTTTTGCGATTAGTGCCCTTATGCCTATCAGTGGAGTGCTGAAATTCTGGTTGTAGGTAGGGTCATATATATGCTATCTAACAGTGAAAGAATTTTTCAAATATCTCAACTAATAACAGAGCTAGATGTATTAAACCATTAGGGCCTTAACACGATAAAGTCGTGCAAAGCACTGACACTATTTATTCCTTAACGGATCAGCAAAATGAACCGTAGAACCACTAAATGAACCACTTAATGAACCGAAGAACCACTAAATGAACCACATAATGATCCGTAGAACCACTAAATGAACCACTTAATGATCCGTAGAACCACTAAATGAACCACTTAATGATCCGTAGAACCACTAAATGAACCACTTAATGAACCGAAGAACCACTAAATGAACCACTAAATGATCCGCAGAACCACTAAATGAACCACTTAATGATCCGTAGAACCACTAAATGAACCACTTAATGAACCGAAGAACCACTAAATGAACCACTTAATGAACCGAAGAACCACTAAATGAACTACTTAATGAACCGAAGAACCACTAAATGAACCACTTAATGATCCGTAGAACCACAAAATGAACCACTTAATGAACCGAAGAACCACTAAATGAACCACTTAATGAACCGCGGAACCACTAAATGAACCGTGAATCAGGTTAATAAACAGCGGATCACTGCGAGTTCTTTCTATGATAGCAGGAAAGGGGGGAAGAGGAGGAGGAGGAAAATCAATGATAGATGATAATTTTAGTAAAAACCTTTATTTTCCCATTAATATTACAATAACTAATATTACAATAACTAATATCTAACCTACCTAATATCCAACCTATTTAATATCTAAACTACTTATTTAAGAATAATCGGTCATATTTAATCGCTGTCCTCGTCCGAATTATCAATGCCATTTTTACTGTATTCACCAAAATTCTCAATGCTACATTCTGCTAAACGAATTAGCTCCAACGCATCCGTTTGATCCTCAGGCACAAATTTTTTTAAATATATCATCTGCTTAAAAAACTCATTATCTAAAAGTCCTTCTAATAATTTGAGCAAATCTTTTCCTTCGTAATAATCTTTACACAACTTTGCACCTTGTGTATAATACATTATTTCGTCATTATGAAATCTAGCCCAAGATGAACTACTTGCCATAACATACTTTGTATTTAAATTAATTTCTTTATTAAATTCATTTCCAATTTTTCTAACAGCTCGTAATAAACTGTTCTGCCAATTTTCTGTCGTTAGTTTTAATGCCATGATTGTTAGGCGTTTCTAATAAAAGTGAACGTTAATGAATCGCTATCAGTCACTTTTAAACCCTATTCCTCCCCTCTACAATAGTTAAGTGGTGAGAGGAAGAGGAAGTAAATAAGAATTATTATACTAACTAATAATATTTTTAATTATTCAATTGGATACTTTATTAAAAATTCTACAAACAGCACGGTAGAATTTGATTTGGTTGAAAATGATATTTTATCAGAAAATTTGAGTTTCTTAAGCAGTAACATCGTATATGGTTGCTTGTTGATTGTAGTGCGTACATCTTGAGGATGAACATTTACATATTCAATAGTTCCACTTTTGAGAGGAAATTTGTAAAATGGCTGGCCATGAATCATACAATTGCCCGATGAATCGACGCTACCAGACAGAGTCATATGCATAAAACCATACAACTGCTTTGTTTGTACTTCTCGTACCACTTCTGGACTCTTCTTTAGCTTCCTAGACAAGTGATACGGATGGGCCAGATTACGACCGAATTTATCGATAGTCATCTTGATACTAATAACATTTTCATACATCCAATATATTTATTCTATTATTCCAGCCTCTCTCAACTCTTCCTCTATACTGATTATTTCGTTAATGTGTGAATTATTACCTACTTCCGAGCTTGCTAATATTTTTCTAAGTCGATCAACTAGTTCATTTGGATCGTCCCAATACACATAATCAGTTTTATTGTTGGAATATTCTTTAAAAGTGTCAGAAGTGTTGTTATTGGAACCACCTGAGAGCTGTTGGTTGAACCCATGTCCTTGATATTGCTGTTGCCTAACAATTCGCAGCTGCTTATCTCTTTCCTTTTGGCTAGCATCGCTGTCTTCTCGAACCTTTTCAAGGAGAGGTTTTATTGTATGCGTATATTTCACACCCTTATTTCCTGCCATCGGCAAATCAGGATTGAAATTTTTTTTATGAGCATTTGTTAGTAAAATTATTTTTGCAAAGACTCGCTCGTCTAAAGCAGTAAATTTATTCCTTAAAGGAACAGTTTTAAACATAAGCTCATAAAGACCAGGAGTTCCTTTGAAATTTTGTCCCTTGATAACAATATCTGGTCCTTTAAATTCAAGTTTGGAATCGCCAAAATATATATGATCCGTCTCAAAATCATGTTTCAGATAAGTACGATCATACTGATTATCTGTATCACGTATTAGCCCTCTCATATATTCTCGAGGTAGTTCATCATACTGTTCCATGTATTCTTCAAACGATTCTTCCGGAATTGCTTCGGTTTGAATGGGTTGTGTATTAGGATCTAGCCTAAAGTCATCGTCGTAAAAAAAGCTTTCGCGAGGATTATACTCAAACATGGTAGTGTTTGCATCGTCATTATCAAAGTTAATTGTTTGATTAAATGATTCATTATCTGGTATCTCAATAGTTTCTATCTCCATATTATCATCATGATCTTCTTCTTCTTCCTGTCTTTGTTCATCGTGGCGATCTTTTTTCTTATTAGGAGTATTAAAATTTAAAGGATATCGAGGTTTCTTAACCAATGTTGAAGAGTGTTTGATTTCACTCTTTGGTCTTTTTAGTGAAGCATGGGTTTTGAAAGGCGTGAACAGCTTGCCTGAAGTAGATTTTTCAATTGTCTTGGTTAACATTTTAGCCAGAGGACGATATGAAGTTTCCAATGCACGAGCACTTTCGTAACGGTTTTCTTTTAGTGATTTATATAAATCTTTAACGGTTTGAGAATGCTTATCAATAAGTTTAATGATTTTAGGATCAGTTTGAACCGTACGTGCATTCTTAAGCTCCTCCTCATCTTCCATCTGCTGATTATCATTTTCTTCCTCTCGTTCTGCTTTAAGTTGCAGATATTTCTTTCTAATACTTTTAGCAGCGTCCTTTATTCTTTTTTGAACATCAGGGTCCAAACCGGCAAGACTTGATGGCATTTTAACGGCAAAATGAACAGTAAAAATAGCTGTTGATTCCACAACTGCTACTAGATAACTGCACAATATACTTAACTAACGTTCATATATACATTCGCATTAATACCACAGCATTAGTGTTACTAAGGTTGTTGTACTGACTGGTCTACAATGCAGAAGTTTAAGAATAAAGTTGTAAAAAAACGAATTACTAAAAGGGGCAAGGGGATTCCCTTTATATCCGCTCTAAACAGAGCACGAGAGGCTATTATTAAGGAAAAACCCCAAGATCTTTTGTCGGCAGCGCAAGTGGCTTTAAAATCATTCGCAGGAGTTGAAAAAGTACTTCCTACAGGAGTAATTCCGATCCCAAAAACAGGAGGATTCCTACCTTTGATTCCTCTTTTTGCCGGGCTTAGCGCATTGGGAGCATTAAGTGGTGGAGCTGCTGGTATTGCGAAAGCTGTTAACGATGCAAAAAGTGCTCAACAAAAGTTAGAGGAAGACAAAAGGCACAACGAAACTATGGAGTCTATAGCTTTGGGAAAAAGTGGCAGTGGTCTGTATTTAAAGAAATACAAGAGTGGATTGGGGCTTTACATTACACCTTATAAATATCATAACAACTAAGTTAATGAATTAGTTGTCTCTAAAATCCTTCGAGATGAGTACCTTTTGCTTAAGTGGTAATAGTTCTGTCTTAAAAGCTTATTATTCCCCTCCATTGGATCTGAGAAATAATGACAGTGATTATGTGATGGGACTTATTAGTTTGGAGACTTTTAACGCCATCCCCAATATAGACGAAAATAACAATAAATTTTATGTGGGTGATGTTGTACTTGAAATTCCAGTCGGATCGTATGAAATATCAGCTCTAAATGACTACCTACAAGAAGCAATTGAGCAGCAGAATAATATCGACCCAGATTTTAATTGCGGTCTAATCCTTAATGGAAATACGAGCACGCTAAAATGTGAGCTTAAATGTACTCATACCGTAGATTTCTCCAAGAAGGGTTCAATTGGAGACTTGTTAGGATTTCGCAATATGAAACTGCAGGCTGGTACTAAACATGTATCTCCTACACCTGTAAATATCCTTAAAGTAAATGTTATTAAAGTAGAGTGTAATATTGTTACTGGAGCATATCACAATAGTAATCTAGTTCATACAATCCATGAATTTTCACCCTCTGTCCCCGCAGGATTTAAAATAATCGAAATTCCTCAAAACGTAATTTATATGCCAATTAACACCAGATTAATAAGTAATATTGAATTAAAGCTTGTTGATCAGGATGGTGATGCAATAAACCTTAGAGGTGAAGTCATTACGATTAGGCTTCATTTAAAGAAAGTTATATAAGACTTGTTACAAGCACATGTTTTTAGTAGTTAAGTATACGTTGTAGAGAATGGTTGTGAAATATAATTGTCACAAACTTATTAATTTCGAACAGCTTTTAAAGTCCTCTAAGGAAGTTAAAAAATTGTCAGCTGATAATAGCAAGTATCTCAAATCATTAGGATATATCCTAAAGGGAATACATAATGAGTATACTAAACGTATCTGAATCTCTTGTCTTTGACAATTCAATAGTAAAAATTGAAAGACACAGTCATCTGCCTTATTCCAACTCGTTTAACAACAATGATGAAATAAGAATTCCTGTTCAGCAAACTGATATATACACACTGCCTTATGCTAGTCATATATATCTGGAAGGAAGACTCTTAAAACAAGACGATTCAACTGTTTCAACTACAGCAAAATTTGTAAACAATTTCTTTTGTCACTTGTTTGAAGAAATCCGATTTGAGCTTGGGGGTAGAATCCTGGATTCAGTACGTAATCCTGGAATAGCCACCTCAATGAAGGGATATGTTTCGTATAATGCAAACGAACTTAAGAAATACAAGAACGCCGGATGGAGCATTGATGATAATTTTACTTGCGATGTGGTTGATAGAACTACCGGCTCATTTAATGTTTGTGTACCGCTACGCACGATTTTGGGATTTGCAGAGGATTTTCAGAAGATATTAATAAATGTGAAGCATGAATTGGTCTTATTAAGAAGTCATACTGATAAAAATGCAATTATCAACTCTAACGCGGCCGAGAATATGGGGGTTACAATAGATAAAATTGTTTGGAAGCTGCCTCATATTTCGGTATCTGATATGGAACGATTGGATCTACTAAAGATTATTGAAACCGGCACCGAATTAGATGTCGGCTTTAGAAGTTGGGAGCTAGCTGAATATCCTACATTACAAACGGCTAAACAGCATACCTGGACTATAAAGAATGCTATTCAAGTAGAACGCCCCAGATGGGTAATTTTAGGATTTTCAACCGACAGAAAGGATAAGATAGCTAAAAACTGTAGTTTGTTTGATCATTGTAATGTATTTAATGTTAAACTTTATTTAAATTCTGAAATGTATCCGTATGATAATTTAAATTTAGATGTTTCTAAAGGTCAAATTGCTTCTTTGTATGAAATGTACTCAGAGTTCCAAGAATGTTTTTACGAAAAAGAAAATGAACCACTGTTCTCTCCAAAAGACTTTTTAACAAATGCTCCTCTAATTGTGATTGATTGTTCCCGACAAAATGAAATATTAAATTCGGGGATTATTGATGTCAGGTTGGAGTTTGAAACGAAAGAAAATGTTCCAGCAAATACTACCGCATACTGTCTTATTATTCATGATAAGCTTATAAAGTACTCACCATTAGTGGGAACTGTTCGAAAAGTTTAAATATACTTTAATCAATCTTTTGTGACGTCACTGTTCTTAAATAATTAGTTTAGATATTAATTAGGTTAGATATTAATTAGGTTATATATTAGTTATTGTAATATTAGTGGGAAATAAAGGTTTTTACTGAAATTATCGTCTATCATTGATTTTCCTCCTCCTCCTCCTCTTCCCCCCTTTCCTGCTATCATAGGAAGAACTCGCAGTGATCCGCTGTTTATTAACCTGATTCACGGTTCATTTAGTGGTTCCGCGGTTCATTAAGTGGTTCTACGGTTCATTTTGCTGATCCGTTAAGGAATAAATAGTGTCAGTGCTTTGCACGACTTTATCGTGTTAAGGCCCTAATGGTTTAATACATCTAGCTCTGTTATTAGTTGAGATATTTGAAAAATTCTTTCACTGTTAGATAGCATATATATGACCCTACCTACAACCAGAATTTCAGCACTCCACTGATAGGCATAAGGGCACTAATCGCAAAAAACTATATCTTCCAAACCAGCTGACCGATCGACTTTGGGTTTTCTCTAAACGACTTATGACATCACCCTGAATGCGACCCGCGTGTTAGATTTCAATTTTGACATTTGACAAGTGACAGGTGGCCTTGACAGATCTTAATTGACAGGTGACAGCCGCCATCTTTTCCTAAACATAATATGATGTCATCCTAAACACGTGGCATATAATGAATACTATTGCCCAAGTAGCTAACGCCCAAGTAGCTAAGGCCAAAGTAGCTAACGCCCAAGTAGCTAATGTCCAAATAGCTCACGCCCAAGAGTGTGACATGACAGATGACGTATGACATATGACACACGCCTGCGCACTGTCTGGGCATGCGCAGAGGCCTTGGTGTAAATGGTGGATGGTGAACGAATCATCTCCCTCTACTATTGATTGGACTTTAAGATGGAACCGTTGCTGTTTTCCTCTATGTTATTAGTTTTATCGTTGTCCGAAACATCTAGCTCTTCTGTTTCTATGGTTGTTAAGTTTAGAATGTTGTTCTCAAAAACTATGGGTATGTCTTCTATATTAAAAGTTTGAATTGTTTCTTCAGTACTTGGTTCATTGAAAGCCTTAATTTGTTGAGGAATTGCATGGATTTCCACCTCAACAGTTATTTTATTATTTTTCGCTGTTTCATTAGGAACACTGGAATTAGGTGAGGAATCTGACTCGTCGATATATTATGATTAACGACGATAACTTCTTCATCAACACAAGTTGATTCAAACTTTTGTAAAATGAGTTTAAGTAGTTTGTCATTTTCACTAGTAGTTGCAAATGATGTACTACGTAGCTGTTCAATTTTATCAAATGACACTATTTTGCAAAATTCCTTAAATGTTATAGTTACATCGTCTGGAATTGTGATTACTTTTTCATGTATTCTTATTTTTCCCAGACACTTAGTATAATCAATAGCAGTTGCTGTCCAAGGGTATAGGCCACACGCTTAAAGACATTCTACACCACCTGAAAAAAAATGGTATCTTAAAAAATGCGTATTAATAAAACGTATACACTTCTTGATACCTAGGTAGGTTCTTTTTTAGAAAAAATAAACTCAAAATTCCGTTGAAATTTCTTCTGGCCAACCACTGTGTCTTGGTTTTTTATAAAATTTATTTATTATTCAGTTATTGGCCACGGTGGCCAACTACTGTTTTACAGTTGTTTCTTGTTGCAGTTGTTGGCCACCAAAAAAAAAGCGGGAAAAATATAACCTAGCAGTTTTCTAAAGTCTAAAATTGTAAGTTTACTTCATAATTACTTACCAAATCAAAAAACTGTAGTGATAACTCAAATAACAATGATTTTATAGCCACTAATGTAAACGTTCTTCTTAGTAAATATGCCGGATTTAGCTCAAATAACAGCGCAAGACAGACACGTATACACACAAGGCGACACCTAAATTAAATGCACTAACCTAAAAAGGTAAAAATTTCTAGGGTTGTAGTTAAATGTTGCCAAAACTGGCTCATATATCCTAGAACTTTAAGATTTTAGCGGTATTCTTAATTTTCTTAAATAATTTTGCCGTGACCAATAATTGTCGACTGGCCAACAACTGTGCAGTTTACCCTATTGTGCATATGTAAAAACTACTATTTGTCATATAACACCGACATCTGATAATATTTTAGAATGTTTTTTTTTTTCACGTCTATAATATTTTCTTTCGCGAGAAAAGTAAAACTTTAAAGCTGTTTTTATTGTGCATTTCAGATAGCGACCAATATTTTTTTCGATTAAGTATAATGTATTCGTATAATACTTCAAAATAAAAGTAAAATAGCCATAAAGGCATAGTAATTTGATACCAAGCAATAAACCTTAAAATATCTATAAAATCTGGAAAGGGATACGAGTATCGTTTAAAAAAATAGATGAGTTCGGTTTAAGGGGCCGTAGGATCTTGCTATATAACCGTGTGAATATTGATACTTGTGAGTTACTACCCAAACAGCCCTTTAGGACAGTAAAATTCTGCTACTAAAAAATAAATACAACCCTGATTTATATTCTTAGTTTATTCAAAGCTGCAAGTCGTATAAACAGTTTTATAGCTTATAACGAATTTCGCTAAGGGATGCTTGATTTTTTCTATCAACTAGATGGATAAAGTGGTTTATGGGTAACTGTCAGTATAATTTACTATCGTATACATTGTTGTGCTTTTGTTAATCGAAAACTGGTAATAGGGGGTATTTGTTATGCCCATTGTATTGATAAATTTTATAGTTTATTTTGATGACTATTAGTAACTTTGTTGTATTTATAATGTGTGAGAAAGTTATAAATTTGTACATTTTGGTCAACAGTATGCATGTATTTGGTTAAAATTACCACAATTTTTTTCTTGCACATGCATGTGGTCGGCAGTGGCGGACCTTGTAAAGCCAAGGGGATCAAGAAAAAACATTTTTTTAAAACATTAATAGAAAGTATTGGATTGAGTAGTCCGTTACTTTGTGATATTGCATATTAACAAAAAGACAATATGTGTAATTTTACTTTGTTATAATATCACTTTTTATTAATACCCAATAACAGTATTTTAGTATCCTTTAACGTCACCAACATGTTTCCTAACATCTCAAATTCAGACTGTCTAAAAATTATCAAAAACACGCTAACCACCAAAAAAATAAAAAAAATAAACCCGGTTACAAAAAATGAAAATATCACTCTTTTTGAGCTGTGTATTAATGAAAATTACTTTCAATGCGATAATAGATTTTATAAACAGAGAGATGGCTTAGCAATGGGATCACCACTAAGCCCTCTCTTGGCCAAAATCTTTATGTCCCACTTGGAAGATAATTTTTTTTAATCATGGTATAGATACGTAGATGATATTTTCGATTGTTTTACCGGTAAGGATAATAAAAGGGAAGGATTTTAAATCACCTTAATAGTTTACATAACAAAATAAAATTCACAATGGAAAAAGAAATAGATTGCAAAATCAATTTTCTGGATATTACAATATCTAGACTAGACAACAAATTACACTTTGATATTTATAGAAAACCAACATTTACAGACACAACAATTCCTAATCACTCCATACACCCCAATTCCCACAAACTTGCATCATACAAATCCATGATACATAGAGCCGTTACAGTTCCTTTAAATGAAGACAACAGCAAAAAAGAATTAAACACCATAATAAAAATAGCAGAAAGTAACGGGTTTAACGCAAACATCATTCATTCTTTAATAAATAAAAAACAAAGACAAATAACACTAAACAAAATATACCCACACATAAAAAGTAATGAAAAAAGTATATTTTTTAACATGGTAAATCCGGAGGTTGATTTCTTTGGATAGAGAATATAAAACTAAGATAGGGAGGTGAAAACCATTTCTCTTTAAGATAAAGCGTTCCAATGTACAGCCTGTCAAAGTAAAAAAATGCCATATTTTAAACATCAATATCTCAAAAAGTATTGAATTTAGACATATTATGACATTTACAACATAAGCGTAAAATTTTGTGGGGAATCAGAAAATAATACAATATATAGGGTTTTCCATTAAAAAAATTGTCAAAGTCGTGACGACAGTTCTATAAGACACCCTGTTTAATATTTTTTTAAGTCAAAAAATGCACAATTAAAAATAAAAATGTACGGGTCCGAGCGTTTTTCCTAGGTCTTTTTCCTTTAACCTTTAATTGATATTAATTTTATTCCGGACATCTGGACAACCCTGTATATCTTTTTCTTCGAATTTTTAGTCTGCATGAAAATAACTTTTTTCTGTAATTCTGGTTGAAATTCAACTAAGCTGTAACAGCAATTGATTCATAATCCTCATATCAATTTGGATTACAGCCAATTAAAATCGTGTTATCTCGCTGGGTGGGCAAACATAAATTAAATAATTTCCGATAATTGTCAACAAAACCAGGAATGCATACTAAATTTAAATCATTTCCGCGGAAATAATTATATTCGGTATAAGTAATTGGAGCATAGAAACTACACATAGAGAAATCTTGTGTCTGTTTAAAGGTTGAAGACAATGACGTTTCCTTAATGGCAGTAGAGTTTTGGACTTGCATTGTCTTTATTTGTTTAGAATGATCATAATCATAAATTTTGTTGAAATCTTAATTTTGTACCCATTCCCGTAACTGGAAAGAATAATTCATCTTATAGACATGTTACCTTTTCACGATTTTAAAAATGTAATAAATAAAGATAAAAATAAAGCCGATAAGAGAGGTATAAACTAGATTTCAAAATATATATTTGTTTAGTGGAGAATAAAGTTTTTAATTTTAATTCTGTGCTATAAAAAATCGCAAAATGGCACATTACAGTATAATGGGTCTCCCAAAAGTCCCGCATAAAATTAATATCAATTAAAGGAAAAAGATGTAGGAAAAACTCTCAGACCCGTAAATTTTTTTTTTAATTGTGCATTTTTTGACATAAAAAAATATTATACAGGGTTTCTCATAGAACTGTTGTCACGGCTTTAACAATTTTTTTAAATGGAACGTCAAATTTTTTATTAGGTTTTCAAATTTTACAAAAAATTCTAAATATTTTTCATATAGGACTTGCTATCCCGATTTTCAGCTATTTTTAAGATATTGACATTTAATTTAAGAAGTAAAACAAAAAGATTATCCATAATAAATTTTTATTTTTTACTAAAGTAAAAATTCTAAAAGTCCAACAAATGCTGAAATGTCATCGCCTTCTACCTGACACGCCCCTAGGCGATTGTAAAATCCTTTACTGCATTCCTTATAAAATCAGGAGGTATTAGATTTATTTCTGTCCTTATTCTGTCTTTGAGATCTTCAATGTTGTTAGGTCTGTTTCGGTACACTCTTTTCTTTAAATAACCCCAAAGAAAATAGCCCAGCGGTGTTAAATCCAGCGACCTAGGCGGCCACTCAATAGTACCCCTACGACCAATCCAACGGTTTGTAAAGGTTTTATTTAGGTACCTTCGAACCTCCACGCCAAAGTGTGGAGGGGCACCATCTTGTTGAAACCATACTATCTCATTTGGAATATCTGGATCCATCTGGTTAGGAAAAAGAACTGCTAATGCCGGAATTAAATCAAATGTTAAAAAATCCAAATAACGTTCAGCGTAAGGTTCCCTTCAAAAAAATATGGTCCTAAAATTCTATTATTTATTGTGTCTGCCCAGACATTAACCTTACCAGAATATTGAGTGTGCGTCTCAAGTAACCATCGCGAATTATCATGAGACCAGAATCGATAATTTTGTCTATTAACTTGCCAGTTCAGGCAAAATGTAGCTTCATCAGAAAACAAAATATTACTTGAAAAGCCATTTCAATCCTTGCCATCATTTCTTCGCAAAATTTAAGCCGTTTATCATAGTCATCTTCTAGTAGTTCCTGTATAAGGATGCAATTTTTCGCTCTTAGAAAATCGATGTACTGTACTACAAGTTGCTTCATTATCTAACGCCAAAATAACAACTGCGAGGTGGGGGTTTTCAGTAAGCGATAACATTAAATTGATTTTTTTATTCTCGGTTAAAACCAGTGGGCGACCGTTTCTAGGTAAATCTCTAACTACCATTCTTCTCAAATTTATGGACTACCCTACTTACAGTCGACTAAGTAATTTGGTTTTCTGGAAACTTTTCGTTAAACAAAGTACAAACCTGAGCTTGAGTTCTTATTTTATTCCCACACCCCAACATAACTAAAATTTCGAAGCGCTGCTTTTCTTTTAACATTTTTAGGTAATAAAATTGACAAATTACTTAAGTCAAAGTCAGTTTTGACATAATTAAGGATAGTTGATGACATGCATGTTCTAATATAAAAAACAATGTGAACTAAACGTATTTAATAAAAAAAACTTTAAATGTCAATATCTTGGAAACACCTGAAAATCGGGATAGCAAGTCCTACCTGAAAAATATTTAGAATTTTTCGTAGAATTTGAAAACCTAATAAAAAATTTGGCAATCCATTTAAAAAAAATGTTTAAGACATGACAACAGTTCTATGAGACATCCTGTATAATATTTTTTATGTCAAAAAATGCGCAATTAAAAATAAAAATTTAATGGTCCCAGCGTTTTTCCTAGATATTTTTCCTTTAATTGATATTAATTTTATGCGGGACTTTTGGGAGACCCAGTATGTCCACAACAATATTTAATTTAAAAAATTTGTTCTAGAATTGTTGTTTGGAAAGGGCTTTGCCTTTTAGAAAGTAATGTTTTCCCTTAATAACCCTAAAAACATTTATTATTTAACATTCTTGATGAAAGCGTCGACCTTACACCCTCCCCCTTTTCAAAATATATTATGTTTTGAATTCGATTGAGGCCAATTCGAAATTAATGTTTTCTGCGTGTAACAATAATTACAATATAATTACCCAAGGTGCTGGTCAGTTAATCTCCTCTGTATAACATCATTAACCATATCATACAATATGCTTTGATTGGACAGTCTCTATGCAACCACAATATAGATTGGTCTCAGAATGTCTGAAACATATTAGAGTTATTAGCAATACTACAATAAATATATGAATTTAATAACTATTAAAAAAGTGTAAGAACAAAAGTTGATTTAAAGATTTAAATCTTTATCAATTTAAGAATTTTTTTCTATTTCGTGAATACATATGGTGTTTAGAGAGAGCGAGGGGGGGGGGTTTAATTACCATGGCTTTTCAAGGAACTACAACCTACATTTAGATGCAATGAGTTTCCAAATACTGGATATATTATATAAACTACTGGACAATTGCTTTCGAGCAAGACAACTTTTGCCTAAATTTAACAGTTAATATTTTCTGAACCAGATAATATGATATCGACCTACGGTTTTAAATGATTGATAGACTCATCCCTTGGGAAACAATTGTCGATGTTGGATTTTCTTTAACTGTCAGACAATTTTATATACAGGGTGTTAAAGAAAATGATGATTTTCGCTCCAATTTTAATGACGTGTAACTTTCACAATAATATCTTTAAATTTTATCACTCTTCATCAATTGAATCACTGGTTCATAGCAAAGAAAGTGATTTGTTAAATTTTTGATATCTGCTATATTTTAAGAAATACCGATTTTTTTGGAAAACCTTGTTTTATTTCAACTTATTGGTAGCTAGATCTCACTGTGCGTTGTATCGTGCAAACTTTGCGAGTGATTAATATACCTTATAAAAAGCTTGTTGATGTTTATTTAGTAACAATAGTTGTAGCTAAATATTATGATGTACAGTGGCGTACTTATAAACACCTATATGTCTATGGTTTATGAGTATCTCACAAGTTTTCACGATTGTTTTATATTGGAAAGTACTCGCCCCTAGATTGGGTAAATTTTTTCTTATTTTTTAGTTTTTCATATCGCACTACAGGTATATTATACAGTGTGTTTACAAAATTTTAACAAAGATAATTTTTTTAATTTAATTTTTGGAAATTTATTAATTTCTATCTTTCTAACACTATACCTACTCATAAACCATAGACATATAAGTGTTTATAAGTACGCCACTGTACATCATAACATTACGTACAACTATTGTTACTGAACATAATCAAGCTTTTCATAAGGTATAATAATCACTCACAAAGTTTGCACGATACAACGCACAGTGAGATCTAGCTACCAATAAGTTGAAATAAAGCAAGGTTTTCCAAAAAAATCGGTATTTCTTAAAATATAGCAGATATCAAAAATTTAACAAATTACTTTCTTTGCTATGAACCAGTGATTCAATTGACGTAGAGTGATAAAATTTAAAAATATTATTGTGAATGTTACACCCCATTAAAATTGGAGCAAAAATCATCGTCTTCTTTAACACCATATATATATAAAATTTTCTGACAGTTAAAGATAATCCAACATTGACAATTGTTTCCCAAGGGATGAATCTGTCAACAATTCAAAACCGTAGGTCGATATCATATCTAGTTCAGAAAATATTAACTGTTAAATTTAGGCGAAATTTTTCTTGCTCGAAAGCAATTGTCCAGCAGTTTAGTAAGGAAAAAGCGATGAATTTTTTAAAATGTATTCCCTTCAATAAGGAACATTAATTTATAAGATGGCTTCCCGTATCCAAAAAGACCTACCTACCCTTACAAATCTTTAAGATCATATTCTTATACTTTAATAATGAAAAGGAATATTTTCTTTTAAATTTTTCCTGCGCTTTCAGTTCATCCGTTTTGTTCATTATTTTATATTTCCTGATAGAGTGGAAAGTATACCTCAGAAGTTATGAATGTTCATTTGTTCTAATTTAAAAAGAACATTTGGTGATTGAAAGGCATCTTTATGTTAAACTCAGAAACATCAGTAGCGTCTCTTTAGCTAAAAAGTGTTAATATTTCAGGGCGTGATTACTCAGGTGATTTATTGAAGAACAGTTTAAGTGTTTAAATTTCTTGCTACAGCATATTGAATTATTAAAAAAAAAGTAGCTTTATATTCAATTTTGGTATGTGTTAAGAATTTTTAGTTAAAATTATTCTATTGCTCCATCAGTGGCGTCCCTGCCTGTCCTCTGATTTTTTTTACAAAAATAATGACATTTCTCCATGTGGATAGTTTTTCTATTTAGCCTGGTAAACTCTGCTGATAATGAGACTGATCTTTCAGCTATCTATCTGCACAAACTAGAAATAGCAAAAAATGGACAATTTCTTTTACAAAACCATGGCTACCTTTTCCTTCTTGGGGTAATAAACCCACCGAACCCCTTTTTTTTTCTGTGCAAAACAAAACAAAAGAACATACCTAATTTTAAAACCATTAGTTGAAATACATATTTTTCTAAAAATGTTATAATTTCGTCTGTTTTATCTGGTTTTATGTACATACCTTTATTTTCCATTTTAAGGAAGATTTACCAGTTATTTTTCTATATCTGTTGCGTATAATAAAAGTTTTAAAGTCGATTGAGGTTGGATCCCGGTTCAAAATATATCAGAAAAATTCGCGGTGGACAAATATTTTTTAGGTATACATTTATGGATTAAATCTTATAGTAATTGTCTAAAAATGAATGGAAAACTGAAGATTATTGAAAGGTTTAAGAGCATTTACTCACAAATCTTCAGTTCGGCCAGAAAAACTTAAAAATAATTTGGGAAAAATATATTTTGGTTTTACATTTTCGCACCATTTCGTGCACTCTTTGGGAAAAAATTGGTGTATGCATTGGGCAAGGTTTTGATTGATAAAAAGTGTAAATTTGATCTCACATATTTGCATCTGTTTGAAGTCATTCTTAACCTCACTACTGTTAAGTGACAGAAAACGACTCATAAAATTTACAACGTGGAAATTTGGTTTCTTTGTAATTGACCACTGTCATTGGTCAGCTTCATATCCTAACTAGGTTAGGTTAGGTAAGAGTCTCAGACCTTTGGTTCTGACCAAACAGTCTCACGTTGTCCTGTTAGGTCCGTTGTGATACCACACATGTTCCGTAGAACCCATGCACCTTCATCGGATCTCTGATGGTTAATGCGGCATACACCGCAGAAGGATTTTAACAACTTATTTAAACCAGCCACTACTATTCAAAAAACCTGCTCAGACGTCCATGTTGTAAGTTGCTTAGTTCCTCCAGGCTATCAAAAAATGGTTCACCCAGAGCAGTGAACCTTCTTCTTGTGAGACCAGGGCATTCACACAGAAATTGTTAAATACTTTCTTCCTTTTCCTCATCTCTGCATTTTCCGCAGAAGTCGTTAGTGGGTATTTGCATACGTTCGGCATGTCTACCGAAAAGGCAATGTCCGGTAACAACCGTAGTAATATTTTTCACGTCTTTTCGACTGTGTCTCAATAGTTCTGCAGTTCTCTTTTTATGGAATGTGGACCACAGTTGCCTTGATATACTACAGGTTATCAACTCTGTCCATTTGTTCTGTGCAAGCTGCTTGGCCTTGTAATCAATCTCCTCTTTGAATATCCTAACTAGGATGAGTATGGAATCATATCCGTTCAGTTGACCGGAATAGTCTACTTTTACAATGACTTTAGTTTAGGTTAAATTTCCATCTGGGAGTAGAAAAAAATAATTTCCAATGACTGTTATCGAATCAAATATAAAACCTATAATATACCAAATTTAGTACTTTTAGAAAACTATTTTTAATAATAGTTATTGTTGTGAAATTATTCCATTAAATTTACAGGGTGTACTTCCTTTGCTCAAAGACAAATAATTCACTAATTTCCCAAGTCACGAGCGGCCACTGATGCTGAAGGGGAAAAAAAGTAAAACCGTGTGTGTGTACGTTCGCTGTAGTCGAACCACCCTTGGGATTAAATTTTACATGTGGATTGACAATAATAATAATATATTTCTAAAGAAATGAGCTTTTAAAGCCCGTGAGCAGTCTTTGATGTTGATATTAACAATCCGGAAGTAAGATGTGCCCTTTTTTCTCATCGCGTCGCGCTTTTCAGACAAATATCTCGTTTTTTATTTAATGTCCCAGAAGAAACATTTTATTTCTCCGCACAATGAGCGCAGATGGATTAATATTAAACTTTGATGTTTTAAATGTAAAAACATCTTTGAAGTAAATGGGATGTATTTTAACAGAAATACAAAAATAATATTATTACAAGGAGTTTACTGGAATTATTATTTCAAAACGGATATACATGTACACAGAAAGAAAACTATCAAACATATATTAATTGCATGATAATAAGTCGAGCCGACCGTGTCAAAATTTGCCATGTTAAATTGCTGTTCTTGTTGGTCCCAAAACTCTTTCTTTTCATCAAGTGCAGGCAGTACCACTCGGGTTTGGGTCAATTTATGGGTGTTGCCTGTTGTTATCCATTCACAAACACTAAACATTGTATGATAAAGGCGTGCATTATACATAATATTGGGTACACTTATTTTTTATTAAACATTCAAAAAAAATACAAAATACATTATACAGAAACTAAATTATAAAAAATCATAATATTCTTCGACATCTGATGAACTGTCATCTCCTCTGATGTTATAATTAACGGGTCGACGGTCCGATCGATCAGGTAATCAAGATACCACATTTTCTCCTCCTCTTTAATGACATGATGGACTGCTTTTCGCCAGTTCTCTGGTGTCACTTCCTTAATGGTTTGATCAAACAGTAGCTTAAGGTCTTTCATTTTAAATGTCGTGTTGTGTTTTGCTGCAAATCCTTTCACTTGCGCCCATATAAGTTCTATAGGATTTAGTACGCAAAGATATGGCGATGTACGGTACTATGTTTTTCAGCTTATCTTCCACGGGATATTTCATAAAACGATGTATGTGTAAATTTGCTATAGATAATAGTTCCTTCTTTATCAAATTATCTTTTTTTTCCTTATATTAATATATTATTCTTTATATAATAATTTATTGCACAAAATTCACCTGCGCCTATGGACAACACCGAAATTAAGCCGAACTGGACGGAATTTCCCATTTTATTACTCTACACCTTTCTAATATAGACTACAAATAGTATAAAAATCGTCAAGAATTGCTAAAAGGGGAAAAAATAAGAGGGTGTTTCAATATAAACAATTGTTTATAAAAAAAAAATAATAATTTTGTTTTGAAGAAAACTGTACAATGGTTTGGAATATTGTTAATTCTTAATTAAATGTTCAAATAAACCGCCATTTGCTGCTAAACAATATCCCAAACGATCTTAAAATTTTCTACGAACATTAGCGAGTTTGTACTGAGTAATTCTTCCAGATTGCATTAAAATTAAATACATTTTTCGGTTTAAGATGACCGGAGATATTTACCAGTTGAGACGACGCTGTGATTCAAACCAAATAAAGACAATGCAAGTCCAAAACCCTACTACCTTATATAGACATAAACTGCTGGACAATTGCTTTCGAGCAAGAAAAATTTCGCCTAAATTTAACAGTTAATATTTTTTGAACTAAATATGATATCGACCTACGGTTTTGAATGATTGACAGATTCATCCCTTGAGAAACAATTGTCAATATTTGATTTTCTTTAACTGTCAAAAAATTTTATATACAGGGTGTTAAAGAAGACGATAATTATTGCTCCAATTTTAATGGCGTGTAACTTTCACAATAATATTTTAAATTTTATCACTCTACGTCAATTGAATCGCTGGCTCATAGCAAAGAAAGCATTTGTCAAATTTTTGATATCTGCTATATTTTAAGAAATACCAATTTTTTTGGAAAACCTTGGTTTATTTCGACTTATTGGTAGCTAGATCTCACTGTGCGTTGTATCGTGCAAACTTAGCGAGTGATTCTTATACCTTATGAAAAGCTTGATAATGTTCAGTAACAATAGTTGTACCTAAATGTTATGATGTACAGTGGCGTACTTATAAACACCTATATGTCTATGGTTTATAAGTATAGTGTTAGAAAGTTAGAAATTAATAAATACATTTTTTCCAAAAATTAAATTAAAAAAATTATCTTTGTTAAAATTTTGTAAACACACCGTATAATATACCTGTAGTGCGATATGAAAAACTAAAAAATAAGAAAAAATTGACCTAATCTAGGGGCGAGTACTTTCCAATATAAAACAATCTTTAAAAATTTTGAGATATTCATAAACCACATATAAGTAGGTGTTTATAAGTACGCCACTGTTCGTCATAACATTTAGGTACAACTATTGTTACTGAACATAATCAAGCTTTTCATAAGGTATAATAATCACTTGCAAAGTTTGCACGATACAGCGCACAGTGAGATCTAGCTACCAATAAGTTAAAATAAAGCAAGGTTTTCCAAAAAAATCGGTATTTCTTAAAATATAGCAGATATCAAAAATTTTACAAATCACTTTCTTTGCTATGAACCAGTGATTCAATTGACATAAAGTGATAAAATTTAAAAATATTATTGTGAAAGTTACACGCCATTAAAATTGGAGCAAAAATCATCGTCTTCTTTAACACCCTGTATATAAAATTTTCTGACAGTTAAAGAAAATCCAACATTGACAGTTGTTTCCCAAGGGATGAATCTATCAACTATTCAAAACCGTAGGTCGATATCATATCTGGTTCAGAAAATATTAACTATTAAATTTAGGCGAAATTTTTCTTGCTTGAAAGCAGTTGTCCAGCAGTTTAGTTTCACATGGAGCTGCTAACGTTTGGGAAAAATTTAGAACTAATTACTATTAATTGGTCTTAAGTACTCAATGCATCAGAATAGAAACATAAAATTATTGTTGTAACCAGTGGTGGACTAAGAAAGAATGCCCCCAGGGCGGAATTCTAAGACCCCCACCCCCTATCAATTCTTGAACTGATTTCTAAAAAAACGTCATATTCGTTTCAAAATACCTTCTCCCTCTATCGAAAGTGGCTTCTGCTAAAAAAAAGACAGCCGTTTCAAGTTACCTTCTTTCATTAAAAGTGGCTTATAAAAAAAGGCACAGTCGCGCTGGCCTTTTAAAAACACCTTCTCCTATCAATAGTAACTTTTAAAAAAATCTTATTTAATGGCACATCTAACTTCTTTGGTACAGGGCGAACCACCTCTCCCACCCTTATAAAACAGGTAAACAATTGGTTTAAGTAAAACCCTCTCATTGTTCTTTATTTGAAATAGATAATTAAATTTTTATAAAATAAATAAGACCAGTTATTCACGCAGTATAGTTGCATTTCTTTGTTTTCGTTTTTGTCAATTCTTTTGTGCTGTAATGCAATATGTTATTGCTGCTGGGACGATAAAACTGACTTTACTGTCATATTTTATTGATATTATATCTGGAATAAGTAACACTCGCATTGAATTAGATTATATTTTATTGGAAAAGCGCTGTGAGATATAAAATTTTATTTGCGATCACTTTCTGCGAGTGTAGATCTTGCGCGCAGTTCTCCATATAAATTTTAAAGCCAAAACTTTATTTTTTCGTCACTTTGGGGCGAAGCATATGAACCGTGTTAAATTAGTTTTGAAATACAAGGGCTATCGACAAGTCTCCTTTGGATCGGATATCTTTGTCACCCTCAGATTTCGTTATAATGGGGCAAAATAGGGACGGTCAAACGTCTCTGTCGAATAATAATGCAAGGAAGACCGAAAGGACTTCAACAACGACAATTCAATTCCTTTCGGTGATAGATTTCCGCATATAATGTGAAATTGATATGATGCATTTTTATTTTTATACCGAAATGGAGAGTTTTATAGCGTGATTTAAACAACTTTGCAAAAGCTATTCCGACTGAAAATCTTTTGTTGGTGCTTGAATAAAGTTTATTTTATGCATGAAGACTAAACATCCCTGCGACTTCATAATGTATTTCTTTTATTTATTGAAAATGATAACTGAATGAGATTTTCAGATGTTTATTTAAGGGATTAGGTTTTGACAAAGGATAAAATGTAAACCTACATTTTTTAAGTTCGTTTTATACAATACACATACCTACATGCATAATAATCTCTATTGTGCCTGTTTATCCTTTCTGTACCCAGCAGCGTAGCTTGAAAATATATTCGGGGGTGCTATACAGGGTGACAATTTGAAAACGAACAGCATTTAATATTGCCTCTACCAATGATAGTATGAAAATTTGGCGAAACACGTCAATTGATATATCGAGGGGGACATTTTTTAAGACATTTGTTGTCGTGTTACTTTTAACCCCCTGACCCCCAGGGCACCAACCCTTAAAATTTTAAATGGCAACCCCTATTTATTTATTATTAAATACATTTAATTAATTTGTGAGGTTAATAATCACAATTTTGAAGAAAAAATTATACAGTTTATGTAGAATTTTATAAGGAACGCAAAAATGGCAAAATAAATAGGGGTTGCCATTTAAAATTTTAGGGGTAGGTGCCCTGGGGGTTAGGAGGTTGAAAGTAACACGACAACAAATGTCTAAAAAAATGTCTCCCTCGATATATTAATTGACGTGTTTCGCCAAATTTTCTTACTATCATTGGTAGAGGCAATATTAAATGCTGTTCGTTTTCAAATTGTCACCCTGTATATTTATAAAGGTATTTGAAAATGTTGTTTATTTTAATGCCTTCTATACGCAGCTAAAAAAGAAGTATCAACTTAGGAATCACCCTGTATAATCGGAAGACGTGTTTATTCAAATGCAGGCTAAATGCAGTCCTGTTAGTATAGAAGGAACCATCGAAAATTCATTTATAAAGGTTGCCGATATCAAACAGTTAAGCCGGCATCTACCTGGCTAGTTAAAAAAAATTGGTTATTCTAAAAGAAATTCTGTTTTACTGATCGAAAAGCCAGAAAAAACGTTAAACTATATTTTTTTCGACGCTTGTGTAAAAATTTATCTATCCCGAGAATTACCTATATATTTAATTTTTTTTTTCGATGGACTCACTCCCTATAATGACTCACACATGATGGCGCCTGATGAGCTAAGACGGAATATTAAGGAAAATATAACGCCTGATAATATTATTAGCCAAATGTTAAAAAGCGAAAATAACTGGAGAATCATTGAAAGAGTTATAACACAAATTCTGAAAGAAAAAGAGGAAGACTAAAGAAGAAGATAATATAAAACGGCAACAATACTGGAAACAGAAATAAACAAAGGGAAACTTAGCACACAACAGACTTAAAGACATCCTCTTTGAAGTTAATACCGGAAGGCAGTTCCAAAGAGGAAAGCAATATTGTCAGAAAGGAAAGGGTTTAGTCGGTAGGCATGTCCTCACAGGACAGAATCCGACACTCTGGCACATAAGATCCACTCGCCTGCAAGTCTTTTGTAGATTCCTGATCCTCTATAAAAAAAAAACATGATGACCCCGAATCAGCAGGTGTAGATATTTCGACTGTTTTTGCTTTTTGTTTTTATGCGGCTTCATCAATAAAAATGAATTTTTAATAGTCCCTTCTGTCTGTCTAATTGCATCGTTGCTGCTAGACCAGATATAATAGTGAGCAGAAACCAACCGATTTCGTGGTTAGGTTCATAAATATTTACTGTCGCTGCCAATTGAAATAAATATTCTAGGTATATCCTACATTTCAAAGCTGTAAAATTCACATTTTTACTTACGCCAACTAGGGTTATTTTTTCGTCACACAACTCACGAACTACCTAGCAACGTGTAAACGGTAAATCTATACAAAACAAGCTTAGGAAATAATTCACGATTATTCGGCGGTCAAGCGAGTGAGTAGAAACGTCGTTTTCAACAAAATTAACTATGCAACTCAAGTACGGTGCATAGCCGGCTCGGCGGACAGCTCGAGCTTAGTTATTAGTGCCACTATGACGATCGAGCAACACTGTTGCCAGACGTAGCAAAATTCGACTATTGATAATAGTGAGTTTTCACAATTTGTTAAAATGTAGCGAAATGTGGCCGAATATAAAAAATTTGCAAAAAATGTAAGACGAAAAATTAGTTTGCTATTAGACTATTAGGGGGGGGGGGGGGGGGTGCAGCTTCGCAGCTACTGGACGCCACTGTCTGTACCTATCAATGGTTGCTTTTGGATATTGTTTACTCGCCATTTGCATTTAAGGATACCGTTTACTCCGTGGCGGCCCAGGATTTTTTGGTTTTTGGAATGGGTGAGCACAAGGGGGCCCGATCATTTTTGAGTGGGCACTACCCAAATCAAATGACTTAAAAAAAGCCATAAGCAAGGGCAAACAAAAAGATCATCGTTCTCTTGAAAATAACACACAATACTACTCCTTTCTCATCAAAACTTTCATAGCCAATTCCATTACAAAACCGAATCCATCAATTTTCGGTGTGCACTAGGATGGGCATGTTTCTGGGGTGGGCCGGTGCACACCCTGGCCCCCTGGCCCCCTGGTGCCACCGCTGCGTTTACTCCAAAAAAAGCTAAAAGCTAACAAATTTATTTCAATATACATTCAAAGTGTTTCTTAATGACGTGCTAGCCTTTCATTGGTTCCCCATTCCTCATTCCTCAGGTCAAATTTATATAAGTAACGATTTAATTGATTAAAACTAATAAATTAAAATTACAACTTATTATAGTTAGGGTAGGTAGAATTTATAGCTCTGCTGGATCTACATCTCGAAAAAGGTATATTTAATCGTATCTAACTAAACATACTTTTTTTCGTAAAAGATATATAATTTTCCTAGTTTAACATAAAAAAAAGTACAAAACTAAATGTTACATACAAGTTAAGTCTATTTCACTTCACTCCCCCCTTCTTTTGACGCTACTTTTTACATGCCCACATTTTAAAGTTCAATTTTTAGCAAAAATATTAATATTTTGATCCTTAATGGTTTTGAAAATATTTAGTGAAAACCATCTTTAGAGCCAAATTTTATATGGAGTTCTAACTAGGCCAAATCTACTGAAACTCAAATTATTGACCATACCTTTAAGAAGACCCTGCATAATATAATATGCAGATTGACAAACAATAATAAATTCAGACACATACATACGTAGTGTCCCTTTATCGGTCTAGCTGAAGGGTGTAGTTCCATCTATCCGTATTTGCTTGAGTAAATTCTATTAGCTAAACTTACTGTAAATATTTGAACTACAACTCAAACGTCGAATTGAACCAAACTTACCAGCTCAATTAAACATGTTCATTAATTAAGTTAGTCTTATCAAGGTAGTAATTAGTTGATTAAACCTTACTGTGTGTTTTAGATTGCCGAATAAGTACAACCATACAGGAATTTCAATAAATTTGGTTACCGGTTACCATAATACCAATAGAAAAAAAACGACAAATATCTTAGTCTGGAAGTTTCTTCGTAATGAAAATGGTTTGTAATTCACCGTTTATCCAATAGACAGGCCTTTTTAGTAAATTTTTATTTGGTGTAAAGATCCGTGCTCGTTTCCTTCTCGAGTCATTCGTCAAACTAGGTAACTATGTCAAATTTTATTCTTACCCGAATAAATTTTTCATCCAAACAGTTCGAATTTTAGTTTTTCGAAATAATTCTTTTTCTGATCCGCAGTGTCCCTAATGTTACGGGGAAAGTACTCTGTAAATTTCGCTAGGTATTTTCTCACTCCTAGGCCTTAAACAGGCGATCTCAAGGAAACTACTCTGGCTATTTTTCTGCTGCTCTCTGAGTAGTTTTACCCTGAGTCAGATACGGTCGGCTCAGAATAGAAATTTTTCGCTAAGTGTGTTCAATAAGTACCCCTTCAACTCCCTGTAAATGATAGAAACTCTGTATGCTTATTTTAACAAAACTGGCCCTGACCAATATTAATGTTTTCTGAGCACCGGCGCCTTCTCATGGCTTTTCACTTGCATTAGTTCTTAATATCTTTTAATCCGCTAACGAAGCAGCTAGCAAAGCAGCTAGCGAAGCGGCTAGCAAAGCGACTAGCGAAGCTGCCAGCGAAGTAGGACCTTCTAGTTAACCTTAAGTTAAACCACCTAATATTTGAAGTTAAACGATTGATCTCAAAAACCTTAGAAGATATCCAAACAAAGAATACACATTTTCTTATAAAGTTATATTCTTTCTACTTGATGAAGTGGCATAGAATCTTATTTTTCAAAAAAGCACCTGGTAGCATCTTAAATTTTAAGAGTATTCTTTATTGTTGAAATTTCCACTGAAAGCATTGCATCTTAAGTTTATGAGATCACCTTTGTTCGTTGAGTTTTATACCCACTTACCCAAAAACTTTTATAGTTGTACCTATTACGAGGGAATATCAAAAATGCTTACTGTAAAAAGTCTGTAATATATATATAAAATAATAATTAATATATTATTTTACAATAAGCAATGATTGTTATACCGTTTCTGTATTTTTATTTTGAACAATTACAGTCACCGGCACCAAATAAAGTATCATCTATTTAAAAATACCATTACGGTATCAACATTTTTTATACAAAAGCTTTGATTTTATTATTAGTGGCTGCGATACTGCCCTCTGCCCCTGCCCCTGCCTCTGCCTATGCCCCCAGTCCCCTATCCACTGTCCCTCCTACCTACTGTCCCTTCCCCAGGGTATCGCGTCAAAAGACGCGGAAATTTGAACGTGCGACTAAAGGACGCGGACATTTGGACGCGAAACAAAAAGACTCATACAACAAATGGACGCGGGGTCAATTAGAAGGTACCGTACAATCGGTTATTAATTACTCAATCTTTAACCGATTTAAGCTTTCTTCCGTATAAGGTTAGCTCTATTTAATTGTATCTTTTTTAATAAAAATTTTAAAATAAATATATATATTTATTTTGATCATTTTTTTTTTGTTGTTATTATGTCAATATATTGACAATTTTTTTTTTATTTTCAGAAAAGCAAAATTATATCCGTCCTTATGACTACGTCCTAAAGCCTTGCGTCTAATTGACCTTGCGTCCATTTGTTGTATGCGTCTTTTTGTTTCGCGTCCAAATATCCGCGTTCTTTTGTCGCACGTTCAAATTTCCGCGTCCTATTGTCGGTAATTCCTTCCCCAGTCCCCTATCCACTGTCCCTCCTATCTACTGCCCCTGCCTTTGCCCCCTTCGCCCTAAAAAATGTAACAGTTACTTAAAAACAAACATTCCTGCTTTACCTGTTAAATAATGAATAGTTGAGTTCTTATTCTCTAATCGAATGTAATGAAAGGACACGCAATTCCCCTGGCACCGTCTATTAATTTGCTGGGGGTCAATATGGGAGGTAATATGTCTTGGCATGATCACGTTACCGCAATTGCCAAGGCAGCTGCACAGAAACTTGGTGTACTTTTCCGCACCAAAAGGTTGTACACACCTCATCAACTTTTGACGCTATACAAAGCCCAGATTCGACCATCATTAGAATATTGCTCTCATGTCTGGAGCTCTGCACCCAAGCACACCCTTCGGCTACTGGATTCCATTCAAAGGAGAGCCGTTCGTCTGATCGGCGACCCCGAGCTGACCAAGTTGAAGACAGGTTGGTGATTTGGCTCTCTTTTACAGATATTTCCATGGCAGGTGTTCGACTGACATTGCCCACTTGATTCCATCTAGAGCAATGCAAAACAGAAATACACGGCGAACCACTGCCGCTCATCCATATGTTGTTCAGCTTAGTACTCCTCGAACTCATTGTTCAAGAATTCTTTCATCTGGAGAACGTCATCTTTGTGGAATGATCTTCCTGAGGTCGTGTTTCCCAATGAATACAATCTTCAACGTTTCAAGACCAACGTTAATCGCTTTTTTCGCACTCGCACCGCTCCCAGAGCGCCTTAAAGGATTTTTCCTACAGTGCAGGTGTTTTATCATAAAAAAAAAAAAAGAAATAATGTATTTAAATAATCAAATCAAACAATAAAAATCCAATTATACTCCAGGTCTAAAGTTACTGTTAGTGACTCATCGCTTTCATACCAAGGGCAGCAGTTGTACGAAATCAGAGGAAAATCCATGAAAATAAATGTTCTGCTTCTTGGAATTATTTCCTCTAACTTCATACAACCCGGTGCACTCTAAATAAGAGCGAAGAATTACTGACATTAAATTCCGTTTAAGGGTATATACTATATTCCACATTTTTCTAGACTTAAAACTTAAAATCCCTCGTATATCTGTAAGAAAACCAAACAAGAGAAAAATGGTACGAGTTCAGTGGCATCTAATAAAACTTCACGAGGATTGAATTGTCTTCCTCAAAAATACTTGTTGCATGGACATAAAAACGAAACTTGACTAGAGTATAGATAGTATAGAAACTAACTAAAACAAAGGACAAAGGGATATCTCTTATAAAGTATATAATGCAATTGGTCTAAAGATAGCGTCGCTGTCAGATCATATCGATTTTGCTTTGTTCGCTAAGATATAGGTCATTTGGTGTGCACTTGAATTTCATAAATAACTTTTGAAGGTGGAGTGAGTTTTTCCCCTTAATAACACGGAAGGACGAGTTTCTCCAAATTGCATAAATGCATTTGTTGTCGATAATAGCTTTTGAAGCTGCAGCACTCTGGTAACTTTATAAAAGTTTTCCAGGGTCAAAGCTATCGAAACATTTGCAAGGATATCATAAACAATATTATTGCACGTTTAGCCTTGAGCTGAAACAAAAGAAAAATAATAACGATACAAACTATAATGTGTGACATCCTTGATTTTCTAGAGTTTAACGATTTAATCTAGAGCAACGGCGATGAAGAGATTAGACCAGTTTAGTTTAATTAATGGCCTCCACCAACTGTTTACTGTAATTTGTAAAGCAGCTTTAAAGTTGGAAACAGCTTTTAGAGATGATATGTTTTTTATGAAAATAAATAAAACAAATATAAAGAATATTTATTTTGTTATGACAGAAAATAATTTTAATAATAAAACATTACTATAGATTCAAGTATAATGATTTGTATGTAATATGAATATTTGTTTAATTTTACGATACTTTTCTCTTTAATTTTTACTATTATTTTTCTTTCTGACATTAAAACATGTTTTGTCGTTTACTTAAATGTGATTTTTGGGATATTACATGTATAATATCTATCAAAGGGAACAATGGTAATTTTCAGGACGACTACGGGGTGTTACCAGGGTCGAAATGTCGTTAACATTTCAACCAACCACTATAAAATTTTTAATTTGGGCTAGAATAAATTTGGTTGTTTAAATTTTTTTTTGCTTCTTTCTTGACTTGGCCTGTGCCACGTAAATATTTTTTTCATATATATGTTTTCATTATAAATTCTCTATTAACGTCCTCACTCTATATTTACACTTTGTAGTCTGCAGGAAGTAAATTTTTGGGTTGGTACCGTTTAGACACTTTGTAATTATGGCGTAAGCGCCTTAGTGGTATATTTAGAATAATATTTGAAGTTTAGGGTGGTCTGATCAATGATGAATAGAACGTCGAGCCATTATACGCATTGGCAGTGGCGGCTCGTCAGGTGAAGTAGGTGAAGGGGCTCTTCACCAAAAATAAATAAAACCAGGAGGTCATTTTTTCGACAATATTAAATATTAATGTACCAATATCGCTACCATTTTAGCCCTTTAAACATAATTATGTTCGAATTAATAATATTAATTTAAATCCGATTGTAGCTATGCATAATAGGGCCACTGTTTACTTCGATGGACAATAATTATAAACACTCGTGCATTTTGGCGCGCCCCAGCCGACCGCGTCCGTTAGCTCAAAGCAAGTGAAGACCCAACGTCCAACATGACTTTGATATTCACCGTTGCTATGATTACGTAACGTCAGTCACGCAAACAGCATGTGCCAATTTGCATTATGATGAAGGGCAATTTAAAAATAGATCGGTCATATGCACCATTGTTTTAGCATTGGTTCGCCTAACCTTAAGGTACCTATTTATTTTGAGGCTTCGCGAAACTTAAGGTTATAGATATCGTTTTAACTTGATTTACTGTGTGATTGAAAAGTTTTGTTTTTATTTTTCAGTTAATTCTGTAGTGTAAAATTAGTCAATGTTTGTTTAAGTACCATTTTTTAAGACCGTGAGCCGCAACTGCGCATTGGTTAGTAGGATGTAAAGGGAATCGTTATAATAGAAGCGGGTGCGTTTATTCGTTTTATATTTATTTTTAGGAGCTTTATCTTCGTTCCTAAAGCGGTGATAGAGGATTTTTGTTTTATCATGTGGGAGGGGGGGGGGGGGGGGGGTTGAACGACCTAAACCCCTCTTATCTACGGCCCTGGTAATTTTACACATCAGCTAAGAGAGTGATCAGTTTGTGATATATTTGACAGCTTTTAATTATGTCGTATATCGCTTGTGTGTTAACATCAGTTTATTGTTCTGGAAACTTAATGGTGTATAAATCGTAAAAGCAAACTCGAGCAAATCTTCTGTTGTCTTATTTTGCCATTTAGGAAGATTAAACTCCGCTACTAAGAGCACGTAAGGTTGTGTGGTTTCGCAATAAAATATTTTTCTTTGTACTCCTTTAGAGTTTTGTAAAAAAAATTAAATCCTATATAGGCTAAGCGATTTTGTCCATCCACCCATCTGCCAGTATTTTAATACCGACTAGCAGATAGCGGCGCACCCTTTCGTCAAAAATGACCTCTAAAAAAAGTGCCTACCTCAAAAATTTCTACTTCGATTAAAAAAAAATTTCCTTCCCACCCCAAAAAATCTTTTTGACAAAAGTCGCCCTTGTTACCAGAACTTTTGTTTCAATATCGGTGGATCGATGCACGATGGTTTATTTAACCTGGCTTGGGGGGGGGGGGGGGGGGGAGCCACTGCTAACAGGCTTCGCCTTACATCAAAATCTACGAAGTCGCGGAGCTTATAAATAAGTCATTTGCCAAAATGTCACGAACAATATATTAAATCAAACTTTTTTTCATCGCTCAGTTAGAAATTCCAAAAGTTAAGATTCTAAACGTCAATTATTATTATGCAAAATGTACAAACACAAATTTTTATAACAAACAAAACAATCTTTTTTTGATATTTATTCCTTAAATATGCCTGCGTAAAATACACGTCAGAAAAATATTTTTAATAAATGAGAAGAGGAAATAGGGTATTATCAATTATTGAAGTTATTTATAAAGGGCCAGTACTGGCTGGTACTTGAATGCAATAACAGAGCAAGGCCCTTTGCACTTAAAATCATCACGCAAAATGACAATCACCATTGTTTTGCCTTAATGGTCATTTAGGCTTATCAATATTTAATATGGGGGCGCGTTTTTCCATTGTTGGGGTGCTACCATGCAATTTTTTTCTGGGTGTGAGCAAAAACAGTTTTTTTATAAATTTGTTCATTTTCTACGCTTGGATATGCATACTTATTTTTTACAGTTTAAATTTTAGTATGTGGTTAACTTACTTTTGAAAAGTTGTAGTTAATTTTAAGCTAAAAGGAGAGCTTGTCTATTATATTTTTATTTATTTCTTATATAATGATCTTTCGGAAAACCAAAGGCTTAGTAATAATTTTTATCTAATATTTGTGAATAATGAATAATCAATAACTACCAAGAAATAACAAAAAATTTAAAACATACTAAATCACCTACATCAAAATTACTTATTTTCATGATGAGTGGCTGGACTTGCTGTGCCTATCAGTTCCTTCGACTAAGTATTTATTTACTATAAAAGTCGCATACAACAAACTATTTATTGATTTAATAGGAAAAGAAAATTTAGGTTCGCTGTACTGCTTCCCTAAAGGAAATGATTTTTTTATTGTACTATTAAATCCCATTAAATAACTGCACCGTTTCGTTTCCGGATACAGATATTATATTTTTCCGTGTTAATAGCACTCTAATTATAGGGTTTAAACTTAGGTAAACGTGTTAAACAGAAAATTTTAAGTCAGTTATTAATATATATTTTATTTTTCACTAATTTACCTTTTTCTAAAACAAGAGTTCTTGGGTCAAAATTTTAGGCCACATTTAACAATATTATTACTTTCTTTGTGTGTCTACCAGGGTTGACCCGTTTACCTCAGTGGCGTGCATATAATATACGCAAAAAAGCATTGCCTACCCTGGGAACAATAAAACAAACACATACAATTTTGTATTTTAGTTTTTATCCGTGTAATCCAACTTTGGCAATTTATCTCTACATTAATATAAGAAATAATGATATAGGACTGAAAAATTAATCTTATATCATTTCTCATAACGCATTCCTTGCTTGTTTATATCGTAAACTAGATTCCTGTATAAGCATGCCGTAAGACTGTTCTAAAAGCAAAGATCTCGCTGTTTGTTAGCGTCTTATGCAAAAGCATTGCTTTTGTACGACCGGAAGCAAACGAGAGAGCCGGTAGGCAGTAGGGTAGAAAGAGATGTAACAAATAAATCCATCACAACCCTTTGACCTTTCTTTATCTATCAGCTCGCGACAAAAAAGCACGGGTTTGGTAAGTGCATTGGTACCAATCTTCAAGTTTTACCGTAGTTTGGAAAATACTTCGCTTTCTCAATATAAAATAAGAAACGGGTCTCTATAGGTTTTATTATTAATTAGTTTAGTTAAGATATTTTTAAAGGGATAACGGATAAGGTATCGTAAAATAAGAAGAACTATTGTGACAATTAAATTAATTTTTGCCAATAGATTCATATTATTTAATCATCAGTAAGCTTATCATCATATTTTACATAATAATTGACCTCGCTTTTGGTAACATATTGGTTCAGTCAGGTGGATGATAGATTTTTAATTTATAATTATTAGTATTTTTGCCCTTTTGCTAGACTTCCGACGTCGAGTTTCGGGAAAAAAATAAATTTGGTGGCGTTAATTGTTACTATTCCGGCTAGCAGCGCGTCTGCAGAACGGTCCTTTTCTGGATTAAAAAGAATTTATACCTATTTACGAAACACACAGGGAGAGATACGCTTATTAACAATAACCTCTTTAAAGAGCCACCTTTGGTAGGATTTAAAACGCAAAACCAATTTTTATGACGATGTTTTAAAAGAATGTTTACTTAAAGACCGCCGTGTTGAACTAATTTACAAATAATGTCGTTTTATTCTTCTTCTGCCAGTGTCCTTTCCACAAACTCAAATACAAGACAATTCGTGACAACATTTGAAATTTAGATGCTTGAATGCTACAGAAGGTAAATTCTTGCCTACCCTGGTTAAACCAGCATTGCACGCCACTGGTTAACCTTCAGTATGATTTTATTTGTATCTTAGTTAATGTAGTTTCAAAGGTATTTTCTGTTTTGCTTATTTAATATTGGTTCTCGGACTATTTTATTTATTTATTTATTTATTTATTTTATTCAAAAGTTAACTTGTGTACAATATAACATTCAAACTATTATTATATATTCAAAATATATCATTAAAGACGCCTAGCTAATTAAATAGCTGTATGCGTCACAGTGTTCTTAAATAATGTACCTATACATATTATATTATAGACATACTTTAGCTATTAATAACTTACAAACAGTAAAACGTTCAAGTACTCACCACAAAAAAATTAAAAATAATTAATCAATAATCAAAATAACCCTTCAAATTGTTTTATATTTTGGAAAATAAATTCCCTGCAGAGAATTGAAAACCTTTTTTTATTGTTAACTTCCCTAATGTGTATTGGTATCATATTATAAACTTTAGGGCCAATATAATTTACATATTTTAAATTTAAATTATTTTTACTTACCGGTATTTGCAATTTTTTATTCACATAACCACGGGTAACGTAGCCATGATCTATAAAATTTTGCAACTTTTTACTCTGATGTATATAAGAGGAGATTGAGAGCATATATAAAGTTCTTATATTACATACTTCGGGGGAAAACAACATTCTGGTAGGATAAAGAGTGGTTTTTTTAAACATTATTTTTAAAATGTATTTTTGTACTATATTTAATTTATATAAGCCATTACTATAAAGCCCACCCCATACCAAAATTCCATATCTCAGGATTGATTCTACAAATGCCTTATATATCGTTATTAAAGTTTTTTTATTAAGGAATTCCCTTAGTAAATAAAATTTGTGAATTAGTTTGCGTACTTTGTTGGACAAGTACTCAGTATGAGGCTGCCACTTAATGTGCTGATCAATAATAATTCCAAGATATTTAGTTTGTGATGTTTCTTGTAGAAGGTGATTTTCTATTAAAATGTTATTAAATGTTGGTCTGTCTGCCTTGGTCAGTGAAAATGCTATATAATTTGTTTTCGTTAAGTTTAGTGTTAGCTTGTAGTTCTGAAGCCAATCTTTTACTTTATTCAAACCCATCACCGTTTTATTTTTCACGCTTTCCCAAGTATTATCAGCAAATACAATGGCCGTGTCATCCGCATATGAGATCGTCAAACAATCTATATTCAATTTCAGTAAAGAATTTATGTAAATAATAAATAAAAGTGGACCAAGTACAGTCCCTTGAGGAACGCCAATCATAATTTTTTGTTTTTTACTAATGACATTATTTAGTTTTACCATTTGATATCTGTCTGTTAGGTAACTTGCAAGCAAACCACCAGCAACCCCCCGTATGCCATAATTGTTGAGTATATTAATCAGTTTGTCGTGGGGAACAGTATCGAACGCTTTTGCTAGGTCCAAAAACACAGCTAGGCACTTTCTTTTACTATTCAAACTATTTACAACCTCTGTAATCATCCTATGCATAGCGTCCGAAGTGCTGCAACCTTCCATAAAACCAAACTGATTGGGTGATATTATGTTGTTATCTCTAAAAAACACATTGAGGCGATGTTTAAGACATTTTTCAAATATTTTCGCAAAATTGCTTATAAGACTTATTGGTCTATAATTATTGATAACATTTTTTGACCCAGATTTATGTACAGGACTGACAATTGAGATTTTAAATTCACTTGGGACAATTCCCTTTTCAAAAATTAAATTAAAGATATGTAATAATGGAGTGATTATTTCTTGATGAGTCTGCTTTATTATTTCTACCTGGAAACCGTCGTGTCCAGGTGCGCTATTGTTTTTTAAAGATGATATGTGATTTATTAATTCATTCTTTGTCACTGGATGCAAAAAAATTGAGTTTTGTAGTGTCGGGATTCTATGCTTTTCCCCGTTTATAGACGGAATAGCTTCTGCCATTTTAGTTCCTATATTTATGAAATAATCATTGCAATAGTTTGCCATCTCATTAGAGTCATGAAAATGGACACCCAATGCATTTGTTATGTTAATATATTCTTTTGCATTTTCATTCTTTTCATACGTCGCATCCTTGATTATTTGGTAGAGTTTTTTCATATTGTTTTTATTGTTTTCAATTTGGGATTTATAATAGTCATTCTTTTGTTTGTGAATCAACTTGCTCAGAAAATTACGATACTCTTTATACTCTTTTTCAAGATGTATGTTATAACTAGATAATAATTTTTTTTTCATTTTATCTCTAACCTTGATAGATCTAATAATACCACTACTTATCCAGTTTTTAATCTTTTTGTGTTTTTTAATATTATTTGTTGAGTAAGTTTCGGTTGATTCCAGCAATAGATTCTTGTATGTATTTAGGAAAATTTGTGTAGATGTTTCAGGATTATCTTCCCTCACAACCGGAGACCAATCACATTGTAGCAATTGTTCTTTAAATTTATTTATATTAATCCTACTTTTAATTGGGTTTTCGTTTATGTTATTGCTTTTTGTTTCATATGGGTTTTTTTTACCAATAAGAAGTACAATGGGACTATGATCCGTGATATCTGCATCAATAATGAAAGAATTTATGCGCAAGTTGTTAGTTTTTAATTTTAATCTGACAAATATGTGATCTAAGCACGTTTTAGAAAGGGATCTAGTTACAGAATTAATATATGATTCAAAACCATGTGAATTCATTGCTGCTCGATATTCCATCACATCATTGTCATTATTGTCTAATAAGTTTATATTAACGTCCCCTATAAAAATTTCAAAATTTTCAGTTGCTTTATTCTCTAAAAATGTACTTATATCATTTACAAAATCGGTCTTTGGTATGGGCGGAGGTTTATAAGCCGCCGTAATCCCAAAAGAAAAATTATTAACTTCAAACGTTATTCTACCAATTGTTGCTCTAGAGATATTTAAACGTTCAAAAGAGAAGTTAACATTAATGTGGTTTTTAATCAAGAAAAGAACGCCATCGTTTTTGTTAAAATTTGCTTCGTTATAAAAAATCTGGTAACCAGGTATATTGCAGTTTGTAGTTGATACAAGTTGAAAGGTTTCACTTAGAACAAAGATATCTATATTTTGAAAATTATATGATTCTATGAAAGTAAGTAGATTGTCAATATTCTTATTGAGGCTTCTAATATTTAGGTGAATTATACTTAAAAGTGAGTCACTGTTAACTAAAACTTTTCCCATTGTACTACTGTTCACTTTTGTACCCTCCTTACCATTTTCTTCATCAATTATATTAAGTATCTCGTCTTGTAAGTGGTTTACCGTTTTGTTAAGTTTTGTAGTCAGTTTTATTTTTTAACAGACCTACATGGTACTTTAGTGAATGGCAATTTTGGTCCAAAGTGCTATGTTCTGTCACATATTCAGTTCGATAAAGTTGGTTGGCTGTCACACAATTAATACACTTTTTTATTACACTTTTACAGTCAGTTGTAATGTGCCCTCCTGTACAATTTCCACATATTTGTTCTTTTGTACAGTTTTTACTTTTATGTCCAAAACCCTGGCATTGATAGCATCTTGTTATTGTTAGATCTTCGTAAACTGGAAGTCGCTCCCAATCAATGTATATTTTTCCATATGACATCATTTTAACATAGAGGCTTCCAGAGCACTCCGCATAAATTGTCGAGGTTGATTTGTTCTGATATTGTTTAATAAATGTTATTTTAAGATGCTCAGTTTTTTCAATCCATAAGTTTTGTTTTCTTATGGTGTCTTCCAAAACATCTATAGGCTTGTCTCCAGAATAATTGGTGATTTTTATTCTTGGAGGTGTTTTTTTAGGAATTTCAATATCATATTTCTCCTTCAGTTTATTTTCGACTTCTCCCTTTAGCCTTTTCAACTCCTGTTCGGTATCACATTTTAGTATGATGTTTCCCTTTTTCGTTTCTTTTATGTTTCTTATTCCTACATTAATTTTGGTTGGATTTATAGATGCTTTGAGATCTTTTCTACTTAACTCAGCATTTTGAGCCAACTTGGGCTTAATTATTAGTGTTGGTAAACTTGTGTTTGTGTTTATAACATTTACTTTGGTTTCCACTGTATGTTTAAGAGTATCAGCATAACTACTACGTTCTTGCAATCTGGTTTTTAGAATTTCTATGTCCTTCTTCATATCTTCCATTAACATTATCATATAAGGCATTCTGGCTATACATTTTTTACATTCCTCACAAATTAACAACAGCATTCGCTTCTGTAATGGCATGCAACGTGCTTCAGACGGGGATACATTAGAACATCCCTTATGAATTCTTTTAAGGCATGAATCACATTTATAAAATTCACCAGCACAAGATTGTTTACATTTAACACATGCATTGTCCTCAAGTTCATTGCCATCCATATTTGTTTATTTACTTACTTGTGTATTTATCAGTTTGTTTGTTTACAATACATACACCTTCAAATCCAAATGGTTTAGGAATGTTGCAAACTTTTTTATAATAACGGACACAATAGCACTATTGTTCAGAAGCTAAATTGAATTCCTTTCACTATACAGGACAATTAACTTTCGAAAACTAGTTCAATGGGTAGGTGGCCACTTAACACATCACTCATCAAATTTCCGAATTTTTTGGTTGAGCATGGCCGCAGAAAAACAATGATTTTACTGGAGCAAATAACCAGCGTGTATGAATACTGTGTGTGTGTATTATTATTTAAAATGTAAGTCATGCATAAAATACTGAAATTGAGTTTAATATCTTTAAAATTTTTATTTTAGTGTGCTGCTTGGTGTTAATATTGCATTATTTAAGGGGATGATTAACCTTCAGTTAACATGACTGCATTAACTATCGTCAATATGAACATCACGTATAATAACTACCGTAAAAATAACCCTTTCTATCAAACAAAACGTATTTATATTCATAGTCGAATGCATGATAACGGGAAAGACTTCGGGAAATAAAGGTGATACAAGAACTGCGAAAAGATATTATCGTATGTCTTTAAATGGGCGAGGAAGAACTCTATGGCACAGCTAAAACGATTTAAATGGTCTGAAAGACCCATTGTCCTTTTAAATAGCTTTGTAAGTCTTTTATTTACTGTACGGTTAGTGTGTGTTATTCTAATGAGAAAAAGTCATTTGGCTAATGCTATTCTTTTTTTAATTTAAATATCCCATTAGTATATGTATCCAATCTACTTATATTATAGTCTATTTCAGAAAGGTGTAGCGTAATAAAATGGGAAATTCCGTCCAGTCCGGCTCAATTTCGGTGTCGGCCATAGGCGCAGGTACCTACATTTTGTGCATTATGATAACGTAATTATGATAACTAACCAAAAATTTTAGAGAATTAGGCGAACGGGTATTAAGATAAATAATTAAAAAATGATCGACTGATTAACCACCAAATGTATTGAATTTGAAAATAATTTGATAAAGAAGGAACTATTAGCTCTAGCAAATTTACACAAACATCGTTTTATGAAATATGCCGTGCAAGATATAGTTAAGAAACATAGTGTAACTGTGCTGTGCACACCGCCATATCATTGCGAACTAAATGACCTAAATCCTATAGAACTTATATGTGCGCGAGTGAAAAGATTTGTAGCAAGACACAACACGACATTCAAAATGAAAGACGGTAAGCTACTCTTTGATCAAGCCATTAAGGAAGTAACAACAGAGAACTAGCGAAAAGCAGTCCATTATGTCATTAAAGAATAAGAGAAAATGTGGGATCTTGACCACCTGATCGATCGGACCGTTGACTCGTTAATTATAACGTCCAGAGGAGATGAGAGTTCCTTAGACGACGAAGAATATTATGATTTTTTATAATTTAATTTTTGTATAATGTATTTTTTCTATTTGGTATTTTTTTATAATGTTTAATAAAAAATAAGTGTACCTAATATTATGTACATAATGCACGCCTTTGTCACACCATTTTCAGTGTTTGAGAATGGACAACAATAGGCAAAACCCATAAATTGACTCAAACCCGGGTGGTACTACCTGCACTTGATGAAAATAAAGAATTTTGCAATGAAATCAATGCCAAATTATGAAAGGGGCTTAACTGTTCGTTGTGTTCTGTAGTGCCTTTGCATACCTAATGAGCTTTTATTACTCTACACCTTTCTGAAATAGACTATAGGTACATTAATTATCAGAATAAAGCTTAAACTAAAAACAAGAGCAGAGGGTATAGAAATAAAAATACGACAGGATTTTTTTTCAATAAAAATTTGTTACAACATTATACGACCCTTGTATATTAAATCTGTTGTCATATATTTCTCGATATATGGGGTGAAATATGCGAAACCCATTTATAAATTCATATATTCAAAATTAAAACCGGACATGACAGCGTGATGTTTTTAATTAGATTTATTATGTAAAATGAAAATAAATGCTATATTATTATAGCTAATTAGTTTCAGCGTACATGAATCTGAATTTTGGATTTATTAAAAACTATATTCCTAGTGTGGGCCTACATTATGGATAATCTGATTTGAAGATGAATAAAATTATCTAGATTATAAAAGAATGGTTCGCTGTTAACTTTGGAGAAGAATTTAGAAATATTGTTCTTCTTATCTTAAAAAATAAAGAAATATGAATCATATCGTGGTCAATTTTCCTAGCTAATATTTATGACATGAATTTGTAAATCTTGCATTTTAGACATTCCTCAAAAATTAGACAAATATCCGCAAGCACTCAATTTTGCGTTTCTACCTATAATCATTTCAGAATTTTTTTCAGAAAATTGTAGAGTAATAAAAGCTCATTAGGTATGCAATGGGACTACAGAGTGACCCAATGAATATTTAAGCCACTTTCATAGTTCGACAATGATTTCATTGCAAAATTCTTTATTTTCATCAAGTGAAGGTAGTAAGGTAGTACCACCCGGGTTTGGGTCAATTTATGGGTTTTGCCTATTGTTGTCCATTCACAAACACTGAAAATGGTGTGACAAAGGCGTACATTATGTACATAATACACTTATTTTTTATTAAACATTAAAAAAAATACAAAATCCATTAAACAGAAATTAAATTATAAACAATCATAATATTCTTCGTCATCTAAGGAGCTTTCATCTCCTCTGGACGTTATAATTAACGAGTCTACGGTCCGATCGATCAGATGGTCAAGATCCCACAATTTCTCTTCTTCTTTAATGACATAATGGACTGCTTTTCGCTAGTTCTCTGTTGTCACTTCCTTAATGGCTTGATCAAACAGTAGCTTAACGTCTTTTATTTTGAATGTCGTGTTGTGTCTTTCTACAAATCCTTTCACTTGCGCCCATATGTTCAATAGGATTTGAGTCATTTAGTTCGAAATAGCATGGCGGTGTGCGCAGCACAGTTACACTGTGTTTTTCAGCTATATCTTCCACGGCATATTTCATAAAACGATGTTTGTATAAATTTGCTATAGCTAATAGTTTCTTCTTTATAAAATTATCTTCTTTTTTTCTTTGGTTAGTTATTATAAATAATTTAATGCACAAAATGTAACTACGCCTATGGCCGACGCCGAAATTGAGTCAAACTGGACGGAATTTCCCATTTTATTGCTCTACCCCTTTCTGAAATTGACTGCGCCCTTCCATACTCAATAACCACTAACGTTTTGTAGAACCTTCAAAATAAGAACAAAATATTGGTTTTGCGTAGGAGTACCTATATTTAGTAAAATTTCTAATATAATTGAATCTCTAGGAACACACATATTAAGATGTTATTGAATTAAGAGAACAAATCTTCATAAGATAAAGTTGTGTACCCAGTAAATAAGATCTATAAGTTTACCATTATTGGGTAATCCAAATCGAATCATTGTTATGATAAAAGAAGGACGGTCTAATAGCAGGAAACCTGCAAAAGTGTAACTTAATCGGGGCTTATATCGGATTACCGGAATTCGCAATATGGCCAGTCGTTAAAGAATCCGTGCGTGTTATGTTTTCCTCAAGTTTTGTCTTGGGGATATTTTCTTCTTCAGTGTCGCGTTCAACGTTTTCTTTTTAGTCTGATAATAATTTTTTTTATTCCCACATAGAAATTTGCTGATTGATAAAATGGGCTATACCGGTTAACTGAACGAATATGATTTCATATCCATCCTAGTTTATTACAAAGAAACCAAATTTACACAATGTAAAATTTGCGAGTCGTTTTCTGACACTTGACAGAGGTAAAGTTAAGATTATACTTCAAAAATATGCAAATTTATCAGCTAAAATTTGTTATTTTTAATTTAAATCATAACATTTATCCCAGAGTTAGAAGTTGAGTCGTAGAAAAAATATACTGTACAACTCGATTGAATTGTTCCATATTGCGCTCAGAAGTTTGAGCACGATGCCGTGCTCACTTTACTTCCGCGTGCGATATTGTCATCATATCCACTATGATTATACAACCTACTATTTTAAATATATTTTTTGATATTTCTTACCACAAAGTATCAGATTCAGGCATGTGACCCAATGGAGAACTAAGTTTCATAAAATTCGTTGCTAGAAATAAAAAAAATTGTTTAATTTTCACAAATTCCACGTGAAACCTATTTCAGAAGCGCCAATGTATCACCAATCGACTCACAGTCAAACTCGATTGTTTTAAGAGAACCCAGAACATACCCATATACAGTGTCTGGAAGAAAGTCCGCATCAAATGACATATTTTTTTATTATTAGGTATAGGTAAACATTGAAAAAGCAGTTAGTTTTTGCATGCCTAAAAACCAAAAATTACGTCTACTTCAGCATCTGCACGACTTGTGTTACCTGTCAAATTTGATATTTTTAATAAAATAGGTTCAAAAATGCCCTTATTTATCAAAATATCGAAAAACTTTATTCGAGAAAGTTGTTTATTTAGGTATTTTGAGCCTCTGTACGAAATGTTGACAGTCTAATACAATTTTTATTTTTTGCCAGTTTCTTGAAAATTTTATTAAACCCTTGTAGATTAACTTTTATACAATTTTCTGTAAAATTTTTTGTACCAATTATTTATTTTGCTTCAAAAACTAAAATTGTTATTGATCCGTATGTAATGTTGATGCAAAGTTTATCTAATTACATCAGTTTTGCCAAAAACGACGTTTCTTATTTTTCTTAAGTTAGTAAACAGATGTACAAAAAGAAAATATTAGGAAACTTTCGTTGAAATTTTACTTAATTAATATTGGAACAAAAAGAATAAATATTAATTGCTCGAAACATTTTATTCAACAAAAATATAGTTTCCATGTAGGCGATGCATTTTTTGCTAAGGAACATTACATTCCTTTGTTGTTTATTTCATTTCTGAAGCAAAAGTCTAAAATAAGACCTAATTGCCTGTTGATTGGCGATTGGTTTCTCTTCAAAGTGGAACAATCTCAATTTTTTCTTCTATTGTTAACATTATTTAAAAGTTTTATTGTTAATTACAATGCGGTCTAATCAATTAGGTCTTATTTCAGACTTTTGCTTCAGAAATTAAATAAACCACAATTGAATGTAATGTTCCTTAGCAAAGAATGCATCGCCTACTTGTAAACTATATCTTTGTTGAATAAAATGTTTCGAGCGATTAATATTTATTCTTTTTGTTCCAATATTAATTAAGTAAAATTTCAACGAAAGCTTCCTAATATTTTCTTTTTGTACATCTGTTTACTACTAACTTAAGAAAAATAAGAAACGTCGTGTTTGGCAAAACTGATGTAATTATATAAACTTTGCATTAACCATATTAGTTTTTGAAGCAAAATAAATAATTGGTAATTTTACAGAAAATTACATTAAGATAGCAAATAAAGTAAAGGCAAATGGTTTTACATCGATGTATAAAAGTTAATCTACGAGGGTTTAATAAAATTTTCAAGAAACTGGCAACAAATAAAAATTCTATTAGACTGTCAAAATTTCTTACAGAGGCTAAAAAAAGCCTAAACATACAACTTTCTCGAATAAAGTTTTTTGGTATTTTGATAAATAAGGGCATTTTTGAACCTATTTTATTAAAAATGTTAAATTTGACAGGTAACGCAAGATGTGCAGCTGCTTCAGTTTACGTCATTTTTGGTTTTTAGGCAAGCAAAAACTAACTGATTTTTCAATTTTTACCTATACCTAATAAAAAAATGTACCATTTGATGCGGACTTTCTTGCGGACACTGTATATGATTTGTTTTTACTTTTGATACTTTTTAAAAGTAACTAGAACCTACCGGAAAGTAACATATTTTTTCCACGTAGTACAAACATATATGAATATTACCATAGTTTACCCCACATTTCTTTTACTTTTATTGATACTATTTGTTAAAATTGGAAAACACTGTTAAATAATTAAAGTAAACCATTCAAATGATCTTTATTTTAGTTATTAAAAATATTTTTTTATTTTAATTAATTAATAATGCTTCTTTGGACCACCAAATAAAATATCACAGTAATTACGTTCCATTTAAAATAAAATCTTGTCGCCCACCATGTCTTCACATCTAATTTTTGAAAAATCATTCTTAGCACGTTTAGAAATATAATGGTTAGTCCATTGTAAATATTGGCCTCACTAAAGCATGAGCTTGTTTATTTTCTTTTTCTTTATTCCTTGTGTCTTAGATCGGTTTCCCAATTTTTCTTCGTCCACTGACACGTGCTGGGGACAATATTGGGGTTATTAGGTAAAAGTCTAAGCAAATATTTTCAGAAAAATCCTGCCGAATTGGTTTTGATCGATTAATCAGGATTTAGAAGAAACAAAGGCCCAAATCAACAAATTCAGAATATAAATTATGATAGTTTGAAAGTGGCTTAGCTATGCTGACTTGTCAGTTAAGGCGCCAGTCTTTTCAGTTCATACGTTTTATACCAGAAAAATCAGCCAGCTGAGAATAAAATTTTAATATGGGCGCCTATACTTACTAAATTGTATTCTTTAAGTTTTTCTTGAAAGTTCAAAAAGCATGAAAAAGGGCCAATTTTAATATAAGTACAGTTGTTTTCATAAAAAAGTAGGACAAGTTTTGAGTTATGTAAACCTGCCTATAGTGCGCCACATTTCAAAAAAAAGTAGTACAACAAGTATGTTGATTTTTAAGGTGGAATCTAGTTCCTCCAAGACTGTTTTCAACCTCAGTCAACTAAATTAGGTACATTATAAAATATAGTTTATTAAAAAAAACAAATATATTAACAAGTTAATATTTAGTCATGGCTCCATTTCGCCCTAAAATTTCATTTAGTCTATTAGGAATGGAGGAATAAAGGTTTCTTATCAAATCTTGGCTATCACTGAGTTCATCCCATGTTTCTTGTAAAAAACTTATTAGCTCGTTTTTGTTGGCTGGTCTGAAGTTTACCTCGTAAATTTTTTTGGTCAATATACCCCACACATTCTCCATTATATTTATGTCGGGACTTTTTGAAGGCCACAATAGAGTTTCTGTATTGTTCTGTTGAAACCATTCTTTCACCATTCCTGCGTTGTGAACTGGGCAGTTGTCTTGTTGAAGTATGAAATTATGAGTAGGAAAATGTTTCTGTAACTGAGCGCTGTAAACCTTTCTTCAATAACCCAGCAAACTCCCAGACCTTGATAGCTGAGCCAAGCCCACACATTTACTGAAAATCTTCCAGATCTCTCCGAGTTATTGGTGTATTTTTCATCAAATCTAGTTCCGCGAGGTCTATATACTCTAATGTGGCCATTGAATGACGATTGGAAAACTTTCTCATCAGTAAAGATTACCCTGTTCCAATCTTCCCGCAAGATATTATTAAGTGCGAAGAAAATTCTAGCTTGTTTATGTTCTTGCCTTAAAATAGTTTTTTTTACAGCAACATAATTTTTTAAGGGTGATTTCTTTATTCTTCGACATGCTGTGGATCTTGAGGCTGAAAAATCTGTTTCTGCCATAGCTTTTACCTCTACCGTAAATGGATTTTCTTCTAAAAAATGCACGAGAGCGTTATCTTCTTCTTGGGTCGTAGCCCTTGGCCTTCCCGTCGGCTTTTTATTATCTAATGTTCCATGTATCTCCCATCGATGTTTTATTTTCTGAACTGTGTTTTTATTTACATGCATTACTTGTGCGACGTCTCTCACAGGCATACCATCTTGCACATAGGCAATAACTTGTGCCTTTTGAACTGTGTTCAGCTGTGGCATTTTATTTGTCTCAAAATCACGTTAAATAAGTTGACACAAAATAACGGATGTCTCCCTGACACTGACTGCCAGTCATTGTCACGGAGACATCTGATGACGATTTCGAAGACCAGTTTACATTATACTAAAACATGTGTATTATAGATTTATGAACACAAATATACCTACTCTATTTATAATTAAAAAATGTAATAAAGTTTAAAATGCATGAAAAAAGTATGCCAATGTGTAAGTAAAATGATTTTGAATAATTAACAAATTTCTTGTTAGATTTATTTAAACAAATCCAAAAACCTATACACCTGGACTAAATGCTAGCGATATTGATATCGTAGGCATGTTCAAAAAGGGAAAAATTTGTTTTATGCAAGAATGTACAATTGTTAACGAGAATTATACTCGATTATCATTAACAGTAGTTTGTGTAGATATGATGCCCATATCATACGAGAAAGTAAGTTATGCACGACGCCGTAGGCGAAGTGCTTCAACTTCCGAGCGCAATATAGATAATCCACTCGAGTTGTAGAGTATATTTTTTCTACGACTCAACATACGAACTTTATGCTAAAAATTTTAAAACATTACCTAAATTAGGCATCATAAATTGTCTCGTCAGTTGGCCGTGAACTATAAGATAGATAATAAAAGATAATAAAAACAATTGAAGAAAAATTCATTTCGTTGGCTAATCTATGGACCAAATGAGACTGTAACATATTTGTCGATTTGAGTCATTTCATATATTTACACAAACTCACTTTGAAAATATCTGTCTTTCTCACATTCGGCCTTTTGTTGAATAATAGACAAAAAACGATATATTTATCAATAAAAATGGACAATTTCTTTTTCTAAACCATGGCCTTTGCCTGCTTGCGTAATAAACCCGAACAAACCCTTTTTGTTTGTGCAAAACAAACCTAACCTTAAAACCATTAGTTGGAATAATTTTTTTTCTAAAAATGTAATAATTTCGTCTGTTTTACTAGTTTTATGTACAGGGACATTATTTTAAGTGTCTCACCCGATTGGCGACTTTGCTATCGACCACAATAAAAAAACAATTATGTATTCCCTAACAGCTTTTAGTGAAGAAGCAAAATTTGATGTCAAAAAAAATCTATGTTTACAAATTTGACAGATACGACGCCATATTGGATTTTCTTAAATGGCAACCCTACCTTATAGTAAGCCAGCTGCATTCGCCTATTTGTTCCAACATTAAAATAATATAATTGTCAATATTTATTTTCAGCCGTTCCGGAGATATGAGGCTTCGAAGTTGGTGATTTTGTTATCATCGAATTAACAGAAGCTTTGAGATTAGAATCTCAATTTTTTCTGAAGATACGTAATTTTTTATGGCGGAGCCACCCATGCTATTGTCATATATGCCAGATGTCAAAAAATGACAGTTACGACGCCATTTTGAATTTTTTTAAATGGCTACCCACATTTATAACTACGTCAGTGTATTGCATTTCGCGGTCCAATTTCAAAAATATATAGTTGTCTATATTTATTTCCAACCCTTACCGAAATACGACCGTATCAAAAACTATATATTTTTGAAATCGGACCGCGAAATGCAATACACTGACGTAGTTATAAATGTGGGTAGCCATTTAAGAAAATTTAAAATGGCGTCGTAACTGTTATTTTTTGACATCTGACATATATGACAATAGCATGGGTGGCTCCGCCATAAGAAATTATATATCGTCAGAAAAAATTGAGTTTCTAATCTTAAAGCTTCTATTTTTTAATGGGATGAGATACTTAAAACACATAATCGTACGATGCAGTTTTTGATACGGTCGTATTTCGGTAAGGGTTGGAAATAAATATAGACAACTATATATTTTTGAAATCGGACCGCGAAATGCAATACACTGACGTAGTTATAAATGTGGGTTGCTATTTAAAAAAGTTCAAAATGGCGTCGTAACTATAATTTTTTGACATCTGGCATATATGACAATAGCATGGGTGGGTCCGCCATAAGAAATTACTTATCTTCAGAAAAAATTGAGTTTCTAATCTTAAAGCTTCTATTTTTTAATGGGGTGAGATACTTAAAAGACATACTCATACGATGCAGTTTTTGATACGGTCGTATTTCGGTAAGGGTTGGAAATAAATATAGACAACTATATATTTTTGAAATCGGACCGCGAAATGCAATACACTGACGTAGTTATAAATGTAGGTTGCTATTTAAAAAAGTTCAAAATGGCGTCGTAACTATAATTTTTTGACATCTGGCATATATGACAATAGCATGGGTGGCTCCGCCATAAGAAATTACTTATCTTCAGAAAAAATTGAGTTTCTAATCTTAAAGCTTCTATTTTTTAATGGGGTGAGATATTTAAAACACATAATCGTACGATGCAGTTTTTGATACGGTCGTATTTCGGTAAGGGTTGGAAATAAATATAGACAACTATATATTTTTGAAATCGGACCGCGAAATGCAATACACTGACGTAGTTTTAAATATGGGTTGCCATTTAAAAAAATTCAAAATGGCGTCGTAACTGTCATTTTTTGACATCTGGCATATATGACAATAGCATGGGTGGCTCCGCCATAAAAAATTACGTATCGTCAGAAAAAATTGAGATTCTAATCTCAAAGCTTCAGTTAATTCGATGATAACAAAATCACCAACTTCGAAGCCTCATATCTCCGGAACGGCTGAAAATAAATATTGACAATTATATATTTTTAATGTTGGAACAAATAGGCGAATGCAGCTGGCTTACTATAAGGTAGGGTTGCCATTTAAGAAAATCCAATATGGCGTCGTATCTGTCAAATTTGTAAACATAGATTTTTTTTGACATCAAATTTAGCTTCTTCACTAAAAGCTGTTAGGGAATACATAATTGTTTTTTTATTGTGGTCGATAGCAAAGTCGCCAATCGGGTGAGACACTTAAAATAATGTCCCTGTACCTACTTAACTTCACTTATCACTATTTAAGGAAGTTTTACTTGGTATTTTTCTATATCTGTAGCGTATAATAAAATTTTTAAGGTCTATTGGGGTTGGATCACCGTACAAAATACATCCGATAATATTGCAGTGAACAAATATTTGCATGACAAAAAAACAACCAAGGTATTTAAAAAACGTCCATTTTGTAGATAGATATATAGTACATTTTATGCAATAAATCTTGTAGTAATTGTCTAGAAATAAGTGAAAAATTGGAGATTTTTGAATAAAGACGGGGCATTAGGGCACAAATCTTTAGTTCGGTCAGAAAATAACAAATTTCGCACCATTTCGTGAACTCTGAAAATTGATTTAAATTTTAAAAAATTATTTCACAGATCATTTTGAAGTATATTATCAACGTCACTTCTGTTAAGCGTCAGAAAACGACTCGTAAACAACATGTAAATTTGGTTTCTTTGTAATTGATTGGTCAGGTTTATATCCTAACTACCGTTTAGTTAACCGGAATATCCCACTTTTCCAATCACTTTAGTGTAAAGTAAATTATTGTTAATTTATTAATCCATTTTCAAGATCATAATAACGAAAATGTAAAAAACGATGAAATTACTTTTTAGCTTGGATGGTCTGACAGATGACCCTTAATTTGCAGCATTATTAAATCAGTCAAGCCAAAAATTGAAAACTCACCGAGGGAGAATTTTCCGGAGCCCCAGGAAGGCAAGGCATGGTTGGTCAGGTTTGGTCAATTTTAATTGAAATAATTAGGTAAGATCGACAGACTAAATTCATCAACCAAGATTATTTTTTGATCGTATAACCCCTAAAATATAGGGTTTTATTTAGGTACGTAGAAAAACTTTAAGGTATACTTTTAGTATAAATTTAAGACAAAGAGCATGTAAAAAAGTTAATACAGAAGTCCTATTTAACTTTAAAAATACTATATAGTAACCGTCATTTCCTCAATTTTGGTTTGCGCAAAATGCTCTGCGAGTTCCTGGTTCTGTCTAGCTTTAATTATTGTGATTTCATTTATGGACCGTGTCTAGATATTATGGATAGGAATAGAACACTGAAAGTCTAGAATACGTGTTCACGTCTTATTTTTGGTCTTAGAAAGTTCGACCACATTTCACACATTTTTAAAGATCTTGGATGGCTTAAAATGCAAAATCGCCGATCCCTACACTTGGGAAATTTTTTCCATACAATTTTGAATAATCCTGCATTACCTTTATCTATACGAAACAAGTTCAAATTTCGCGCAAACATACATTCGCGCAATATAAGATTTCCAAAGAAAATTACTCTTCCTCATCATCAGAGTGCCATGTTTCGGAGGACTTTTACCTATAACTGTATTAAATTGTATAATAACTTACCTGACGAGCTTCTTTTACTTCATCACAATAAATTTAAATTTCTTTACAAAAAATATTTACTTAATCTTCAAAATTCCTAATTGGTTATCCTCTTGTTAATTTTTTTTTTTATTTTTCTTATTTAACATTAATTTCTTACTTAGGTGTAGCGTTTTGGTCACGTTTTATGAGTATATTCATGTATTTATATTATAGTAACATTTACATTTTTTTTTCTTATTTGTACTGTTTCTAATTTTTCGGCTGATTGGGGTTCAGTAGAGTAGTCTCCTTGGCTAGACTTCGCCTCGCAACTGCTCAACAAGCTTATTATTTTTGCTATTTTTTCATATTGTATTTTTTTTGTTTTAATAAAAGGCATTTATTATTATTATTATTATTATTATTATTATTATTATTATTATTATTATTATTATTATTATTATTATTATTATTATTATTATTATTATTATTATTATTATTATTATTATTATTATTATTATTAATATTATTATTATTATTATTATTATTATTATTATTATTATTATTATTATAAAAAGTTTAATTTAGTTAGTGTCGCCGTATTGAAAAATTAAGGAGGACTTAAAAGGGCCATGAACACAAAGAAATAGGGACTTTGTAGGTTATTTCAAATCTTATAACATATGGAAACAATTTTATTAGATCAGTGCTAAAAAAACTTTTCCCGGGGAGGTTAGGTGACTAGATATCCAAAAAATGTGTCTAAAAAAGTTTTTTGGAATTAAATTTTAGGCAAATCAGCAAAAGTTTAATTTTTCTTTTTTAATTGATAAACGTAATTTTTTTAAATATTTTTTTTTAATTTTTAGTTTTTTCCGTTTACATAGAGCTTGGCTAATGTACACTCCGTGCATTTAGGTAAAAATAACTAAATGTAATCTATTCTACAAATGACAACACAAATTCGAAATAATCAATTTTTACTTGAAATTTGCTGTTGCAATTTCTGGTATTTAGCGAGAAAATTGCTTGTATCTAGGTGAAAATTGCTTCTAAAAAAGTAAAATTGTTGTTTTCTAGGTGTTTAAGCACAAGAATCTTTAAAAGAATTAGATAAAGATTGATAGAAAATTTTTCGAGTACTTCGTATATTTTACTACTAATAAAAAAATAGTTACTGCCTATATTTTCATTTCCTCCATTTTCATCACTTACATTTGCCTTGTTGGTGAATCAACCCCATATTTACAATACAGGGTGATTCCTAAGTTGATACTTCTTTTTATCTGTGTATAGAAGGCAATAAAATAAACTACATATTCAAATACCTTTTTTCAAAAAACTCAAAAATAAGGTACTTACTTACATTAATTTATTACACTATGGATCAAATACGGTCCAACCTAACTTGTCCGTTGAATAACATTAAAAAAAGGTTTGGGTATAGGATGAGCCCGCAAGAGAAAGCGTTCTGCGTATACTCTCGAAGCAGTAGCCGCACTTTGACGACACTCACCGTAAATTAGCACGATATCTACTAGTTCATTGTTTTCAAATTTTCACATTTTCACGGGTCACGAATTTAAAATTAACTTGCTTCAGAAAAACACACAGCAGCGGATTGCTTGGATAACTGACCACCGACCCGTAAATTGCATTGACTAATAAGATAAACAACATAAAGTATAGCAGGCTACGTTTTAATGACCAAGCCCGCACTTAGATTTTTTACTTCTGTATCTCGCCTATTTTTAAGTTTTTTGAAAAAAGGTATTTGAAAATGTTGTTTATTTTAATGCCTTCTATACACAGTTAAAAGAAAGGTATTAACTTAGAAATCAGCCTGTATATGGTATAATTTCTTATTTTTTCTTTTCTTTTGTTCTAAATTTTTAAAATTTTTTTTTTCTTTTTTATCATTCCATTGTTTAAGGGTTGAGTGGGAATAGTATTGGTAGACTTGGCCTCTATTCAATGGATAGGATGAGTTCAAAAATCTATTTTTTAATATGTGTATAATCATAACGTTGTAGACTCGCAGTTTATTTTCTTTTTTGTTAATAAAAGTCGTTATTTTTTTATTTATTATCGTCAGATAGGTGTGTAATAAACATTCTTTACTTAATACTACTTATTTTAATTTCTTACTCTACTTTGAAAATTATTTACTTGCACTATTAATAAAAGTTCTTCTGACAGGTCAATTGGATTATATAAAAGAAAATTTGTTCGTTTTTCTCTTAGATGTGATACTGCAATGCATTATAGCGACGACAAATATCTAGAAAAAAGGGCCGTCTCTGATAACAAACAAGATTAATGATTGAATCCGTATTTTTACTTCGAGATACAGCCGGAACTTAATAAAGTTATTTTGTTTTTTGCCTGCTTCGCAAAAAACCCTAATTGCAGTCGATTTATTTAATTTATTAGATTCTATGTTCTATGTTTATACAAAAATATTGTTTGTCTGGGGTACTTTTTCAATTTTATTAGTTAATTTGTATTTAAAGCAACCCAGCAACTTGGTTTTTTTATGCTTAACCATAAGCCAACTATGTATTTTCCTATTAAAGTAACGTAGCACAACGAGTGGCGTATTTAGGGGGGGGGGGGGGTACCGGGCTGCCGGGCTAGCCCCCCCCCCCCCCCTCCGAGCCTAGGAGCTCGGGTCTAAAAGTCTAATTGCAACTATTGCAAATTTTTCGTCTCACGCATAGACTCTTAATTTAAATTTTTAAATAATATATTCTTGGCTTGGATTACAAAGGTCTTGTAGGGAACGTTTAGTTTTTAAATTTTTCTTCTAAAAGTCCTGTTTTATATAGAGATTAAGGTTTCGGACGCATATCGTTTTAGTTATTGATGTATGATGCAATTTCATAGGAAAACGAGTAAAAAGAATAATATTTTATAGTATTTTCTATTATATACTTGTCTGTTCCGTTTTTCCTTTTTTAGAGCTATTTTAAATCAACAAAAATATAACCGAATGCAATAAAATATTTTTACAACGAAAACAATTAGGTATTTATTTTTAAAGAGAACCATTAAAGTAAAAATTTTAATTGAAACATTTTTTATGGAAGAAGTGTGATAATTTATAATAAAAAAAAAGGGCGGGAAGAAACAAGAATGCTTTATTATGAATATACAAAACGGCACTTAAGGAGGAGTATTTCAAAACCTAAGCATTTGCACCAAAAACTGCTCTTAGATCTACGCTCCCAAAATACATGATTTCTAAAGAATATTTATTTTATTTTTAATCATGAAAAACCGAGCCCGAAAACGCTGGTTACATACGTCTTATGCTAAAATTTTGGATTGTCACCAATATTCATATTTTTCACAAATATAAAAAATGTTTTTTTTTTTTTAAATAAAGAGCCAGCTAGAAATATAAAAAAAAACATTTATAAAAACAAATTTAATCCAACCATGCAGAGGAGGAACGGTAATAATTTAATTTTCAAAATTTGATAATAGTTAGGTGAACTTTAAATGAAGTGGTCGTGGCTTCAAAAAGTTTTTGCCTGCGGTGCTTTTTCACCTTTTTTACTAGACACAATATCAACACTCTTGTAGAACCACACAGACCACACTCTAAAAAGTGTATTGTTGTAATGGTTAACAATAAAATATTGTTAAGCAAAATATAGTTATATCTACACAGGGCCGTAGCTAGACGTTATTAATGAGGGGGTTAGGTTATGAAGTTAACAAAAAGGTGCATTTTTTGGGTGCTCTTTTACTTTTAAAATAGCGCCTCAGACGAAAAATTTGGTCACAAAACAAAATCCAAAGGAAAATTCATAAAACGGAGAGACGATTTTTGAGTTGGGTAGTTCAGTCAAGTAATTTGTCCCCCTAAACCCTCCCTTATGTACGGCCCTGTATCTACAATTTTCATTGTTATAAAAGTTAAAAAAATCAAATTGTTACATTGTGAAATACATATCGTCATATTAGAACAACATAATATTGTATATTAAACAACTTTTTATGGCAACAGCATGGAAGTAACTATATTTTAAATTTATCTTAACAAACCTAGTTAGTTATTCTGGTATAGTAGAGTATCCAATAAAACACAAGTTATAAGCAACACAATACACGTAAAACAGCTATAATATTAATGATCACTCGATTATGAGTATTTCTTTCTACCAAAGCGCAAAACCATCTTATTGTGGTTAAAGGCTGATGACTTACTCTTTCGAGCGAGAAGCTTTAACTCGATAGTCGGGGGCTGTACCTAGACGTTTGTTTTTCTCGTGGACTTTCTAAGCAACAGTGTTGGCGATGTTGCTAATTTTACTATAGTTAGAATTGTATACCTGAGCATTTCATTAAATTAAATACAGGAAGTATCGTGTTGCTTATTGTAAAAAGTAGCAAAAGGATAGTTTTATAAAAACAAAAATAATTTAACGAAAGCTATGTAAATAAATGAGGATTTTCCTTTTATTTCGTCAGATCCATGCCTAGACGCGTTTCGCCATATCAAAGGAATAACTTAAAACTGCTTAAGCAGTATTTGGTGGGACACACCAGTAAAATGTTGCACTGAGCGACATCTGTGTCGTTGTTAGACACTCTTAAGCAAAAGCTATGTAGTTCTGATAATAATGTGTATAGCTGTGTCTTTACTAATCAGGCAGTATTGTTAACTTAAGAGTGAGGTCTAGTGACGCATTCGCCATTTCGTTTTCTGATCAATTTTTCGTTACTCTTTTCTTTTATTCAAAAATCGGCCAAATACCGACAGTTGAAGCATAAATTAATAAAATTAGAAAATAAATGGAAAAATTTCACTTCTTCAAACTTCCGTTTTTTGATTTTAGTAATTCTTTACTCAAAATTTCTTTACTTCAAAATTGTAGGTAAGTGCTACTCAAGAACGTGTATTTGGGCCCTTTTTGAAAACAGTGAAAAGAATAAGAAATATTAGTCAAAAAATAAAATGGTGAATGCATCACTAGAATTTACTCTTAACCATAAATATAATAATAAAAAAAAATTCGGTGCCGTTTTATGTTAAAAACCTGTCTTTTATTAAAACTGTTTATAGTTATTGCATTATCCAATATATTTAAGGATCCTATCGAATAAATAACATAATATACAGGGTGTCCCATAACTTATGGGCCGTAGAGTACCTGGAGATACTAGAAATCAAACTAAGCCGATTATGTCATATAAGTTTTTTTTTTGATAATTAAAATATTAATTGAATTACTTATGTACTATGTTTTTTTATGCTTTGGGATGTTTAAAGGGAAATATCTCAAAAACCGTTAAAGATATTAAGATCAATCAAGTACAACTTTTTGACTCACAAAATGCCCTTCTTTAAGAAACTATAATTTAAAAAATACCTAATATTACAGGTAAGAAAAAAATCATAGATTTATGAAGCCCAGTGTATGCAACTAGCGCCCTCTAGTTTAAAACTTAAAAATTTCTACAAATTCTTATTTCCTGCTCATAAAAACATAATATTGCCAACTTTCAATTCGATTCATTAAACCGTTTTAAAATTATGGCTTATTTTCGAGAATAAACTTTTACTTTCAACACCCTGTATCTTTAGAACGAGTAACAATCCGAAAAAACTTATATGACTTAATCGGTTTAGTTTGATGTCTATTATCTCCAGTTACTCTACGGCCCATAAGTTATGGGACACCCTGTATAACGATGATAGTGTACTTACTTACTTTTAAAACAATCTTTATTCATTTTAACTATTTTTACATATCAATCTATTTACATTTTGATACTATTTACTAATATCTATATTAATCGCTCTCCTGGCTTAGCAGTGCTAACCAGGACACAGCAACGAGGCAATGCCCCGCTGGGGCAGGTCTTAGCCCTGGTAAATAGGATTCGATTTTCCTTTATGGTAAAACGGCCAGTTCCAGAGTAATCTTTTACCGCCATGAAAGAGTTTTCAACTTTTGTTTGATGATAGTGTCGGGCAATGGTATTTGCCGATTTCTTTAAGCATTCTTCTGACCGAAGTAACTTTCTTTATTTCAAAATATAAATTTTAAGTTGGATAATATGTTCAAGCATAATGAAAGTAGCAATGCTTTGAAATTTATTAAATCATTTAAACAAAATTTATGTCTTGTTAACAATAGCTTATATACATTCAGTAAAGACTGCTGCGGTACGTTTTAAAGGTAAAATATGTGTATTCTTTTTGCCATGTCATATTCTCTTTTTGCGCCTTGTTAATATCCTGCATTATTGCAATGGATTTCGAGCTCATAAAACGCTGACTTTTGAATGTTCGAAGCAAGAAATAATAAAAAAAATGTGTCCGAACGAGGAGAAAGAATTGATGTAATTTCCTGGAAAAACTTGAATTATCCCCTCGTAAATTTTACACTTTCTCGACTGGATTTAATGCGGGACTCATATTTGAATGAGTATTAATTCCAGCAGAACCCATTAAAGTGATTAAAAACATTTTGCAAATAAAAATGGGCGTGTAATCTACATAATTCCCGTATAAAAGTTGACAAAGTTTAGTGCCGAAGCGTGATAGTAAGCGATTTTGCGGATTTCTAATAGCATTAATGTGTCTTGTAAGAATTTTATCTACCAGATTGTGCAGTATGACTAAAACAATTTTATTATTGGATAGTTATCATCAGTGGCGTATCATAAGCGTTATCCAGGTCAGTGGCGTAGCCAGAAGATATGCTCGTGGGGGAGGGGATCCAGGGGAAGGCAGTTTCGCCCCCCCCCCTGAGCCTCACAAAATGGGTGTTTTTTACCTTGAGCCTTGCAAATTGTAGGGCGTGTCAAGTTTTTTTAAAAGTCACGTTTGAGAGTAGGAAGATTTTTCGAGGCGGGATACGCTCTTTTTTTTTAGAAGTAATTTTTTTTTAAAGTCGCCCTCCCTCAACAAAATCCTGGATCCGCTACTGGGGGGGGGGGGTCAGTGGGCGTAAGTAGGACACTTTTTTTCTGGATATTGCACCTAGTGAAGAAGGCGGAATAGCCCCGCAAGCGAAAAATTTTCGGGGCCACGCCCAAAGTTCGATTAAAATTCACCTAACTACTATCAAATTTCGAAAATTAAATTGATACCTCTCCCCCTCCGCATGGTTGGAATAAATTTATTATTGTAAATGTTTTTTTTACTTTTTATTCTTGATATTCCTAGCTGGCTCTTTATTTAAAATTTTTTTTTTATATTTGTGAAAAATATAAATATTGGTGTCAATCCAAAATTTTAACATACGACGTATGTATGACTCTAACCAGCGTTTTTCGGGCGCGGTTTTTCATAATTAAAAATAAATTAAATATCGCTCACCACGCCAAAATTGATGATTTTTTCAGAAATCATGTATTTTAGGAGCGTAGATCTAAGAGCAGTATTTGTTACAAATGCTTAGGTTTTGAAATACTCCTTAAGTGTCATTTTGTATATTCATAATAAAGCTTTCTTGCTTCTTCTCGCATTATTTTTTTTATTATTTACACAATGATATTTACAACTTAAAAAATTCATGGTATTACCTAGGAACAGTTTTATTGATGATAAACTCATTATATTACAATTTAAATCCCAGAACTATCAAATATGAGAAAAGTGAAAGAGCCCATTATTGCAAAAAAGTCTTTGATACCATGTCAAATTTTTGTGTATCTCATTTTTTTAAAAATGGCCTGCTGCGCAAATGTCCGCAAGAACAAAATCTATTCTACAGGTCCAAAATTACTATCAGTGACTCATGGCCTTTATATCAAGAGCAGCGGGTTGTACGAAGTCAGGCAAAAATAATTCCATGAAAATAAACATTCTGCTCTATTAGAATTTGAAAAAAAAATACAGTGGAATTGGTTCCCACTTAACACAGTGGCGGCTCATCAGGTGAAGTAGGTGAAGGGGCTCTTCACCAAAAAAAAAATAAAATCAGGAGGAAAGTTTCTCGACCATATTAAATACTAATATACCAATACAGCTACCATTTTAGCCCTTTAAAAAAATTATGTCGAAATAATAATATTTATTTAATCCGAATGTAGCTATGCATAATAGGGCCACGGTTAACTCCGATGGACAATAATTATAAACACTCGTGCATTTTGAAGCGCCCCAGCCGACCGCGTCCATTAGCTCAAAGCAAGTGAAGACCCAACGCCAAACATGGCTTTGATATTCACCGTTGATATGGTTACGTAACGTCAGTCACGCAAACAGCATGTAACAATTTTCATTATGATGAAGGGCAATTTAAAAATAGATCTGTCGTATGCACCCAGGCCCGCGCCTAGCACTTTTGGCGCCCTTGTGCAAATTTAAAATAACGCCCCAAATTCGTTCAACGTTCATATGTGAGTACAGATACGGGTTAAGTTAGGTATTATTATCCACTATTGAATTGAACAATAATTTTAAAAAGTATATTCATAAATTTATTTTTATATTTTACAAGTACAAGCCATACAAGTATTTTCTCATTGAGATACATAACATAATTATAAACTTATAGAAAACAGAAATATATTCTAACAGTATTACAACTCAAAATTTTTGTATTTTAGTTTCAAATGTAATATATGATACAAAAGCACAAGAAATAAAAAAAATATTTAAAACATAAAAAATACTCGTTTATATATCACAGGACGAAACTGATCGACAAATAAAAACAAAACAATATATTATTTTAATAATGCAACATGTCACCTTTTTAAGGTTAATATCGAGGTATTAGATAGATAGATAGATAGATAGAAACGTCTTTATTTTTGACTCGGCGAAGGTCAGCTTGCTGTTTGCTTAACCGAGCATGTATGATAAATTTACAAAAGTTAAGTTTACAAAATGAAACGAAATTGCTAAGTTATATTAAGTACCTAATCTAGTGTAGAAACTTAAATATTGGCAACTTAAACTAATGATATATTTACATAATATTGATCTTATACATATTCAAGCATAATTACCCAGCAAAAAACTGCGATAATTGGTCCTAAAGGAGTTTAAACTTAGGTTGACAAATTTGGTACAAATATCAGTATTAAAGATTTTAGGAGCTATATAAGAAAAACTGCGTTGAAAGAGGGCAGTTCGATGTTTCGGTACATTTAAAAGACCATTATAACGGGTTGTACGATTATGTGTAGAATGCCGGAAATGAAGCTTTTCACGTAGGTATTGGGGTACACCACTCACAAGCAGACGATACAAAAAACAAGAAAAATGTAGTCTTTGTCGATCGACCATTTTAAGCCATTTTAACTCAGGCAATTTATAGCTAACATGTTCTCTTGCACGCAGTCCATAAACAAAGCGAATGCAAGAGTTCTGAACCTTTTGCAGTCTAGTCTTACACTGCAAATCCAAACAGGGGCCGTACACGAAGTTACAATAGTTAGCGTGAGATAAAACAAGAGTTTCACACAGTTCCTTTTTTAATTGAGGTCGTAAGATGTGTTTATTTTTGTATAAGTTTCTGAGTGAAAAATACGATTTTTGAATAACTGTACCTACCTGACTTCTAAACCGAAGCTTGCTATCAAAAATGACCCCCAAGTTTTTATATTCCTGCACAACGGGTAATACTGTATCGGCCATAACTATATCCATGTTGTCTGCTGCCCATTGGCTATCAGGTCCAAAATAAATTATTGCAGATTTTTTAGGATTCAACTTTAGACCATTGCTCTGAGAATAGTCACAAATCGATCTCAGGCACTGGGTAAGATTACTCTTTGCTTCAACAGCAGTGGCTTTACTAAAACTGGTGCGCAGTTGCGTGTCATCGGCATATCTCTGCAAATCGCAACCCTTAACAAACTCGTTAATATCGATTGTATAAATTACGAAAAGTAGCGGCCCCAAGATCGAACCCTGTGGTACACCCATACGCACTGCTCTAGAGGCGGATCGACGGCCTTCCAGAGACACGAATTGGGATCTATCCGTCAAATAGTCTTTAAAGAAATTTACCGAAGATTCCGAGAAGCCAAATGAGCGAAGCTTAGCACAAAGAAGCCGATGGTTAAGTGTATCGAATGCTTTACTATAGTCAAGCAATACCAGTGCCGAAGTCTCACCCCTATCAGCCGCCCCAATGATATCGTCCAAGACCTTCAACAAGACCGATGCAGTGCTATAACCTTTACGAAAGCCAGACTGAGATGAAGGGAGCAGATTATTTTCAGTAAAGTACTTAATTGTCTGTTCGTAAATGACTTTTTCGAACACCTTGGACAGAACAGATAATAAACTAATAGGTCTCAATTCCGACACTTCAGTTGGATTACTTGTCTTTGGCAGAGGCACGACCATAGCGACCTTCCAGCGAGAAGGGAACATAGAATTGGTTATACACATGTTGAAGATGTGAACTAAGTATGGTACGATGACTGGACAACATAGCCTAACCATTTCAAGAGACAGACAATCCGCCCCTGATGCATTTGATCTCTGATGGACTATGGCATTTACGACTTCGGCATCAGACACCGGCGAGAGGTTAAACCTATAGTTGGTACGAATATTCTTATGAGCTTCAACAAATTCGTTGCTAACAGTTGGTGCTATGTTAATTACTGATTCTATAAAAAAATTGTTAATATTTTCAGGATTTTTTAAATTACTCGGCAAGCCTACATTGTTTTTATTCTTACTATATACATTCAAATTGTTTAATGCGCGCCAAAGATCTTTTTTATTATTATTACTTGCAACAAAATTAAGATAGGCCTTTTTTTCATCTCGGACAGCACGGGTAAATAGGTAGGTATTGTTATTAATATTTTAGCTAAGTGAATTGAGCTTTTCGTGCTTTAATTTTATTCGATCGAATAAATGCTATTATTGCGTACTCTCATTTGGAAAATATATTATTTTCGAGAAATTCGGTTCCCTCGTCTCAAAGAGAAAAAATAAAATAATAAACAAATAAAAAACAATGTAATAGCTAGCAATTCCTTACTGTTTTTTTTTATCATTATAAATTTTGTTTTGACAATGTTGTTTGTTGCTTTATCTTTTTTTTACTTTTGAGTTTTAAGGCTTTTCGGCGCCTCGGCGCCGTCGTGCACCACACGACTTTGCCCTTATGTACGGCGCGGGCCTGTATGCACCATTGTTTTAGCATTGGTTCGCCTAACCTTAAGGTATTTATTTTGAGGCTTCGCGAAACTTACGGTTATAGATTTCGTTTTTACGTGATTTAATGTGTGATTAAATAGTTTTGTTTTTATTTTTCAGTTAATTCAGTAGTGTACGTACCTATTTAGTTGTGTGTTTTAAAAATGAACCCAATTAATGACATAGTTTGTAATTTGTTCGAAACTCCATTCAGTCACTGGACAGATGAGGATAAAAGAGACGTTTTGTTAAACGGGGGTTTAGTCAATGCTTGTTTAAGTACCCGCACTATACCTAGCTCTTCGCTATTTTTAAGACCGCGAGCCTCCACTGACTCAACAATTTAAATGCCAAAACAGTGATGAACCTATGTTTGTAAATTAAAAAAATTAAATATTATTTTTAAGTCCTGAGGGGGTTTAAACCCCGACCAATATTTAATTACAGTATAAATGAAATAATTTTTTATTGCAGAATAAAAGAGTTTCCTTAAAAATAAGGTATATTTAATAAATTTAAAAAAACATATCCACAAAATGGAATTTTCTTGTATTACGACCTTAATAAGTTCCGCACACACATTGTCGTTTTACGTTTATTGAATCATTATAACCCCAAACCGGCATTTATTGACATTTCACGCTTCCTAATAGGAAAATTTGTCCATTTATTTAACCATAATATTTTATTTCTCTTGCTTTACACGATAACTGCTGTATATCAATAAATAACGTTGATGTTTATATTCGCTAGAACAAATAAGCTAATGCCATAAGCAAATATCGTAAATTTGGGACCTGCGGCCCCATATTTTGATAATTAAAGATAATGTCAAAATAATTTGTCTTCCTGCTTTGTTTTTTTCTTTATAAACGTGTCAAGCTTTTTTGCCGATACAGACAAATCCATAAACTCAAAAGAAAATAATATTGCTTACAAAGATTCACGGATGTGTCATATTTTGCTGAAGTGTTATTTCCTTTTGTGACGAAGTAACAAATCGTTAAAAGTAGCATTTTTCAAGAAAGAAATATAATATAAATGTTGGCCTATACAATCGAACAGTACATGCTGCAAATAGGTCTCACAAAATTCAATTTAAAAAGGTAAAAAATATTTAATTAGTGACAGCTCATCAGGTAAAGTAGGTGAAAGAGCTCTTCACAAAAAAAAATAAAACCAGGAGGAAAGTTATTCGACAATATTAAATATTAATGTACCAATACAGCTACCATTTTAGCCCTTAAAAATATTTATGTTCGAATTAATAATATTAATTTTATCCGAATGTAGCTAAGCATAATAGGGTCACGGTTAACTCCGATGAACAATAATTATAAACACTCGTGCATTTTGCCGCGCCCTAGCCGACCGTGTCCGTTAGCTCAAAGCAAGTGAACACCCAACGACCAATATGGCTTTGCTTTTCACCGTTGCTATGGTTACGTGACGTCAGTCACGCAAACAGCATGTAGCAATTTGCATTATGATGAAGGGCAATTTAAAAATAGATCAGTCGTATGCACCATTGTTTTAGCATTAGTTCGCCCAACCGTAAGGTATTTATTTTGAGGCTTCGCGAAACTTACGGTTATAAATATCGTTTTTACGTGATTTACTGTGTGATTAGAAAGTTTTGTTTTTATTTCTCAATTAATTTAGTAGTGTACGTACCTACTTAGTTGTGTGTTTTAAAAATGAACCCTATTAATGACATAGTTTGTAATTTGTTGGAAACTCCATTCAGTCGTTGGACAGATAAGGATAAGAGAGACGTTTTGTTACACGGGTTTTTAGTTAACGTTTGTTTTAGTACCCGCACTATACCTAGCTCTTCGCCATTTTTTAAGACCGCGAGCCCCCACTGTATGTTTCTATTTAACCTACATAGGTTCTACAAGAAGGGGGTCCTTACACAACACCGGAAGCGTAAACAAATCGGCAACCAAAAAAACTCTTTCTGCTTGAAGTCGAGAGCACTGTAACCGTCTCTATACGAGGACGTTTTAAATCAGGCATAACAAAGGCTCCCCCAAGTAATTGCTGAGAAGGATGCGTGAAACACACTTCTTATTAGTACACTATGGCCTTTCTAGAATCATATTTAAAGCTGGAGGACTTCTTAGTCCCCCTCAGCAAAATTCTGGATGTCCATAATTTTAAATTGGAAAATAAACATATCACAGTGCGCATATTCTAATCTGGGGGGCTAATTTTCGGGGCCACGTCCAAAGTTCGTTTAAAATTTACCTAACTACTATCAAATTTCGAATATTAAATTATTACCTCTCCCCCTCGGTATGGTTGCATTAAATTTGGCTCTTTATTTAAAAAAAAAAATTGTTACATTTGTGAAAAATGTGAATATTGGTATCAATCCAAAGTTTTAACATGAGACGTATGTATGACTCTAACTAGCGTTTTTTGGGCTCGGTTTTTCATGATGAAAAATAAAGTAAATATCGCTCACCACGCCAAAATTGATGTTTTTTTCAGAAATCTTGTATTTTAGGAACGTAGATCTAAGAGCAGTTTTTGGTGAAAATGCTTAGGTTTTGAAATACTCCTTCTTAAGTGCCGTTTTGTATATTCATAATAAAGCATTCTCGTTTCTTTCCGCACTATTTCGTTTATTATAAATTATCACACTTCTTTCATAAAAAATGTTTCAATTATTTAAATTTTTCTCATTAAAAATAAATACCTAATTGTTTTTTGATTGTAAACTATTTTGTTGCTTTGGGTTATATTTTTGCTGATTTAAAGTAGCTCTAAAAAAGGAAAAACGGAACAGAAGTATATAATAGAAAAATACTATAAAATATTATTCTTTTTACTCGTTCTCCGTTTGCGCCTGAAACCTGAATCTCTTTATAAAACAAGACTTTTAGAAGAAAAAGTTTAAAAACTAAACGTTTCTTACAAGACCTTTGTAATCTAAGCCAAGAATACATTATTTAGAGAGAGTCCAAGCCTGAGACAAAAAATTAGGGGGGGGGGGGGGTGCAGCCCGGCACCCCCCCCCCCCTAAAGACGCCACTGGGTTCTAGCATGTCCTAGAAACATTTTTCAGGGAGAATAAGACTTTATTGTTTACCCCTTTTACCCAAATGGTCAAATCTAAATTTACGACATACTGTTTATCTTTGATAAAGTAAATTCATATTGCAGACAAAGACCAATTAAATTTAAAGCAATTAATTATATATTCTGGTCAGTAATAAGTTTGTCTAGGTTAGTGGTGGTTTAGTAGATCGTCTGTTTTATTACGGTGTTGCATTTGTTATTGTTTAACTATCAGCAAACCTGTATACCTCGTTAAAATTTAATAGATTAAGGGTGGATGTTAAATTTTACTGTATTGTGCACATTTAATTAATGTTTGCTGTAATGATCTGGACGTGACGTTCTAATGCATGCAATTTTAGCTAATCTATGTAGAATTAATTACGTTGCTGTGGTAAAATTGAATCGAATTAAGTTGGCTAGTTATTTGCAACGCATTAATTCCTAGAACTTATTCATACAGATTGTTCTGTTCGTAGCCCCCCCCCCCCCCATTCCTTCCCTAAAAAAATATATCTGTTGCGATGCCAACTTGTTCTTCAAGAACTTTGATTTTATTTCCGTTTCACTTGATTTTACTAAATTTTTTTTAACTTCTCGCCTGCAGGGGTTCAAGCTTATGAGCGTAATGAAGACAGTATCCCCTACTTCCGCTTTATGACTTGGACTTTAACTTCAAGACTCCCCGCTGGGTTCGAGCTCGCAAAGTAAAATAGAAGTTGTGTGCATTCCCTGTAACAATTTTACTTGTCACATGATGGATGCCTTCCCGTCTCAACAATTGGCGTCGCGATCAGGGCGCTCTCCGGCGTAATCTCCGCTATTTGTCATCTCAATTCACCTTCTTTATAAAGTGGCGATGTATTCTTTTAGTTCTCAATAAGCGGCTCTACTTCTCCTATATTTCGAGTTTTATCCAGCCGCGTTTCCCTAAACAATAACTCGGAAGATTGTGTCGCATCCTCGAACTTTTATCTGTCGTTTGGTAGCTGGATTGATTAACAGGGCCACTGGGGCGAAAATGAATTTCACACCAATTGCCTATCGCGATCTTGGACAGGAATTTATGACCACATTAACTTGCTGACTGCTGATTTCAAATCATCGCGGTTTTTATGAAGTATAATAGGCGAGGTTTCTGCCCCCTCTTTTTGTTTCCCAAGCAAAAAATAAGGAACACAACAAATTGACGCATTTATACAATGGCTTTAATCTTTCATGTTTCTGCCCCAATGTTTTATTTAACTAAATGAATAATCATTTGTTGCCTGTCAGCTGTATCGTTGCCAAACGGATTTTGTCGGGGCAAAAACGGAAGCTCGTTAACACGTTATGCTTCAGGTCACAAGTTCGATACCACGCCAACAAGTATTGATAACTTCGACATTTTTAAATGCAGGCACATTAATTTTCATAACAGATAAGGTATTATTCCAGTAATCACACTACAAGACTTGACAGATAGTGATCTTGACTGATTTTCGTTGTAAAACCATCGCCATTGTAATATCACGTGCGGTTATTCTCATAATAAATTACGAAAAACTTTACCGACGTGCCTGAGTTGTACTTTAAATCATTATTAATTTCAGTATATCTTCATTAATCAGTTTTGCTACCGAGACGAAACAAAATAGCCAGAAGCTATCTGTGGCGTATTTAGGGGGGGAGATGGGCTGCCGGAATGCAGCAGCCCCCGGGTAGGAGCTCCGGGTCTAAAAGTCTAATTGCACTCTTATTTAAATTTTTAAATAATGTATTCTTGGCTTAGATTACAAAGGTCTTGTAGGAAACGTTAAGTTTTCCTTCTAAAGTCCTGTTTTATACAGAGGTTAAGGTTTCGGACGCATATCGTTTGAGTTATTGATTTATGATGCAATTTTAAAGGAAAACGAGCAAAAAGATTTTTCTATTATATACTTGTCTGTTCCGTTTTCCCTTTTTTTAGAACTATTTTAAATCCACAAAAATATAACCCAATGCAATAAAATATTTTTACAACAAAAACAAAAAACAATTAGGTATTTATTTTTAAAAAGAAAAATTAAAGTAAAAATTTTAATTGAAACATTTCTTATTGAAGAAGTGTGATAATTTATAATAAAAAAAATAGTGCGGGAAGAAACGATAATGCTTTATTATGAATATACAAAAGGGCACTTAAGAACGAGTATATTTCTGAAAAAATCAAGAATTTTGTCATGGTGAGCGATATTTACTTTATTTTTAAAAACCGAGCCCGAAAAACATGGGTTAGAGTCATACATAATATGTCTTATATTAAAATTTTGGATTGATACCAATATTCATATTTTTCACAAATATAATTTTTTTTTTAATAAAAAGCCAGCTAAGAATTTCAAAAAAAAAAAAGTAAAAAAAAAACATTTACAAAAAAAAATTTTAATAATTTAATTTTCAAAATTTGATAGTAGTTAGTTGAATTTTAAACGAACTTTGGGCGTGGCGTCGCCTTCTTCACTAATATAACATCGTGAAATACATGTAGTCCCGATTATCCCTTTCTTCAGAAAAAAAATGTCCTATTTACGCCCCCCCCGAGCATATTTTCTGGCTACGCCACTGGAAGCTATATATTTTTTAAATCTCAGTGCAATGTTTAGTGCTCTTACTTTTTTCAGGTTGGTGAATTTTTAATATACTTACCTATCGAGAAATTCAATACCTTTTCCAGAGTCAATAACATGTTGAAATTAATACTGAAATTTCAAAATTTTATTAGGTTTGATTTTAGTTTTCAATTATGACAAGCCCTATCAATACCTCAGCCTTTATAGAATGAGTTAGGATATCATGTGTATAGACAATTATTAATTGTAAGGTTTCGAAGTAGAGAATCCAATTTTGGGGCTGTCCTGCCGTAATTAACACATGTTTGTTGAACATCTAATTGACTACGCCTGTATAGGGGATTACATATAACGACGTATACTAGTAAATGCAGTTCAGTTGATCTTAATTAGCTAAATTATACCAAAATGTATTATGTATGTTTATTATTACTAAACAATAATGACATTTTTCGGCATGCCTTGACATTCTTTGACTTCTTTGGTATTCTTTGTCATGTTGCGCTAGCGTCTTGACGATGCAGTTGTACGAATAAAATTAGTATTATATACCGGGTCCGCCAACGTGGCGGGGATGGAAGATTAAATCATTATTGAGGAGCTTATCAAAAATACTAAACCAGCATAAGGTATCGACTTAAAAACGGCATCTTTTAAAAATATTTTACATTATACAGGGTGGCTCAAAAAAGTGTGGCAGACTAAACTTGCATTTTTTTAAATGGAACACCCTATATATTATATTATTTTCTAATTCCCTATACAATTCCACGTATATTTTGTATAAAATGTCATATGTCTAAATTTAATTGTTTTTGAGTAATTGACGTTTAAAATATGGCATTTTTTGACTTTGACAGGCTGTAACATTGGAACGGTTCATCTTAGAGAAAAATGGCTTTCACCTCCCTATCTTAGTTTTTCATTCTCTATCCAAGGAAACCAACCTCCGATTTACTATGTTAAACCGTTAAACCCGTTTTTTTGGTACTTTTTCTTCATAAAAAGTTTTGCTTACCTTAAAAAGTGATATTGTTTTAAAAATTACAGTTATAACGTACAGGGTGGTTAAAACAAACACGAAAATATGTTAATATTCTAAGAGTAAAGTAACAGAAATCTATATGATACAAACAAATTTATTGAAAATTACTTATTGAGTATTAAATATTATGTCGGAATATAAAGTCACAGCCACCTACTAAGATTTTTTTTTACATTTTTTTGTTTAGATAACGGCAAATTTTGTGGTTGCGAATTTTGGAAGAATAAAAAAACTGTTCATCTTAGTAAGCTTTAGCTGAGCCACCATCATTTTCAATGCATTTCACTAGGTTTTTTCTAAATCTTCGAACTGCGTTTTTAATTTCAACTTATTGTAAGTCGTTGCAGGCTCGTATAATTCTGTTTCTTAATTCATTGCCATTGGCAGGTCTATCCTTATAAACGATTTCTTTTAATCTTCCCCATAGGTAGTAATCTAAAGGGGTGAGGTCAGGTGACCTGGCAGGCCAATTCGTAAATTGGTTGTCATTGTACGTAGCGCGCCCAATCCATCTATTTCTAAAATTTACATTAAGCCATTCCCTTACTTGTGCGGAAAAATGGCAAGGTGCTCCATCAAGATGAAATATTAATCCATGCCTTATTGCTAATGGCAACTCTTCAATTAAGTCCATAAATTCTGTTTGTAAAAAATTTAGAAAAATGTTCCCATTTACATTATTATCAAAAAAGACCGGTCCTAAAATCATATTATTGACAATACCACACCATACGTTTATTTTTTCTGAAGTTTGACTTCTGCATTCAACCACCCAATGACGATTTTCATTACTCCAACAGCAAGAGTTTTGCGACGAAAAAATGCCATTAGTAGTAAACATCGCCTCATCGGTAAACAATATTTTAGAAGAAAAATTTCTATCTTCCTCAAAATGTACCATCATCCAAAAGCAAAAATCTAGCCTTTTATCCATATCTCCCGGTAACAACGAATGTATAAATTTTGGTTTAAATGGTTTGTAGTGATGCTTTTTTTAAACTTTTCTTATAAAATTAACATTAAACCCCAAATCCCGATGTCGTTAGGTTAAACTTACTTTCGGATGTTCCTGTACATGAAGCAGAACATCTAATTCATCTTCAATTTCACTATCATCTTCATTTTGTGCTGCGTCATTAAATTTTAAAAAATTTGGGGAACAAGCTTTAAATTTTGTTATGATGCGAGCTACTAGCTACTGTGGAATGGGTGATATTGTCTTGTTCAGGATGATTTGCAATAAATTCGTCTGCAGTATCTCTAAATGAACGGTAGTTATTGTCCACAATAAGCACAATTTCCACTTTTTCTTGATTACTAAGTCACATTTTCAAGAAATTAATTTTTAACTATTACATTGACATCAATTTAATCACTTGCTTGTTTCTTAGGTAACTTAATGATAAAAAAAATTATATAGGTGGCTGTGACTTTATATTCCGACATAATATTTAATACTCAATAACTAATTTTCAATAAATTTGTTTGTATCATGTAGATTACTGTTACTTTACTCTTAGAATATTAACATATTTTCGTGTTTTTTTAACCACCCTGTACGTTATAACTGTAATTTTTAAAACAATATCACTTTTTAAGGTAAGCAAAACAATCTGATATTAACATAATATCAAACTATCCGACTTTAAAAAAAACATTTTCTTAGGGCGAGGGTGTGATTAAAAGATCGATTAATTACTATCAAAATTCTACCTCTTTGTGTCAACTGGTATGTAACTGTCAACAATGATTATTTAGTTATGCAATTCTAATATAATTTTTACAAGTTCATTTTATTACATATAATATATTGTTTTTGGCACGAATAAATATCTTTATTATTATTAGTAAAACTCTGTCTCTAAAAAACTTATAAATAGGGTTTGGTTTTCTCAATTTAGGCATTTTCCTGATGTTAATAAAATCAAAAGGGTGATAAAGAGGGGGTGCCATATTACACCATAAAATTATAACCCATTATAACAAGGTGGGCAGGTAAATCACAATTTATCAATATACTTAAATCCTAATGTTAGAGACAATTAAATCCAAATTAAATTGTACACGTCATACATATGCACCGAAAAATATGTAAATTCAACACGACATAAGGGCCATTAAGTTTTATGAAGTGAACAATTTTCAAACCTTTTCCGGATTTGTTGCGTGCGGCGTACGCATTAAAAAGTGGCGATAAAGGCGCCCGATGTGCTTTGGTAATTTTCTCTCAAGTGTCAAAGCAGGTGGAGACCGAGCTTTAATAGTTTGCCCTTCTGTTTGTTTTTTGTGTAAATTGTGACTAGCCATTTTCCACTTAATTTCATGCCGCGAAGTTATTTGCTTATAACCATAAAACACTTTATGCCGTTAAATCGGTTATTGTTAAAAAGATGTATTAAAATTGCTGACAGGGAAGACTTGTTATACAGTAAACCACTTTTATGTGAATTTGCCATTACCCTCATTTTAATTTGATGCTAAATTTTTCCTGTGCGTAATAAAAAGTTAATTTTCATTTTATACCGTGTCTAATAAATTTTTTTTTTCGAAAATTAGTAGACGCGAACATTCCAGGTTATCATCTTCTAACTAAAGGTAAATTGGGGAAAAAGAGCAATAAAATACTTGTTGGTCAAAAAAGGTACAGGTAAATTGGATAGAGACATCTCATCATGTCACAGGTAAATTGGAGAGAACAAATAGGTACTTAGGCACTATTCTATTTACTGTTTAGAACATAGATATTTAAATAAAAGTCCATTTTATAGTAAAAATATATATTGTACTACTTATTAAAACTAAAATGTATTTATAACATAATTCATGATGGTACATGATTTACATGACTTTTGCCAATATAGGAAACACATTTGACAAAATGTAATCTTGACATTTCACCATCTTAATATTTGGTCTTAGCAATTCTTGTTTTATGCGGACAGCTTTACTTTGTATTTTCTTGGGAAGTGAACTACTATTAATTTTAATATATGTATCAGTTTGGAATTCTATAAATACATTAATAAAGTGAAATAACGATGGATGCGCACTATAAAAATACTTATTAAATTTAGAGTGGAAACTCTCACAAGCATTTGTGGTATTCTCTGTAGAGCTACTACATGAAGCCCATAATATTGGTGGAAATCTAGCTTGCTCAGATATATAGTTGTCAACTAAATAATCAGCCATACTAATAACAGCTTTTGTGTTAGGTTGACTCTTTACAAAATCAAATACAAAACAATCTGACACTTCAATATGATCTTAGTAGGCCATACCAAATAAATGACGTAACCACTTTCCTACTTCACTATTTGAATCACTATATTCATTTTTTAGTCCAAGACATTGAATTTTTCTAATCCAAGCTTGACCTAAGTGAAACTTGCATCCCGTTATTTTCGAATTAGGGAAAACAATACCTATAGCATTATATATAGCTTGTTCAAAATCTGCAACTACAATTTTTGGATTTAAAACATAGTTTTACTGAAACATATGCTCTGTATGTGTCTAAATAAAGTAGTGTAAGATTCACTAGGATTTATCTGGCAACAAGCAAAATGCTATAGGTATTTAATGACCGTTGTTAATGGCATGAATTGTAAATAGTTGACAAAAAAATTTAGCACAGTATTGAAAGGTTCCGTCTACGTAAATTTTTTCACATTCACACTGGTACTGTAAATTTGTAGCACAGGAAAACACTATAATTTTCGCTTGTTCATCACAAACTGGCATAAAACTTTCACTTTTGATGGTTTTAAAATCGGATCATTTCAAAATTTGGAAAACTTCATCCTGTAATTTAGGCAGGGTAGGCTGAAGCTTTCGCCGTGCATTGTAAATATTTTTCCTTATGAGACTTATGACTGTTGATGTTATATTTTCTAAATCGCCAACGTTTTCTTTTAAAACTATGAATAATTTTTGATGGACGTTCCGATATGTCTATCGTCGCTTTTCTTTTGGTACTGTTGCTAATTTTCTTTCTGCTAATTGTTTCGCTGGTGTAGCTTTCATGGTTGTGTTGCACATTTTCTTTACGGGTAATACAAGTGTCTCCAATTGTATACAATTTTGCCTGATATTTTTTGTTAGTGCAAATTGAAAAAGTAAAACAACAATACAGAATTAGGGCTTTGCCACGTTCACTAACAATAAATTCGAAATTTTCCATTTTTCACTGCGATCTATCACATAACTCCAAAGAATATACTAACCACCTACACTTACCTTATTTTATCTGGTATTTCCACTAATTACTTGTAATACAGCCCTTTTGGATCCTACCTACCTATCTTTATACATTGTCCCCAGTTTACCTGTGACAATTTTATAGGTTCGCTTGGCCCCAATTTACCTACCCTAAAAAGATTAAATCCCGAATTTTCCAATACCGAACGCGGTATTATCACTCTCGCGGTCTTCTGATGAATCTGTATTCACTGTAGGTAAATCTTGAGCTCTTCTTCATATTTTCGTACAAATGGCAAATATTATACCACTCGTATTCAGATACCTCCTGAAACTTTTGTCTAGTCAGAGCCTCCGTATCAACCAATTTAAATGTGATGTTTCGAGACGTTACCCAATTCTTTACTAAAGTAAAGACCATATTTTTTAATAAATATATAATAACACCTCTCTTTTAAACTTTTCTTAGAAACATTGCACTGAATTTTTAAATACATTAATACCGTAAATACACAATAACCTATGACACAATGACACACAGCAAAACTGAACTCAGTAAAGACACTACCGTATCTAACTATGTTTTAAAGGGAGAAACCTATTCAAATTATGCTAATAACAATTCCTATATACATAGAAAATAGGTTTACAATTAAATTTGCTTGAGTCTTTAGGGATAATTGGGCGGGCACTGAGCGATAAGACAATACATGCAGACTTTGTCAGGACTGTTTTTTTTGTTTGAATTTAACCCTACAAGATATGTGCTTATTTTGACAGTATTAATAATAATAAAAATGTATATATATTTAAAAGATTGCTTCTATAATTTTTTTTTAATCGAGTTACTTGTGCTTTGGAATTTGCAAGATACACTTCTCTGTTGTTATTTTTTTTTTAATTTGAGGCCCATATCTTTTAAAATTATGGACAAACTGGTAGTTCCAATATCGCAAAGTTCTTTTTTCTTTATCTTTTCAACAATAGCTTTGAGGGTAGCATATTCCTTGGCTTTATAAATATCATAAACAATATTCCTACTCGAAAGTTTTATCCCTTGGGATAAATCAAAGGTTTTAGAATACATTCGATCCCTTTTATATGGTATGTCCAATTTCTCTTCACTCTTTTTTCGAAGTCTTCTTAAGGTCTTATCTGAAATGCAGCAAGCATCAGACGTTGGATTTTTCACTGCAAACACAGACACTAACGGGCCCGAGTTATTTTTTTCTAAAGTAAAATTACGTTCCACTTGTACCAAACGGCTTTCACCTGAAAGTAAATACCTTCGAGGCGTTTTTTAATTATTTCTTAAAAAATAGTGATTATTACCACGGACCACAGCTTCCGATTTAACTATAATGACCGCAAAATAATTTATATCTCGGAAAAAGTACATAACAAAATCTTTAACTTATAGACGCAAAAAGTTTTTCATTTGATACATAAAAAAACTATGAGCGAAAAATAAAATAAAATAAAAAAATTATCGCAGTACATAACATTTTGCCGAATACAGTGAACTAGTGGGATGTTCGGTACAATCAAGTACAGCGAAGGTATTCTAACTTAACCGACTTACTGTTAATAAAGCGATAATATATTTTGAGGATTTAATCCGATATCGGACTTCATATAACGAACCTACTTTAATAATATTATTTAAATTCTCTTTTAACCTATCTTGATAGTTTAAAGTCAATAAAACTCCTGTAACCATACATTTATCAAATATATATCAGTGTAAATCTAGTGCCTTAAGCCAGCGGTATTTCACGGACCACTAAATAACCGAGTTTTCATCTGTAGATATCCGAATATGACACGTATTATTTCAATTTGATTCCTTTTTCTCACCCCATCCCGGGCTTTAACGCGCATTTCTTTGCCACTCTATGATATAGTGGCTGACTGTTGCGCGAGCTTGGCTCTAATTTATTAAGCGAGCTTTTTTCCTCTCTTCTTCACCCATAAATCTATTGATTTATTTTCACGGCTGAAGTGATAATGAATTGCATAATTTTCCCATTTGCTTAAGACTATTAATTGCTCCAGATAATGACGGTTTTTTTTTGTAAAGGAAATATGTTCATCTTAAAAAACAGATGTAAAACGGGTAAACTAGCTTTAGGGTTTTTAAAAATCCCTTTTTAAGCTTAAATCCTACAAGAGAGTTAAAGTAATAAATTGTCCTGACATAAATACTCAATGGCCATAGCGAAACAATATTGTCCTTTGAATGGCAGTAGAGTTTTGGACTTGCATTGTCTTTATTGGTTTTGAATCACTACGTTTCAACTGATAGGCATCTCCAGTCATCTTCGGGTGAATGCTGTATTCATAATTTGAGAGCATCAGGAAAAATACCTGCAATTATGGAATTATTGAAAACATAAGAGAGGGGATATTTAAGGTATTCCCAAATGATAGTCATTACGAAAATAAGAATATCATTTGTACTGCAACAGGTTTTTTTATTTTTAAATGTATGTAGAATAGAAAGAATATCATCTGTGCCTATAGTTCTCATATACATTGAGTTTAGATGAACATTACTTGTGGTGCAATCATTAGCTTGGTTTGAATCAGGATAAGTCTGATTAATTGGTTTTTCTAAACTGGACACAAAAAAAAAGTGATTTGCTAATTTCTTTGACTTTGACCTATTTTATATATATTATTGCAAAATGCTGTACACACCTACCTGTCTGCTAGATTTTATTATTTACCGTTTACGTTAAATCATTTATAATTTAATTCTAAAAACCTCCTCCTCTTGAAAATTAGCTGGCTAATTGCTGTTTTCCAGAAGCAACTGCAATCAGTTAAAGTAGCCATGCACACACATGTTCTTCAAGAAATTACAAAGTTACAGAATGAACGCCGATAAAACTAACAAGTCTCATTGGCCAAAATTTCACTTCTCTCTTTCATTAAAACAGTTTGTTTAAAGTTTAGATGGGACATCTTGGAAGTGACGATTTAAAGTTTGAAAACTCAGGAAATTTAAAACGGTTTAAAATATTATAACATAACTATCATATTCTAAGAAATTGTAATCAATTAATATTGGTAAATCATACAACACTACATGGTGTAAGTTTGGTTTAGTCTCGAGATTATTTTCAATACACAGACTATAATAAAAACTTTAAAGTTTTTTATTTAAGTATTTTCTAAGTATAAATGGTACAACGAAGAATTGTGATCAACTTTAGTTTCGGTCTATCATATAGTAAATAGTTGTGACCGTTTTTTATGAAGCATTAACTTAATATACAGGGTGTCCGGTAACTTATGGACCGTAGACTAACTGGAGATACTAGACATCAAATTAAGCCGATTAAGTCATATAAGTTTTTTCGGTGTATTCTCGAAAATAAGCCTTAATTTTAAAACGATTTAATGGATCGAATTAAAAGTTGGCAATGTTATGTTTTTATGAGCAAGAAATAAGAATTTGTAGGCATTTTTAAGTTTGAAACTAGAGGGCGCTAGTTGCACACACTGGGCTTCATAAATCTATAATTTTTTTTCTTACCTGTGATATTAGGTATTTTTCAATTATAGTTTCTTAAAGAAGGGTATTTTCGAGATATTTCCCTTTACCATCCCAAAGCATAAAAAAAACATAGTACATAATTAAATTATTATTTTAATTACCAAAAAAAACTTATACTAGATACTAGACATCAAACTAAGCCGATTAAGTCATATAAGTTTTTTTGGATTGTTACTTATTTTAGAGATACAGGGTGTATATAATTTATGTATTATTAATTTAATTATATACTATGTTTTTTTATGCTTTGGGATGTTTAAAGGGAAATATCTCGAAAACCGTTAAAGATATTAAGATCAATCAAGTTTTTGACTCAAAAAATGCCCTTCTTTAAGAAACTATAATTAAAAAAACACCTAATATCACAGGTAAGAAAAAAAAATCATAGATTTATGAAGCCCAGTGTATGCAACTAGCGCCCTCTAGTTTCAAACTTAAAAATGTCTACAAATTCTTATTTCTTGCTCATAAAAACATAATATTGCCAACTTTCAATTCGATTCATTAAACCGTTTTAAAATTATGGCTTATTTTCGAGAATAAACTTTTACTTTCAACGCCCTGTATCTCTAGAACGAGTAACAATCCGAAAAAACTTATATGACTTAATCGGCTTAGTTTGATGTCTAGTGTCTCCAGTTACTCTACGGCCCATAAGTTACCGGACACTCTGTATAGGAGTTAAGCGAATAATTTGTTTAAAACAATTTAATTTAGTTATTTTTTCTTTAAAGGTAAATAGATGACAAATAATGTTAAATATATTAGAAAGAAAGTTTTTAGCGGCAGGCGGACAAAGTAGTGCATCTAAGTTTGCATTAAAGTATACAGGGATGCCAAAGGTAATGGGTTTTCTGGGGCACAGGTAGACAATGACAGGCTGTTTCGTTCTTGTTAGAACTAATCAGAAAGCCATAATCCGTAAGCAACACCCAGTACAGAGAGAATATTCTTTCAACACATCTTTAAGAATAAAAATGTGATGAAAACCTAGTAACGCCATCAGTGGGAATTAACTCAATGCAATAGATAGCTAGCCATCAAACGTAAAAACATAGAACTAAATAAATCAAGTACGGTGGCCAATGAAACACCAGTATAGGAAACGTTTTTACGCATCTCTATACTTTTCTACTGGTTTGTAGATTCAAATATAGATCGCGCTGCCGTAGCCCACTGGGTGCTGATCCAATCCGTATAATGCCGTGTTTTTTAAAATAAAGTAGAGAATTTAGTGTCCATATAAGTAACATATACGGACACTAAATTCTCTACTTTATGTTAAATATATTTTTTACATACTGTTCTTGAATATACATTAAGTTTATCCCATAAAGGTTTAGCACATTAAGAAATTAGAGCATCTAAAAGGGTAGAGTGCAGCGTACATAACTCTTAGCGTCTTAGTGCAAGATAACATTAAAGGAGTTTGGGATAAGATAATGTACGAAGGTAGGTAATAAATTAGTAAAATCTCCTGCAAACGTACTAAAAATGTCTTATTTGTGGCCGATCTTGATTTCACTGTTGCTAATAGATGCTATACACGGGATTATAGGATCAGTAGGAAACAGCGGGGCATAAGAGGCTTCTCCAGAACTTTCCAAGAGGTATACTTCTGTCGAAAATGTCTAATTGCCTACCGTTGTCGTTCTCGGACTAAAAGCGGGTCTTTACTTAAGATTTTCGTCGGCTTAATAACTATAGTTACAAGTTCGTCCAAATCGCTGGCAATTTTCCGCCTTGGGCTAATTACAAAATCTCGAGAATGACGGGAGAAAAATAAAAAACTAATTAGTGAATAGCTTTGGAGCCTTGTTTCACTGCTTGAGATTAAAATAAACGTATAAAAATGCTGTTTTATATTTGTAGGAAAGAACTTTGGTTAATCCCTCATTTCAAGGATTTCTAAAAAAATACAAGAATTTAATAATATACAGGATGTCTCTAAAAGGTGCGGAAAAAAAGCTACCACAAGTTCCTGAGGCGTAAATATGACGATCTAACCCAACTTACATTAGTCCAAAAGTGGATGATTTCGGAGATACAGAGTGTCAAAAGTTCAATTTGGTGTTCATTTTTTATAAATATTTTTTTTAATAATTGGTATATTGCCACAATAGTCGGCTTAGGGGGGTTTTGCGGGTTTTTTTTTTTTTTTTTTATGATAAAACACCTGCACTGTAGGAAAAATCCTTTAAGGCGCTCTGGGAGCGGTGCGAGTGCGAAAAAAGCGATTAACGTTGGTCTTGAAACGTTGAAGATTGTATTCATTGGGAAACACGACCTCAGGAAGATCATTCCACAAAGATGGCGTTCTCCAGATGAAAGAATTCTTGAACAATGAAGTTCGAGGAGTACTAAGCTGAACAACATATGGATGAGCGGCAGTGGTTCGCCGTGTATTTCTGTTTTGAATTGCTCTAGGTGGAATCAAGTGGGCAATGTCAGTCGAACACCTGCCATGGAAATATCTGTAAAAGAGAGCCAAATCACCAACCTGTCTTCGATGCTCCAGGCTATCGAGGGTCTTGGTCAGCTCGGGGTCGCCGATCAGACGAATGGCTCTCCTTTGAATGGAATCCAGTAGCCGAAGGGTGTGCTTGGGTGCAGAGCTCCAGACATGAGAGCAATATTCTAATGATGGTCGAATCTGGGCTTTGTAGAGTGTCAAAAGTTGATGAGGTGTGTACAACCTTTTGGTGCGGAAAAGTACACCAAGTTTCTGTACAGCTGCCTTGGCAATTGCGGCAACGTGATCATGCCAAGACATATTACCTCCCAGATTGATCCCCAGCAAATTAATAGACGGTGCCAGGGGAATTGCGTGTCCTGCCATGACTATATCCGGTTCTGCAATGTTAACCTTTTTGGAGAAGACTGCTGCCTGGGTTTTCTTAGCATTAAATTCGACTTGGTTACTGTCACCCCAAGCCAAAATTTCTTCCAGGTCTTTGTTGAGGCGCAATACTTCATGCTGCCTGCGAAGATGTGCGTCGGCAGCGGATGTTTGGGGAGTCAAGGTAAAAGATGAGACAAGTGTGCTGTCATCAGCAAAGCTATAAATTGGATTTTGGGTTTTCACTAGAAGGTCGTTAATATACAGTAAAAAGAGGGTAGGCGACAATATGGACCCTTGAGGAACACCGGCATTGATGGTGAAGGTGTCTGAGAGAAACCCGTCAATCGCCACTTGCAGAGAACGGTTCTTAAGGAAGCTGGTTAACCATAAACAGAATCCATTAGGCATACCGTAGGATCGCAATTTACTTAGAAGCCCATCGTGCCAAACACGATCAAAAGCCCTAGAGATGTCCAGTGCAACAGCCCGGGATTCTCCATGATGTTCGATGGTGTTGCTCCAAAGATGGGTGACATATGCCAGAAGGTCACCTGTTGATCTGGACTTACGAAAACCGTATTGATGGTGGGGGTGAGAAATAAGAATCGGCTCTCATTTTTATTGTAAAGTCGCTAGCTCTACTATTAATTATCATTAACATTGATAATGAAAAATTTTGTTTTATAAAAATTGTTTAGTTAATAGGCATGCTCCCGCCCGTCTAATTTAATTTAATTATTTTAATTAAGAACGGTAAAGGAGAAAAACGCAAGAGACCATTTTTATGCAGAATTGACCATGCTAATCAGAAATAATATCCACATGAAAAAATATCAGTGGCGTCCCACTTTTTTTCTAAAAAATATATAATCGCTTTTTCATTAAAATATATTCTATTGGCCATAACGCTGAAACGAACGGAGATATCGAGCTGCAGTTTTAATATTTTTTCTAGCAAATTTAATCTACTTTTCGATTATGGTATTATAATTATACCGTATAATTTATTTTTTCGGAGTAAAATCAAAAATGTGTTATTATTACAAATTGCGCCCTCTAGCATTTTTTTTTGAGAACTATTTTGGACAACTAAATACTAAATACGATTGGTGAAATTGCATACATTTCTCTTCCAACCAGTCTTTAGTTTGCTAAAATCGGATAAGTCGGTTATAAGTTACAGCGATTTAAATGATTACACTTTCACCCCCTCTTATTAAAATCGGTACCCCGATGAGTATAAGACCAAAATGATGCATAATTGTCCAAGATATTTAATGGTGTTATCAAAGATATACCTTAATGCAGAATTTTCCCAGATATGTAAACTTTTATAATTTTACTTTTCAATTACGCCCTCTTGCGGCAAAATGCGGAACTTAAAAATCATTTTCAGGATTTTCTCACGGCCAGTTTAGTTATCATTTTTTTCTCCGAGTTTCTATGCCCAGTAGTTTCCGAGATATAGCCGGCATCCTTTCTTATTGAATCACCCGGTACACAAGTCAGTTTTAGTGACATTATTTTAATTTACTGTCTACGCTTTAAATGTGTTCAATTATTACAATAATTTAGACTTGCCATACACATGGTGAATTTTTTAAATCCAGCTATCTCAAAAACAGCTGCCCAAATCAACTCTTACCACGTATACCTTTTTTAGGTAAAAGACGTTGGAGAATCCGAATTTTTATTTAAAAGTGAAATATAGGGTGGCTCAAAAAAGTTATTGCGTTTTAAATATGTGCAAGGTGCCGCAGGTGGCGCCATCTAAACCTTACAATAAAAATGAGAGCAGATTTTAATTTATTACCTCGCAAAACCCCCCAAACCAAATATTGTGACAAAAATTATTTATAAAAAATGAAAACCAAATTGAACTTTTGACACGCTGTATCTTCGAAATCATCCACTTTTGGAAGGTCAGTTGGGTCAGATCGTCATATTTACGCCTCAGAAATTTGTGGTAGCTTTTTTTTCGCACCTTTTAGAGACACCCGGTAGGGTTTCCTATTCTTTAATTATATACTATTGTATCAGGGTGATTACTCAGGTCTTTATGTATTCATAAAATGATGTTATAAATTATATTTCTATAATTTGTGACAAGTATAGAAACTACTTTAAATTCACTTATTTTGATTTGCTTTATTTGAAAATGACAAGATAATAAATTCTTTCAGACTCTTCCAAATAAAAATATAATCCTTTTAAAATTGTTGGTATACATGTGTGCTTTTTATAGGTTTGTTTTATTAGCTTTCGAGTAAAACAAACATGGGATGAAATATATAAAGCAAATAATACAGAGCTTTATCACGATGTTACAATCTCGTAGATTGGAAAATTACGAGTAGAGGAACAATACGGCTCGTCTGCAAATAAAATACCATCAATACACATTATATGTTTGGTTACAATAAAACTGTGTGCCGAAAGTCAACAAAAATGAAGTGAATATCTTATTGACATTATCGATGCTCCCGACTCATCGGGTTTAATGCATGTAGCGAGTCCCTCTGTTTGATAAACCATTGTCTCGAACACTAGATAATAAAATTACTATATTTTTGACAGTCAATATGTGAAAAAGTGACAATTTAATAATCATAGGGTAGGCCCATTTCGACTAAAAATATAGGTAGGTACAGAATAAAATACTTATATGTAATTTCTTCATAATATGTATTTTATTGTTGCTATAGTTTATTTCAGAAAGGTGTAGAGTAATAAAAGTTCATTAGGTATGCCAAGGGACTACATAGTGACCCAACGCTAATTTAACCCACTCTCATAATTTGGCATTGATTTCATTGGAAAATTCTCTATTTTCATAAAATGCAGGTAGTACCACCCGGATTTGGGTCAATTTATGGATTTTGCCTATTGTTAATCCATTCACAAATCCTGAAAATGGTACAGAAGACTTTCCTTTGAAAATGTTGTTGCAAAGGCGTGCATTATATACATAGTATTAGGTACACCTATTTTTTTTTAAACATTATAAAAAAATACAAAATAATACATTATACAGAAATTAAATTATAAAAAATCATAATATTCGTCGTCATCTGAGGAACTGTCATCTCCTCTTGACGTTATAATTAACGGGTTGACGGTCCGATCGATCAGGTGGTCAAGAACCCACATTTTCTCCTCTTCTTTAATGACATGATGGACTGCTGTTCGCCAGTTTACTGGTATCACTTCCTTAATGGCTTGATTAAACAGTAGGTTAACGTCTTTCATTTTGAATGTCCTGTTGTGTCTTGCTACAGATCCATTCACTTGCGTCCATATAAGTTCTATAGGATTTAGTTCGCAATGACATGGCGGTGTACGCAGCACAGTTACACTATGTTTTTTAGCTATATCTTCCTCGGCATATTGTATAAAACGATGTTTGTGTAAATTTGCTATAGCTAATAGTTCCTTCTTTATATTCTTCTTTGGTTAGTTTTCATAAATAATTTAATGCACAAAATTTACCTGCGCCTATGGCCGATGGCTGAAATAGACTATAATAGCCAAAGTATTTTTTTCTCGTCTTAAATGAAGAAAAAAATTACTCTATTCCAAAAAATGATTGTAACAAAGGAGTACGATTTTAAAGAAAGTATACCTTGACATCCGGAAGTTTGACTGAAAGCTTTATAAATTTACAGACCTTCAAAGATTTTGATTGATGTTATTTTTTACAAAAGGGAAAATTTTCGTCGAATATAAACTGCAAAGGCGAAGTAGCGGAAAGCGGGAAGTCGCCTATATCAATGCCAGACAAAAATAAAATAAAAGAATAAGGGAAAAACCCTGCAATGTAATTGATAAGTTGAAGTACATAAAGTGTTGACTGGGCGACTGTCTCTCGTGCAATGTCAAAGTATACTTACTTTGTTTTCAACAGGACTGGATTTTTCTGGATTAAGGTCTGGACAGAAAAATATTTAGAAGTTAAAATTAGGTAGGTTAGGTTAGGTAAGAGTGGCAGACCTTTGGTTCAGACCAAACAGTCTCATATAGTCCTATTAGGTCCGTTGTGATACCACACGAGTTTCGTGGAACCCACCTTCATCAGATCTCTGATGATTAGTGCGGCGTACACCGCAGAAGGTTTTTAACAACTTATTTAAACCAGCCACTACTGTTCAGAAACCTGCTCAGTCGTCCAAGTTGCAAGTTGTTTAGTTCTTCCAGGCTATCGAAAAATGGTTCACCCAGAGCAGTGAACCTTCTTCTTGAGAGGCCAGGGCATTCACACAGAAAATGTTGAATACTTTCTTCCTCTTCCTCATCTTTGCAACTTCTGCAGAAGTCGTTAGTGGGTATTTGCATACGTTCGGCATGTCTACCGAAGAGGCAATGTCCGGTAACAACCGCATTAATATTTCTCACGTCTTTCCGACTGTGTCTCAATTAAATTAGGTGACTTCAAGCGTTTTTTAAAATCCGAATTAATATTGTTTTGAAGTCGTAACGTCAGGTTTTTTTTTAGAAGAAATAAAAATAGTACACAAAATAAATGAAGGTTGACTGGTGCTCTTACCTATCTATTGATCATGGTCATTTTAACACTTGTATTCCAACGCAGTGTGTTATTTGCTAGTTTTTATTTTATTTTTAGTAAATGATGTAATCTTTTGCATTCCATATCTGGATTTTAAATATTCAGAAGAGTTAATATATAATATTTATGTCATTCAATCCGGATCTGTGTGAAGTATCATTTTATTCTTTGTTTTTAGTCGCCAATTATGTTTTTTCCCAGATCGATCATTACGAGACACTTCACTTTGGACGGATTTTACTGGCGGCGCTTCTTCAATAATCCTCATTTTAACGTTATTATGAAGCTCAATTTAATTAATATTCCGAACAGAATTATACAGAGTGTCCTGAAATTAGCACGCAATATTTTTAGGACATGAAGAGAAATGCTTCTTTAGGGGGCTAGAGCCATTCGCAGAAGGTGGGGGGGGGGGGGGGGGGGGGGGTTGTAATAGCATGAAAACCGTTTAAGTTAATCGCATAAAAATTCGTACATGCCTTACAACTAATAAGTTATAAATTAGCATAAATTTACAGTTAAGATATTTCTTCCAGTGGCGTCGCACGAGGTGGGGCTTAAGGTAAATATTATCCTATATTTCTTATTTCCAACATTTTTTAATTTTAAATGCTTTTTGCAAACGTAGAGTTAAAAGATACTTGTTTCATTTCGATAGGAAGCACCGTTTTCCTGTAAATAAACTTGCAAAATAACGTATTTTTCAAAAATCCATATAAGCTCAGGTAATTCCGATAGTTCTGTTATACAAAAAAAATAATATTTTTCAACTTATGATACCGAAACACTGTTCATTAGGAACTTTCTTTTATTATTTTAAGACTTTTCAGACATTGCAACATTGTTAAGGGTAGCTTTTGGGATTATCTGAACTCATTCATATGGATTAGCCTTCCTTTTAAAAAATACGTTACTTTTAATATTAATTTTACTCAAAAAGTGTGCTTCCCATCGAAATAAAGAACCGTATCATTTTTTGAAAACAAACTCTAGACTTTCAAAAAATTAATCCTCACTTCGTGCGATGCTACCTACTACCCCCTGATCCACTTTGAGGGGCTCTAGCCCCCTAAAGGAACATTTCTTGGGGTATATTTTTGTCATATTTTTTATGTATTTTACGCCTAAAAATATATTGCACGTCAATTTCGGGACACCCTGTATATATCGGGGTAGTAAATCACATGCATATATCACCTTACATACATCTTATTAATTTATAACCATATTTAAGGGGAAATCATCCTCTAGGAGAATGGACGTCCACAAAATGTAACTAAAAAATCTTTCTTTCCTTATTTTAAGCCAAAAAAATTTACAATAAAGTATCCGTTATGTAAGAGGGGGGTGTCCGCCGAGACATTACAATCCTGGTGGGAAAAGGGGGTCAAAAACTGGAGAATTTTGCTTCACGTAATTTGTGGCCGCCCCCAGAAGGTGTCAAAGGTGAACGGTAGAGTAGAACATGCGGCAAACGATAAAAAAATGTTTTTTGAATTTTATTCAAATATTACTTTGAAAAAGCTTGAAGGAATTGGAAATACTTTTTTTAAATTTTTCCAAAGTTATGGTTTTATTCATCACAGTTAATTTCATACGAAAACGCGTAGATTACCGATATTATATTTAGCATATTATTATTTACATCAAAAATTATTGACTCCAAAATTAATTGTTATTGTCATATTATACCAGTGACATAAAATATGGACGTGCGGTGGGTAACCAAAAATAGAATTAAAAGCAATTCAAGCCATATTTAAAATTATTAAAAGGTTGATAGGAACGAATTTGAAACGGTACAATGGATCCGATGGATAAAAATGTTTGATTGATTTAACAGTAAATTTAATTGTGTATTACACAATAACGTTCTGGTAGTAACATAAGGGCAAACTTAAACGACATGCAGGGCCGTAATATTAAATATATTACATTTAACAGGGTGTAAGTAGTAGTAGTAATAGTCAAGGGGAGATTCCGAAACCTGGCAAGTAGATCCATATTGCTTACTCCAAAATTTTCTCCCAACCACTATAACCGCCACCTTGGGCCTCGTCAAATGGTTCCGATTTTCATACGAAGGTAGGCATATCTCTTAAGGCAAGGCTTCCTTTTGGAGAACCGACCATCCCAGTAATTGATATCCGAATCTTTTCAGAGGTCTACAAGCACCAAGAGAATGTAGTGGTGTCTTCTCTTCTTCTAAACATCAAGCACAAATTGGGTCTTTCTCTATCCTCATTAGAGCTTGGTGCCTTAGTAGCTTGGAGTGTCCCGTTAATACCCCTATTATGAGTGTCTGTCTGAAGGTTGGAGACAATGATGTTTCTTGAATGATAGAACAGTTTTGGATTTGCATTGTCTTTATTTGTTTTACATCACAACGTTTCAACTGGTAAGTATCTCCAGTCGTCTTCAGGTGAATACTAAATAAGTAAAGAAACTACAGCTCTATTTATACTAGCTAGATGCACTGGAGCATGACTAAGATGGGTGCAGTCATGCGTTTAGCTCGTATGCGGTATTTTAAGTTTACATCTACTTAGCAAGGGTTTCCAGATATTTCTTATATCTAGTGAGGGCTTACCAAAACAATTTGGGTTCTGGTATATTGTAGCAGCTTCCTTGAACTTCCTCCAATGTGGCTCTTTATGCAGGATTCGAGCCTCTATCCACTTGATATGATGACCGTGTGGAGGAACACAGAAACAACACGCTTAAAGGAGAAACCGAAAAATCAGGTGCAGCTGACCATGCGTGGACACACGGTCATCACACCAAGTGGACAGAAGCTCGAATCCTGCATAAAAAGCCACATTGGAAGAAGAGGAAGTTCAAGGAAGCTGCTACAATATACCAGACTCCAAATTGTTTTAGTAAGCCCTCACTAGATATAAGAAATATCTGGAAACCCTTGTTAAGTAGATGTAAACTTAATATACCGAATACGAACTAAACCCATGACTGCACCCATCTCAGTCATGCTCCAGTGCATCTAGCTAGTATAAATAGAGCTGTAGTTACTTTACCTATTTAGTATTTACCTGAAGACGACTGGAGATACTTACCAGTTAAAACGTTGTGATGTAAAACAAATAAAGACAATGCAAGTCCAAAACTCTTCTATCATTTACCCCTATTATGAGTTTCAGACCACGTCGCCTCTTATTCAGAGTCTACTCTCACCTAGTTTTATTTGACTAGGTTATAAGATCCCTTAGATATTTTCCATTGTTCCATGGAGCGGCAGCCCATTCATTTAATGTAGATTTATTATGTTTCTTGGACTTGCAGGAATTGCAACATTGGAATATTATTGCCATTAGTCAAATTTTTTTTATACTGACCTAGGTTAGCCTCATTTATTTACTGTTTTACTATGAGAGATAGACAGACACAAAAGAGTAGTGTCATGTTTCCTATTTTGGTATGCACACAAAGAGGTTACATAATGAATATAGTGTTTTAGGTAGAATTAAAGTGAAATGTTTGCAGCTGCGTCTCCCACAGAATATCTATCGTAAGAAACTTCTACATTCGTTTTGTTATAATTTAAAAAATATATTGGATTTTTTTATGACTTGGCCCGGATCTGATAAGATAAGGGACAACTGCCATTTTTTATTACAAGTGTCACCCCACACTGTACGGATGCTATTGAATCCGATTGTCGCATTGGAAAATCTTAGGGTGACGCTATGTTTGATTCTATTTAGGGGTTGAGGTGGTAAATTTGGGGAAGATGTATCATCCAATATTTAAGATATAATAAAAAACGATCAAATTTTCGGCCATTGCCGATGCTCACACGAGTGGTTAATTTCAGCACATTTTTTTATTTGAATGCCTTTTTATGATATTTGATGACAAATTTATTGATTTTCAGTAGGGTTCATTTGGTTTGTAACTTTTATTTAAAGAGTTATTGAATTTAACTGTGAGATAAAGATGTAAAGGAAAATAAAAATATGAGGAAAGGAAGGAAGGAAGTATATTTACTGTAAAAACGTATTTAATAAACTTATTAAAAATAATATATATGATATAAAATATTTTATTTTTCATACAGAACCTTTGAATAATTTTCACTCAATATTTCTAAACATATTTGATAAAGCTTTCAAAAACCAATACCTCAAGATCAGTGGTGTGCAAAACCGTTTAAAACAGGGTAAGAAAAAATTTCATTTCCAAAAAATTGACTTTAATAATTTTAAACACAGTTAACGTCGCCGCCACACTTAAATTACGTGTACGTGGACATGTCCACTTCTCCATTTTTTTCTGACAACCCGGCGACGCGCGACCTTTATAGCAAAAGGAAACAAAGGGCGAAAACACAAATATTATTATTATAAATAAATTTCATCCACATGCGTTTGATATTCAGATTGTAAATCTAACATCCACTTGATTGAACCCATATATTGGTAAAAAGGAAGTCAATTATTATGTAAATTATAATATAAAATACTTATCAGTAAAAATAAACTTAAATCATCATAAAAGTACTTCTTAATTTATGTTACTAATTAAGAGAACTCAATTATTAAACTATAAAAAAACATGTTTCATGGTTTATATCGAGAACGCGTAATATTTTTTGAAACTACGATAAAACTTGAAGATTGGCATCAATGCACTTAACAAACAAGGTCGGATGACTGACGGAGGCTCAGGTCGCGAGTCACGTGTATTTGTTGCATCTCTTTTCAGCTTACTGCCTGCCGCCTCTCTCGCTCGCTTGCACTCGTATAAAAGCAGTGCTTTTGCTTTTCCATAAGATATAATGTCAAATCTTGCTTTTCGGACGGTCATGCGGGATGCTTATACAGCGATCCAATTAACGTAACAAGTATTAAGTGTAAAATCTTATTATTAAGCAGTGGCCTATTTAAGGGGGGGGGGGCTGCAGCCCCCCCCCCCCCCTACCCCCGAGCCTAGGAGCTCGGGGTCTAAAAGTCTAATTGCAACCTAATTTTTCGTCTCACGGTTGGACTTAAATCTTTAAATAATGTATTCTTGGCTTAGATTACAAAGCTCTTGTAGCAAACGTTTATTTTTTAAACTTTTCCTTTTAAAAGTCCTGTTTTATATAGGTTTCGGACGCATATCGTTTTAGTTATTGATTTATGATGCAATTTTATAGGAAAACTACTAAAAAGAATAATATTTTATAGTATTTTCTATTATATACTTGTCTGGAACAATAGAAGAGTTTTACACTTGCATTGTCTTTATTTGTTTTACATCACAACGTTTCAACTTGTAAGTACCTCTGGTAATACTACCAGTATCCACCTGAAGACGACTGGAGATACTTACCAGTTGAAACGTTGTGATGTAAAACAAATAAAGACAATGCAAGTCCAAAACTCTTCTATCGTTCAAGAAACATTATTGTCTCCAACCTTCAAACATATACTTGTCTGTTCCGTTTTACCTTTTTTAGAGCTATTTTCAATCAACAAAAATATAACACAATGCAATAAAATATTTTTACAATAGAAACAAAAAACAATTAGCTTTCATTTTTAAAGAGAAAAATTAAAGTAAAAATTTTAATTGAAACATTTTTTATTGAAGAAGTGTGATAATCTATAGTAAAAAAAAATAGTGCGGGACGAAACGAGAATGCTTTATTAGGTATAAATATACAAAACCGCACTTAAGAAGGAGTATTTCAAAACCTAAGCATTTACACCAAAAACTGCTCTTAGATCTACGCTCCTAAAATACATGATTTTTGAAAAAATCATCAATTTTGGCGTGGTGAGCGATATTTACTTTATTTAATAATGAAAAACCGAGCCCGAAAAACGCGGGTTAGAGGCATACATACATCCTATATTTTTCACAAATATAAAAAAATGTTTTTTTTTTAATAAAGAGCCAGCTTAGGAATATAAAAAAAAATGTAAAAAAAAACATATTTACAAAAACAAATTTTAATAATTTAATTTTCGAAATTTGATAGTAGTTAGGTGAATTTTAAACGAACTTTAAGCTTGGCCTCGAAAACTTTTCGTCTGCGGCGCTTTTCCGCTTTCTTCGCTAGGTACAATATCATGAAATACATGTAGTCACGACTGTTCCTAATTACGCCCATTAAGCCCCCCCCCCCCCCCGAGCATATTTTCTGGTTACGCCACTGTTATTAAGATTCCTGTTTCAAAATTTTAATATATTCCATGTACCTATATTTGATTTCTTATGACGAAATCTAGGAAAAAAAACATTTCTTTTTACAAAATATGTCCAGTATATTTTCCAGTTCATAAAAACACGTGCTACATCTAATAAATCAAAAAAAGATAGTATTTCACAATAATATCGGTATCATTTTCGTTCCTTCTGTCCATTATCTTATGTTCTTTATGTCCCCGGGGTACGAGGGAACATCATAATCGTGTCATTTACAAGAATCTTTATTTTTGGCAAATAAAATCGACAGGGTGGACCAAATAGTTTATTTTCTTTGTATATACAGTGATGTGGACGTCACTATGTTATTTTTTTATGAGCGTGCAAGCCGATAGGCAGGCTAGATTAGACGTTCTTTCCTTGCCAAAAAATTATATATTTTTAGTTTGAATTAATCAATGAAGAAACGAAAATTGAATAAAAAGACTTTAATTAAAAATATGAAGTAAACGAAATTATCTATTATTTATTAATATGAAATAACCATAATTCAGAGTCCAGAGCTCAGTGGCGTATTTAGGGGGGGGGGGGGGGGGGGCTGACGTGCTGCTAGCCTAAGAGCTCGGGGTCGTCTAAAAGTCAAATTGCAACCTAATTTTTCGTCTCCCGCTTGGACTCTTAATTTAAATTTTTAAATAATGTATTCCTGGCGTAGATTACAAAGGTCTTGTAGGAAATGTTTAGTGTTTAAACGTTTCCTTCTCAAAGTCCTGTTTTATATAGAGATTAGGGTTTCGGACGCTTATCGTTTTAGTTATTGATTTATGATGCAATTTTATAGGAAAACGGGTAAAAAGAATAATATTTTATAGTATTTTCTATTATATACTTGTATGTTCCATTTTCCCTTTTTTAAAGCTATCTTAAATCAACAAAAATATAACCTAATGCAATAAAATATTAAATAATTAAACAATCAGGTATTTATTTTTAAAGAAAAAATTCGAAAAAGCTGTCCATTTTCTCCAAGAGACCTGATTTAAGTATAAATAATAAATCCCACAAAGTCCCGGTCTCAAAAATTATTTTATATATAAGTATAAAGGTTACATGTTTCGCTCACACATGAGCATCATCAGACCTACAAACGTTATTGTGTTTGCAAAATGTGCATAAAAAACATAAAAGTATCTTACCTAATTACACAAACAAAGAAACAATAAAAATTAAAAATATATACACACCTCACCCAACTGTAAATAAAACATAAATAAATTATACTGAGTGGGGAGTAACAACCTTCCATAGATTGGTCAAATTACTTTTACTTCGTGGGCTACTTTTGACCAATCTATGGAAGGTTGTTACTCCTCACTCAGTATAATTTATTTACAGTTGGGTGAGGTGTTTATACAGGGTGTGTCAATAAGGTGTCGGGCTTTGATAGCACCTAAACTATCAAAGATAGGAAAAAAAGTGTAATATAAAAGTTAAATGGTTTGTTAGGATGCATAACCTAAAAATATTTTAAAATCTACAGGGTGGTCCTAAAAAGTGGTACTGAATAATAAAAAAGAAAATTAAATGGGACACCCAGTATAATTTTCCAGAATATGATTCAATAGAATAAGGACTTTGCAACCATCTTAAAATTTTTGAACTAAAATGCAACGTTGCCAAGTAATTAATTTTTTTCCGAAATTTTAGTAATTTTAAGGGTATCCTAAAAAAATCATAGTAACCTGTGGATTAACCCTAGGCAAATATAATTTACATTGTGGGTACTTTAAGGTACGATATATTGATCGATAACAATGTTTTTTAAATCTCTTATACAGAGCGTTCGGTATAAGTTGGACAACTAGACAGTTTTAAAAATGCTTTATTTCAATTTTTTTAAATGGGATCCCCCTAATTTTTTTAGGCAAAAGAATTTATCTTTCGAAAACCTTACTTTTTTATTAAACATGTCATATATCTAAATATTATAGTTTTTGAAATATTTTAGGATTTGTCTTAACTTAGGGTAAAAAAGGAAAGTTCTAATTGAATAATTTAGTCAAGATTGCTTTGGAACAAAAAATAAATAATTTTCTTTATCACAGCTGTCATTGCAAAATTATTTCGCTAACATTTTTGTTTAAAATTTAGTGTCCCGAACTAACTTTATCGAAATAGAAAAATATGAGTTATGATAAAGTTAGTTCAGGAAACTAAAATTTAAACAATAATTAAACACAAAATGTTGGCGAAATAACTTTGCAATGACAGCTGTGACAAAGAAAATTATTTATTTTTTGGATTGACACCAATATTCATATTTTTCACAAATATAAAAAATTTGTTTTTTTTAATAAAGAGCCAGCTAGGAAAATCAAAAAAAAAGTAAATAAAAACATTTACAAAAATAAATTTTAATAATTTTGATGAAATTTTTTAGTAGTTAGGTGAATTTTAAACGAACTTTGGACGAGGCCCCGAAAATTTTTCGCCTGCGCCGCTTTTCCGCCTTCCTTACTAGGTAAAATATATCATGAAATACATGTAGTCCCGACTGTCCCTTTCTCCAGAAAAAAAAATATCCTACTTACGCCCATTTAGCCCCCCCCCCCCCCCCCCCGAGCATATTTTCTGGCTACGCCACTGTCAGAGCTCTTGTCAAAAATAAGATTCGTGTCTAAAGCAAAACAAAATAGTTACAAACGAACGCCCTTATAGTTTTCTTTCCTCGAAAGCGAACCATTTATTCGGGATTGTCGCATAAAGAGCCGAAGTCATAACAATAAGACATAAGGCTGCGAAGAGCGAATTCAAGACGTTACTAGGGTTAATATCAACAATTCACCAAGCATTACTTATAATGGGTGTTCGCCATTCTGGCACCCGCATAAACCATAAGTTTATTTCGCTCGTTTTTCGAATTTTGTTTGTTGGTCTCTTCTTTACTCTGCTTTGACTCTGATGATATACACTATCCAACAAAAAAAGGACCTATAGTATATTTCAGACCTATTGGCTATTTCAAAAAGGTGTAGAGTAATAAAAGCTCATTGGGTATGCAAAGGGACTACAGAGTGACCCAACGAATATTTAGACCACTTTCATAATTTGGCAGTGATTTCATTGCAATATTCTTTATTTGCATCAAGTGCAGGTAGTACCACCAGGGTTTGGGTCAATTTATTGGTTATATCTATTGTTATTCATTCACAAGCACTAAAAATGGTGTGACAAAGGCGTACATTATGTACATAGTATTAGGTACACTTATTCTTTATTAAACATTATAAAAAAAATACAAAATACAAAAAAAAATATACAGAAATTAAATTATAAAAAATCCTAATATTCTTCGTCATCTGAGAAACTGTCATCTTCTTTTGACGTTATAATTACCGGGCCGACGGTCCGATCGATTAGGTGGTCAAAATCCCACATTTTCGCCTCTTCTTTAATTACATGATGGACTGCTTTTCGCCAGTTCTCTGGATCAAACATTAGCTTAACGACGTCTTTCATTTTGAATGTCGTGCTGTGTCCTGCTACGAATCCTTTCACTTGCGCCCATATAAGTTCTATAGAATTTAGTTCGCAATGATATGGCGGTGTGCGCAGCATAGTTACTAAGTTTTTCAGCTATATCTTTCACGGCATATTTCATAAAACGATATTTGTGTAAATTAGCTATAGCTAATAGTTCCTTCTTTATCAAATTATCTTCTTCTTTTTTTGGTTACTTATCATAAATAATTTCATTCACAAAATTTACCTGCGCCTATGAATAACACCGAAATTGAGCTGAACTGGACGGAATTTCCCATTTTATTACTCTACCCCTTTCTGAAATAGACTTTAGATACTTTAAAAAAAGTTTTTTTTTAAAAAAGCTCGAATTTATTTGCAATGATAAATAGATAAGATAGTAATATTCTAAATATTTTTTATCTTCTCATTTGTAAGACACGCTAATAAGTTTAAATCCTGCAAAATAAAAAAATTACCGCTACCTTTATTTGTAATGGCACGCTATATATATACCGGGTCCGCCAACGAAGCGGGGACGGAAATTTAAATCATTATCGAGGGTGGCTCAAAAAAGTGTGGCGGACTAAACTTGCATTTTTTTAAATGGAACACCCTATATATTATATTATTTTCTAATTCCCTATACAATTCCACGTATATTTTGTATAAAATGTCATATGTCTAAATTCAATTGTTTTTGAGTAATTGACGTTTAAAATATGGCATTTTTTGACTTTGACAGGCTGTAACATTGGAACGGTTCATCTTAGAGAAAAATGGTTTTCACCTTCCTATCTTAGTTTTTCATTCTCTATCCAAAGAAACCAACCTCCGATTTACCATGTTAAACCAAAAAAACGATTTTAACGGTTTAACATAGTAAATCGGAAGTTGATTTCCTTGGATAGAGAATAAAAAACTAAGATAGGGAGGTGAAAACCATTTTTCTCCAAGATGAACCGTTCCAATGTTACAGCCTGTCAAAGTCAAAAAATGCCATATTTTAAACGTCAATTACTCAAAAACAATTGAAATTAGACATATGACACTTTATACAAAATATACGTGGAATTGTATAGGGAATTAGAAAATAATATAATATATAGGGTGTTCCATTTAAAAAAATGCAAGTTTAGTCCGCCACACTTTTTTGAGCCACCCTGTATAATGTAAAATATTTTTAAAATATGCCGCTTTTAAGTCGATACCTTATGCTGGTTTAGTATTTTTGATAAGCTCCTCGATAATGATTTAATCTTCCATCCCCGCCACGTGGGCGGACCCGGTATATTATCATCTTGATCTAATTACTTTATTATAATAATATTATTTACTACTGATTTTACATATTACATTTATCTTCTATGAATAAAATGTTGCATACAGCGATATAACATCAACACGATTTATGATAATTGTCCTAATTATTTTTCAACATTTTCTTCTAGATTGTAATTTTCAAATTTTTTGTCATCTTTTTTTTTCTGAATAGTGTATTTGTCACAGCCTACAAAAGCTCGTTAGTTCCACTCATTCGGGTGCCTAACCGAATAGAACGAATTATCGCCCAAGCGTTTCGTGGCATGCACTGGTTTTACTCACTTTCGTAGTTGCCATTAGAGGTGATAAGATTATTCCTTTAACTTAATTTATAAAAGAATGGAACCTCAAACAGAAAAATCTCATATAATAAAAATTAATCACGTATCAAAGATTTCGTTTTTATATTCTTTGGAATAAAGAAACTACAATATGAAAAATAATAAGGAAAACTGCAAGGTGTCATTATAAATACAGTTACAGTAAAACGGGGGGAAGTTGACCGATTTTCAACTTTAGAAGGAAGAATTATCTTTGTGTAAAATTAGAAAAAAAGGGTATTGATGTGGGCTATACTATAGGCCTTGAAGTTAGGATTACCATTCGTCAGGATTTTTCCGGACATGTCCGGAATTTAGGGGCGTCCGGACTGCGTCCGGCCGGAAAAGCAAACCGAGTCCGGAATTTAGCCGGTCACGGCCGTGAAAGCATATTATTAATATTTATACAGTAAGTGTCAACTCTAATCTACTTTTGCGATTTTGTGGGTACCAAATATGAACAGCTTTTGTATCATTCTAAAAGTAGATGGTTGTTCTTATTTCCCGCGATAGAAAGAATCTTAAAGATGTTTCAGCCCTTAAAATCATATTTTCTTTCTTCTTTTTATAGTAATATAGAAAAAATGGAGAAACAAGATAACTCCATTATTGAAATGATAAAAATTCTAGAATCGGTAATTAATATTCTAAATGAAAGACTGCAGCAAAAATTTATTCCGTTTAAAGTTCAAGACATACTGAAAAAAAAAGAGTGATGAATGGTTCACACAAGAAAATCAAGTTTTCAGAAATAATATTTTTCAATGTTATGAAATATCCATAACTTACTTAAATCGTTGGCTGGAGCCTTTTTAAGAATTTTCCTGTTTTAAATGGGTAAGTTTAGAAAATCTTGATAATCTGGACTGGGGAAAAAAAATGTCACCATCTATTTCTTATATGATTGAAAAGGGCAACGATGTAGACGATACTAAAATGTTTAATGAAATATATCTTTTGCAAAAAATAATTAAAGAAAAAAATCAGAATTTCAACATCTACCTACACACAAAAAATGGGTTGTGTGTTTTGCAAACTGTCTATCTGAAGAACAGTATTCAGAACTTTTGAAGGTTTGCCAATTTTTTTTTGCTATAACAGCGCATAATGCAAATGTGTAACGAGTTTTTTCACTAATTACAGCCCAGTGGTCTAAAGAACGAAACATACTTTTGCTAGACTCTGTAAAACATATTATCATGACAAGCTTTAATTTTGCAATGACTTAATAACGAGTTTTATGAATTTATGTCACTACCTGAAAATTCAGATATTTTAAAAGAAGTAAAAGGCAAGGCTAAGTATACCTAGGTTACATATAGGTAGTATATGTCATTATTTGTATAATATATGGTAAAAAATGACAAATTTTATATAAAAAAATTAATTTCGTTTTTCATTTGCTGCGCCTCCAAAGAAAAATATCCGGACTTTGTCCGGAATTTCGGGCCTGTTTGTCCTGAAAAACATTCTAGATAGATGGTTACCCTACTTAAAGTATATTATTAATACATACATGAATTAACCACAGTTATTAGGTTTTGAGGTAAAAATTTAAAAAAAATCTATATGGTCAACTTAGCCCCGCACAAGGGTGAACTTGACCGACTATTGAATTTGCATGATAAATAGCTCGCATTACAGTGAGGGGCGTAGTTGACCACCGCAGTAGTCGTGAAAATGTACTGTTAAATATTTGCATTTATTTTTTTTCAACTTACACAAACTAGGTACAAACAAGTAAATAATAAAACAAATTAACATAACTATTGAACACTTGAAAATAATAAAGCAACAACTTCATTGAAGACTGTAAATTTCGAATAAAAATGCATGTCTATATTATATTGAATGAAGACAAGTAATTTTCAAAAGAAAGTTCGCCCCTTCTGCCTATCTGAGGTTAATTTAAAACCTTGTTAATATCCGATATAGGCACTTCGTCAACGTCTTCTTTTTCGGACCAAACAAATATTTTTGGCAGCTATATTAGCACTTAATGTCCCTTCTACTACCTCAGATAAACATAATTTTAAGACTCTAAGGTCTCCTGAGTGTACTGTTTAACCCATTAACGCCCAGAATTATTTTTTGTTAGTTATTTTACATATTTTACGTCAGTTTTTAAGAAAATGACTGCTACCATATGGTATCACTGGGCGCATATGATACTGTAAAATACAAATACTTACAATTCTAAAATACATATTTATTTATGAAATTATTATAAAAGTAAATTTTTACATTGTGTGATAATTGGCAAAACAGACTACACAAAGACCTACATCACACTTAGAACACATTGTTCTATCAAAACTCTTGCATCCATTTCCAGTGCAACGGCGTCTATTACATGGAGCAACGTAATGATGCATACCGTCATATCGAATACCTGGCAGAATTGTGCATGAAACAGACGTTTTTGCAGGACCTGCTGATTTTGCCAGTATACCATAACGTGCTAAGTATACTTGGACCAACTCCCTTCTAAACTCTATGTTGAAGGTTTTGTTGTGATTCTTCCTATACAGAAACCATGTATTGTTTATTGCTCCATGATATCGTTAAGAAAAAATAGCTCAAAAATATCTGTACAAGACATTTGTTCGAACCGCTGGTAATCTTTTACTGGAAATGAACGGGCTCCAGGTTCAATGTCGCCTCCAATCCAGACAGTATCTGGTTTCTGAGCTAGACGATTTGGAGTCCAGTTGTTGTTCTCTGATACCGAACAATACGTATCTTTTGAGGTCGATGCAGAAGATGATTCGGTTACGGATTAATTAGCCGGCGCTGAAGATGATTGGTTAGGACTTTCTGCAGAAAAGTCGTCATAATTATTGCCTAAACGTTTATTATTCGTCAATTTTATTTCCACAGGTGCACGTAATTGTCGACCTGTTAAATTATTTAGCATGCCTCCGTCATCTTCGTCAGCGGAATCTTCATTGGTGTCGACATTGGGATCAGGGGGCTCGATAAATATTTCGTCTATTTGATTTTCCTCATCGTCATTAGCGTATGCTATGTCTAAAGCTTCAGACAATGAAAAGCCATGCCTGTCAGAAAAATATATATATAGCGAAACCGCCCAGTGATACCATATGGTATCAGTATGTTTTGCGTCAGTCAGTCAGTCAGGTGAATTTAAAAAAATACGATATACGTTATAGAGGGCTTTAAATCACAACTGAAGGTGCTTCCCGCAACTAACGCACTCGTCAGAATTATTATCCCACTACCACCCACAAAATGGTCGATGTCTTAGTAATGCTGATTTAGCGATACCAAATGGTATCACTGGGCGTTAATGGGTTAAGCCGCTTGGAGCCATCTTTTCATTGGTACACTTGCGGCATATTTTGCTAAGCACTATTACTATAACCTAACGCCATACAAAATAATATAACAAAATGGGTCCAAAAACATTACTATCAATTCGGACTATCGCGAATACACTGAATGGATGCAAAACGCGACGAGCTTGTTGCATTTCGGGTTTTAACTCTCTTTAACTTTTCGGTTAATTTCACCCATGCGGTCAACTACACCCCAAATTTAAGAAAATTATGCGTAGTTTTGGATATTTCTTTTTTTACTCAAAAAAAAAACTATTTTTTTTTAAATTTTCTTTACATATACATATTGAGAGAGGATAACTTATGTAATAGAATATAAATAATATACGGGAACGAGATAGCTATCACTTGACAGATCAAAGTTTGACCACCTTGTTTTTATGGCTTAATACAGTGGAATCAGGAGTATATAGTTTTTCACGTTATTTATATCCGAAAAAACTTATTCCACAATATTTTATTTAGTTTACTAGGTTATTGATAGGAAAAAATGAAGAAAAAATCTTTTAAAAAATTAGGGACGAACTTATAACCGAAAATATCTTTCTTTGTAATTTCGGTCAAGTTGACCCCCACCTGTCAACTTTCCCCCATTTTACGGTACTACTTTCTGGTAATTTTAAGACTTGGTACAAGGTAAATCATTCTCCGAATAGTCCCGATCTTGTGCCATGTGACTTCGTTGTTTTCATATATGTACTAACGATTAATTTTACTAAAAGAACAGAAGTTATCCAATGGCCATGAGATTTGCATGTGACAATTGGACAGAAAAAAATGAAAGATCAATTTTAAAGACCGGTTAGTTCTTACGATGAAATGCATTGACTGTGGTTGCAGTTCTTTTAAAAAACTTGAATAATATCTTTGTTGTAAAACTTTTCTATTTGACTATGTCATTAAATTCAAACCACTTACTTGGTTTAACGTATGGTTTAAGTTTAAAAGAAATAACTATATGTTGGATGTTAAATGAGGCAAACTACAATAATGATAAAATGTCCCTTTAAATTGGTATAATCCAACCTTGTGGAACCTCAAATTATTTAATACGATAGAAAACCCCTTTAAAGCAAAACCTAATTGAGCGTAGAAATTTTACCGTCAATATTTTTACAATACTTTCAAAGGAACAACTTCTCAATACAGGTAGACATATCCAAGAAAATATTAGGGTTTATAACATGGTATCAAAATAAAGCCCGGGGTAAAAAATTACTTTTTAATGTGAAGATTAATGTCCAAAATTTTCATTGGTCATTTTGTGATCATATATGCGGTATGGCCAAAGGGGTAACTAACACAACCAGTAAAGTGGAAAAAGTACCTCTAAAAAAACGATGGATCTTTCAAAGTTAATACGGTGTTAAACGTATTTACGAGTCTTTAAGAGAGGTAAAAATATGTCATTGTCGTATGGGAATTTATTTTTTGAGGTGTCATAGAACACTTACAAAGTGCACTCGAATGAATAGGGGTATAACAGATTAGGACATGAGGTAGCGGGTTTTTTAAAGCGGGCATTATAATGGTTAAACAGCATTGCATACTTTAAAATTTACCTGCAAGTCTCTTGTTATTAGCAACGCCTGAATAAACTTTGCCAGATAGGGTTAGGAAATTACACATTTCTCTCTTGGATATTTAATTCAATTGAATTGATACTATAAGGTAAATTGGTATGTCCTCCATACAGTGGCGGCTCGCGGTCTTAAAAAATGGTGAAGAGCTAGGTATAGTGCGGGTACTTAAACAAACATCGACCAAAAACCCGTGTAACAAAACGTCTCTCTTATCCTCATCTGTCCAACGACTGAATGGAGTTTCCAACAAATTACAAACTATGTCATTAATTGGGTTCATTTTTTTAAGTAGGTACGTACACTACTGAATTAACTGAAAAATAAAAACAAAACTTTTTAATCACACAGTAAATCACGTAATAACGATATCTATAACCGTAAGTTTCGGGAAGCCTCAAAATAAATACCTTAAAGCCAGGCGAACCAATGCTAAAACAATGGTACATACGACTGATCTATTTTTAAATTGCCCTTCATCATAATGCAAATTGTTACATGCTGTTTGCGTGATTGACTTCACGTAACCATAGCAACGGTGAATATCAAAGCTAAGTTAGGCGTTAGGTGTTCACTTGCTTTGAGCTAACCGACACGGTCGGCTGAGGCACGCCAAAATGCACGAGTCAATGTCACGAGAAAGTAAATTGAGCACGACTTCGTAAGCGGAGTGCTCAAACTTCTGAGTGCGATAAGGACAATTCACTCGAGTTGAACAGTATATTTTTTCTACAAGCAAACTTACGAATTTTTTTTTTAAGTTTGCAGGCTGCCGGGCTTGAATTTAATACCGTTGGATCCAAAGTTCGCCATTTTGCCGTTTCGGCCAAATGATCATGTTAGAAATTATGGTAAAACTACCTGAATAATATTGCTTTGTGAAATTAATTTTTTATGCACATTCAGCAGGTTGCATTATTGATAAAACTATAATAGATCCGTATATATTTTGTTATTCAACAAATATAGATAAGTATAAAATTTAGTTCAAAAAGAAGCGGAACCTCAGTAAATAAAATGAACTGTGATTAATGAGTACTTTATAAGGACGCCATAGAGGAATCTAATTTTTACAACAATGTTGTAAACTAATAAGAAAGTTCGGGACTCGTTAGAAATAAAGATCCAAAGCACAGAGGATGGAAGATTGGCGCTGTCTCCAAAGGTAAAAGACACATTTTTTTCCACGATGTTATTTTGGTAGGATATTATTTAGGATCACTTGTGGTTGTGATCCCTTAAAAAATACTTTTTTAGTATTGTGTACATTCGTTGAATTTTTCTTTAAAAATGGGAAATTTTATATTTAAAGGCGGTAAGCAGCACTAACCTTAATAAATATGAAATTTTGCCGTACAACTGTACTTATATGCAGAGTGTCCAGAAACCATCTTAACATACGGGAAACTTTTTTATTTTAGACTTTACGAAAAAAAGTGATTCTTCATAAAAAATTCTGCATGGTCTAAAACCTAAATTGCAACTATCAGATAATAAATTCTCCCAGGCGTATACAAGGTAAGTCAAAAAATATGAATTTGACTTAAAAGTAAAGTACCTTTATTTTTGATAATATCGAAAATTGTTATTAAAAAAAGTTGATCAGAACTAAAAACCACGTTTAAATATGAAATTACGCCCATTTACAAGATTTTAAGAAGCGGTATTCATTCTCGTTTAGTAGGTCCAGCACGCCTTGGAAAACTAAATGAAACCATGACAACTAATTATTTTATTTCTCAAGGCGGACAGTTTCCTTTTAATTAAATATGGTGCTTAAATTTACAATCGAGGAAAAAGTTGAAATAGTGTTAATTGTTGGAGACCACTACAAGACGTACAGAGAGGCTGCCCAAATTTTTAATGCAAGATATCCAAATAAAATTATTAGCCATGTAACGGTTGGAGATATTTTTAATAAATTTTCTGACAAGCATCAGGTTTGGCGTATGGACGAAGATTGAATGTTTTGCTAGCTGGAAAATCCTAAAATCTGATTGAGAAATATTTCACAAACTGTTCCACGACCTGTTACAAAGTCCACTGCCCAAGTTATTTTAAGGAAAAATCATTTTTACCCATACAAACCAAAATTTCTTCACAAACTGCAGCCTAGAGATTTTGATTCACGATTTTTGTTTTGCTCTTGGTTTCAATGTGAGGTAGCAGATGACCCACTATTCGCAAGAAAAATATTGTTTTCAGATGAGGCGATGTTCACCTCAAATGGAGTAGTGTGTTGTCAAACCTGTAGGTGGTGGAGTGATGAGAATCCCCATTTTGTAATTGAGTGTCGTGACCAGTATTCTTTCAAGACAAATGATTGGTGCGGCGTTTTTAGGAACCAAATTGTAGGGCCGTACTTTTTTCGAGAAAATATTACCGGTGAAATTTACTTGAACTTTTTGGACACGGAATTATTTGAATTTTTTCATGGACTACCAATGAATATAAAACAAACACTTTGGTTCCAACATGACGGCGCTCCATGCCACAGCTCTGCAAGAGTGACACAATTCTTAAACCGGACATTTCCAAAGAAATGGATTGGAAGAAGATCAGAATTTGCTTGGCCACTAAGGTCACCTGATCTAACACCTCTGGATTTTTTCGCATGGGGATTTTTAAAACAAAAAGTGTATACCCACAGACCTTTCGAGAACATAGACCATTTAGAGAGAATTATCAGAGAATGTGTCCAAGAAATTTCCCCTCAGATGGTTAGAAATGCAGTAATGGAATTTTCACGACGTACAACCGTTTGTATGGAAAAAAAACGGTGGTCATGTTGAAACTTAGTGTAGTACATAATTGTACTTTGTAATTAAAATTATTAAATATAGTTTTCCATTTACGGTATTAATATTATTGACTTTCTGAACACCCCGTATGTGCTGGCTCAAAACTTTTGATTTGAATGTTATTTTATCAACAACCAGAACTTTTTATGAAGAATAATTTTTTTTCGTAAAGTTAAAATAAAAAAGTTTCCCATATGTTAAGATGGTTTCTGGACACGCTGTATGTAGATAACTATCTAGAATAGCCTACTTTTCTCTACTCTCACTTGAGTGTAAAGCAAATATCCAACAATTATTAAAGAAAAACTGCAGTGTGATTAGGGGGTTTCACTCCGTGCATGTATTTCCATAATCATTTTAGGTGAAACACTACAACAATTTGCAATGCATTTCCCCATTTCGACCCTCAAAAGGCATACCAACTAGTCGCCCTGTTGATGTGACGTAGAGAGAACATGTAAAATAATTGCCTTTAGGCCAGTTTAATTATATTTCAATAATGAGTTAATGGAAAATATAAATCGGCCGGTTGTGTCAAATGGGCCGTGCGGTTTGCCATTCAAAAGGTATTGGCTGAGTTCACATTTCTGATGCAAAAAGCAACATCAAATTTATGTACATTATTTGTGTGAATCAAAACACGAATGGCTGCGCCACCAATAGACAAAATGTATGTCACACAATACATTTGTTCGGTCCCGACTTTTTTGGCTTTCGTAATAATGATGATATTTCAAATTTACATTCGCGCAATGGGGTGTACCAGAGCAATTTTTATTAATTTTAAAACAGGGGAGCAATTTTTCAAGTACACGGCAAGTCCCTCTTTCCTATTATCCAAGCCAACAATATTTATCTTGTCCCGACAAATATAAAATACCGAAATGGTGAGTTAGTTGCATCTTTTGTATTAGTTGAAAGAATTACACACAATAAAAAAATATCTGTTTAAAGGTTGGAGACAATGACGTTTCTGAATGGCAGTAGAGTTTTGGATTTGCATTATCTTTATTTGTTTTGAATCACTACGTTTCAACTGGCAAGCATCTCCAGTCGTCTCCAGGTGAATACTAAAAAAGTATGGTAGCTACAGCTCTATAGCAGGTGCAGTGACGCACGACTAGTGGGCGAAGCCATGCATGTAACTCTTACGTATTCTATTTATACTATCTAGGTGTATGATGCATAACTGTATGAGTCATGCTAATCTCCGATGACTCATGCGTTTAACTCTTACGTGGTCTTATTCTAAGATTACATTTACTTAACAAAGGTTTCCAGACGCTTCTCATATCTTATGAAGGCTTACTAAAACAACCTGGATTTTGGTGTATGGTGGCAGATTCCTTAAACTTCCTATTCCTCCCGTGCGGTTCTTTTTGTAGGATTTCCGCTTCTGTCTACATGATATGATGGCCGTGCATCCAAGCGTGGTCAGCTGCACCTGACGAAGACGAAACCAACAAGTTAAAACGACAAGAAAAATTGTTTCTACCAGATCCCCTGCGAGTGCGGCCAATCTTAAATTGGTGAGACACTAAGACCACTTAAAGTAAGGATTAAAGAACATAAAAATAACACCCAAAAAGGAGAGATCGAAAAATCAGGTGCAGCTGACCACGCCTGGACGCACGGTCATCAAATCATGTGGACAGAAACCGAAAGTTTACAAAAAGAACCCCACTGAAGGAAAAGGAAGTTTAAAGAAGCTGCCACCATATACCAAAATCCAGGTTGCTTTAGTAAGCCTTCATTACATATGAGAAACGTCTGGAAAACTTTGTTAAGTAAATGTAATTTTAGAATAAGACCACGTAAAAGTTAGTCAAAAAAAGTCATCGGGGATGAAAATGACTCATCCAGTTATGCGTCATACACCTAGCTAGTATAAATAGAATACGTAAGAGTTACACGCATGACTCTGCCCACTAGTCATGCGTTACTGCATCTACTATAGAGCTATAGTTACCATACTTATACTTATTTAGTATTCACCTGAAGACGACTGGAGATGCTTACCAGTTGAAACGTGGTGATTCAAAACAAATAAAGATAATGCAAGTCCAAAACTCTATTGAAGTTAATAAAAAAATATATTGTATTTATTAATCTCTCTTTTTCACAAAGTTTCAGTAAATACTTTTTATTGCCATTCCTGTATAAAGTCTCACGATTTTAAATCAGTTTAAACGTGGCAAAAAATAAAACATAAGTAAGACATTGAAATCGTACGTGCCTGGTTTCCAAGAAACATTTCCCAAAATACTGGCAAATAGGCTGTAGCAAATTTAGTTTTTGTCGTCATGTTTGGTATAATTAGACGTCGACAAAAACAGCTCTGTTGTTCTAATTAGTCAGAGCAAATAAATCAAAATTTAAAAACGGTAATAAAACTAAATTTAGCCAGAACTCCTATAGGGCCCTGTGTTGGGCACGCTTCCACAACATCGTGGAATTCACCAAAGCAACATTGGGATAATTATAATCAAAGGAGTTATTTGTGAAACGTCATTCCATTGGGCGAACCGATTGATTCAATGTCCAGCCTATCCCTAATTTAATTTAGTAGCCAAACCATCCGTGACTTGCATTTCATTCCTTTTGGTCATTAATGTATTATGACTGTCTTATATTGATTGATTATTGGAAAGTCTGGAACATTATTCCTATAATATGTTAAACTGTAAAATCTTCCGGAAATTGTACCTCTTGTAATGACAATTAAGGTAAATTTGTAAAATTTGCAGATAAATAAAACTCTTTAAAAAAGTCGAGTGTATCATTGGTTGTAGTGCTTTGCAGAGAGATTTAGACACGCTATATGACTGGTCCATAATAAATCGCTTGCCTTTTAACATAAATAAGTGCAAACATATGAAGTTTTCCTATTCCAAAACTACTAACTTTGCCTACTTAATCAACGGCATTAAGATCGATTCAGTATCCGAATAGAAAGATTTGGGAGTTTTGCTTGATGATAAATTGTCTCTAACGATCTCTAAAGATTATTTTTAATAGTTTATAGTCTATTTCAGGAAGGTGTAAAGTAATAAAAGCTTATTAGGTATGCAAAGGGACTACAGAGTGACCAAACGAATATTTAAGCCACTTTCATAATTTGGCATTGATTTAATTGCAAAATTCCTTATTTTCATCAAGTGCAGGTTGTACCACCCATGACTTTTGCCTCTTGTTATCCATTCACAAACACTAAAAATGGTGTGACAATGGCGTGCATTATGTACATACTTATTTTTTATTAAACATTATAAAGAAAAATACAAAAAATACATTATACAGAAATTAAATTATAAAAAATCATAATATTCTTCGTCATCTGAGGAACTGTGATCTCCTCTTGACGTTATAATTAACGGGTCGATGGTCCGATCGATCAGGTGGTCAAGATCCCATATTTTCTCCTCTTCTTTAATGACAAGATGAACTGCTTTTCAACAGTTCTCTGGTGTCACTTCCTATATGGCTTGATCAAACAGTAGCTTAACGTCTTTCATTTTGAATGTCGTATTGTGTCTTGTTACAAATGGGATTTAGTTCGCAAATGATGTTTGTGTAAATTAGTTATAGCTAATAGTTTCTTTTTAATAAAATTACCATTTTTTTCTTTGGGTAGTTATCATAAATAATTTAAAGCACAACATTTACCTACGCCTATGGCCGACACCGAAATTGAGCCGAACTGGACGGAATTTCCCATTTTATTATTCTACACCTTTCTGAAGTCGACTATAGTAAGAACAAAACTTGAATACGCCAGTTTTATCTGGTCTCCTTTTTATGTTAAGTACATTCAAATTATGAGTCCAAAAAAAGGTTATTCGCATCTCAAACTTTTTATTAAGAAACGACTAAACAGCTACAATTTAATGACATTGCATAATATGAGAATATCAATAGTACTGTTTATATTTATAGGATATTTAATAACTTAGCAGTAGACAATACAACATTACATAAGGTGAGCATTTGTATACCTAAAGAACTAGACAAGTGGGCTATAGAATTTTAAATCAATTAGAACTAATTTTTAAAAAAATCTCCCGTTCACTAATATGATGGTTAATTATAACCAAAATCAAGAATACTGTGATATATTTGTTGATTCTAAGACTACGGGGGGGGGGGGGACTTTTTTTTTTTGAGAGGGGGACAGTAGGAACTAAATGTATTTATATTTATTATTACCTCTCCCCCTCTGCATGGTTGAATTAAATTTGTTTTTGTAAATATTTTTTTTAAATTTTTTATATTTGTGAGAAATATGAATATTGGTGTTAATTCAAAATTTTAACATAAGACTTATGTATGACTCTAACCATCGTTTTTCGGGCTCGGATTTTCAGGATTAAAAATAAAGTTAATATCGCTCACCACGCCAAAACTGATGATTTTTTTCAGAAATCATGTATTTTAGGAGTTTAGATCTAAGAGCAGTATTTGGTGCAAATGCTTAGGTTTTTAAATACTCCTTTTTAAGTGCCGTTTTGTATATTCATAATAAAGCATTCTCGTTTCTTCCCGCACTATTTTATTTATTACAAATTGTCACACTCCTTCCATTAAAAATGGTTCAATTAAAAATTTTTTTAAATATGTAAATACCTAATTGTTTTCTATTTTAGTTATAAAAATATTTTATTGCATTGGGTTATATTTTTGTTGATTTAAAATAGCTCTAAAAAAGGGAAAACGGAACAGACAGAGAAGTATATAACAGAAAAATACTATAAAATATTATACTTTTTACTCGTTTTCCTTTAAAATTGCATCAAAATCAATAACTAAAACGATATACATCTGAAATCTTAATCTCTATATAAAACAGGATTTTTAGAAGGAAAAGTTAAAAAACTGAACATTTCCTACAAGACCTTTGTAATCTAAGCCAAGAAAAAATTATTTAAATATTTAATTTAAGAATCCAAGAGTGATACGAGAAATTAGGTTGCAATTAGACGTTTAGACCCGAGCTCCTGGGGGGGGGGGGGGGGGGGGAGGGGGCTACAGCCCGGCAGCCCCCCTCCCCCTAATTACGCCACTGTGCTCCAGTACCATTAAATATAATTTATTTTAGTTTTCTTTTATCTTTTATTTATTAATAATTCTGTTCAACTAAGAAATGTTAATTATTTTTAACAAGACAAGGAAAATCATATTATCTCGGTGCAATAAAGGAATCGTCCTCCGTAAAGCAATAAAAGTTAAATTATGAGATAACTGAATTGGGTAAAATCTTCACGTTTCCTGTCGAAATGAAGCCATGTATGTGTCCATAAAACAGTGAATCATAGAAAGCAAGAAAGAAATAGCATTATAGGCGATAAACTGTTACCGCTGTGGTCATTTAGAAACGAATTAAACGTTTCTGGGGCAATTTTTATTTATGTGCCATTTCGGCGACAGAACGAAATAGAAAATGTTTTATGTTCTTGCAATCTAAAGTGCTTGTGGCCAGTTAGTTGATAAACGCAACTGTAAAAATTACAAATAAATATACACAGCAGGCTCTTTGTTTGAAGAAAATCATATCTAGGTAGTAAATTGGATAAACGATAGTTTACTGTTATGATTTTTTAAGAGGTTTGTTTATTTTCCATGTCTAAATTTATGGTTGAGATAAGAATTAAAATAAACAAAGACATTAGGAACTAGCATTATGCCATTATGCATGCACTAACCGAAGTTATTGACTAATTATCTGTTACATAATCACATGGAACCTAATATGTAGGCTTGATTAATCTGCAATTTGTTGACTTCAAATTTCCGTGTAATTACAGTTCCTTATATACGTATGTTTAACGTACCTATTGTTTACCAAGAAATAAACATAGTATCCTAAAGAACTTTAGGCCTCTTAACTACTGATTTGTTTTTGAAGTTTTAGAATGGCAACACTTTTTTTCTACTCCCACAAGGAAATTAGCTGTTTCTTTTACACTTAACTGACGGAAAAAGTGGGCTATTATAGTTAATTGTGCGGCAAAATTTCATATCCATCCTAGTTAGGATATGAAACTGACCAATCATAGTAGTCAATTACAGAGAAGCCAAATTTACATGTTGTAAATTCGTTTTCTGACAGTTGAGAGAAGTTAGGTTAACAATATGCTTCAAAAATATGCAAATCTGTCAGATGAAATTTGTTCTTTTTTAATTTAAATCAAAACATTTATCCCAGAGTCTATGTATACACAATATTTTCCTAAAGAGTACACGAAATGGTCCGAAAATTGAAGGTATAATAACAAAATTGATACCAAAATATATTTCTACCAAATATTGTTATTTTCTGACCGAATTAAAGATTTGCGCAGAGACGCACTTTCTTATTTCAAAAATACCTTTATTTCCGCTCATTTATAGACAATTCCTACAAGCTTTGCATAAAATGTACTATATACCTACCAAATGGACGTTTTCTTACTAACCTTGGTTATTTTTTCCATATAAATAATATATTATTATTATTATAAATATTTGTGAACAGACTCGAACAGACCCAATTGATCTTAAACTTTTATTATAAGCAACAAACATAGAAAGTTAGCTGGTAATTCTTCCTTAAATGATGGAACATAAAGATAACCCAATAAAACAGACGAACTTATAAGATTTCTAGAAAATCCATTTTTGACTCAAGTTTTTAAGGTTATGTTATTTCTACTTACAGTATTGCCACTTCTCTTTCTACGTTAACAGTGTTTCTAGTTTGTAAATTGGCGATTATTTTGATAAATTTGACCACAGGGAACGTTAAAAATTCATATTAATGCACAAAATCCATTTTTAACTGTTTAAAACCAATTCTACAGCTATTTGGTTGTATTTTCGGAGTTATAATTCTTACGCAAGCAGAAATAAACCCGATTAAACCTTTTTTTCTTCTGTGCATTTCAGTAAAACAATTAATCAAAATACCTTTGATTGAGAAAATAAATTGTTCGTTTGTATTAATACATAGGTATATCGCTTTTTGTCTGTTATTCTGCAAAAAGGCGGATGTGAGAAAGAAAGATATATTCAAAAGTGAGTTTGTATAAATATAAGAACTTACCCAAATCAATAAATATGTTACATTGTAATTTGGTCAATGGGTTTGCCATCAAAATAAATTTTTGTTCAATTGTTCTTTTATTATCGTTCTCACAAGTTCAATATTTTTTTAAAATTCTTAGCATGAAGTTCGGAAGTTAAGTCATAGGAAAAATATGCTGTACAACTCAAGTGGATTGCCCATATTGTGCTCGGAAGTTTTACTGGAAATTTACTAGCAATTTACTTCCTTGTGCGATATCATATCCACTCTTGTTGTACAAACTACTATTATCAGTGACGGCCCCTGGAAAATTTAAATGGGTCAGATATTTTTAAGGTGAACATGGTTTAGTTTTTTTACCTTGAAAATATTTTCATTACTTCTCTAAACAAAGAGTATAACGTATAAGCTAAAAAGTGAGTCTATGTCTATAGTGTCTACCCTTAACAAGACGTTCCGCCACATTGTCAAAGACTCGCTGACTTTTCATTATGATGCCACAATGTCGACAACAGAGATTGGAATATCTACTGCTTTCACACGTGTCACGTTATTTTTGCTGTCGCTCTAGAAAAATACCTCGATTTTATATCAGGTCGACTCTAATACGGTTCCCCCTTGTTTCTAAAAAGTTTTCAAAATGACTTCTTTACTCTCTTTTGAGAGTACAGCTTAACGTATACTCATAAAAATGATGAATTCACCTTCATCTGAAGACAACTGAAGATACTTACCAGTTGAAACGTAGTGATTTCAAACAAATGAAGAAAATGCAAGTCCAAAATTCTACTGTTGTTCAAAGGAGATAACTGTCGTAACGCTACTAAATATCAAACTGTCAAAATAAGGTGTACAGTAAATAAAACATATGGTTTTAGATGAACTCACGCATCAGCTGTTTGTGTTTAGTAAATAAGAAATTTGCTTCTTTCCTTCGATATTTATATAACGACTGGTGGTATAGTTGAATCACTGATTTCAGAAACAAGTCACACATAACGACTTTTGAGATAATTAAAAAAAATTAATTAGCTGCTTAGAGACATTTTTGTATCAATTATAAAATAAGCCACAACTTATATCAGCATTAAAGCTAAGTAAGTATGATAAAACAGAAGACTGTCGGTCATGTCACGAAGGTTCAAAAGGTCAAATGTCACGTGGACTTAGGTTGTTTCTGCAATCAGTGAAAACTAGCAATGTAATTTTTAAAATCTTTATTATTAAAAGTAGAAAAACAGGAATAATAAGCAAAAATTAACTAAAGTGTAGATTAATTAAATAGAATACTTCGAGAAATTTACTTCTCAATGTCTTTTTGAACAACCTAAATCCAGGAGGTTGTTTCTGCTCTCACTGCATATTTTCAGCCTGTTTAAAATGCATTCGAGGTATTGGACAAAAGTTGTTTTAGCACTTAGTCGATGAGACTATGTCTTGTAAATGTTATTCCATGCATAACTCAAAAAATGATAAAAGTGGACTTAAAGTGTTTCTCTGAAATCAGTGATTCAGTTGATAAAATGAGTTTTCTGCAAATAAGTCATAATGCGTTAGAAATAACGATAAGGTTATAATTAGAACAAATGTTTGATTTTTAATTCTGCATCGAATGACATAATATTATACAGATGGGGTTCCAATTTAAAATAGGAAAAATAAATCGATTTAAAGTTTGCAAAGTTTGACACTAAACTTTGGACACCCTGTACAATTCGTATTAATCAAACTTGGTTAACGAAACTGTTCGACATTATTTATTAGGTACCTTTGTATAATTTTAATAACGAAGCATTATTTTAATTTTTTATTAATTTTTAAAACCAGTGGTGCAAAACTGATTTCTTTTAGTTTTTATTTTTTTTACGTCTATAACACTGAATTAAGTACATAAAAACTTTAGGGATATGTAGGTAACTATAAGAGGCATCCAAATAAATAAGAATATGTATGGCATGTAATCTAAAAATAGATCCGTATGACGTCACACTTTTTTGGAAAACTCTGTATAAACAAAAATATTTTCCTGAAATGCGTCCTAGGATTAATTAATAACTGACCTATAGAAGACGGGAGCTGAGGTGCAGGACCCTGTACAGATTGTTGGTACTGCCCCTCACTAATTTTTTTTTATACCTAGATTATTTTTTCCATTTACCCAAAGTTGCATACGTTCAAGTAACTAAAGTGACTGTTCGTATCGATATTTTGGGGTCAATATATCGATGTTCAAAAAGTGACCGTTAAATTACATTCCGGATTAATTCCCATGGAGGAAAAAAATGGCAGAGCGAATTTTGTTTTACAACACCATTGTCAGTTTTTATGACGAAACGAGGCGTGCAAATGGCTGTAAAAATAAAAATCTAAATACAGTTAAATACAAGTATAATTGATTCGCGTTTAATATGTCACTAAAATTTTTATTAGTTTTCGGTCATTAAAAAATGTTATATACGAGTTTAAATTCCCGATTTTACAAAGAAAAGCCTGCGATTTTTTTTCGGCGTTATTACATGTCATTTCGCATAGCGACGAGTTCACTTACACAGATATATGGCCAATAAAAACTCCAAATTGTATTGATTTATTACCAATACCAAAATGGCATTTCATTTTTAAGCACGTGCTAACTTGGTTTCAAAAAAAGTTTAATAAACATTCGTCAGTAAAAAATCGAAATCCTTTGTACCGATAATGATAAATGAAGTTTAAACGTCAGAATATACCTTCATAATGGTAAATACGATTTACACTTGAATGATTTTATAATTATAGAAAGTCAGTTCTGATATTGGTCGTGTTACCCTACCAACATTTTTTAATGATAACCGTTCTCGTTCAGATTTAGAAATACAATACAACTGTACAGTAGCGTGTATACCAGGGTTGTCATGTTTAAAACAAAATGTTTTAAACCAGATGTTTTAAACATGTATTTAAAACATTTATTAAAATATACTGTTTTTTTTCTCAATGTAGTAGATGTAAAATATAACTTTTTTTTGTCTCCTCATATCACCCAAAAAAATTGAAAAAAAAAACACAAAAATAATTGGAACATATATATGGATATATTATTATTAACCTAAAGTTGAGCATTTAACATTTAACAGAACTAATACTAAAAGCTTCAAACAAATAATGCAAAGTAAGCTTAAATATTAGTGTAGATCTTAAAAGAAACAGAGAAACTAACAGTTATTCAAATTCTAGGAACAAAAAATAAACATTCAACTAGATATATTTTTAACACAACATAAAAAAACCATAAAATAATATATTTGTTCGAGTACACCCATAAAAATGAAAACTAGGAGTTGTTTAGCTCTTTGAAAATAGAAACTAATTTGGCTGCTGTATCGTTGCCCAATTTATTTCTCAATTTTGAGCAAAGTTCAATTTATCTTTGTTTAAAACGTGTTTTAAATATGGGTATGTTTTGTTTAAAACATGTTTTTAATTGCCTAATAAAAAACATGTTTAAACCAAATGAGGGCAAGGGCCTGTCGACATATTAAGCACCGGTTCCCGCAGATCACCGAAGTTAAGCTGTGTCGAGCGCGGTTAGTACTTGGGCGGGTGACCGCTTGGGAACACGGCGTGCTATTGCTTCAGGGAAGAGTGTAAAATGAATCGACACCTAGCCATCCTATTTACGCCGGACAGGCCGGATGAGATCGGATATCCCGTAGGATGAAATAGCCGTTTCACATTCCCCAGTCGGTAGATCACATTTGTAGTCGATGACCGGTTCAAGATGGCCTACGTAGTCGGCGAACCGTAAAAAAAAACAATAAAACAAAACAAATACAACTGTTTTAAACAATAAAAAACACATGTTTTGTTCAAATATAAAAAAAAAACATGTTTTTTTCAACCCTGGTGTATACAATATAGGCAAAAAAGCATTGCCTACCCTGGGAACAATGAAAGAAACAGAAACATTCTTTTTTCGTTTTTATCCGTGTAATTCAACTTTGGCAATTTATCTCTACATTAATATAATAAATAATAATATAGGACCGAAAAATTAAATCTATAGCATTTCCACGAACTCATTCTTTGCTTATTATATCGTAACTATATCCCTGTATAAGCATTCCGTAAGACCGTTTTGAAAGCAAAGATCGCGCTGTACATTAGCGTCTTATGCAAAAGCAAAAGCACTGCTTTTATACGAGTGGAAGCAAGCGAAAGAGCCGGTAGGCAGTAGGGTAGAAAGAGATGGAACGAATAAACCCGTCGCAACCTTCGACCTTACTTCATCTTCATGAGTCGTCGCCGTCAAGAAAGCGCGCGTTTGGTAAGTGCATTGGTGACAATCTTCAAGTTTTACCGTAGTTTAGAAAACACTACGCTTTTTCAATATAAAATATGAAACACTTTACACTTTATAAGTCTTATTATTAATTAGTTTATTTAGATATTTTCAAAAGGATAACGAATAAGGTATCATAAAATAAGAAGCACTTTTGTGACAATTCAAATAGTTTTTGCTGATAGGTTCATAATATGTATTTAATAATCAGTAAGCTTATCATATTTTATATAATAACTGACACCGCTTTGGCAATATTGGTTCAATCAGGTGAATGATCGATTTTTAATTTATAATTAGTGTTTTCGACCTTTCGCTACACTTTGCGCCGTCGGGGTTTGGGAAAAAAAGAAATATTGAGGCTTTAATTGTTACTATTCCGGCTAGCAGCGCGTCTGCAGAACGATCCTTTTCTTGATTAAAAAGAAGGCATACCTACCTATTTACGAGACATACAGGGATAGACACGCTTAAGTGAATTAACAATAATCTCTTTGGCGAGCGACCTTTGTAGGATTTAAAACGCAAAACCAATTTTTATGACGATGTTTTAAAATAATTTTTACTTAAACCGCCGAGTTAAACTAATTTACAACTAAAGTCGTTTTATTCTTCTTCTGCCAATGTTCTTTCCACAAACTCAAAAACAAGACGTTTTGTGACAAAATTTGAAATTTAGATGCGTCAATGCTACGGAAGGTAAATTTTTTTTTTATGATAAAACACCTGCACTGTAGGAAAAATCCTTTAAGGCGCTCTGGGAGCGGTGCGAGTGCGAAAAAAGCGATTAACGTTGGTCTTGAAGCGTTGAAGATTGTATTCACTGGGAAACACGACCTCAGGAAGATCATTCCACAAAGATGACGTTCTCCAGATGAAAGAATTCTTGAACAATGAAGTTCGAGGAGTACTAAGCTGAACAACATATGGATGAGCGACAGTGGTTCGCCGTGTATTTCTGTTTTGCATTGCTCTAGGTGGAATCAAGTGGGCAATGTCAGTCGAACACCTGCCATGGAAATATCTGTAAAAGAGAGCCAAATCACCAACCTGTCTTCGATGCTCCAGGCTATCGAGGGTCTTGATCAGCTCGGGGTCGCCGATCAGACGAACGGCTCTCCTTTGAATGGAATCCAGTAGCCGAAGGGTGTGCTTGGGTGCAGAGCTTCAGACATGAGAGCAATATTCTAATGATGGTCGAATCTGGGCTTTGTAGAGTGTCAAAAGTTGATGAGGAGTGTACAACCTTTTGGTGCGGAAAAGTACACCAAGTTTCTGTGCAGCTGCCTTGGCAATTGCGGCAACGTGATCATGCCAAGACATATTACCTCCCAGATTGACCCCCAGCAAATTAATAGATGGTGCCAGGGGAATTGCGTGTCCTGCCATGACTATATCCGGTTCTGCAATGTTAACCTTTTTGAAGAAGACTGCTGCCTGGGTTTTCTTAGCATTAAATTCGACATGGTTACTGTTACCCCAAGCCAAAATTTCTTCCAGGTCATTGTTGAGGCGCAATACTTCATGCTGCCTGCGAAGATGTGCGTCGGCAGCAGATGTTTGGGGAGTCAAGGTAAAAGATGAGACAAGTGTGCTGTCATCAGCAAAGCTATAAATTGGATATTGGGTTTTCACTAGAAGGTCGTTAATATACAGTAAAAAGAGGGTAGGCGACAATATGGACCCTTGAGGAACACCGGCATTGATGGTGAAGGTGTCTGAGAGAAACCCGTCAATCGCCACTTGCAGAGAACGGTTCTTAAGGAAGCTGGTTAACCATAAACAAAATCCATTAGGCATACCGTAGGATCGCAATTTACTTAGAAGCCCATCGTGCCAAACACGATCAAAAGCCCTAGAGATGTCCAGTGCAACAGCCCGGGATTCTCCATGATGTTCGATGGTGTTGCTCCAAAGATGGGTGACATATGCCAGAAGGTCACCTGTTGATCTGGACTTACGAAAACCGTATTGATGGTCACTGATAATGTTAAGCCCTTCCAGATACTTTAGGAGTTGTTGGTTAATAGCTTTCTCCATTAATTTTGAAATTACTGAAAGCAATGCGACGGGTCGGTAGTTGCTTGGCAGGGTCTTTTTACCCTTCTTTGGAATGGGCTGGATACGCGCCGACTTCCAGCAGGATGGAAATATTTGTCTTAAATGCAATTTTTGCCTACTCTGGTTAAAACAGCATTGCACGCCACTGCAAATATACCCAGAAATATTTAAGAGAATTAATATATTAAGAAATATTATGCCTTTGTGGACTTCCACAAGGCCTTTGACTCTGTTGAGTTGAGTGCAGTTTTAGACTCCTTACAAAAATGTCGTGTCGACTATCGTTACACTAAACTAATATATAACATATATAAAAATGCTACCATGATGGTAAAGCTGCACGAAAATACCATCAACCCCATAAGAATAGGTAGAGGAGTACGCCAGGGTGATACTATGTCACCCAAACTGTTTATCACCGTTCTGCAATACGCCTTCGGAATGCTTGAATGGAGCGAAAGGGGTTTGAATATAGATGGCTTAAACCTAACAGATCTGCGCTTCGCGGATGACATAGCTTTGATGTCTGACAACCTACAAGATATTAGAAAAATGCTGGAAGATCTTAAGGAAGTATGTGCTCAGGTCGGGCTAAAAATTAATATATCAAAAACGAAATTTATGACGAATTTGGTCCCTAGTGGAAATATTGCTATCGGTGACTGTGAGGTGGAGCTGGTGGATAGGTACACATATCTTGGTTATGAAATAAGAATCTCGAGAGACAATCAAACATGCGAATTAAAAAGAAGAATTACGCTCTCTTGGGCTGCATACGGTCAACTGGGGGTCGTGTTTAGGAGTAATCTCCCAATTTGTCTGAAGCGAAAGGTTTTTACTCAGTGCATTCTACCGGTTATTACCTACGGCGCCGAAACTTTAACTCTGACGGTCACATCTGCAAAGAAGCTTACAATAACACAACGCAAGAGGGAAAGATCGATGCTCGGTGTGTCACTTCGCGACCACGTCAAAAATGAGGACCTACGGGCGAGAACAGGAGTCACGGAAGTTATCTATCAGGTGGCAAAGCTCAAGTGAAACTGGGCTGGACATATGGCCCGCATGACAGATGGACGATGAACAAAAAGGCTGCTCGAGTGGAGACCAAGGGCTGACAAGAGAAACAGGGGAAGACCTCCCACGCGATGGACGGACGATATTAAAAGAATAACTACAAACTGGATGCAGAGCGCTCAAAATAGAGGACTATGGGCAGAAATAGGGGAGGCCTATATCCAGCAGTGAATGCAAAGGGCTGATTGATGATGATGATGATGATGATGATGATGATGATGATGATAAATCTTACTATGCAGTTCTCCTCTAATTAAAAACATTTTTCTGTAAACATTTTTTCAGGTTTGTTCAAAACCTGTTCAGGTTTTTTCAAAACCATATTATAGGATCTAAGGTTAGTCCCGTTTTTACCTCATTTTAATTGGTGTCTATTAATTTTGGCTTAAAATATAAACCATTAATTATCTAGATACTCATGCGTCAACTAAATTAGTAATATCTTTTACCAATTAATAATTGGTAAATAATAACATATGCGGAAAAGTTTAATAGGAACTTAAATAAGCTTTTATGTTAATTTGTTTAACAAACTCAGAAAAAGCAGGTAATCCCTGTAGTCTGTATATACAAAAGATAATAAACAGAAGTTAAAAGCTGGTATTAAAAATAATTACTGTTGGTGGCAAGTGTCAATATCTACATTATCTGCCATAAATATAAATATAGGTTTACTTAACAGGATTATTGGCGGCTTTTTGGAATCCTGCTTTCCTTAATTAATTTTTTAAACGTAATATAGCTTTGTTTCAATCAATATCACAGGCTGTCGGAAACTGTTTGTGATTCAAAGTTGGAACGAATCATTTATATCAGAGATTCCCAAACGTTTTCTTCTCATAGACCCCTTTAAAAATGTTGCTGGTTCCGGTGGACCCCTTACAGCTACATTTCTACCATATTCCCAAAACTTGACAAAAAATGTGAAGATTAGATCTAACTATCAAAATTTGCATTGCTGCTGAGTTCCAACCACGAATTAACAGTTTTCGAAAAAAAGTGAGAATTGATTGGTTAATAAATTAATTGATTTTTCTGTAAGTGGATGTCAAAAAAATAAAGTTGGCCAATCAAGAAAGTGATTTCATCCAACTACAAGAAACCAATCAATTCTTACTTATTTTATTCAGAAACTCCCGGAGTGGTAAAAAGAAAAAGAAAAATAGTATATTTTCTTGTGTTTACATAACATTGTAATATGATAACAGTCATAATATAGCTAAAATTAAACATTAATAACGTAACGTAACTTTTTAAAAAATTAAAATTTTAATGGAAGGGATGTACTTGATGGATTGACAGCAAATTATCAATATTTGGCATCAGTTTTGTTAGGAATAACCACAAATCTCCCCGTTCTGTGATATTCAATCTGCTCCTTTTTTTCGTCAAAAGGTTTGTAGCGATACTAAAAATTTTTTCAACAAGATATGACGAGGGAAACGCTATCAATAGCTTTTTCGCAATTCCCCACAGTCCAGGATATCTTTTGGTTATTTCTGCCTGCAGCCAAAATGTTTGATACCCCCTTTTAAATTTTATCTTCAGCTCCTCATTAGTGCTAAGCTCGAGTAGCTCCTCTTGTAATATCACATTCTCGAGTTCCATTTCGTCAAATGGATATAATATGATCCATGGTGGTATTCCTATCATCAGAATATTTTCAAATCTGATTTTGAAGTCATCATGCAGGGCAATTAAATGTTGAACGTATGTCTGAATATTCTCATCTAGGCATTCTACTTGTGATAAGTTTGAAACCTGGGAAAATTCGCGCCGACTAATATTTTGCTTCATAAATTTCAATTTTCAAAGAAAAGCTGAAATTACACCCTTTGTTTTTATTAAATTGAGGCTGTCCCCTTGGTAATTGTAAGTTAATGTCATTAAATATTTTGAACAAATCTGTCAAATACGCGATGTCTGCTTTCAAACTGATCAGGTTTTCTTTTAAATCTGGATCTTTACTTTCCAGACACTCTAAAACTGATTCTAAAAGTGAGTAAAATCTTGTTAAACATGCACCTTTCGATAACCAGCGTACTTCAGTATGTAAGAGCAATCGTTGGAAGTCTTCATCATTTTCATCGCACAATTGTGCAAATAAACGCGTATTCAATGCATTGTTTCTTATTTTGTTAACTGCATTAATCACAAATTGAAGCGATTGAAGGGATAAGGTACCGTAAAATAAGAAGCACTTTTGTGACAATTAAATCAATTTTTGCTATTTAATAATCAGTAAGCCTATAATATTTCACATAATAATTGACCCCGTTGTGGGCAATATTGGTTCAATCAGGTGAATGATAGATTTTTAATTTATAATTAGTGTTTTCGGCCTTTTGCTAAACTTCGCGCTATGCCGTCAGGATCGGGAAAAAATTAATATGGAGGCTTTCATTGTTACTATTCCGGCTAGCAGCGCGTCTGCAGAACGAACCTTTTCTGGATTAAAAATAAATCATACCAATTTACGCAATAGACAGGAAGAGACACACTTATTAACAATAATCTCTCTGGAAAGCGATCTTTTGCAGGATTTAAAACGCAAAACCAATTTTTATGACGATGTTTTAACATAATTTTTACGTAAGGACCGCCGCGCCGTGTTGAACTCATTTAACAATTAATGTCGTTTTATTCTTCTTCTGCCAGTTTTCTTTCCACAAACTCAAAAACAAGACATTTTGTAACAAAATTTGAAATTTAGATGCTTAAATGCTACGGAAGGTAAATTTTTGTCTTAAATGCAATTTTTGCCTACCCTGATTAAAATAGCATTGCACGCCACTGTAAATAATATATTCTGACTAAAACGAATTTTAGTAACCTCAGAATTCATTTAAACCAGTGCCTATATTCTTTACCCTGATTAAAAATGACGGATAAAAACAATAAGGGTAACAAAATAAAGAACTTTAGTGACAATTTTATGTAGATTGATCCAGTTGTCATTTCGAAACCTATATAAAAGATAAGCTGAAGTAGGCATAAAATCCCGTACTATATCGGGGCTTTAACCCAGTAAACGGCGAAGATAGCAACAGTCAATAAACGACGACCACATCATCTTGGGGCGAAATAGAATTTCTCCTTCATGTCTTGATTGCCAGCTAAAGAGATAACCACGTCGTTTTCTTTAATTGCCATCTTGAAGCATTTCGTAGAACGAATGGTGGAAAGGTGGTGGAATGCTAACTTCATTAAAGAAATTAAATCTCTTATTCCTAAGACTGCTGTATCTATGTTCAGACTTAAGTCTCGAGAATATTTTTTAAAGTACCAGACATTTTTAAAACAGATATTTTTTCAATATATACCGGGTGTCCCATTATCTCGGAAACTACTGGGCATAGAAACTCGGGAAAAAAAAATGATAACTAACGTGGCCATGAGATAATCTTGGAAATAATTTTTAAGTTTCGCATTTTGCCGCAAGCGGGCGTAATTAAAAAGTAAATTTTAAAATTTCACATATCTCCGATAATTCCACATTAAGGTATATCTTTGGTTACACCATTAAAAAGCTTGGACAATTATGCATCTTATGCTCATTGGCGTACCGACTTTAATACGAGGGGGGGAAGCTGTTGAAAGTGTAATCATTTAAATCGCTGTAACTTATAAACGACTTATCCGATTTTAGCAAACTAAAGACTGTTTGAAAGAGAAATGTATGCACTTTCACCAATCGTATTTAGTTGTCCATAATACTTCTAAAAAAAAAATGTTAAAGGGCGCAATTTGTAATAATAACACATTTTTTGATTTTACTCCGAAAAAATAAATCATATGGTATAATTATGATACCATATTCGAAAAGTAGGTGATATTTGCTAGAAAAAATATAAAAACCTCAGCTCGATATCTCCGTTCGTTTCAGCGTTATTGCCAATAGAATAATTTTTAAAACTTTAAATGAAGAAGCGGGTATATATTTTTTAGAAAAAAAGTGGGACGCCACTGATATTTTTCCATGTGGATATTATTTCGGATTAGCCTGATCAATTTTGCATAAAAATGGTCTCTTGCACACCATTCTTAATTAAAATAATGAAATTAAATTAGACGGGCTGAAGTATGTCTATTAAGTAAAGGTGGTCATTTCCAACAATTTTTATAAAACAAAATTTTTCATTATCAATGTTAATAATAATAACTAGTAGAGCTAATTTATTTAAATTAAGAACGGTGTGCCTGAGGAGAAAAACGCAAGATACCATTTTTATGCAGAATTGACCAGGCTAATCCGAAATAATATCCACATGGAAAAATATAAGTGGCGTCGCACTTTTTTTCTAAAAAATATATAACCGCTTCTTCATTTAAAGTTTTAAAAATTATTCTATTGGCGATAACGCTGAAACGAAAGGAGATATCGAGCTGCGGTTTAAATATCTTTTCTAGCAAATTTCATCTTATTTTCGAATATGGTATCATAATTATACCGTATGATTTATTTTTACGGAGTAAAATCAAAAAATGTGTTATTATTACTAATTGCGCCCTCTAACATTTTTTAGAGAACTATTATGGACAACTAAATACGATTGGTGAAAGTGCATACATTTCTCTTCCAAACAGTCTCTAGTTTGCTAAAATCGGATAAGTCTTTTATAAGTTACAGCGATTTAACTGATTACACTTTCAACAGCGTTCCCCCCTCTTAATAAAGTCGGTACGCCAATGAGCATAAGACCAAAATGATGCATAATTGTCCAAGCTTTTTAATGGTGTTACCAAAGATATACCTTAATGTGAAATTCTCGGAGATATGTAAAATTTTAAAATTTACTTTTCAATTACGCCCTCTTGCGGCAAAATGTGGAACTTAAAAATCATTTCCAGGATTATCTCATGGCCACTTTAATTATCATTTTTTTCCCTGAGTTTCTATGCCCCGTAGTTTCCGAGATACGGCCGAGAGCCATTCTTAGTGAGACACCCGGTATATGAAACATATTGCTTAAGAACCAACCAATTAACTATTTCTAATCATTATATTTCATGCTATTTGAGACAAATACTTTATAAGTAATGCCTGTATAATATCTAATTTAATAAGTCCAAAGACTAAACTTTGGTAAGATTTTAATTCCCTTACAAATTACCCAATACAAATGTAAGAAACTCTAGAAGATCGTGACAAAACACTCATTATCCACATCAACGCAAAGGCAACTGTTTTATTGCATGCATTATCTAAATTAATCTAACAAATTACCGACCGCCTACCAAAACTATTACCGTGTTTATAGGTACACGGTATTAATTCTGTAATATAAACCTTTTGATATGCTATATCATGCCATTTTATGTCGTTTTATGCTGTTTTGCATCTATACGCGCCCAGTGTTTTATGCTGCAAATTTTAATAACATTATGGCATATTAGAAAGGGCTCCCCGATATATCAAAACAGAAACGATTCACCAAATGACAAAGGACTTAAACGGATTACAGCCATACTATTAAATTTACTTGAAACTACCTCATAAAATTTTAACTACTCATACCTTTTTATCTTGCGCGCACCACAGCGTAGCCAATTTAATTATGATAAGCTAATTCTATTAAAAGAATTAAATTGATAACGCTAATTTTACAAAATACTGGATGTAGATAACATTAGAACACATTTTGTTAAATATAATTACCACGATTGTGGAAAATAGTAATTTAAAAAGCACGTAATCAAAAAGATAATTTTGAAATGCAGTAAAGTTTATAATATGTTAAGAAATTTGTTACTAGAAGAGAACACTTATTGAAAAGAAATATTATTTAAAAATCTTATAAACTTGAAGAGAATGTAACAGTTTTATGCTGGTTCATATTTTTATTGCGCATGAAAATAATACCAGTGCTTATTTCTTAATTTTCTTTTGTCTCCATTTTTAAAAATTACTCTCAAATGTTTCAACAAATTAATACTCTTTTAGAAACAAGTATCTAAGTTAAAAGGCCATACTTTAATCCGTATTTAACTTTGAGGGCGATCCTTTTAATCTCGTCAAACACAAGCTTAAAAATGGCGCCCTTTAGGGCATATTACCAATTTAAGGCTAATATTATGGGCTTAAATTGCAATTCGCGCGCATATGTCCATATGAAGCTTTATTTTTGATATTGATAACACATTTATTTAATCCATAGTTTAAAACATTTTTAAATTCAACAGATGTGGTTAAAAAGGTTTTGTGTATGGAAGTAACTTGGCTTCGTTGAAGGGTGAATCGGATTCAAGTAAAATTCATTGTGCGGAAGACTAACCCTTTATTATTAGTATTGGTTGATTAAATCTGGTTAGGCTAAGTGATGCAAGTAACAATTTTATTGAGGAAATAAAATTGCTTCTGTAGAACTAACCAATTGACAGTCTTTAGCAATTAATAATTTAGACACGATCGAATGGACTGTGTAAAAGAGACGTTACGTTATAAATAAAACACCCGATTCGTAACAACTCGTGTATTCTAGCTATGAAAATATGTACATATGAATAATTAACTATACGTATACTAATATAACAATGAAAATAAAGTTTTTAAAGGCGGTTATCGCGTTAGATTCTTCTCGCGGTACCTGGGACACGTTGCTTTCTAGGGTAGTTCTTTCTCGGTACTGAAAGTTCGGTTCGTTCGCACCATATGTTTTTTGGGATGCCACTAAAGTCTAAAATCCCGAATATCGTTATTTTTCACATGGACTGCAAATATTTTAAATATATTTTTTCTGGATATTTTAATTCTTCTTAAGAATTTTTTGAGTTTATGGGATTTGAGGGAAGTATATTTTAAATAAATTTCCTTTTTAACTTTTGTTCAATTTAGTACTCATTCTTTATTATTCCTCCTTACCCTATAATTTTAATACGCCGTTGATTATAAAAGTCAAGGTTCAGATATCAAATTATATTTTTAATTCGGTGTAATGCCTTTATGCTGTTAATTCTCGAAGCATACTTCGTCAAAATAATGCCTTGTCCGCTAAAATACTCTCTCGTGATTATTTACCCTGTCCAAAGTTAATCCTTCAGGAGAACAATTTTAATTACTTGTATTCTCTGGGGGGAATTAAAATGCATTTCGAACGAGAACTCCTCCATACTACAAAGGACGAATAATATAGGTGAATTATCAAGTTCTCCTTTTAGAGGCTTTCAAGATTGTCCATATCTACGGTTCTCCTTTATCCTTAAATGATTTTATGGTTAATGTTTCAATTATATTTAATAGGACGCTACGACGAACTTTATCCTGGTGTATACGTCTTTATCTAATTACGGACGACATCTACTAAGTCGATAATGGTAATATGGCCAATGGATATAGGCCGAATAGGTGCCGTTCAGTAATATGGTTATGGATATGTTCCCACATGGAAATTGTTTTAGTAATTAGTTAGTATAAATTAGGAGACACATGTCATATTACGTTTCTGTCTACAAAGTAGGGTATACTGGGTGTTGCAACAATGCTTGAACTGAAAAATAATATCTTTACATAATTAAGCTGCTACCATATACCAGAACCCAGATTCTTTTAGTAAGCCCTCATTGGATATAAGAAATATCTGGAAACTTTTGTTAAGTAAACTTAAAATACCGCACACGAAACTAAACGCATGTATGCACCCATCTCAGTCATGTTCCAGTGTATATAACTAGTATAAATAGAGCTGTAGTTATCTTACTTATTTATTATTCATCTGAAGAGGACTGGAGATACTTCCAAGTTTAAACGTTGTGATGTAAAATAAATAAAGACAATAAAAGTCCAAAACTCTTCTATCATTCAACTTAACGTTTGATATGCTAAGTGGCCCACTCAGAAAATAAAGAGATCAGAAGCCTTTAAGTAGAGAACATGGCTTCTGAGATATTTTATAATTTCAAACTGAAATTGGTTAATTTCTTTAAAACTTTTTTGTTTTATTAAGTTACATTTAATTACCAGGTATAAAAAGTTAAAGCTTGTTATTATAATTTTGTAAGTTAAGTGACATTTTCACCTTTGTGTTCGAAACGTAATAAGAAGGCAATATAAAAGCATCTAAAGACGAGTGGAAATAATAATGGGGCAAATGATAAAACGTATAAAGCACAACGAGATTTAATGGGGCATCATAGCTTTCAATATTTTCATTCTCTATATTATTGCAATTTGACCAATCTGAGACGGTTGTAGACCTGATAGAGACAAATACAAGAAGTGCAGGGTATAAAGAAGTTTCCCGTAATCAAATTTTGACGAGCAATTAAAACAAAACGAAATGATGGCCATTAAATAAGTTGCAGACTTTTAAGTTTATAGTTTGTGGGGTGATGCTATTCGGTTTTAACCCCGGGGGTCTATAAGAACGATATTTGCTGGATTTATGTTCAATTTTATAAGTAAGGTAAGATATACCAGGATATCTTAGAAACTGAGAAGAATATTAAAAAAATTATAATGTTAATGATGACGATGATAGTGTTTAGTTATTTCTGTTTATTAATAAAAATATATACTGCGTACATTTATTATGAAAGATGTAAGAACATATTTAAATTTATAACGCCCATATTTTCAGCAAAATGTTATGATAGAAGAGTTTTGGACTTCCACTGTCTTTATTTGATTTCCATCACAACGTTTCAACTGGTTAGTATCTCCAGTCGTCTTCAGGTGAATACTAAATAAGTAAAGTAACTAGAGCTCTATTTTTACTATCTAGATGCGCTGGAGCATGACTGAGATGGGTGCAGTCATGCGTTTAGTTCGAGTGCGGTATTTTAAGTTTACATCTACTTAACAAAGGTTTCCAGATATTTCTTATATCTAATGATGGCTTACTAAAACAATCTGGGTTCTAGTATATGGTAGCAGCTTCCTTGAACTTCCTCTTCCTCCAATGTGTTGCTTTATGCAGATTTGAGCTTCTTTCCACTTGATGTGATGACCGTGTGTTCCGGCATGCTCAGCTGCACCTGATTTTTCGGTTTCTCCTTTAAGCTTGTTGTTTTTGTGTTCCTTGATCCTAGTTTCAAGTGGCCTTAGAGTCTCACCACTTGGCCACCTTTGCAGGGGATCTGGTAGACACAGTGTTTCCTGTCTTTTTGACTTGTTGGTTTCGTTTTCGTCAGGTGGCTTCGTGAAGTGTCTTTTGAGATGAATACCGTATTGATGTTGTATCGTTGTCTTGTCTTCTAATTCTCTCAGATACTCCTTTGATATACGAAATGTTGAGTGTTGATTGTGACTCTATTTGTATATTTAGCCGATTTTTACGATTTTCCAATAGTTTATTAACTAAGTGCTTGGGGTAGCCATTTTTGTTGAAGTCGGTCTTGATGTAGTTAGTTTCTTCTTTGAGGGTTTCCTTTAAGTTCACAAACGTTCACATTATTCACAATGTTCGACTATGTAAGCTTATAGTTAAGGTACACCTTACACGGGGAAATTTAAAAGAAGCTTTTGTAGCTTGAATACTAGGAAACTGAGCGACTAGGTCACCCCACATGTAGATTTGTATGACGCTACTCACATGGTGCTACCTAGTAACCCAAGCATCCGCGACCCGACATCATGCTGGTCGTATCCGCACTACTCCAGTATCTTGGGTGATGCGAAATAATGGAGCAAACTTTTAACCTGAAATTAATGGGTGAAGTTGAATAGAATCTAGTGCTGTATAATTACAAAATGAAGGGGCGGAGATAAATCAGAAACAACTGATGTCCGGCCTTTAGCTCGCGACTGTGTGGCAACTATATAGTATCGGCCGTGCGAGGAAAAGAGGCAACTTGAGTAGTCTTGTTGCCCAGTCTGCTAATATCTATGGTGGTACTACATTTTTTTTTTGTTTCCTCGTGTAAGGAGTGCCTAAAACGCGATAAAATTTTAGATGTGGCCCCTTGTATTTTATTTATAATTCTGTCAATATCATCTGAATGAGATGTTTAAACAGTTCTATTGTAAAGGCACATTCTTCTAAATTACTAATTAACCAGCGTAACAGGTTGGCTAGAAACGGAAATTACGTGTTCAGTTCATAAGTGGCAATAACACAATTTTGGTCATGAATTTTGCTTGATATACAGGGTTTTATAATTGAATGCTCATCCGAAAATGCGAATATACTTGGACGATTTTAAGAAAAATTCTTTATATGATCATAGGTCCGCAACCGCTTTATTTCTGAGATACAGGGTTGAAATTTAAAAAAAGTATATTTTTCCCAATATCTCTAAAGTCGCTTTGTATTTTTTTTTTTTAATTTTGATATATGCAAAATACGTATAAAAATAATTTTTTTCAGTATAGAGGTTTTTTTAATTTTCATCAGTGGTGTCCCTGTTAACATAGTACCCTGAAATACTTCAAAAAAATTATACGTTATTGATATTTTTTAAAATAATAGTACAATGTATACCTACTAGGAAAAGCTGAACATTCCCGGACGACTGGACAATACGGAGTCCGGGAATGTGGCTTTTTCTACGAGGTATACATACTATTTTTCCGTAAATCGATAATTAATAAAAGGACATAACTTATTACAATCAACTTGTTAATATTTTAAAATAAATATTATTAACTTTGTTCACAAATAAAGGATGCCATTAAATATTTGTGTTGTAACTATGGAAACAGAATAATATTGAATTGTCAAGCTTAGCACATTTTAGTTTACAAGTATCCGTACAGAAATAATATTTCTTTACAGTACAATAATAAATATTTCCCAACAGTTATTTTCCGTTGTCTAGCAACGACTAAGTGTAAGAAAATATTGACTTCTTTCAGAAATTTTATCAAAAATGTTAATAATTCCGATCGATTTTCGGAAAACATTATTTTTATAATTATATAATATTATAATAATATATTATATAATTCTCGTAAAAATGGTATCTTGACTTTTTTTTCGTCCGGTAGACGGTTTTTAATTTAAAAAATAAAATAATAAATGAGCATTAAAAATACATGTTTTATTTTTTTAAATAACCATTTTGTAAAAAAAAACAAAATTAAATTAACTAGAGAAAAATTAGCGGCAAGCGGGCAACTACATTAAATTAACTGTAAAAAATGTTTGTCTCCTGTAAATATGCACGCTTCAGCCCTGCTTTTCATCGACTTGCGGACTATTTAAAAAATTCCTGGAGTACCTAGTTCTTCTAGCTTCACAGAAAACTATTATGCAGTTTCGCAATACTTACAGGAGGCAGACATTTTCAACAGTTAATTTATTGTAGTTGTCCGTTTGTCGCAAATTTTTCTCTAGTTAACTTTAGTTTTTTTTTGTTCAAAATAGCTTAAATAATTTTTTTTTAAATAAAAAATATATTTTTATGTGTAATTGTTACCTATTTTTATTATTTTAATCGAAAACCGTCCGCCGGACGAAATTAAGAGCCCATTTTTATGGGAAGTTATAAAAATAATATTTATTTTTAAAAAATTAGTGGCGTATTAATTTTTTGATTAAAAATGTTTAAGAGCATGTTAACAAGGACGCCACTGACAAAAAATTTAAAAAAAAACCTTTATTTCGGAAAAATATACATGAGATCCCTGTATGACAGAAATAAAGCTGCTGTTCATGTTCATAATAATATAACGAATTTTTCTTAAAATCGTCCAACTATTATCGCTCCTCCGAATTATCGTTTAGTTATGAATCATCCTGTATAAGCGGGTAAAATTCAATACCATCCAAATACCAAAAATTATAATATTTCCCTGATAATCTTGGCTTATTTTAATTTATATTTCTGTAATATTTTGACAAATAATTTGTACATATTAATAAATATGAATTTACTATATAGATGAAGACCAAATGATAGTAACTTAAGATTGAATTCTTATATGAGATCATAATAAGGCGCAGTAACCAGTAGCGCTCCCAGAGTTTGTGGAAGGGGGGGCTAAGATTTTTTTATTTATGCAAAACCAAACAATAGCAATTACCGGGTGGTACAGCGTGGTTGGAAACATAGGAAATTCCATGCAAATTTTAAATTGTCCCCATATTTGCTCTCCCGTTGATTTTAGAGCGGGGTTGTAGAGGATCTCTATGTGGTGAGTGCACGTGCCGAGTTTGAACAATTTTCGACAACCCGATCTTAACTTATTTGAATAGGATTGCGGTTGGTTTTGTATTGGAATTCGACAGGTGATGCTGCGGACACCAGCATTGATTGGACTTGTCAATCTCTGATATGCCATTGTCAAATGTAATTTGCAAACGGTAGCCTTTTTAAAAATCTTTAACAGATACATTTTACGCTGGATTTAACAAATATTTTCGAATAATACGAACATTGTCACATGTCACCCATCTTTGGAGCAACACCATCGAACATCATGGAGAATCCCGGGCTGTTACACTGGACATCTCTAGGGCTTTTGATCGTGTTTGGCACGATGGGCTTCTAAGTAAATTGCGATCCTACGGTATGCTTAATGGATTTTGTTTATGGTTAACCAGCTTCCTTAAGAACCGTTCTCTGCAAGTGGCGATTGACGGGTTTCTCTCAGACACCTTCACCATCAATGCCGGTGTTCCTCAAGGGTCCATATTGTCGCCTACCCTCTTTTTACTGTATATTAACGACCTTCTAGTGAAAACCCAAAATCCAATTTATAGCTTTGCTGATGACAGCACACTTGTCTCATCTTTTACCTTGACTCCCCAAACATCCGCTGCCGACGCACACCTTCGCAGGCAGCATAAAGTATTGCGCCTCAACAATGACCTGGAAGAAATTTTGGCTTGGGGTGACAGTAACCAAGTCGAATTTAATGCTAAGAAAACCGAGGCAGCAGTATTCTCCAAAAAGGTTAACATTGCAGAACCGGATATAGTCATGGCAGGACACGCAATTCCCCTGGCACCGTCTATTAATTTGCTGGGGGTCAATCTGGGAGGTAATATGTCTTGGCAGGATCACGTTGCTGCAATTGCCAAGGCAGCTGCACAGAAACTTGGTGTACTTTTCCGCACCAAAAGGTTGTACACACCTCATCAACTTTTGACACTCTACAAAGCCCAGATTCGACCATGATTAGAATATTGCTCTCATGTCTGGAGCTCTGCACCCAAGCACACCCTTCGGCTACTGGATTCCATTCAAAGGAGAGCCGTTCGTCTGATCGGCGACCCCGAGCTGACCAAGACCCTCGATAGCCTGGAGCATCGAGTGGTGATTTGGCTCTCTTTTACAGATATTTCCATGGCAGGTGTTCGACTGACATTGCCCACTTGATTCCACCTAGAGCAATGCAAAACAGAAATACACGGCGAACCACTGCCGCTCATCCATATGTTGTTCAGCTTAGTACTCCTCGAACTTCATTGTTTAAGAATTCTTTCATCTTTAGAACGTCATCTTTGTGGAATGATCTTCCTGAGGTCGTGTCGCCCAATGAATACAATCTTCAACGTTTCAAGACCAACGTTAATCGCTTTTTTCGCACTCGCACCGCTCCCAGAGCGCCTTAAAGGATTTTTCCTACAGTGCAGGTGTTTTATCATAAAAAAAAAATTATTTTCTAAACGGATCTTTTAATAGAAAACGAATTTTTTACTTTACTTACAATAAATCCTCCTAAATAGTATTAAAATCATCAAGAATTATTGCTAAAAGGGGGGAGAAAGTAAGAGGTGCTTGATTATAAAAAAAAATACTAATAATTTTATTTTAAGAAAACTGTATAATCGTTTTGATCTGGGAAGGGGGGGGGGGGTGGCTTAAGTCCCATCCATCCCTTGCCCCTTGGGACCGCCACTGACAGTAATTCCTTGATATAAAAGTTGTTATTATTTTGTACCTGGAATTAATAAACATTTTATTGTCTTAAACAACATTGTAGATGGAAGTTGGCAATAAAAATAAAGACCGAAATATAGACACGAACATCGTCATGTTATATGAAATTAAATATAAAAGCACGGTTTTTATTACCTACAATGGCGCTGGTACTTTACGTGTATTAATATTCGAATAAATGTAAAATAAATCTAGATTTGCTTTACTTTTATCTTGACGTATTTAAATAATGATCCTATAATTTTATTTTACTTCCCATAATATGATTCCACGAAGACATTACTGCTATTATTATTTTTGCATTTGTATGAATTCCATGTCTGCCTCAATTTCTTTTGTTTTGAGGTGGTCATGGTTTGTGCCCGTTTATTAAGGCACTGACGAGTTGTTTTACTGCTTTTTAATAAAAAAAATGTCGTCAAAACTTAATAGCCGAACCAGTAAATGGCATAATTTGCATTACTTATTTAAGCCTTCATCAGCTAACAATGTTACAGTTTTATGGTTGTCATTTAATAAATATGAAACGTCTCGTCAACCCTGACAAAAACTCAATAACACCAGTTCTTTTAATAACCGTAAAAAAAGAGTTTTATGACTTAAGGTGTTACACACTTTTATAGCGGAAGCGCATGGAACACGTGGCTTAAAAAGTCCCACATAATTCTAGAACCCCAAGATGATGGTCTAAAAATACTCATTATATGTGCATTATGTCCTAAAACAAAACATACATAACGTTTTTTTTTCAGGAGGACTAATCGTAGCCCATTAAATCAGGGTGGTTAGTTTCCCGGTAATCCCTTTGATACATTAAAATAAGGCAATAAAGTTTTTATATGCTCCGCATTGGATATGGTAATGACATGTATTAATCTTAAGGTTGACACTTAGCACTCATTATTTAGGTATGTGTCGTCAACACTCTTCCAGAATAAAAAAAGTGTTATGTTTCTATTTTATTTGTAGATTTGTAGAAAGCGGCAAGCAGTGGCGGATCGCGGTCTTAAGAAATGGTGAATAGCTAGGTATAGTGCGGGTACTTAAATAAACATTGACTAAGAACCCGTGTATCAAAACGTCTCTCTTATCCTCATCTGTCCAACGACTGAATGGAGTTTCTAACAAATTACAAACTATGTCATTAATTGGGTTCATTTTTAAAACGCACTACTAAGTAGGTACGTACACTACTGAATTAACTGCAAAATAAAAACATCACACAGTAAATCACGTAAAAACGATATCTATAACCGTAATTTTCGCGAAGCCTTAAAAAAGTAATGCTAAAACAATGGTGCATACAACAGGTCTATTTTAAATTGCCCTTCATCATAATGCAAATTGTTACATGCTGTTTGTGTGACTGACGTCACGTAACCATAGTAACGGTGAATATCAAAGCCATGTTGGAGGTCGGGCCTTCACTTGCTTTGAGCTAACGGACACGGTCGGCTGGACCGCGCCAAAATGCACGAGTGTTTATAGTTATTGTCCATCGGAGTTAACCGTGGCCCTATTATGCATAGCTACATTTAGATTAAATTAATATTATTAATTCGGACATCATATTTTTTAAGGGCTAAAATATTACCTATATTGGTACATTAATATTTAATATTGTCGAAAAACTGTTCTCCTGGTTTTATTTTTTTTTTGGGAAGAGCCCCTTCACCTTCTTTACCTGACGAGCCGCCTCCAGCGGCAAGAAAGTATAGGACTTAATTTTTTAGCACCTATACTACAAATAAAGTGTCCAACACCGACACTAGATGTCGCCGCGTTCTATATCCTTCCAAAGACGTATGCCTTTTACTATTCAAATAGTTGAACCACCTTTCCATTCTTTAGATCCTATCCAGTGTTGCCGATCTGTTACAATTGTAACAGATCTGTTACGTTTTTAAAGGATCTGTTACGCCTTTAAGCAATCTGTTACGTTTTTTTGAGCTGTGATTTTTGGGTGTTAGGATATGTCACTGTGGATGGGGAAGGACTTTCAGTTAGGTTACAGTACATCGGATAGGACCATTTTTTAGAAGTCACTTTGGTTTGGGAGTGCGATATTCTTAATGCTGTTACTATTTTACTAAATCTGTTACGGTTTTTAAGCAAATCTGTTACGATTGAAAAATATTTTGTGCCAACACTGATCCTATCCTTACTGATAGACCATAGAGCGCGAAAAGTTTTTACAAAAACGGATTACTGGTGCTGCTTACCCCGTTACTACTAAACATTTTCTGTCGCATAAAACACACTTTAGGTTCAAATATGGTGTTTTACAATATAGGGTACGTTGTGCTGGCAGTCCGATTTTTTTTTAATGTCCAAATATGATATGGCCTCTATGAAACGCGTCTAAAGATGGATCTGACGAAATGAAATGAAACTCTTGTGTGTATGCAGTGGCGTAGCCAGAAAATATGCTTGGGGGGGCTCGATGGGCGTAAGTGGGACATATTTTTTCTGGAGAAAGGAACAGTCGGGACTATATGTATTTCATGATATTGCACCAAGTGAAGAAGGCGGAAAAGCCCCGCGGGCAAAAATTAAATTAATAAAATTTGTTTTTGTAAATGTTTTTTTTTACTTTTTTTTTGATATTCCGAGATGGCTCTTTATAAAAAAAAAAACTTCTTTTATATTTGTAAAAAATATTAATATTGGTGTCAATCCAAAATTTTAACATAAGACGTACTATGTATGTCTCTAACCAGCGTTTTTCGGGCTCGGTTTTTCATGATTAAAAATAAAGGAAATATCGCTCATCCCGCCAAAATTGATGATTTTTTCAGAAATCATATTTTAGGAACGTAGATCTAAAAGCAGTTTTTGGTGCAAATGCATGAAATACTCTTTCTTAAGTGCCATTTTGTATATTCATAAAAATGCATTCTCGTTTCTTCCCGCACTATTTTTTTTTATTATAAATTATCACACTTCTTCAATAAAAATATATCAATTAAAATTTTTAATTTAATTTTTCTCTTTAAATACCTAATTGTTTTTTGTTTTTGTTGTAAAAATATTTTATTGCATTGGGTTATATTTTGTATTTAAAATAGCTCTAAAAAAGGGAAACCGGAACAGACAAGTATATAATAGAAAAATACTATAAAATGTTATTTTTTTACTCGTTTTCCTATAAAATTGCATCATTAATCAATAACTAAAACGATATGCGTCCGAAACCTTAATCTCTATATAAAACAGGACTTTTAGAAGGAAAATGTTAAAAACTTAACATTTCCTACAAGACCTTCGTAATCTAAGCCAAGAATACATTATTTAAAAATTTAAATTAAGAGTCCAAGCGTGAGACGAAAAATTAGGTTGCAATTAGACTTTTAGACCCAGAGCTCCGAGACTTGGGGGGCTGCAGCCCGACAGCCCCCCCCCCCCTAAATACGCCACTGTGTGTATGTATGGACATAGGTTATTTGCAAATAAATCTATATGTAAAATATTTATCCCCATATGACGTTTCAGTTTTTTTTTATTTCATTCTATGTACTCATAAGGATCTTTTAACTTGGTACAAAGAATAAGAGGAAAATAAATCAAAAATTTTATATCTGCGTTTCCAAGACTTCTCCTAAAGTATATTACTGTCAAATTGGTTGAAACGTGGAATTTATTACATTATTAACCTCGTTGCTAAAATATTGTGTCAATATTGTGATATATCGGTCCCCTAGGAAGATTTACACAGATTGCGGCGCTATATGCACCCGATAAGCGAACAAAGTGCTTTCTAAATCAAGGGAAAATTTTTCCTAATAAAAGCGATGGTTCTTTGTTTTCAGAAATAATATTGACAAATGGCCAACCCGATTATATTGCCTCTTTCTTTATACGTATAAGCCAACGTGACATATTGCGATTAGGAATCGGGAAGAAATTTATTTCAAAAAATAAAAAACCATCTCGACGATATAGAGAAAAATAGATAAATGGAGTTGGTCAAACATTATTACGTGACCTTTGGGTTCAGTGAAACTCTAAATTTATAGGTCTAACTTTTTCCCCTGTTATATACAGGGGATTTTTTAAAACACCATTTTACATGAATTTGTCCCAGATAAAAAAAAATAATCTGTTTTTAAAAGATTTTACAGCAAATTGAACAGTCTCTTAGACAAAGAGATTTAAAATACAAATTATTTTTTAAAAAATTTATAAATTATAAATTTAAGCATATTAAATGTAGCTGTTACTCGTTGGACACTGACATATCTCTCATTTTATCTAATAGAAAAAATAGGTGTCGAGTATCAGCAATATTAAAATCCATTAAAATTAATGGTTTAGAATTAGTTATAGTCAACATGACAAAGAAAGAAATAAAAAATGTGTTGCTTAATCTAGGCTCGTGTCAAAAACCAGCCTCTTATCGTGGCATTTTTTACTGGTAATTTCTTAACTTCAAAAGTGGCCGAAAATAAATATAGACCGTAGAAATAACACACTTTTAAAAGGGGGCGTTTTGCTACTAAATAAATTTGACATTTAGTATAACTCATTGTTTTTCTCTCAGAGGAAATTTTAACTTCCTGATAATTTAGCTTTCCAGCTTGTTCATTAATTGTTTAAAATTATATACACAGCGTCCATTAAAAATGTAGAATAGGTAAAAATGTACTTGCATTTTAAACACCCATAAATTTAATCAATCGATTTTATTTTTAGTTATTCTCATATAGTCTCTTGGACTACTTGGTACAGTGTATCTTAACCAAGTGTATGCCTTTTTTATACAGGGTGATCAATATCAAGTCATATAAAATATGCTGATTTTAAAACTAATTTTGAAGTACATATTTATTATGTAGGTACTGTATGTAAACAAATTATTAAATTATTAATTTGTTTAATTGCTTAAGCAAATAGTTTTCAATTTGAAGAAGTAGTCCATACTTGAAGTGAAGTGGCAAGTTAAATGGAGAGAAATAATACTCTAAGTCAACCTTCACTAAGATTTTTTTAATAAGAAACCTTTATTTTATTGTACTCTATGTTTCGAACGTGAAAACGTTCATCTTCAGGGGAAGTATAGCTTATGTTGGAATAGATATTAGAAATTTGTGAGTGACTCATAGAGCTTTTGAGGAAGTTAATTTATTAAAGAAATGTGATGAAGAACTTCTATAGAAGTAGGGGAGAAAAACATACTACCAAGTTCCATAGATAAAGATGAGAGAATGGTTGATAAAGGGTATTTTAAGGTGACGAAATGAGAAACGTTAGGTGAGAATGATATTAAAACTAAAAGCAACTTCAGTGGTAAAGTATATTATTAAAAAATTTTTGCTAAATGGTGTAAAATGAAAATTATATGTGCTGGTAGGACAGATGTACTATCAGTTGCCGTACTATATGTGTATTACGACGTCTGTTAACGATAGTAGGTATGTGAAAAACCATGTATATATATGATCTATAATGTTCCGAGGCATCTTAGGGTATAATTCCCAGAAGTGACATGGATTGTTCTCAGAAGATACACATATAATATGAAAATTGGTGTCTGTTTAAAGATTGGAGACAATGACGTTTCTTGAACGGCAGTAGAGTTTTGGACTTGCATTGTCTTTATTTGTTTAGAATCACTACGTTTCAACTGGTAAGTATCTCCAGTCGTCTTCAGGTGAATACTGAATAAATACGGTAACAGTTACCGTACTTATTCAGTATTCACCTGAAGATGACTGGAGATCAGAATCACTACGTTTCAACTGGTAAGTATCTCCAGTCGTCTTCAGGCGACTGACGTCTGAAGATGACTGGAGATACTTTACCGTACTTATTCAGTATTCACCTGAAGACGACTGGAGATACTTACCAGTTGAAACGTAGTGATTCTAAACTAATAAAGACAATGCAAGTCCAAAACTCTACTGCCGTTCATGAAAATTGGTGTTGAAAGGTTAATTTTTATGAACGTGAATGTTTATTGAAATTGCATTGTGCATTGGTAAAAAAACTAACGTATTCCATTCCATAAGATGTTTTGAATACCATTTGCCAATTCACAATGCAATTTCTGTAAAACCTTCAAGTTCTTAAAAAAAAATTTTCTTAACCTTTCAACACTAATTTTCCATCCATGTCACTTCGGGGAACCATACCCTAAGATGCCTCTGAACATCATAGATCATACATGGTTTTTCACATACCTACCGTTACTATCGTTAACACACGTCATAATACACATATAGTAAGACTACAGAAAGTACATCTGTCCTACAAGCACATGTAATTTTCATTTTGCACTATTTGGCAACAAATTTCTCAATTACTTCACCACTGAAGTTGCTTCCACTTTCAACATGTTTCCCATCTAACTTTTCTTATTTCGTCACTTTAAAATACCCTTTATCTATAGAACCTGGTAGTATTTTTCGTAAGTCCAGATCAACAGGTGACCTTCTGGCATATGTCACCCATCTTTGGAGCAACACCATCGAACATCATGGAGAATCCCGGGCTGTTACACTGGACATCTCTAGGGCTTTTGATCGTGTTTGGCACGATGGGCTTCTACGTAAATTGCGATCCTACGGTATGCCTAATGGATTTTGTTTATGGTTAACCAGCTTTCTTAAGAACCGTTCTCTGCAAGTGGCGATTGACAGGTTTCTCTCAGACACCTTCACCATCAATGCCGGTGTTCGTCAAGGGTCCATATTGTCGCATACCCTCTTTTTACTGTATATTAACGACCTTCTAATGAAAACCCAAAATCCAATTTATAGCTTGTCTCATGTCACTTGTCTCATCTTTTACCTTGACGCCCCAAACATCCGCTGCCGACGCACATCATCGCAGGCAGCATGAAGTATTGCGCCTCAACAATGACCTGAAAGAAATTTTGGCTTGGGGTGACAGTAACCAAGTCGAATTTAATGCTAAGAAAACTAAGGCAGCAGTCTTCTTTAAAAAGGTTAACATTGCAGAACCGGATATAGTCATGGCAGAACACGCAATTCCCCTGGCACCGTCTATTAATTTGCTGGGGGTCAATCTGGGAGGTAATATGTCTTGGCATGATCACGTTGCCGCAATTGCCAAAGCAGCTGCACAGAAACTTGGTGTACTTTTCGCACCAAAAGGTTGTACACACCTCATCAACTTTTGATACTCTACAAAGCCCAGATTCGACCGTCATTAGAATATTGCTCTCATGTCTGGAGCTCTGCACCCAAGCACACCCTTCGGCTACTGGATTCCATTCAAAGGAGAGCCGTTCGTCTGATCGGCGACCCCGAACTGACCAAGACCCTCGATAGCCTGGAGCATCGAAGACAGGTTGGTGATTTGGCTCTCTTTTACAGACATTTCCATGGCAGGTGTTCGACTGACATTGCCCACTTGATTCCACCTAGAGCAATGCAAAACAGAAATACACGGCGAACCACTGCCGCTCATCCATATGTTGTTCAGCTTAGTACTCCTCGAACTTTATTGTTCAAGAATTCTTTCATCTGGAGAACGTCATCTTTGTGGAATGATCTTCCTGAGGTCGTGTTTCCCAATGAATACAATCTTCAACGTTTCAAGACCAACGTTAATCGCTTTCTTTGCACACGCACCGCTCCCAGAGCGCCTTAAAGGATTTTTCCTACAGTGCAGGTGTTTTTTCATAAAAAAAAAAAAAAAAAAGTATGTTTTTCTTCCCTACTTCTATGGCATCACTGTTCTTAACAAATGAACTTTCTTAAAATCTCTATGAGGGTGTCACTCACAATTTCCTAATATCTATTTCAACGTAAGCTATACATCTCCTGAACGTTTGAAACATGTAGAGTACAATAAAATAAAGGTTTCTTATTAAATATATCTTAGTGAAGGTTGACTTAGAGTATTATTTCTCCCCATTTAAATAATTTTTATTTTAAATAAAATATTTTTTCTAAAAGTGCACGAGATATATAAAATCTATTTTAATGTTAATTAGTGATATTAATTAAAATAAAACTGCACAGTGTGCATGTGCATAAATATTCTCGAAATGGTATAAAAATAATGTCCAAAAAGATTGCTTCATAACTTTCGAAAGTTAATGGTCTATAATAGGAGGTATATCTATCCTAGGCCTTAACTCAATTATAACGAAAGATATTAATAATTTTATAGCTGTGCATTATAGAGATAAAGAATTATAACTTAGTTTCGTTACCGATACGATAAGAAATAATGGACATAAAAACATCCCCTCTCTTTTGTCTCTCACACAAAAAAAGAAAAGAATTGTGTGCAATTTATATACATGTACTAAATCTTACAAATAAAAGTTTATGATTTATATAACACAATACTTTTCATTATTCCTAAGGCCAATAATAAAAATGTTATTGTCGAAATAAGCTTAACGACAATACATTTTTTTATTTCTTCAGTTTTCATTATTAATAAAGCTTTTGATAAAGCGGAATATATATATTTTTTATAGCTAAAGCTACTTTTTGTTTTCAGTTAGGGAACCTTGCGGTTTTAATAGTAAATTTTATTTGTCTCAGTATAACCTTTTTATGTCAAAATTTATGCCTCAAGTAAAGTGATAGGAAGAATAAAATGTTTTAAGGGCTCGCAGAGCGATTAGATGAAATGTTTTTTTTTGTATAACATTTAACAGCTAAAAAAGTAAATATTATCAGTACATTGCTAACTAAACCATATAATATTATTTATAGTAAATAATTTTTGATTTTAAACCACATTGAATTTAATAATTTATATTTCATAATTATCAAAGTTATGACATGTATTTTATAATTTTTAATATGATTTCAACTGATCGCATCACGATAAGCAAATATCTATTTAATTTGTATTTAATTAATGATAGTCTGACTAGCATTTTGTAATTTTTACTTCCGTTTTCTTATTTAGTTTCTAGGACAACAAGAAGAAATTATATATTTTTAATCCCCCTATTTTAATGTATTTCCAGAAAATTTCATTTCAGTTTTTAAATACAGTTTTTTTGTAATAATAGTACATAAAGCTACAAGTCAAGTATTTTCTTCTTGTTGCCTAGTAACACAAGTTATTTACACATTATTACATAAACCCTTCTGTTCATAATAATGACTCATGGCATCATAATAATTATTTTATTTTAAGTAAAACATGACACATGACGACATGACACCTTTATTCCTCAGCGTTATGTTAAAAATTCGATTATGATATTATGAATATTTAACGATCTGGGTGCAAGCCGTACTTGGAGCTTTTCGCCTTTAGTTTAACCCTGTGATTAGTAGAGATGGTAATAATATTATCGATATCCTTGAAAAATGAAAAGTGTGACGTCATAAAGGATCTATTTTTTTAGATTACATGCTATATATATTCTTACTTATTTGGATGCCGCTTATATTTGCCTTCATAAATTAATAAAAAATAAAAATAATGCCTTGGTAATAAATTTATACAAATGTACTTAATAAATAAGGTCGAACAGTCTCGTTAACCAAGTTTGATTGATACGAATTGTACAGAGTGTCCAAAGTTTAGTGTCAAACTTTGCAAACTTTAATGCAATTTATTATGATATTCGATGCAGAATTAAAAATCAAACATTTGTCCTAATTACAACCCTATCGCAATTTCTAACGCATCAAGACTTATTTGCAGAAACTTGTTTTATGAACTTTTCCAGCAGTCATTATTATAAAGGAATTAAAGTTTATTAAATTGACAGAAGCCCCTTTTGACTTTAGTTATTATTTAGTTTTAAATATTGTTAGATAATTATTAATTATTTAAGCTATATTATTTTTTGTGATGGAATACAAACAAGAAGAGCTCGTAGATATGATTTTCATATTACGAGCATGCGAAAAGAATTATTTTTTGTCACTTTTAACGTTAATACCAATAAATTGTTTTTCAAAGCCACCTTTGATATTTATTCATAATAATGACTGTTGGAATAGTTGATAAAATGAGTTTTCTACAAAGCTTTATTGCAATAGAAATTGCGATAAGGTTGTAATTAGAATGTTTGAGTTTTAATTCTGCATCGAATTACAATAATATGTAGTGGTTCCAATTTGAAATAAGAAAAATAAATTCATTTAAAGTTTGCAAAGTTTGACATTAAACTTTAGACACCCTGTACAATTCGTATTAATAAAACTTGGTTAACGAGACTGTTCGACCTTATTTATTAAGGACCTTTGTATAATTTAAATAACGAGGCATTATTTTTATTTTTTATTAATTTTCAAAACCAGTGGTGCAAAACTGATTTTTCTTAGTGTTAATTTTTTTTCGCCTATATTACTGAACCGATTTCATTAAAATATTGGGGGTATGTAGACAACTATAAGAGGCATCCAAATAAGTAAGAATATTTAGCATGTATTCTAAAAATATTTATGCTTATGACATCAAACTTTTTTGGAACACCTTGTATAAACAAAAATATTCTCCTAAAATGCGCTCTAGGATAAAGGTAAAGTCTGCAAAATATCAAAATCCTAACTTAATTAATAAGTGAGCAGTGGCGTAGCCACAGGGGGGCGAAGGGGGGCGGTCGCCCCCCCCCCCCCCGCCCCCTCTGGCCTGGCGCCCCCTTCGCACTTTTACTACGTACTACCTAAATAATAATTATTTAAAAAAATCCGTCTCATATATGATTTTTAATAAAGAATAGGAAGAGAAATAAATGTGACGCAAAATTGGTAAACAATAAATGCCTGTTTTAAAATTATTTTCTTTTAAATAAGTACCTAAATAGTATTGGGTCGTCTCCCCGTTTGTCGGCATTCATCAAAGGAGCGGCATACCGTGACCGTATGACATGCCGCTCGCAGCCGCTCCCTTAATGAATGCCGACAAACACAGAGACCAGAGACGACACAATAATATAATATACGCCAAAAATACTGCAGGTGTCCAATTAGAAATTTACTAGAAATTTATATTTAATGCAATACTTACTAGGTATTTAGTTTTAAGTTATTGATTGTCGAATAGTCGCCAATGACGGTAGGCCGCGGTAGGCGATTTAATTTTTGTGTTTTGTGTGCGTAATTGAGATAATTATTTCGGATAATATACTGTTATACTGTTTGTTTTTCTTTTATTGCGATAAAATAAATAAAATAATGCCTCCGCCCAAAAAAAAGTCAGGTGCTGCTTACAGAAAACAACGAAAACAAAAGCAATTATTGTATGCAAGCACGTCCACTAGCCAACAAAATATCAGTTTTTTTTTAAATCGGACGACGCCAACCTTATACAAGTGCGATAAGTAATAGTAATAAGTATCTATCCTATAATATGCATAATAGGTGTATATAAAAAAATTATTAATTATGGTTGTGATTTGTGGTTAAATTTTTTTCATGTTTGTTAAATAATATAAGTTACTTTTTTTTCAATTCTACAAAAAAAGATGCATTAAGCCGACAAGTCCGTGTAAGTGGTGTAAGGTGTGATTCTGAAAAAAATAAATAAAACTTTTCTTTGGGACCTTAGAACAGCTATATGTTTTTATAACTGAAAGTCTTCCTAGATTAAATATTTTTCAAAAGATTCAAAATGAATCTGATGAGGGAAAAATGTCTCTAAAAAAGCTTTCCACTACTCGTTGGGCTAGTCACACTAAAGCAGTAGATTCCGTTTTTCAGAATATTCAGGTTGTTATTGAAACATTGGAAAATATTATAAATGGTGAAATAACTCTAAATGCTAGACAAATGGCAGAAGCTAATGGACTTTCAAAATACATTAAAACCTTTGAATTTATCTTTATGTTAAATTTTTGGAAAGATGTTCTTGGTAAAATTTATATATTGTCTAACTATCTTCAAAAAGTTGAAATTAATTTAAATACTGTCGCTACGCTAATTAAATCCACAATCGAGGATCTAAAAAAATTACGTAGCGACGATACTTCTTTTGATAAATTTGAATCGGACGCAAAACAATTGGCAAGAAAATGCGGTATTTCAGACGAGTATTTTTCCAAAAGACATAAAAAAGTTAAACATTTTCACGATGAAAAAGTAGATGATAACACTGAAAATTGTCCGCGCAAAAAATTTAAAACAAATATTTTTTACGTTGCTCTGGATACTTTCATACAAACACTAGCTGAAAGGTTTGAAGATTTTTTTCAAATTGCAAATAAATTTATTTGCTTAGAGGCAGACGTTATCTCTCCGACACCTGATAATATAAAATATCTTAAAGATCTGTCAGCCTTTTATGAATCTGACATAAATGGGAATTTAATAATCGACGAATATAAATCATTTTGCGCTCTGTTTCAACAATTACAAAAAGAAAATATTACCCTAAAAACCGATGAGATACTTCCGTATCTTATTTCAAATAAGCTTGAAAGTTCATTCCCAAATATATTTATTATTTATAAAATATATCTTACGATCGCAACGAACAGTGCCAATGCGGAAAGGTCAAAAAATAAAAAATATTAAAACTTATAATCGCTCGACAATGACAGAACACCGATTAAATGATATTGCAATATTAAACATAGAAAGTAGTTATGTAAAAGACTTAGATCTTTCTGAGGTTTTAGATAAATTCAAGAGCATTAAATCTCGTCGAATCGCTATATAAAATTTTTTTTATATAGCTATATTTATATTTTCCTAAATTGATTTATAATAATATATAACCTTTTGTTTAATGTTTATCCTCGATTGCTTTTTGTTATAACAGGATTTATTTTTAGTTTAATTTAAATACAAATAATTTGAATTATAAACTTTGTTAATAAAAAACATAATATAATATATACCTAATATGTTTCACGAAAAACATACATTGCATTTTTTTACCCAATGTTGAGATCTTATTCTTATGTTTTTTTAGCTGAAATTTAAAACACGTCTTTGGTGTTGTAAAAATCTATCCTATAAGTCATTCACCAATAATTTTTATAGATTGCTTTAATGGTGCTTAATACCGTATGCCTTATACCGTATACCGTATACCGTATTTTTTTAGTCATTTTTGACTGAATGTGAAATTTTAAAAAATATGACCAAATGTGTACTGCAAAATATAAGCGCCCCTAAAAGACTTCGCCCCTCCCGCCCCCAAATCCTGGCTACGCCACTGTAAGTGAGCTATAGAAGACGGGAGGTAAGGTGCATGACCCTGTATATTAAATTCAATGCTGAAAGTTCTATTTACGACAATCGTATCGATATACACAAACAAACCTACCCATTCCTAGTTGAACCCTGTTATTAGCACTGATGTAAAACAAAAAGTAAGGCCAATACCGAGCCGAATTACAAATTACTTGACCATATGTCGTTTTCCCGGACTATCTGGTTGGTTTTTTTTTATCGTGATAGATTATTTTTACATGTTGGATTTTGGATAAATTACACGAAACCCCTTCTAAATTTAAATTAGGTATTCGTTGTTATCAAAATTACCAGCGATTAGAAGACATATTTATCGACTTATGCCCTCTGGCCCACGTGGAAACATTAAATAAATACTCGTATTAATTTTTCTACTGAATACCTACATCAATGGATTCATTTTTGTATTTATAGTATTTAATAATCCATATTATATTTATTAATTATTAGAAAAAGGACATGTATACAGTGGCGTAACCAGAAAATATGTTCGGGGGGCTCAGTGGGCCATAGTAGACATTTTTTTTTTTGGACAGAAGGACAGTCGGGACTATATGTATTTTATGATATACCCAGCGAAGAAGGCGGAAAAGCGCCGCAGGCGAAAAATGCTCGGGGCCACGCCCAAAGTTCGTTTAAAATTCACCTATCTACTATCAAATGTCGAATATTAAATCATTACCTCTCCTCCTCTGCATGGTTGGGTTAAATTTGTTTTTGTAAATGTTTTTTTTACTTTTTTTTGATATACCTAGCTGGCTCTTTATTAAAAAAAAAACATTTTTTATATTTGTGAAAAATATAACTCTTGGTGTCAATCCAAAATTTTAACATAAGACGTACTATGTATGACTTTAACCAGCGTTTTTCGGACTCGGTTTTTCATGATTAAAAATAAAGTAAATATCGCTCACCACGCCAAAATTGATGATTTCTTCAGAAATCATGTATTTTAGGAGCGTAGATCTAAGAGCTGTTTTTGGTGCAAATGCTTTTTCTTAAGTGCCGTTTTGCATATTCATTAAAAAGCATTCTCGTTTCTTCCCGCACTATTTTTTTTAATATAAATTATCACACTTCTTCCATAAAAAATGTTTCAATTAAAATTGTTACTTTAATTTTTCTCTTTAAAAATAAATACCTAATTGTTTTTGTTGTAGAAATATTTTATTGAATTTGGTTATATTTTTGTTGATTTAAAATAGCTCTAAAAAAGGGATAACGGAACAGACAAGTATATAATAGAAATATCGAGAGACAAATATTATAAAGTATTATTCTTTTTACTCGTTTTCCGGTAAAATTGCATCATAAATCAATAACTAAATCGATATGCATCCGAAACTTTAATCTCTATATAAAACAGGACTTTTAGAAGGAAAAGTTTAAAAACTAAACGTTTCCTACAAGACCTTTGTAATCTAAGAGTCCAAGCGTGAAACGAAAAATAGGGCTGCTGGGCTGCACCCCCCACCCACCCCCCACCCCCACCCCCTGAGCCTATGAGCTTGGGTCTTAAAAGTCTAATTGCAACCTATACGCCACTACATGAATAGTTATCGAAAAATCTTGAATAAATATATTTTTTTCTATGTCCAAAACAATATATATGACTTGCTCAACAAGGCAAAAACAAACGTATCAATCATATAGTATATATGTGGCTTTTTATGCAAGTAAAATATTAGCAGAATTCATTAGGAGGTTCATCCATCATTAACAAAAGAAATCCGAATAGGGCAAGCCTATTAGACAAAATGACAAATGAAAAACGTAACGCTTGCATGGAAACATACCTTTAGGTTGAAATGTTGGCGCACTGGGATGATCTCGAAAATAAACGATATTTTCGCAAAGACTCAGTCCACATAATTAATGGTCGGTATATTTCGGGACAACTGTAAATAGGAAGATAAAGAAAAAAGCGTTATCTTACAATTAATGGGAATGGAGATTGGGTTTCCTTGACTGAAGACTGTTTGCATCGCCGGTATTTTATAATTGTCAACGCTTAGCTCATTTATTTCGTGGTGTCGGAATGATCACATGCTAATTAACAAAGAAAGACAGCTAATTACGTTTAGCGAGGACATCTAGCGATTGCAGTACAAGAAGTTACGCTATCTAGTAGTAAAAAGTTTAATCGCATTACACTACTTCGACCCCCTTTATATGAGTGGGAGATGTACTTGCTTCGGCAAGGCGTAGTTAACAGAAACTAGTTAGATAAGTCCCGGTCTGCTCCTGTTCTTATTTTCAAATCGTTAAATACATCTTACAGTGCGCATACTCGGATCCGGGGGACTTCGTTTATCAGCGCTTTGCTGTGAATTTACCACTTTTGCGATAATTGTTTGCTTGATTGAAATTCCGTTAGATAAAAACAGTATAAAACCAAGATATAAATGCAACACGGGAACTTCAAGACTGGTGTGGAAATGTCAAGAGGAACTGGATACCCTGGCAAAAGTAATACTGCAGTGGGTACCAGGACACAAAGGTATTACAGGAAAAAGCCTATAAACTTGCAAAGAAAGACTCAGAAAGTACATTAACCGGCACTCGGAGTACCAAAGTGCACAAGCGATGGATCAGGAATGAGCACGAGATCCACTGGAGCAAGAGACAGGGATTACATCACAGCAAAAGCTTCATTGGGGATCGAGACCCAAGACTTACGAAACAGTTGCTTCAAATGAACAGGAATCACCTAAGAACCATTACAGGAATTCTGACAGGACACAATATGGCTGTCAAGAACCATCTACACAGAATGCAACTGTACAATGAAGATCTTGACTGCAGATTATGCGGACAAGACAGGGAAACTGTACAGCACATAGTTGGCCATTGCGAGTCACTAGATCGGAACCAAAACTGTAACCAAAGGACATCCTTACCCTCTCCCCAGTTGACCTACACAAACTAGTGCAAGGAACTGGGATCTCGGAGTGGGTGCAACAACCAAACAGGGTGAGCACAATGGGCCAAACCTAGCCCAAGTGCATCCGACGTACGGACGGGCCCTTGGAAAAAAAAATATGAATGGAAAATACTTAAGAGCGATGTCAGTTCCTTAAGAATTTTCTTATCCTTTGTGAATAGCTATAAATATAGTTAATGTTATAGCTGGTTGAGGAATTCCATAATATCTATACTAATGTCAATGTAATTATGATAATTCTTAATCAATGCTTTTAATGGTTATCTAAATCGCACTGCAATTGCAAAATACCATTAACATTTTTTTTTGTAGTTATCAGTAGGTATAACAAAAGAAATTAATTAAAATATAAATAGCTAATATACAGGCCCGCGCCGTACATAAGGGCAAAGTTGTGTGGTGCACGACGGCGCCGAGGCGCCGAAGGCGCCGAAAAGCCTTAAAACTCAAAAGTAAAAAAAAGATAAAGCAACAAACAACATTGTCAAAACAAAATTTATAATGATAAAAAAAAACAGTAAGGAATTGCTAGCTATTACATTGTTTTTTATTTGTTTATTATTTTATTTTTTCTCTTTGAGACGAGGGAACCGAATTTCTCGAAAATAATAATTTTCCAAATGAGAGTACGCAATAATAGCATTTATTCGATCGAATAAAATTAAAGCACGAAAAGCTCAATTCACTTAGCTAAAATATTAATAACAATACCTAATACCTCGATATTAACCTTAAAAAGGTGACATGTTGCATTATTAAAATAATATATTGTTTTGTTTTTATTTGTCGATCAGTTTCGTCCTGTGATATATAAACGAGTATTTTTTATGTTTTAAATATTTTTTTTATTTCTTGTGCTTTTGTATCATATATTACATTTGAAACTAAAATACAAAAATTTTGAGTTGTAATACTGTTAGAATATATTTCTGTTTTCTATAAGTTTATAATTATGTTATGTATCTCAATGAGAAAATACTTGTATGGCTTGTACTTGTAAAATATAAAAATAAATTTATGAATATACTTTTTAAAATTATTGTTCAATTCAATAGTGGATAATAATACCTAACTTAACCCGTATCTGTACTCACATATGAACGTTGAACGAATTTGGGGCGTTATTTTAAATTTGCACAAGGGCGCCAAAAGTGCTAGGCGCGGGCCTGCTAATATATTTAGAAATATTTATAGTTGAATAAAATAATGGACGTTGTTTTAGAGAGAAACAGAAGTTATAATTTTAGAGCATATTTAAAGCAAATAAAAGATCGCCACCGACATGGCGGATCAAAAACGATAAAAAATAAATTAAATTAAAAGAAAATTAATATTAATTTTCTATTTTTATCCTGTTTCAAAATCAAAATTATTATTATTTTATTTCTTATCTTACACTATAAATATTGTTCCACAATTTATGACTCAAAGATAAAGTAAATAATGTAATCATACCTTTCTCGTTAACACGCATTTTTTAAGTTTCAAATGTTAATTAGGAAAATTAATTATCCTGATTATATACGGCTAATAGCGATACGTATACGCAGAAAAAACCGGTATTCACGCTGAAATAAATATGAATCCAGGCTTTTACAGCCACTTAAAACGACGGTATTATCAATAATATACAACAAATGATGCATTATTTTTGCCTATATGCCATAATTATAGCGGTATTCCTTAATGGGTATGTTTAATGCAAGATAAGCGGCATAACGTTTACCAACGCTAATCGTCCAAATGTATAAAAACTATAAAGATTTCTATAAAATTGATGATTTGTGGTTAGGTGTTTTTCTGGTCAGCTAGAAAATGACAAATATTAAATAAGGCATAAACAAATTACGTAATGCTATTTAGGGGATGGGGGTTCACTGAACCCCCATGCGTGCAATGCTATTTTAACCAGGGTAGGCAAAAATTTCATTTAAGACAAAAATTTACCTTCCGTAGCATTCAAGCATCTAAGTTTCAAATGTTGTCACAAAATGTCTTATTTTTGAGTTTTTGGAAAGAATACTGTGACAGAAGAAGAATAAAACGACTATAAGTATTTGTAAATTAACACGGCGGTCTTTACGTAAAAATTATTTTAAAACATTGTTATAAAAATTGTTTATCGTTTTAAATCCTGCAAAAGGTCGCTCGCTAGAGATATTATTGTTAATAAGCGTGTCTCTCCCTGTGTGTTTTGTAAAAAGGTATGAATTCTTCTTAATCCAGAAACGGACCAATCTGCAGACGCGCTGCTAGCCGGAATAGTAACAATTAACTCCTCCATATTAATTTGTTGCCGATCCCGACGGCGCGAAGTCTAGCAAAGGGTCAGAAATACTAATTATAAATTAAAAATATATCATCCACCTGATTGAACTAAGGTTGCCAAATACGAGGTCAATTATTATGTAAAAAATGAATGCTCAATGATTATTGAATATTATGAACCTATCAGCAAAAATTATTTTAATTGTCACAAAAGTACTTCTTATTTTACGATACCTTATCCGTTATACCTTTAAAAAAACCTTAACTAAACTAATTATTAATAAGACCTATAGATTCGTGTTTCATATTTTATATTGAGAAAGCGAAGTATTTTTCAAACTACGGTAAAACTTGAAGATTGGCACCAATGCAGTTACCAAACATGTGCTTTCTTGGCGCGGGCTGATAAACGAAGGAAGGTCGAAGGTTGCGATGGGTTTATTTGTTACATCTCTTTCTACCCTACTGCCTGCCGGCTCTCTCGCTTGCTTCCACTCGTACAAAGCAGTGCTTTTGCGTTTGCATAAGACGCTAATGTACAGCACGATCTTTGCTTTTAGTACGGTTTTACGGAATGCTTATACAGGGATCTAGTTTACGATATAAATAAGCAAAGAGTGCGTTCGTGGAAATGATATAGGATTAATTTTTTGGTCCTATATTATTATTTATTATATTAAGGTATAAATTGCCAAAGTTGGATTACACGAATCAAAACAAAATAAAATTGTATCTGTTTTATTGTTCCCAGGGTAGGCAAGGCAATAATAATTTTAATTGGGAACTAAAGAATCTTTTTTTTTTCACATAAAGCCCCGGTTACATAACGGAATGGTGAAAGAAGGGGGTTCGACTATGCGTTACGGTCCTGGTATGAAGGGGGGGGGAGGGTGCTGGTGACGACCTTCAACATGCTGACCAATGACAAAGCTATTATGGTAGCTTTGTGGAACATTATATTTTTCATTCCATCCTTCAGATTTAAAAATAAAATGTTTTTATGAGTATATTCAGAATATTTTCTTTAAAAAAAAAATGCGTTATGGTAATAAATTTCCCGTTTCGGTACCTTATGACATGTGAAGAATTCCTCCATATCCTCGGGAGAATTGTTTTAAAATTCAAATCAAAAAGCCAAATAACAAGAAAACCAGGTTTGAAACACGCATCCATCATGTCATACAAAAACATCCACTTTAAATTCTAAATAAAAACAATTTCGGGCAAACATATTTAAAAGCATTTGCCCTTAAGCGTATCCGAATGATTGACAGGGGTTGAATTCAGCTATATGGAAATTTTGCCACCGTAGCATAACGTTATATATTGCCATATAATAGGGTAACAAATCATATTCACTTATTCCGCATTTTTTTCTGAGGATACTATACAAACAAAAAATACTGTTATCTTGGGACATTTTGTTGAAGAGTAAATTTCACGAACGCTTTTATTACTTTGACGTTTCTCCTGTCAAACGCGTTGGCCAACATATAATTTATATATATAGATTCATGAGAGATTGATATACACAGTGGCGTATTTAGGGGGAGGGATAGTAGTTAGGTGAATTTTAAACGATCTTTGAGCGTGGCCCCGAAAATTTTTCGTCTGCGGCGCTTTTCCGCTCTCTTCGCTAGGTGCAATATCATGAAATACATGTAGACCCGACTGTCCCTTTCCCCAGAAAAAAAATGTCCTGCTTACGCCCACTGAGCCCCCACGAGCATATTTTCTAGCTACGCCACTGGATATGCATAGAGGTGGTTGTATATTTACATGAACACTCCAATCTGTTGCCCTTTAATCAGCAAAAACCTGTCTAGAGATTATTGTTACAGAACCTCACCTCACATCGATGGCATTAGTATGTGTATCTCTTTCTTACGCTTTTGCGTTAACACATCTCTTACCGTACTTCATCAATCCGCGTGTCATTTCTGCGTTCTTTCCATATCAAAATTACCTATATTTCTCAATTAGAGTATCGAAATTCGAAAATTGTATGTATTTATGTATACAGGGTGATTCATTAAAGTCGACGAGCGTCCATATCTCGGAAACTACTGGGCATAGAAATTCAGGAAAAAAAACGATTACTAAAGTGACCATAAGAAAATCCTGGAAATAATTTTTTAGTTCTGCATTTTGCCGCAAGAGGGCGTAATTGAAAAGTAAATTTTAAAATTCCACGTTAAGGTATATCTTTGATAACACCATTAAAAAGCTTGGACAATTATGCATAATTTTGGTCTTACGCTCATTGGCGTACCGACTTTAATAAGAGGGGGGAAGCTGTTGAAAGTGTAATCATTTAAATCGCTGTAACTTATAAACGACTTATCCGATTTTAGCAAACTAACGACTGTTTGGAAGAGAAATGTATGCACTTTCACCAATCGTATTTAGTTGTCCATGATAGTTCTCAAAAAAAAAATCTAGAGGGCGCAATTTGTAATAATAACAAATTTTTTGATTCTACTCCGAAAAAATAAATCATACTATATAATTATGATACCATAATCGAAAAGTAGATGAAATTTGCTAGAAAAAATATGAAAACCGCAGCTCGATTTCTCCGTTCGTTTCAGCGTTATCGCCCATAGAATAATTTTTAAAACTTTAAATGAAGAAGCGATTATATATGGGACGCCACTGATAATTTTCCATGTGGATATTATTTCTGATTAGCCTGGTCAATTCTGCATAAAAATGGGCTCTTGCGTTTTTCTCCTCAGGTACACCTTTCTTAATTAAAATAATTAAATTAAACTAGCTCTACTATTTATTATTATTATTAACATTGATAATAAAAAATTTTGTTTAATAAAACTTGTTGGAAATTACCACCTTCGCTTAATAGACATGCTTTCGCCAGTCTAATTTAATTTAATTTTTAATATTAATTATTAATGTTGAATAAAAATAAAAATAAAATAAAAAATAATTTTAGAACATATATTTTTTTATACCTCACAACTTTTTTTGATATCTTTACTAGTGGAGAAGGTATATTACTTTTTCACACAAATGGACCACCCTGTATACAGTGTCTGCCCAAATTTAGTTACATATGACAAACTTTTTTTATTTTCAATTTTAGCAAAATGTATTATTTATAACAGTTTTGTTCGGCCTAAAAATAATACCACTAAGAAAGTTAAGTTATATTATACAGGGTTTGTAAAAAAGTCTTATATCTTAGTTTGCAGAATTTTTAAAATCCTATTTACCTTGTTAAATTAATGGGTAACAGAAATGCAAAGTGAAGTTTACACTAAAAAAAACTTATTGTTGACCTGCAAATCTAATTGACCTAAAAAACAGAATTAAACTGTCTTATCATAATCAGATGTCACCAATTCATATGGTAATTTCTATAAGACCTTAGAGCGTTTTCACACGGCACCATATATCGCGCGCGACAAATGGTCGCAATATTGCTTTACATCAAATTATGTGTTCTCTAATATCGCTTGTGTGTGAAAATGGCTCATTAGAAAACACATAATTTGGTGTAAAAGCAATATTGCGACCATTTGTCGCGCGCGATATATGGTGCCGTGTGAAAACGCTCTTAGAAGTCAATTAATTAAATGAATTAAAAATGATGGTTCCGCCAGAAGCCTAATACTATTTTTATTACTTATTGTCTATAAAACACACATTTTTCGTTTCATCAAGTGCAGGTAGTACCACCCGGGTTTGGGTCAATTTATGGGTTTTGCCTATTGTTATCCATTCACAAACACTGAGAATGGTGTGACAAAGGCATGCATAATGTACATAGTATTAGGTACACCTATTTTTTTATTAAACATTATAAAAAAATACAAAATAGAAAAAATACATTATACAAAAATTAAATTATAGAAAATTATAATATTCTTCGTCATCTGAGGAACTGTCATCTCCTCATGACATTATAATTAACGGGTCGACGGTTCGATCGATCAGGTGGTCAAGATCCCACATTTTCTCCTCTTCTTTAATGATATGATGGACTGCTTTTCGCCAGTTTTATGGTGTCACTTCCTTAATAGCTTGATCAAACAGTAGCTTAACGTCCTTCATTTTGAATGCCGTGTTGTGTCTTGCTAAAATTCCTTTCACTTGCGCCCATATAAGTTCTATAGGATTTAGTTCACAATGATATGGCGGGGTGCGCAGCACAGTTACACTATGTTTTTCAGCTATATCTTCCACGGCATATTTCATAAAACGATGTTTGTGTAAATTTGCTATAGCTAATAGTTCATTCTTCATAAAATGATATTTTTTTTTCTTTGGTTAGTTATCATAAATAATTTAATGCACAAAATTTACTGCGCCTGGACGGAATTTTTCATTTTATTACTCTACACCTTTCTGAAATAGAGTATAAAGCAAAACTATTTTCGAATTTTTTTTTTTTTAATTGAAAATAAAGAAGTTTCTCATATGTTAACTAAATCTGGGCAGACACTGTATATATAGATATAATTTCGCATGAAGCTGGTGACCTCGGAGAAGTTAGAAAATATTGGTAGGATGCTCAAAACGCTGATTTGTTATTATTATTCCAAATTTTAAAAAAATAAGCCCTGTTTATAGTAAAGATAAATGCATATCGTTATAGTAAAAATAAAATATGCAATGTCATGCGTAAATAAATAATCCCATCCTGCACAATAGTTGTCGTTTGACAATAATTATCGATAATGCACGACGCTCGTCAATTCACTCAGATAATAAAGCTGGGGCATCATTATTTAAATCGTGAAAACCTTCGGTAGAAATGCAAATGAGTGTTCGCAGTAAACAAGGATTACTAGTTGTGAACAAATCCCACTGTAAGACGTAAATTATGTCAGTGAACAATCATGTGGTACTTGAGCCATTTCAGCAGATTAACATGCAAGAAAGCTCCTCCAACTTTGACAATGAAAACTTAACTTTATAACCTATCTCTCTGTAAATACGTTTACGGCCCTCCTTTGCTACCATTTCGGGCATTTCACCTAAATTTAACTGTCTTTTTAACCACCTTCGTATTAGTATGCGGATTTATTTTGACGGAACGAAGAAATTGATAAATGTTTAAAGCTTCTTTCTTTCAAGCCAAGACACTTTTAAAGTTTAATAAAAGATGTGTTTAAGTTTATTTAAAACAAAAATATAAAATAAATCAGTGGCGTTCTTAAAAATTATCAGAAGCTCAGGGTCTAATAGTCTAATTGCAAACTAATTTTTCGTCCTACACCTTTTACTAATATTTTATATTCGGCCACATTTCGCTACATTTTAACAAATTTTCAAAATTCACTATTATCAATAGTCAAATTCTGGCAACAGTGTGTCTGGATCATCGTCAGAGTGGCACTAACAAATAAGCTTGCGCTGTCCGCCAAGCCGGCTATGCTATGTACCGTACCCCACTACCGTTAGCAAAGAAAAAAAAAGAAATGAAAGACAAAGAGAAAATACATGATCATATAATACCAAGCATCTACCCGAAGAAAACCAAACCACGGTAGTTCCGGGTAGGCACTGGCGATAAGAGGAAAGGGTTTTAGTCGGTAGGCATGACCTCCGAGAGGGGCGTGAATCCGACACACGCACAAAATCCAATTTTTTGTCTACTACGGTCTTTTTAGAAAATTTCCTACACCTCTATAAAAAAAAACTACCGTTAGTTTGTTGGAAACGACGTTTCTACTCACTCTCTTGAACGCCGAATTATGGCGAATTATTGTCTTAGCTGATTTTGTATAGGTTTACCGTTTACACGTTGCTAGGTAGTTTGTGAGTTGTGTGACGTGTGTTATTTTCGATCAGTAAAACAGAGTTTCTGTAAGAATAACCAATTTTTTTTAACTTGTCGGGCCAGGCAGATGCTGGCTAAGCTGTCGGCAACCTTTATAAATGAATTTTCGATGGTTGCTTCTATACTAATAGGACTGCATTTAAATAAACATGTCTTCCGATTATGTTTTAGCATATTTGGTTTAATTTTTTGCCAGTTGAAGATAATATACAAATATGCTTTGCTCTTTCACTTAATTGATTTTATAAATAATAAATATAGTAAAAATATATTACAAAATATCTGGATATTTTTATTTTAGAAATATATATGTATATATTATAATAAATATGTAGCCCCTACGCTTGTTTTGTTTATTACTGTTGAAAACTGAAGAGTGTGGAACGTCAGTGGCATGCATACAATATAGGCAAAAAGCATTGCCTACCCTGGGAACAATAACACAAACAAAAACAATTTTTTTATCATTTTTATCCGTGTAATACAACTTTGACAATTTATCTCTACATTAATATAATAAGTAATAATATAGGACCGAAAAATTAATCCTATATCATTTTTACAAACGCATTCTTTGCTTATTTATATCGTAAACTAGATCCATGTATAAGTATTCCGTAAGACCGTTCTAAAAGCAAAGATCTCGCTGTACATTAGCGTCTTATGCAAAAGCAAAAACACTGCTTTTGTACGAGTGAAAGCAAGCGAGAGAGCCGGTAGACATTAGGGTAGAAAAAGATGAAACAAATAAACCCGTCGCAACCTTCGACCTTTCTACATCTACCAGCAGGTGCCAGTGGTGGATATTTTGTGACAAAATTTGAAATTTAGATGCTTGAATGCTACGGAAGCTAAATGTTTGTCTTAAACGGGCACAGCAGTAAACTAAAGATCCACCCGGGGAATAATCTACGAGACCCGACTGATTACTCTGTCCCAATAACATGCTTCGATAGAAGGTATTCTATACTCAGATCACTCAATCTTCACAGACGGTTCAAAAATGGACGTTGGTGTGGGAGCCGGGGTCTTTTCCGAAAGTTTACACATACAGAAATCGTATAGACTCCCCAACTATTGTAGTATTTTTCAAGCAGAAGTACTGGCAGTAGAGAAGGCGGTCAATATCCTGCAAGAACACCTTGGCTTGGGAGTAGCCTCGTCAATCACCATCTTCAGTGATAGTCAGGCGGCGATTAAGGCAATCTGTTCCAGCAGCGTTAAATCAAAGCTCGTAAAGCGATGCCGCAACAATCTATGCACACTTGGCAACCAACATCGGGTTATTTTGTGCTGGGTTCCTGGACACTCCAAAATAGATGGCAACAAGGCTGCCGATGCGCTCGCAAGAGAGGGCGCAGGCATGCCAGCTGATATAGCAGACAATACAGTGAACAAACCACTGGGATTGGTCAAAGAGGAGATTGACTACACGGCCAAGCAGCTTGCACAGAACAGATGGATAGGGTTGACAACCTGTAGTACATCCAGGCAACTGTGGCCCACATTCGATAAAAAGAGAACCGCAGAGCTATTGAGACACAGTCGAAAAGACGTGAGAAATATTAATGCGGTTCTTACCGGACATTGCCTCTTCGGTAGACATGCCGAACGTATGCAAATACCCACTAACGACTTCTGCAGAAGTTGCAGAGATGAGGAAGAGGAAGAAAGTCTTCAACATTTTCTGTGTGAATACCCTGGCCTCGCAAGAAGGAGGTTCACTACTCTGGGTGAACCATCTTTCGATAGCCTGGAGGAACTAAGCAACTTACAACTTGGACGGCTGAGCAGATTTCTGAACAGTAGTGGCTGGTTTGAATGAGTTGTTAGAATCCTTCCGCGGTTACGTCGCACTAACCATCAGAGATCTGATGAAGGTGGGTTCTACGGAACACGTGTGGTATCACAACGGACCTAATTAGGACTACGTGAGACTGTTTGGTCAGAACCAAGGGTGTGCCACTCTAACCTAACCTAACCTAACCTACCCTGGGAACAATAACACAAACAAAAACAATTATTTTATAATTTTTATCCGTGTAATCCAACTTTCACAATTTATCTCTACATTAATATAATAAATAATAATAAAGGACCGAAAAATTAATCCTATATCATTTTTACAAACGCATTCTTTGCTTATTTATATCGTAAACTAGATCCATGTATAAGCATTCCGTAAGACCGTTCTAAAAGCAAAGATCTCGCTGTACATTAGCGTCTTATGCAAAAGCAAAAACACTGCTTTTGTACGAGTGAAAGCAAGCGAGAGAGCCGGTAGGTGAATTACAATTTTTTTCTTATACTAAATTTGTGTTGAAATAAACTGTGTATCATAGATTTTCTTTTTTGGGGGAAATATTTTCACTCCCCAATAAAGATAACTTTATTAATAAAGCCATCCATCTTTTATGGTAAAAGATGATGAAGCACAATCAAGAAAGCTATTAAAATAAAAGTATATACGTATCCAATAAAGACATTAATGGATCCTGACAAATTAATGGAATTATACCTTCCAGAAAATTATTATTGGTTTATGTTTCAGACGGTTCACAAAGGATTTGGGAGCCATATCTTCTTCCTTAAAAAGCTTTTTAGGTTGTTATTAAATTGGCAATTTCATTTTTTGAATAGAGAAATAAAGAGTTATTTAGAATGTTTATAAGACTACGCCGTTTATGAACAGAATCATCAAAATTGTCAAAAAATTTAATTTTTATGCATGCTCGTGCAATATAGCTTGAGCTCTGACTTTTGGGTGCGCAGTAAACAGGTGGGAGGAGCTAGCCGAGAGCTCATTATTGTGATGATCTTTGAAACGCACACTTCTGTACAGTCTGTCAGAAAAGTAGGACGTTCATTGGAAAAAAAGTTATTACTATATTTATTTGTAATAATGCCTTTTAAAAGTAAAGTCTTAAACCGAGTATTGAGCGGTCAAAGCCGTGAAATAGTTTATAATTTAATAAAATGTATGCAACAAGAGGCAGATACAGGAAGACCAGAAATTGATATCAGGAAGGTTCACGAACGTGTTTCAGCCGCTACAAAGATTAGTCATGTACATGTATTAGACATGTACTTTTAAAACTTAGACTCTTAATATGTTATGTACATACATCTTTAATTATATAAAGCCGAAATTGTGTCGGCCATAATAAAATTATTAAAAAAAACAGGGATGCCAAGTAATAAATGCTCATTAAATATGGAAAATCCATTACTGAGGATTACCAACAATTTAAACACATATGAATAGATGCAAATATGTATATTGTTTCGAGAAAGGGCAGCCATAAAAGCATAATAAACACATAATTAGGCCATATTATGCAAAAAGCAACTAACCCTCAATGTATCTAAGTTTGCATGGTCAAAATATATAAAATAATTTTACTGTTAGAATAATAGAATTACAATATAATTTACATATTGAATAGTTAAGTTTAGTGTTGAAAAAATTTCCGATAATTTAAATTATTATAAAAATAATTAGAAGGAATTAACTATTTTGTTGGTTGGTTGATTTTTGCATAACAGGGCCCAATTAGCAAACACGATTAGCAGTCACTACGGCTTTATCAATCAAATCCCACTTTTATTTTCTACGCGGACTGTACTTTACTAAAATTCGGTATTAGGTATCTCTGTCGTACACTGACTCTCCTTTTCTTTCTTCTGCGCATCTCAGGGCTCATGCTACATTGCATGACCTGTACATCTCTTTCTACCCTACTGTCTACCAGCTCTCTCGCTTGCTTACACTCGTTTGCTTTTAGAACGGTCTTACGGAATGCTTATACAGGGATCTAGTTTACGATATCATAAGCAATGAATGCGTTCGTGGAAATGATATTGGATTAAGTTTTTGGTCCTATAATATTATTTATTATATTAATGTAGAGATAAATTGCCAAAGTTGGATTACACGGATAAAAACCAAAATACAAAAAAAAATAAGTTTGTTTTATTGTTCCCAGGGTAGGCAATGCTTTTTTGCCTATATGATATGCACGCCACCGGTCCAGGTTCGATCTTCCTAGTGGACATACGCATAATAAAAAAAGTATGTCCGAAATTTAGTAGGATTACGAATGCAGGGAAGAGTATAAAATGTATCATCTTCCAACGCACGCATCTCGTGGGGTGCCGATGAAGGTACACACTCTTCAATCGGTAAGTCATGCAATGGCTAGAAAGCAAGGGTTGATGGCCCTTGGACGGTGTCGCATGGCTGAGGATCGTGGTTCGGAACCCACGTTAAGCTGTAGGTCCCCTCGGGAATGGCCCTGGTAGCCAGGGCCCGCTCTAGCAATAACGCCGCCCTGGGCAAAACAAGAAATTGCCGCCTTTTTCATCCCTTCTTCGTTTTATACCTACCACAACAGCAAATTGTCTGTCTATTCCTTGCCGCTCGCCGGCTTGTCCTTTGCTGCGACGCCGCCATGACCAAAAAAAGTACCGGTGCCGGCGTTGTTCGGCTTGCTTTGTCGCTGAATTGCTTGATATTATTATAATATTAAAAAGAAAAGGGATCCGTCGAAATTGTCACTGTTTTAAAATTAAGACGGCACGGCAAAACAAAGGAAATTAAATTTGTTAACTGGGAATTGGAATGGTTCAAACTTCATTTATACCCCCTATATTCGTAATTTTTTTTACTATACATTAGGAAGCTTTAGATACAACTTTTGCCATATCCATGACGGTAAAGTAAAAAAATGAATTCTTAAAAAGATAAGTTGATCCCCTTTAAATGTATTTTGACTTTTATTGGCGAAAGGATAATAGATGAAAAATAGGGACACATGTCACCCCTAAACGAACATTGTGTAAAAGCGTCTACCAGGAAGTTTTACCGCAAACTAGCATTAGTAATGCATGTCTGTCCATAATAACTGCTTGGCTGGTGCGTGATGCGATGGGGTTACGATATAAGTAAAAAATTTAATTCCGCCCTTGCCTGTCAAATCACTGTGCTGTAAACAAATCGCATTGATACAATTTCGAGTTTTAAATTCGGGGGTAAACGCATGCACATGCACGGTGCTTTTTAAAATTTGCTTGCAAGGAAATGCCATTTGATGATCATTGTAGCGCCTGTCATGACATCTGCCAGGATATCCGACGACTTTCAATTTAATTATTCGTTTAATTTTAAAATCTCAGTTACGGAGGATTCGAATGTCTAAACGATTTTGAGTGCTTCGCCCTCCTTAAATTCATTCAACCGCAAACAATATTTTCGTGACATTATAAGACAACAATAGAACTACAAAAAAAACTACTGAGAGAATTAGGGTGAACCTCATCCCTGATGATGAGGACGATGATGTCTCATTAAATTTTAGTATTTAAGATTTCGGATTTGTCCCTTACCAGGAAGCTTGTGAGATATTTATTTCTTCTGAATATCTTAATAAATGTAATCATTGATAGAAAGAAACTTAGCGGCAAATGGACAGAGTAGTGTAAGTAAACAGGGCGCCAAAGGTAATGGGTTCCCTGGGGGCACAGATAGACATTGACAGGCTGTTTCGTCCTTGTTGGGACTCATCAGAAAGCCATAAACTGTAAGCAATTCTTACTCAGTAATCATTAACCAATCCATAAACTTTAAAAAATTATAATTAATTTGATAATACCTTAAGAGCCTTCCATACCAGCCTGAAACGCCGCATCGTCTCGTTGCTTGTCTAATTGAAATTTAATACAAAAATATATACCGGGTCCGCCAACGTGGCAGGGATGGAAGATTAAATCATTATCGAGGAGCTTATCAAAAATACTAAACCAGCATAAGGTATCGACTTAAAAGCGGCATATTTTAAAAATATTTTACATTATACAGGGTGGCTCAAAAAAGTGTGGCGGACTAAACTTGCATTTTTTTAAATGGAACACTCTATATATTATATTATTTTCTAATTCCCTATACAATTCCACGTATATTTTGTATAATATGTCATATGTCTAAATTCAATTGTTTTTGAGTAATTGACGTTTAAAATATGGCATTTTTTGACTTTGACAGGCTGTAACATTGGAACGGTTCATCTTAGAGAAAAATGGTTTTTACCTCCATATCTTAGTTTTTCATTCTCTATCCAAAGAAACCAACCCCCGATTTACCATGTTAAACCAAAAAAACGGTTTTAGCGGTTTAACATAGTAAATCGGAAGTTGGTTTCCTTGGATAGAGAATAAAAAACTAAGATAGGGAGGTGAAAACCATTTTTCTCTAAGATGAACCGTTCCAATGTTACAGCCTGTCAAAGTCAAAAAATGCCATATTTTAAACGTCAATTACTCAAAAACAATTGAATTTAGACATATGACATTTTATACAAAATATACGTGGAATTGTATAGGGAATTAGAGAATATTATAATATATAGGGTGTTCCATTTAAAAAAATGCAAGTTTAGTCCGCCACACTTTTTTGAGCCACCCTGTATAATGTAAAATATTTTTAAAATATGCCGCTTTTAAGTCCATACCTCATGCTGCTTTAGTAATTTTGATAAGTTCCTCGATAATGATTTAAATTTCCGTCCCCGCTTCGTTGGCGGACCCGGTATATCGGCACTATTGCCAGATTTTCCAATTTTGCTCTACACGTAGTCGTTTTGTTATTTTAGATGCAATGCTCCTAACATGTTTACTGCAATGAATTGGACGTCTCACGCTTACTAAGTTGCAAGACTTTTAAAATTGTTTACTAGTTCCCGAGATATGACAACACATCATTTCCAAAAAAATAAATTAATAACTATAGTCTATTTCAGAAAGGTGTAGAGTAATAAAAACTCATTAGGTAGGCAAAAGGACTACAGAGTGACCCAACGAATATTTAAGCCACTTTCATAATTTGGCATTGATTTCATCCAAAATTTTTTATTTTTATCAAGTGCAGGTAGTACCACCCGGGTTTGGGTCAATTATGGGTTTTGCCTATTGTTATCCATTCACAAACACTGAAAATGGCGTGACAAAGGCGTGCATTATGTACATACTATTAGGTTCACTTATTTTTTATTAAATATTATAAAAAAAAGTTCATATTAAAAAAATACATTATATAGAAATTAAATAATAAAAAATAATCATACATTTTTTGCTCTTCTTTAATGACATGATGAGCTGCTTTTCGCCAGTTCTCTGGTGTCACTTCCTTAATAGCTTGATCAAACAGTAGCTTAACGTCTTTCATTTTAAATGTCGTGTTGTGTCTTGCTACAAATCCTTTCACTTGCGCCAATATAAGTTCTGCGCAGCACAGTTACACTATGTTTTTCAGCTATATCTTCCACGGCATATTTCATAAAACGAAGTTTGTGTAAATTTGCTATAGCTAATAGTTCCTTCTTTATCAAATTATCTTTAAATTCAATATTTTTGGTGGTTAACCAGTCGATAAATTCTTGTTTTCTCCAAGTGCGTCGTGAATTATAGCTATTATCCAAAACTACTACTATCAGCTGGAAGATATTTTATAATTTCACCAAAATAGTTCTCAAAAACATTCGAATTCATATCTTCGTGGTAATCTCCCGAATTGAATTACGCAATTACTTGAAATTTTAATACTACAAATAATACTATTTTATCCTAATACCCATTAACCTAATTCTCTAAAATTTTTGGTTAGTTATCATAAATAATTTAATGCACAAAATTTACGTGCGCCTGTGGCCGACACCGAAATTGAGCCGAACTGGACTGAATTTCCCATTTTATTACTCTACACCTTTCTGAAATATACTATAAAATCACATTAACACCATTATTAGTATAGTTGGCTAGATATTGATACCTCCCCTGCTTCCTGAATGCCTTCAGTACGCCCCTAAAGCACAGATTTTAGAAAAAAAAATGTGTATGACTAAAAAAAATCCTAAATGGGATTTTTCTTTAAATTTTATTTAACAACGAAAAAAAGATTTAATAATAAAAAAATTACATCTAAATTTTGTCGTACGCGATTTTGCGACTTGCTTTTTATTTCCCCCTGGCTAAAAATCAGTCAACCGCAAACAATATTTTGGTAGCGTTAGATTTATAAGCTTATATGTCACGACAAACATATTTTTGTGCAGTATTTCAGCGAAAATTTAAATCTATTCCTTATAAATTTAAAGTTACGTTTCTCCGCCAAACAGGAATATTGAAGAAAAATTGCTCGATACAGTGGGGCAAGCTACAAAAAAAAACTATTCTTATCTTTACATTTTTATGTATATCAACACTCTTACCGCCTATTTGTTCTTGTACAGAGACATTTATTAAAGTGTCTCATCCGATTACCGTACTGAATACTGATTTTTTCGCGAAGAAACTAAATTTGATATCAAAAAATATCTAGGCTACAAAACTGACTTATTGATTTTTTTAAATGAACACCCTAGCTTATAATAAACCCGCTGCATTATATTTTAAATTTAAAATGGCGTCGTATTTGTAATTTTTGACATCCGATTTATTTTTGACAATATACCATCAACAATTCTGTCCCTGTACCTTCTTTAGAACTAAAAATGTTCTTGATTCCTGAAATGAACACCGAATAAAATTGAGAAAGGTGTGTAATTTAAACAAAATATGTCAATTATGGGTAAATTAACATGTTAAGCTGAAGATCATGATCATGAACTTGTAGTATAATGTGAGACTGTAAACTGTAATATATCATGTTTGACTAACAGATATATTTCTTGCTATTGATGGCTATAATAATAAATTGTGAGTAATTTGTTAAACACATTATGGCATTTTAAGAAGGTAATGCATGGTAATAAAATATAACTCAACTCGAAAACTCGTAAATATAAAATTTGCAAGTCTTCGCTGAAGAACGCAATCTGCAAAATCGAATGTAATTTCTTTGTTACTGGCACATAACTAACGTGGCAATAAAACATAAGTACTCGAAACTTTTATAAAAATGAGAATCAGTCAACTTTATTATATATATTATTATAGCCGCAAATAAAAAAGACGTATCCATAAATGTGACAGCGAAATAAATAAAAAAAACGTTATTAAATACAGAGAAATGCCGACGCCTATTTTGTGCAAAATATAAACGAGGAGTGCATTTTATGCGTCTCTATACGAAGCTAAAATAAATTCTCCCAAATAAAATCTGTCAATGAAATAGATGGCACATAAATATTTGATAAGGGGTTATGAAAATTTTTCAGGTTTTTTCCAGGTCCTCGAAGTTTATACATCAATCTTGACAGAGAAAATTAATGGTCGTTTGGTTACAAACAAATTTATTATGGAATTATTATTTCGTTTTAATAAAAATTCCATTCAGAAATATTGAATTGAAATAGTAACGCAGTAATGCTAAAATAAGTGTAGGAAGCTATAGGAATAAGAGATTTTTGTTCTTTTCTTAAATTTAATACATCCACTGATTTATGAGATTCCACATTTGGGCAAGCACCAATTTATTTTATTTTTTATGGCCTGTTTAGGAAAATGTCGAAAAATAACTTAAACCTTATTAAAGAAATGTCTAATGCTCTATTATAAGTCTCTTTTAAAACTTCATCAGGTCAATTTTGTTAATAGTAATTTAACCAACAAGTACATTAATAATGGCGATTAATGATCGAAATATTTAATTTATTAGATACACTTATTTTTTATTAAACATTATAAAGAAAATACAAAAAATACATTAAACATATATTAAATTATAAAAAATCATAATATTTTTTGTCATCTGAGGAACTATCATCTCCTCTTGACGTTATAATTAACGGGTCTGTTCGGGTCTGTGTTTAAATGAAGAAGCGGTTATATATTTTTTAGAAAAAAAGTGGGACGCCACTGATATTTTTCCATCTAGAAATTATTTCGGATTAGCCTGGTCAATTCTGCATAAAAATGGTCTCTTGCGTTTTTCTCCTCAGGCACACCGTTCTTAATTAAAATAATTAAATTAAATTAGCTCTACTATTTATTATTATTATTATTATTATTATTATTAACATTGATAATGAAAAATTGTGTTTTATAAAAATTGTTGGAACACTTATTCTTTTATTAAACATTAATATATACAAAATAGAAAAAATACATTATACAAAAATTAAATTATGGAAAATTATGATATTTTTCGTCATCTGAGGAACTGTCATTTCCTCATGACATTATAATTAACGGGTCGACGGTCCCATCGATCAGCTGGTCAAGATCCGACATTTTCTCCTCTTCTTTAATGACATGATGGACTGCTTTTCGCTACGGCATATTTCATAAAACGATGTTTGTGTAAATTTGCTATAGCTAATAGTTCCTTCTTTATCAAATTATCTTCAAATTCAATACTTTTGGTGGTTAACCAGTCGATAATTTCTTGTTTTCTCCAAGATAAAGATGTGGGCCGTGAATGATAGCTTGCATTATCCATAACTACTACTAAATCTGCTGAAAGATATCATTTTACCAAAATATTCCTTAAAAACATTCGAATTCATGTCCTCGTGGTAATCTCCCGTATTGAACGACTAAAATGTTTTGGTTAGTTATTATAAAAATTGACCTGCCCCTATGGCCGATACCAAAATTGAGCCGAACTGCACGTAATTTCCTATTTTACTAATCTACGCCTTTGTAAAATAGATTATAATGACCACACAGTAATACTTAATAACAAATTATACCAATTGTTTAAACTACCTACCTTTGGTTCTCATACAGGCATCGAACCTTTTCAACAATTTTCTAGTTGTAGGGTTTAAAAGGGTTCTTATAGAAAAGGCAGCGTAAGAGATCTGTCATGTCTTCTATGAGCTCTGCGTATAAAACATCTTCAAAGTATTCCCAAAGGAAATTAATTCAGAGTGGTCAAGTCCGGTGATATTGCTGGTCACTGTTTGTTAATCTAATTTTCTTCATTAATATCAGATAGTGCGTTAAAAGTAATAATTTAAAATACCATTACATAGTACAATTATTGACCTGATATGATGATATTAAAAGTTTTAAAGTTTAAAAATGGAAACACAGACCTTTCCAAAAATAAATAGTTTGACGGTTCCTGGCGTTACTGCAGTGGCGGCTCGCAGTCTTAAAAATAGTGAAGAGCTAGGCATAGTGAGGGTACTTAAACAAACATTAACTAGAAACCCGTGTAACAAAACGTCTCTCTTATCCTCATCTGTCCAACGACTGAATGGAGTTTCCAACAAATTACAAAATATGTCATTAATTAGGTTCATTTTTAAAACACACAACTAAGTAGGTACGTACACTACTGAATTAACTGAAAAATAAAAACAAAACTTTTTAATCACACAGTAAATCACGTAAAAATGATATCTATAACCGTAAGTTTCGCAAAGCCTCAAAATAAATACCTTCAGGTTAGGCGAACCAATGCTAAAACAATGATGCATACGACTGATCTATTTTTAAATTGCCCTTCATCATAATGCAAATTATTATATGCTGTTTGCGTGACTAACGTCACGTAGCCATAGCAACGGTAAATATCAAAGCCATGTTGGACGTTGGGTCTTCACTTGCTTTGAGCTAAACGCTCATTTTCATGTGACAACAATGTCGCGACTTTAGTGCCATGACACTAAAAGCCGCGACATGTTTAAACATGCAAACTTCAAAGTCAAGTTGTCGCGGCAACAATTTAAAGCCGTGGCATTAGTGTCGCGATATCAAAATCATGTTGATATTTTTGTGACATTTTACATTAGTTCCACGCAATCCTGCATATTATATGGCATCCAAAACATCAGGTAGGAATATACTTATTCAACATTTTGGAACTCGAAACAGATATTGCAAAGAAGCTATAGTGAGTGAGTCTCCTGTAGCCACGTACCTCAGAGTTATTTGAAGCTTCAATTTAGCAGGTAATGCGTTTCGCATAACAGTATCCTTCTTTTGAATGCTAGTTTGAACCTTTCCAAGTAAAAATTAAACGTAGCCTGGTCTATGCGCATTAAATTCAAAAAGCTAGGAGGATCTTCTACAGCAAGTTCTGGTATAATATAATACAAAAATCGTGACATTAACTACGTGAAAACAACCACTAAAAATGTCATATTGTCATGACTTAAAGTGTCATGACATTATTATGTCGCATGAAAACGAGCAACGCACGCGGTCGACCGGGGCGCGCCCAAATGCACGAGTGTTTATAATTATTGTCCATCGGAGTTAACCATGGCTCCATTATACATAGCTACATTCGGATTAAATTAATTCTAACATAATTATTTTTTATGGGATAAAATGGTAGCTGTATTGGTACATTAATATTTAATATTGTCGAAAAACTTTCCTCCTGGTTTTATTTTTTTTTTTTGATGAAGAGCCCTACTTCACCTGACGAGCCGCCACTGCGCTCCTGTCGATCTAAGCTTTACTTAAAATTTTGGACACCGGCTACACCTACCAATCTTTTGTGTGTCTCTTGTAAAATCCCCTGTTATGTGAAAATTTTTCCAGTGTTTCTAATATGTTTGCCGTAGCTGTTTCAATGTTTTTAATTTAAAATTTAATCATCAATCGATAGAATGTGAAGCTGAATCGTGCCAATAAACGAAGTAGGTAAATTTTTCATTCAGTTTATGCAGGGACGCATAATGTTTTCCAACTAAATCGGTCAATTAACTCGGTTTTACGATTTAATAGCTATAAAATTAAATGAATTTTCAGTATGATTAAAAACTATAAACGAAATTAGGATTTAATAAATAACCCCAAATAAATCTCCTGTCTGCATCAATGTTTGCGAAAATATAGACATTAAGAGCGTTTTCACACGGCACCATATATCGCGCGCAATAAATGGTCGCAATATTGCTTTACACCAAATTATGTGTTCTCTAATATCGCTTGTGTGTGAAAATGGCTCATTAGAAAACACGTAATTTGGTGTAAAAGCAATATTGCGACCATTTGTCGCACGCGATATATGGTCGCAATATTGCTTTACACCAAATTATGTGTTCTCTAATATCGCTTGTGTGTGAAAATGGCTCATTAGAAAACACATAATTTGGTGTAAAAGCAATATTGCGACCATTTGTCGCGCGCGATATATGGTGCCGTGTGAAAACGCTCTAATACTGTACAGTCGCCGATTCATTTTAGTAAATACATAACGTGTTCAACACACTTTTCTTAATCTCCTTAAAAAATATTATTTCATGAAAAAATAAATGGATGAAAAAAATTAACACATTTTATTTGGAAACTATTACTTATAGTCTATTTCAGAAAGGTGTAGAGTAATAAAATGGGAAATTTCGTCCAGTTCGGCTCAATTTCGGTGTCGGCCATAGGTGTAGGTGAATTTTGTACATTAAATTAATTAATTCAATAAAGAAAAAACTATTAGCTATAGCAAATTTACACAAACATCGTTTTATGAAATATGCCTTTGAAGCTAGTGGAAATCATAGTGTAACTGTGCTGCGCACACCGCCGTGTCATTGTGAAATAAAACCTATGAGCGCAAGTGAAAGGACTTGTAGCAAGATACAACACAACATTCAAAATAAAAGACGTGAAGCTGCTGTTTAATCAAGCCATTAAGAAAGTGACACCATGAAAACCAAAACCAGTCCATCATGTCATCAAAGAAGAGGAGAAAGTGTGGGATCATGACCACCTGATCGATCGGACCGTCGACCCGTTAATTATAACGTCCAGAGGAGATGACTGTTCCTCAAATGATGAAGAATATTATGACTTTTTATAATTTAATTTCTGTATAATATATTTTTTGGTATTTTGTATTTTTTTATAATTTTTAATAAAAAATAAGTGTACCTAATACTATATACATAATGCACGCCTTTGTCACACCATTTTCAGTGTTTGTGAATGGATAACAATAGGCCAAATCCGTAAATTGACCCAAATCAGGGTGGTACTACCTGCACTTGATGAAAAGAATGAATTTTGTAATGAAATCAATGCCAAATTATGAAAGTGGTAAATATTCGTTGGGTAGTCCCTTTGAATACCTAATGAGCTTTTACTACTCTAAACCTTTCTGAATTAGACTATAGCAAAAAAAAAATGTAGTAGCTAAGGTAAGAGTTTACCGATACCTAAATATCTCATTACTATAATTTTCATTGTTATAAAGGGGTCAGATAAAGTTGGTTATTATTATACTCACCGCATCTTAAAGATGTATGTGGTTTGTATTATTAAAAAGACTGTTAGGCAACAACTTCATTATTATCAACTGAAATACGACACAGGACAACAATTATTTTCTATCTATGATTTATCACTGCCCCAAAAATTCAAAACAAACCAGTTATAAAAGACTACTCGGAGAGGAGAGGAGAACTGATAATGCATGTATCACAATATCGAAAAGGGAACACATTTATATATACTTGCATTGAACATACATTTTATTGTCATGGTAACTAAGTGCTTTGTTACTTTTATACTAAAGTTTTTTTGTCATCTCGTACCTATTGAAATACCGTTTTATTTTAGGAAACAAACGAATTATTCTTATGAATAATTCCAAAATAAATTTCATTATTACATAGTATATAATCACTACGAGAAAAAAAAAAACAGAGCTTCCCATTTTTCCTGTACAAACACTTGTTGAGTTCTTTTTTCACCTAAAGAACGATGGTATTTATAGTCTATTTCAGAAAGGTGTAGAGTAATAAAATGGGAGATTCGTCCAGTGCGGCTCAATTTCGTTGTCGGCCATAGGCGCAGTTCGAAGAAAAGTTCTTTTTTTTTTTTATGATAAAACACCTGCACTGTAGGAAAAATCCTTTAAGGCGCTCTGGGAGCGGTGCGAGTGCGAAAAAAGCGATTAACATTGGTCTTGAAACGTTGAAGATTGTATTCATTGGGAAACACGACCTCAGGAAGATCATTCCACAAAGATGACGTTCTCCAGATGAAAGAATTCTTGAACAATGAAGTTCGAGGAGTACTAAGCTGAACAACATATGAATGAGCGGCAGCGGTTCGCCGTGTATTTCTGTTTTGCATTGCTCTAGGTGGAATCAAGTGGGCAATGTCAGTCGAACACCTGCCATGGAAATATCTGTAAAAGAGAGCCAAATCACCAACCTGTCTTCGATGCTCCAGGCTATCGAGGGTCCTGGTCAGCTCGGGGTCGCCGATCAGACGAACGGCTCTCCTTTGAATGGAATCCAGTAGCAGAAGGGTGTGCTTGGGTGCAGAGCTCCAGACATGAGAGCAATATTCTAATGATGGTCGAATCTAGGCTTTGTAGAGTGTCAAAAGTTGATGAGGTGTGTACAACCTTTTGGTGCGGAAAAGTACACCAAGTTTCTGTGCAGCTGCCTTGGCAATTGCGGCAACGTGATCATGCCAAGACACATTACCTCCCAGATTGACCCCCAGCAAATTAATAGACGGTGACAGGGGAATTTCGTGTCCTGCCATGACTATATCCGGTTCTGCAATGTTAACCTTTTTGGAGAAGACTGCTGCCTGGGTTTTCTTAGCATTAAATTCGACTTGGTTACTGTCACCCCAAGCCAAAATTTCTTCCAGGTCATTGTTGAGGCGCAATACTTCATGCTGTCTGCGAAGATGTGCGTCGGCAGCGGATGTTTGGGGAGTCAAGATAAAAGATGAAACAAGTGTGCTGTCATCAGCAAAGCTATAAATTGGATTTTGGGTTTTCACTAGAAGGTCGTTAATATACAGTAAAAAGAGGGTTGGCGACAATATGGACCCTTGAGGAACACCGGCATTGATGGTGAAGGTGTCTGAGAGAAACCCGTCAATCGCCACTTGCAGAGAACGGTTCTTAAGGAAGCTGGTTAACCATAAACAAAATCCATTAGGCATACCGTAGGATCGCAATTTACTTAGAAGCCCATCGTGCCAAACACGATAAAAAGCCCTAGAGATGTCCAGTGCAACAGCCCGGGATTCTCCATGATGTTCGATGGTGTTGCTCCAAAGATGGGTGACCTTTATATTATAATATAAGATTCTAATGGAGCTTGGCCAGGATAACAGTATTCCGTTAATAACTTTTATGGATCACTTTAAAAAATATGGATTTTGTCTGGAAAAAGCATAAGCGTAAATCACATTTACTGGAACGCGATGAAATTGTTTGCTGGCGACGAATATACTAAAGAGGTATAAAGCAGTACAGAAGAGAGCAGAAGAAAATGTTTTATCTTGATGGAAAACAAAAAATTATGGACTGGTTAACCACAAAAAGTATTGAATTTGAAGAGAATTTGATAAAGAAGGAACTATTAACTATAGCAAATTTACACAAACATCGTTTTATGAAATATGCCGTGGATAGCTGAAAAACATAGTGTAACTGTGCTACGCACACCGTTATATCGTTGCGGACTAAATCCTATAGAACTTATATGGGCGCAAGTAAAAGGATTTGTAGCAAGACACAACACGACATTTAAAATAAAAGACGTTAAGCTACTGTTTGATCAAGCCATTAAGGAAGCGATATCAGAGAACTGGCCAATTTAATTTCTGTATAATGTATTTTTTGTAATTTGTATTTTTTTTATAATGTTTAATAAAAAATAAGTGTACCTAATACTATGTACAAAAAGCACGCCTTTGTCATGCCATTTTCAGTGTTTGTGAATGGATAACAATAGCCAGAACCCATAAATTGACCCAAACCCGGGTGGTACTCCTGCACTTGATGAAAATAAAGAATTTTGCAATGAAATAAATGCTAATTTATGAAAGAAGCTTAAATATTCGTTGGGTCACTCTGTAGTCCCTTTGCATACCTAATGAGCTTTTATTACTTTACTCCTTTCTGAAATAGACTATAACTAGATTTTAGTAAAGAATAACAATATGATTGAGGGATTATTTTTGAAAATTTAAAATTATATAATGACCTAATGTTACATTTAAAATTAAGCCGTTTTTACTCCAAAGATAAATTACCTAAATTATGTACCGGGTGGTCAACTAAGAATGACCGCCGGCACATATCTCAGAAACTAGTAATCGTACAGCATCCGGGTATATTTTTTTATGATAAAAGTGCCCAAGAGAAAATGCTGGAAATTATTTTTAAGTTCCGCATTTTGCCGCAAGAGGGGTAATTGAAAAGTCAATTTTAAAATTTTACATATCTCCGAAAATTCCACGTTAAGGTATATCATTGATAACACCATTAAAAAGCTTGGACAATTATGCATCATTTTGGTCTTATGCTCATTGGCGTACCGACTTTAATAAGAGGGGGAGAAGCTGTTGAAAGTGTAATCAGTTAAATCGCTGTAACTTTTAAACGACTTATCCGAATATAGCAAACTAAAGACTGTTTGGAAGAGAAATGTATGCACTTTCACCGATCGTATTTAGTTGTCCCTAATAGTTCTCAAAAGAAATGCTAGAGGGCGAAATTTGCAATAATAACACATTTTTTGATTGTACTCCGAAAAAATAAATCATACGGTATAATTATGATACCATAATCGAAAAGTAGATGAAATTTGCTAGAAAAAATATTAAAACTGCAGCTCGATATCTCCTTTGGTTTTAGCGTTATCGCCAATAAAATAATTTTTAAAACTAAGCGATTATATATTTTAAAAAAAAAAGTGGTACTCCACTGATATTTTTCCATGTGGATATTATTTTTGATAAGCCTGGTCAATTCTGCATAAAAATAGTCTCTTGCGTTTTTCTCCTCAGGCACACCGTTCTTAATTAAAATAATTAAATTGGCTTCGTGAATGCCTATTAAGTGAAGGTGGTCATTTCCACCAATTTTTATAAAACAAAATTTTGCATTATCAATGTTAATAATAATAGTAGAGCTAATTTAATTTAATTATTTTAATTAAGAACGATGTGCCTGAGGAGAAAAACGCAAGAGACCATTTTTATGCAGAATTGACCAGGCTAATTAGAAATGATATCCATATGGAAAAATATCAGTGGCGTACCACTTGTTTTCTAAAAAATATATAATCGCTTAGTTTTAAAAATTATTCTATTGGCGATAACGCTCAAACGAACGGAGATATCGAGCTGGGGTTTTAATATTTTTTCTAGCAAATTTTATCTAATTTTCGATTATGGTATCATAATTATACCGTATGATTTATTTTTTCGGAGTAAAATAAAAAAATGTGTTATTATTGCAAATTGCGCCCTCTAGCATTTTTATTGAGAACTATTATGGACAACTAAATACGATTGGTGAAAGTGCATACATTTCTCTTCCCAACAGTCTTTAGTTTGCTAAAATCGGATAAGTCGTTTAAACGTTACAGCGGTTTTACTGATTACACTTTCAACAGCTTCCTCTTATTAAAGTCGGTACGCCAAGGAGCATAAAACCAAAATGATGCATAATTGTCCAAGCTTTTTAATGGTGTTATCAAAGATATACCTTAAAGTGAAATTTTTGAAGATATGTAAAATTTTAAAATTTACTTTTCAATTACGCCCTCTTGCGGCAAAATGCGGAACTTAAAAATAATTTCCAGCATTTTCTCTTGGGCACTTTTGTCATAAAAAAATTTACCCGGATGCTGTACGATTACTAGTTTCTGAGATATGGCCGGCGGTCATTCTTAGTTGACCACCCGGTACATATTACTTCTATCTCGGGCAGGCAGTCTAATGAAGATGATACAATATTAAGGCAGGTACCTAAATTGACTAACAAAAATAGGGTCAAACGCTCCCTTATAAGAATAATTAAAGAATTATTAGTAGATGATGGTATGATTTACCAAAATATATGGTTTCCTGAGTCATAAAAAATTGGTGCTTAATGGATGAGTTGGTACAGTTTATTGTTCACGATATATCCGACATGAAGAGATAAATTATAAGCGTGTAATCGTCAGTGGCCACTATTAGGTTTAATTAATTAAATTTAATTTGAATTTATGTTAAGGGGTAACAGGTTCTCACGGTGGTTTACCAGAAATAATCCCCCTTCGACAATTATGAATTGATTCGTACCTGCGATTATTTCATCAGACCTAATCAATATTTTAATATATTCCAAAGAAGAGTCGAAAACATCACGAAACCATAGCGCATTTCCCACGTTTATTTTGGGGGTTTTTAAAATTAATTTTAAGATGAGTTTGTGCGATAGAAAAACCAAAAAACGTACACGAACATACACAACTCGATTATTCAATTAGTTAGGAAGCGCCCGAAGTAACGAACTGTGAAATGTATGCTATGTGAATTCATATCTGATTTGAGCATCCCAAATTTACATAACCAGGTGAGCTTACTTGAGGTGAGCCTTTCAACGGAAGTGGTCAATTATTGGGCAGTGAATCACCGTGCTGATTTTCTGTAAGAAGAAATGTTTTCTAGTGGTATCTGCCTTTTGTCCCTTACTATAGTCTATTTCAGAAAAGTGTAGAGTAATAAAATGGGAAATTCCGTCCAGTTTGGCTCAGTTTCGGTGTCGGTTATAGCCGCACATTGAAGCGAAAAGGGATTTAAAAAAAAAGGTTTGCTAACTTTTCAGTCGTTCAATACGGGAGATTACCACAAAGACATGAATTCGAATGTTTTTGAGGACTATTTTGGTGAAATGATTATAATAATATCTTCCAGCTGATTCAGTAGTAGTTACGGATAATGCAAGCTATGACTCACGACGCATAGAGAAGACTCCTACTTCATCTTGGAGAAAACAAGAAATTATCGACTGATTAACCACCAAAAGTATTTAATTTGAAGATAATTCGAAAAAGAAGAAACTATTAGCTATAGCAAATTTACACAAACATCGTTTTATGAAATATGCAGTGAAAGATGTAGCTGAAAAACATAGTGTAACTGTGCTGCGCACACCGCCATGTCATTGCGAACTTAATCCTATAGAACTTATTGGGGTGCAAGTGAAAGGATTTGTAGCAAGACACAACACGCCATTCAAAATAAAAGACGTTAAGCTACTGTAAAGGAAGTGACACCAGAGAACTGGCGAAAGGAGTCCATCATGTCATTAAAAAGAGGAGCAAATGTGGGATCTTGACCACCTGATCGATCGGACCGTCGACCCGTTAATTATAACGTCAAGAGGAGATGACAGTTCCTCAGATGACGAAAAATATTATGATCTTTTATAATTTAATAATATATTTTCTTTTATAATGTTTAATAAAAAATAAATTTACCAAATATTATGTACATAAGGCACGCCTTTGTCACACCATTTTTACTGTTTGTGAATGGATAACAATAGGCAAAACCCATAAATTGACACAAACCCGGGTGGTACTACCTGCACTTGATGAAAAGAATAAATTTGGCAATGAAATCAATGCTAAATTATAAAGTGGCTAAAATATTCGTTGGGTCACTCTGTAGTCCCTTTGCATACCTAACGAGCTTTTATTACTCTACACCTTTCTGAAATAGACTATGATTCTGATATTAACTTGAAAAAATAACCCCTGCTTAAAATGAAGTGGCAAGTTAAAGGCAAGAAGTAAGATACTTATCTCTCTCCAGCAATATAAGTATAAAGTAGTGAAAACTCTACATATTTCAGATATAGTGACGTCAATCCTCAGGAGTTATGTTGAATAAAACAGCAATAAAGAGTTTGTTGGTCAATATTGATTTCTGTTACTATTTTATTCAACATAATTTCTGATGGGGGACATCATGCACTACTTCCAAAACCTGTAGAGTTATGTTGGGGAAGAAATACTTCAAGTGTATCATGTCTTTCATTTAGTTATGTTGTATTTTTACTGTTTTATCACTTTTTAATACGTGACTTTAATTCTCTTATCAACAGATTAAAAATGATTTTCAATATACATTTACACAGGAAATCCAAATCTAAAAAATGAAGTTATTTGTCGTAATTTTTATTGATAATAATTTTATAGGCTGATAATAATTGCCACAGACTTACTGTCAGCAAAGGTATGCAATCGCAAAAATAAAGAATGTGATATTTTATCAATAAATATTCAAACCTATATATCAGACTATAAAAACGCTTGGTAATGTATGTCATCCAGGGAAACTATTCCCATAAAAAATGTACAATCATCTAACTTCTTATCTCTCCGATATGGGACACAAAAAAGAGCGATCAGGTGTCATTTAGTATTCATATATTCATTTTATTTGGCAGGCGTAACAAGAAAGAAATCAAAATAACAATGGGGGATGTAAAATTTTGAAGCCGGAAAAAAACCCATGATACGTTTAATTTATATTAATAACAGTAAAGATAAGCTTCTTAAAATTGCAACCATTTTAAAGTCACTGGCACAATGACGAGAATTACAGGGAGGGCTGCAATAATGGCCTTGTAAAGTATCCGACACACCCTGAGGGGCTGTGTATGTGGTTTTTGCCAGGGTGCTAAAGAATCTTATTAAGGGTGTGGTTTATGCATGAATTTTTTGTTTATAGATTCTTATTGAAAACGGAGATAAGGCTTTGTCTATTCTGCGGCTTTATATATATAAAAAAAAGTCGTAAAAAAATGGGTACACCTGCGGCGTTTTTTTTTTATTTAGACGAAGAATAGCTTACAATTTGCAACGTTCTTCTTAATATTTATTGTGGTATTGTATATCATTAGGATTAGGGGAAATTAAGGTTTTGGTTTAGGAAACCCTATGTTCATCAAATGATTTTTCTGCATACCAATTTCGTCAGCTTTTATAGGGTTTATAAGAGTTTCTCTAGTAAAACTGTATTGGGACCGTGACCCTGGAATGCTTTGGTAGTTTCTCGCTGTTATTTTAAACAATCATTGTAATAAAAGGAAATCAACAATCACACACATAAAATTACCCCTGGGGGTGCACTTACCACAGCATACGGGACATTACTACACCTGCGACGGTTTTTTTATTTAGTCGAAGAACAGCTTAGAATTTGCAACATTCTTCTTAATATTTATTGAGGTATTGTGTATCATTAGGATTTGGAGAAATCAAGGTGTTGGTATGGTAAACCGTATGCCTATCAAATGATTTTTGGACATGCCATTTTTGTCGGCTTTTATGAGGTTTTTAAGAATTTCTTTACTACTATTGTATTACGACCGGGACCCTGAAGTGTTTTGGTAGTTTCTCACCGTTATTTCAAACAATCACTTGTAATAAAATTATCAATCACACACATAAAATTACCCCTGGGTGTGCACCTACCACAGCTTACGGGACATTACTACACCTGCGACGGTTTTTTATTTAAATGAGGAACAGCTTACAATTTGCAACGTTCTTCTTAATATTTATTGAGGTATTGTATATTATTAGGATTTGGGGAAATTAAGGTTTTGGTTTAGGAAACCGTATGTCTATCAAATGATTTTTGGACCTGCCATTTTTGTCAGCTTTTATGGGGTTTTTAAGAATTTCTTTACTACTATTGTATTAGGACTGGGACCCTGGAGTATTTTGGTAGTTTGTCATCGTAATTTCAAACAATCATTTGTAATAAAAGGAAATCAACAATCACACACATAAAATTACCCCTGGGGTGCACCTACCACAGATTACGGAATAATAAAGTGGCGTAGCCAGGATTTGCGTTTATAATATTTTATATATATTAATACTAAAGGCAAAAATTATTGCTGTAACTTAAAAAAAAATAGGAAATTGGTCAATTAGTTAGGCATGCATACAAGTACCTAATAAAGCACTGTAATTAAGAAGTTTTAATTGCATGTTAAGTTTATTAGTGTTAAAGAAATGCCTATTTGTCTGCTGAGCTTTCTGACCTATCGTCTAGTTGGAGTTATTGAGCTAATGTAATACGGGGTGTCCGGTAACTTATGGGCCGTAGAGTAACTGGAGATACTAGACATCAAACTAAGCCGATTATGTCATATAAGTTTCTTCGGATTGTAACTTTTGTTTTTTTTTGTTAATTTAATTATTTACTATGTTTTTTTATGCTTTGGGATGTTTAAAGGGAAATAACTCGAAAACCGTTAAAGATATTAAGATCAATCAAGTATACATTTTTGACTCAGAAAATGCCCTTTTTAAGAAACTATAATTGAAAAACACCTAATATCACAGGTAAGAAAGAAAATCATAGATTTATGAAGCCCAGTGTATGCAACTTGCGCCCTCTAGTTTGACACTTAAAAATTTCTACAAATTCTTATTTCTTGCTCATAAAAACATAATATTGCCAACTTTCAATTCGATTCATTAAACCGTTTTAAAATTATGGCTTATTTTCAAGAATCAACTTTTACTTTCAACACCCTGTATCTCTAGAACGAGTAACAATTCGAAAAACCGTATATGACATAATCGGGTTAGTTTGATGTCTAGTATCTCCAGTTACTCCACGGCCCATAAGTTATCGGACACCCTGTATATTCCAGAAAGAGTTCAAGGGGTATGAGGGAAAAATAAAACATTTTAATGAAAATCTTGAATGATATTTCATGATCAGAGTTATTAAGCACGCAATTTTAACCATAATATTTCAAAAAGAAGGTACATGGATGGGTGATAGTAGAAAGGTAATTTGTAAATAAAGCCAATTTTTTGTATTACAGATCAAAAAAATGTATTTAGTTGCCTGATGACCCAGTGGAGGCTCGCGGTCTTAAAAAATGGTGAAGAGCTAGGTATAGTGCGGGTACTTAAACAAATGCTGACTAAAAACCCGTGTAACAAAACGTCTCTCTTATCCTCATCTGTCCAACGACTGAATGGAGTTTCCAACAAATTTAAAACTATGTCATTAATTAGGTTCATTTTTAAAACACACAACTAAGTAGATACGTACACTACTGAATTAATTGAGAAATAAAAACAAAACTTTCTAATCACACAGTAAATCACGTAAAAACGATATTTATAACCGTTAGTTTCGCGAAGCCTCAAAATAAATACCTTACGGTTAGGCGAACTAATGCTAAAACAATGGTGCATACGACTGATCTATTTTTAAATTGCCCTTCATCATACTGCAAATTGTTTCATGCTATTTGTGTGACTGACGTCACGTAACCATAGCAACAGTGAAAATCAAAGCCACTTAAAGCATTGGGTCTTCACTTGCCGCTTTGAGCTCATGGACACGGTCGGCTGGGGCGCCCCAAAATGCACGAGTGTTTATAATTATTGTCCATCGGAGTTAACCGTGCCCCTATTATACATAGCTACATTTCGATTAAATTAATATTATTAATTCGAACATAATTATTTTTCTAGGGCTAAAATGGTAGCTGTATTGGTACATTAATTATTATTAATTATTTTTTTTGGGGTAGAGCCCCCACTTCACCTTCATCACCTGACGAGCCGCCACTGTCATGATCATTTTGATCAGGAGTTTTAATATTCGTATATTATTTTTTTTGGCGTGCTGTGATTTTTAGGATCAATATTGTAAAACGTGTAACAAATAAATAAATAAAACACCGCCGTTAAAATTTTAATTAAACACAACTACAATTGACACCGGTATTTATTCATCATTTAAAACATTAAACAAATCGTAGTTAATTAATTCATTTTAAAAATAAACACTCAGCCGATAGGGTTTGTTTTCAATTATCGGAATAATACTGGTAAAGTATTTGCAAACAATTATTCAAAATGTCGCAATTTGGGTTGAATAGAGCGGTAACAATGTACACGAAGACACTGATTAGTGTTCCGAATATCCTGTCAAATGACACCCCCATCAGCTAGGAAGAATTGTCCTCATTACGTTAGTCGATCTAAAAATACATATGCACCCCTTGATTTCAATATTTTCCCTTGGACAGTATTAATATGTTATCCTGAAGTTTTCTATGCCACCAGGATATTATGTCATTTATATTTTTTACTTTTGCTGTCGTGTCCGAACTGATGAACATTTGTTTGCTTTATTTATTTCCAAACGCACACAATCAACATAGGAAAATGTCCGTTATCAAATGGTCATCATCATTTTTATTGAATTTAATGATGCGTTCACTTACATGTAGATTTTTTTATAGGGTGAGTAAAACGCTGATTTGTAATTTTTTACGGGTGATGTCCTATAAGAACATGGTAAAGAAAAAACATATTATAGTCTCTTTCAGGGAGGTGTAGAGTAATAAAATGGAAAATTCCGTTTAGTTCGGCTCAATTTCGGTGTCTGCCACAGACGCAGGTAAATTTTGCGCATTAAATTATTTATGATAACTAACCAAAGAAAAAAGACAAGATAATTTGATAAAGAAGGAACTATTAGCTATTTAAGAAAGCATGAAAAATAAATTTTCAAACCACCTGAAAGTGCCTTATACTATAAGGTTGTATTTTGTCTAACACTGTTAGATAATAAAATACAAATCGGATTGCATGGTTCTACCAAGAAATGAAAACTTTACATTGGTAAGATGTCACCACCTGCAGACCGGTTTCGAACTCTTTTGTTCTCGTCAGTACAGGGTAGGTGATCACCTACGCATAATTTTTAATATATCGATTTTAATTTTTTTTACAAAAAAATAATAATTTTATTCTCTAGTCGAAGTCAAAAAACGTCAACTTTCCACCCCATAATAGACGACATAGAGACCTATTAGACGAAATATCATTATTACACGAATGGTTGTGAATAAAAATCTATTATAAGACAAAAATGTTTGAACCCTTATCTATTCAGTAATAACAAATTTATACAAATATACATAAATATTATTTTTAGATTCGCCCTTGTATAATCAAAACGGTCATCTGTATACGTTATACTTTTTCCAAATTTATTGGTCATAAACATGTTATTTTCGTAATTGTTTTATTCCACAAAATTGGACAAAATTGGATGAGGGACAGCGTTTTCCTTTTTTATTTTATTATCTGCATCGAATATAATAATTTATTGCGTGCCGTGGTGACTTGCTTTATATTTATCACGTTCCTAATAAACACCATTTCTGGGGGTTCTTTTTATTTCGTGTTTTATGTAAATCTAGATACGAGCTGAAATGCCCGAAGTTGAAAGGACATATTTTTACTCCGATGTGCAGTGGGGCAGTATTTAATAGAACCGGTTAAAACGGACAACAACAAGAATTTTGATTTAAAAATTTGTTTTATTCAATAATTGATAACGTATTTTGTTAACGTCAAATAAGCTAGTCCTGTCAGTAAAGATTTTTGTTGTTTTAGGTTTATGGTATTTTTCTATATGACACTTCAAATTGCCATGCCATTTTATCACAATATGCAGTATAAAGTAGTAGAGTTTAGTGTTCGTATAAGTAAATAGAAAGAAATTTTTCTAGCGGCAGGCGGACAAAGCAGTACATCCATCTTTTGCATTAAAATATCTCTGTGTACTACGCCAAAGGTAATGGGTTTCCTGGGGCACAGGTAGACAATGATAGGCTATTTCGTCCTTATTGGGACTCATCAGAAATCCATAACCTGTAAGCATATCTCTGTACAGCGAAAATATGTTTATAAGACGTTAAAACAACAATAAACCAAGTACGTTAGGCCAACACACCAGTACCTATAGGAAACGGTTTTTCGCATCCCTACATAAAGTGTAGGGATGTGAAAAAACGGGTTGAATCCACAAACCCTTAAAAAAAAGTGTAGGAATGCACAAAAACGTTTCCTATACTAGTGTGTTGGCCTAACGTACTTAGTTTATTGTTGTTTTTACGTCGATGACTATCTTTTGCATTGAGTTGATTCCTATAGATGGCGATACTAGGTGTTCATCACATTTTTATTCTTAAAAGTATATTAAAAACATATTTTCGCTGTACTGGGAATTGCTTCCAGGTTATGGCTTTCTGATGAGTCCCAATAAGGACGCAACAGCCTGTCAGTATCTACCTGTGCTCTAGGGAAGCCATTACCTTTGGCGTCCCTGTGTACTTTAATGCAAAAGATGGATGCACTGCTTTGTCCGCCTGCCGCTAAAAAACTTTCTTTTTAATATGCAGTTTATTTAATAAAAACACTTCCAATAAAGTCACAATATACAAAAAGCTCACTTTAAATAATGCGTGATGAAAACAATCCACTTGTCTGATAGTTAGTCGTTACAATTAGTTAATTAACAAATACGACTAGAAAAGGTAGGCAACCATCAGATCGCAAATATAACAGACGGACGTTGTCACGTTGATATTAGGAAAATATTAGTTTAATATTATTAATAAACGCGTGCAGACCTATTGTACACTTTTAAAAATAACATGGTATGGATTACTAAAATTTGGTTCTGACAACTATTTATTTTCGTGAAATCGGACTCAACCCAAAAATTAGTTTGTACAACCAAAAAAATTGTCGTTATTGAACTGTTGAATTAATTAATAAAATTCAAACAACCCAACCTACAATGTCACAACGAAATTTTATATACGGATAACTAAATTTATATGGTACTCCCGCTTTTAAAATTAGTTGTCACAACTAATGTGTAAATATGGAAAATTGAAAATTTTTTTTCAAGGAAATATTGTTTTTGTTAATGATGCAATCTACAAATATTGCCAAAGCAATAATTTATTTGGGCCAAACTTGAAATTTTCATAGAGTAACAATTACTCATGTAGTCACAACATTGTGTTTATTATCTTTTTTCTGAACTTTCTAATTGCAAGAAAGAAGTTGAATCATAAATAAGTAAAAAAAAATTATTTTTGTTATTGCAGTTGCACATTAGAAAGTTCGAATGAACTGCTTATAACGCATGGCAAAAATTAGCAAGTTGATTTGATAGAAATAACTTTAAAAAAAGTCTGTTTCATTTCTAAAAAATCATATGTAATTTATACTTAGTAACGAAAACTATAAAAAATGCTTTGGTATTACTACTCTATTAGGTATGCGTAAACTAATTGGAATAAATTATCAGGGATATTATGGTTTCTTTAAAAAAAATTATTTCCAATGTCCTTGTTCTCTCATGTTCTTTATAATACATACTTATGCAATACAAAACAGAAACAGTAGATTTTTAACTTATTTTACTCAACCTTTTGGGTTGTTCAATTGCTTATAGAACTGAGTTGTCCTTAAATAAATTTTCCTATCTGCAACTGCGATTATTAAAAAACAAAAAATATCCCCTTGACTTTCTATTTAAAATATACAGCTATATGAAATTTGTTGTACTTGGTCAGATTAAAAAGTCATCAATATGACGTTCTTTTATAGAAATGGAACATAGAACAAAAACAAAACAAAAAAAATATTTTTAAGTTATTTCTCATCGGGTCACCTTGCCATGCATTAAAAAATTCTCATTTAAACTTTCTAATATACAACTGAAATAAAAAATAAAATGTTTACTTACTTATGATTTAACTTCCTTCTGCCAATAAGAACGTACACAAGAAAGACAATAAACACAAATAAATTACACCAAATATTGTCACATCCATTTTCCACACGGGCACGGCCATGAAAATGGCCAATTATTGCCTTAAAAACACAAAAACAAAGGACACGGAACCGCAAAAGCACCCTAACATCAACATAACCTCCTGACAGTCCTGGCTAAAATAATGTCACATGTCACTCACCGGCAAGGGCGTTAAGTCTCTGTTGATGCCGTTAGTTATAAATATGAAGAATAATATTACTTGAAAAGAAAAGTTAGTTCTGGTAACTAAGAATGTATCTTAATCAAAATTAACAAAATGATACGGACTACAAATTCATAATGTGTTATTAAAACAAGCTTAATTGATAAATACAAGTTTGTAGGAACCTTGATGTAACATTTAAATAAGATAGATACAGAGCAAAATTCAGCTAAACCAAATATTTTATTTCTGCCAACTAATATGAAAACAAGATATTTTCTTTGTTCTGATGGCATCATTTTTTGGTAAATATAACCAAGAAAAAAATCTTTTTTGGTTTCCTAACTAAAAATAGTTATTTTTGGTAACGTAAACATGAGAACAAATAAAAATTAGTACCAAACACCAAGTCATTTTTAAGAGTATAGTCAAATTCAGTAATAAAATACCGATTAAAATAATTGACAGATTGTGTTTTGGCATTGACTTGTTCCCTCTCATTAATATTTCATATTAAATTACCGTGATTGTCGAAAATAGTTGTATAAATAAATACATAATGCCTTCTGAGTAAAGCGTGCAAGAATTGTCAGACTTGCATTACGTATTCAAAATTCGTCCCAAAATCGATTTGTCAAGATTTGCAGTCAGCGTCAAGCACATGATTGATTGTTTGCCAGTTGACTTTCACCCCGCAACACTTCTATCAAAACACATATTCTAAATTCATTCAATTCAGTAATTGCATTGACTGCAGAAGTAGTGCTCTGTCATTTCGTCCCAGCGCTATCATCTTATTATCTTCTATCTCTCGTTCCGCACAGATTCTCCCCTTTTGAGTAATTGTCTGATTGCCTTAAAAAATAATTATTGTATTAGTTTCTTTTAATTTAGATTGGATTCCTCCACATTTCCCTGAAGTAATTTATATTCAGAATCAGTCACCCTGTTTATTAAGTGGCCTAATTGAGGTCGTTGTTCATATTATTTCAAAAGTTTTTAACTCCCCTTATTGGCTTAGAAATTAAGGGAATTATTGTTCTTAGTTTACAAGAATTCATTGCAACATAGAAGGCGCAAGTACGTTAGAGTAAATAGAAAGAAAGGTTCGAAGGCAAAGAGGTAGGAGTGCGGCGGGGACCCTTTTTTTAAGTCACTTTGGACCGGAATGCTCCCCCCCCCCTCTGATTTACGCCCAATAGACACCCTTGCCTAATTTGTTTTATTTGAGCTTAAATCATTGGTATTAATATTCAGAAGTTAACAGAACTAGGAGCGCTGTAGCTAAGCATAATGAAAATGCTTGTCTATATTAATCATCCTTAGTTAATAGTAGTTTCTACAACAAGAGTGGATATGATGTCTATATCTCACGAGGAAGCAAAATAACCACGATGCCGTAGAGAGTGTGATCAAACTTCCAAACTTCATACTAACAATTTAAAAAAAAACTATTTAAATTAGGCATCCTAGCTTGTCTTTTTAGCTGGCCGTGAACTTGTAAAAAAGATAATAAAAAACAATTGAAGAACAAGTCATTTTGTTGACAAATTCATGGACCAAATTAGACTGTAACATATTTTGTTGATTTGGGTCATTATTTGTTATATTTACAAAAAATCGCTTTGAATATATCTATCTTTCTCACGTTCGGCCTTTTGCAGAATATCACACATTAAACTAATATATATTTCCCAATAAAAATCAACAATTTATTTTTCTTAACTATACTAGTTTGAATAAATTGTTTTGCTGAAATGCATAGAAGAAAAAAGGGTGTTTTCGGTTTTTTCTGCTTGCGTGAGAATTATAACTTCAAAAGTACAACAAAATAGCTGTTGAATTTGTTTTAAATAGTTATAAACGGGGTTTGTGCTTGAATATGTACTATTAAAGTTCGCTATAGTAAAGTTTTTCAAAATAATCGCCAATTTACAAACTAGCAACACTGTCAACGTGAAAAGAGGATTGGCAATACTGTAAGTAGAAATAACATAAACTTAAAACCTTTAACAAAAAATGGTATTCGTTTTTTTCTAGAAATCTGTGATTGGACAGTTTCATATTCTAACTAGGATGGATATGAAATTATATCCGTGCAGTTAACCGGAATAGCCCACTTTTCCAATCACTTTATTGTAAAGGAAACAGCAAATTTCCATGTGGGAGTAGAAAAAAGTATTGTTCCATATTTTGAAAGAAAACTTATCTACTGCCTCCTGTAGTATAGAACAATTTATATTAGCAAGGAGGAACCGTTTATTTTAAATAAATAAATTTAACAGCTTACAATATTGGATTTTTTAGCGGAGCGGTACTGTATAAATTACATTTTTTATGAGTTTCAGAACTCAATTACTTAAACAGTTTCGAGGCCATAAAATATGTCATCTTTTAAATGTCAGATAATGACAGGACTAGAAAGGAACGTGGTTATTTTCAGAGATGTATTCTGGTTATTATTAGAGGTTGTAAATTTAAGTGTTCATCGGCTGGACTTTAGAGATTCTGCTTCTTCAGATGCCGATGGCTTCTTAGAACACAGCCGTATCGATATTTATCCGAATTACTTTGACGACACAAAGTCGCGCAATAATATATTTCATCTTCTTAACTTCGATCATTATGTCTTGGGACCGTAAAAGTGTTATTTTCCACGGCCACCCATATATCGCTATATTCAACGAACCCATTAAGAAAATATGAAAGCCACACTTAAAATTGTACAGTTATTTTAATATTTTATTTAAAATTATTGTATCTTGGCAATTTTGACTTACATTGTAATCTCTTGAAGACACGATTTAAAGTTTCTTAGAAATATAACGTTAATATTATACACGATTATATATTTAGGCTACAAGAGTATACAGGACAAAAATTACAATGGCATTTATTAGTAATAAAATGTCTTGGATATACCGGGTGTTGCATCGTCGAGCGGGACATATGAAATCCCATGTAATTTTAAATGGGGACATTTATTGGCTTCCCTAATTATTTTAGAGAAAAATTCTATTTAGGTTTATTAAAGAGCACTAAAACCCACAGTCAAAAGAATAAATTTAGATATTTTTGATGAGCCCGTTTACGGGTTATCGCCGATTTCTTTTTAACTATTTCGCCTTTTTATGGACCCGTATTTGCGGGCACCAGTCAAGGTAAAAGATGACTGTCAAATAAAGTTGTCATTTTGAAATGTGTGCTTTATTGTTATAAAAACTCGTACATTGAAAATATTAGCCATGAATTACACTTCTGAAGAAAAAATATTGATGATTAAATGGTATTATCAAGGAAATAGTTATCAAAATGTGTCAGACATGTTTGCTGCTCTGTATCCGAATAGACTGATACCTGCAAAATTAACAGTCGAAAGGACTATCAAGAAATTTGGGACAAAAGGCACTGTAATAAATAACTGCAGATGTGAAGAAAGGCAGGAACAAAGAAGAGATGCAAGAAATGATAGGGACTTGCAAAGGCAGGAACAAAGAAGAGATGCAAGAAATGATAGGGACTTGCAAGTTTTATTGTGCGTGGAAGAAAATGATGGGAATATCAGCACAAGGAAACTTGAGGATGACATAGGATTAGATCACACCACAGCGTTACGAGCTTTGAAACGACATAAATATTATTCATACAAATATAAAAAGCACCAAGAGCTAAGAGATAGGGATGAAATACGACGACAGGAGTTTTGTTTTGGTATGATTGAAAGAGCAAACATGGATAGGGAATTTTTAAAAAACATTTGTTTCACTGACGAATGCACATTTACCTTAAACAATGAACCCAATGTTCGAAATTATCGATATTGGAGCAAAGAAAACCAACACAGGTTTGTCGAAACAAGGACACAATATCTACAAATAGTTAATGTTTGGGCTGGGATTTTCGGAGAAAATATTATCGGGCCATTATTTCTTACACGAAATTTAAATGCAGAATATTTTTTGAAACTACTTGAAGATCATATTTTACCTACTTTACATGATGCCGCCAGGGAAAATCAGGAAGTTTGGTACCAAATGGATGGCTGTCCGGCACATAGTACCCTGGCTGTCCGGGAATATTTAAACCGTGCTTTTAATGGAAATGTTATTGGCTTAAATCATACAGTAAATTGGCCAGCCAGGTCTCCTGATTTATCGCCAAATGATTTCTTTCTCTGGGGCCATTTAAAAAACAGGATATACAAAGATAAAAAAATACCCAAATCTAGACGAGTTATTATCTAGCAGTCAATGGAGGAATATTTGAACATCTTCTTAAATCCTAAAGTTCTAAAAATTTAATAGTATCTACCTATTAATTAGTAAAATATTGAAACATGTAACATGTCATAATTAACCTTGTAATTGGATACTTTATTTTAGTTTTATTCAGATTAATTTGTACTCATAATATTTTCGATGTAAGAGTTTTTATAACAATAAAGCACACATTTCAAAATGACAACTTTATTTGACAGTCATCTTTTACCTTGACTGGTGCCCGCAAATACGGGGCCATAAAAAGGAGAAATAGTTAAAAAGAAATCGGCGATAACCCGTAAACGGGCTCATCAAAAATATCTAAAGTTATTCTTTTGAATGTGGTTTTTAGTGCTCTTTAATAAACCTAAATAGAATTTTTCTCTAAAATAATTAAGGAAGCCAATAGTTGACCCCATTTAAAATTACATGGGATTTCCTATGTCCCGCTCGACGATGCAACATCCGGTATATAAAAATATTATGATTTTAATCCAGATACTACCGAAGCTATTCTTTTTAAAGAACTTTTCTTTATAAAAAATATAAAACATATTTATAAAATATGTTTTTTTTTTATTAACAACAGTTTTTTCAGTACAAAGTGTCCTTTATAAAGGACAGTGGTATCATAAGAGGGGATAGGTACATAAAATATTCGAGAATACAAAACACCTCTATTTAAATACAGAATCTAAATCTAAAAGTAATAATAAAATAAAGATATACAAAGAGAAAAAAGAAAGATATTGGGTTGCATAAAGATAGAAGACGAAGGGACAATAATTAACTAACCAGCAACTTTGACTGTAACATATTAGACATTAAAACACATTAATCACTTACAGTCAAAGCTGCCCGATTAATTAATTAAAAGGTAAGGTAACCGGACCGTTTTGATTCTTGGAAAAATTAATGCTGCCAATGTCATGTACATGTAGGTGTTAAAGCTGCTGGTTAGTTATTTATTGTTAAAAATCTTTATGTAATCCGAGATAGTTTCAAAATAAAAACATTGTTTTATAAATAAATATTTATTAAGTAAGAAGCCCCAAAAAGCAATTTTCGTATCACTGGCGATATCTCATTATCTGATTGTATTGATTGTAAATTCCAAGATGATCTCTTACCAACAAAATAAATTTCTTTGTCATGACCATTAGATCGTACTAGTCCTCGTTTTATTTTTTTAAGAGTTTCTAAAATGCTTGTGGCAAGAGATCATCGAAAAGTATATTGATCCATTTTTCCACCATAATGACGATCGAATTACCAGACATTATGTCTGTATGACATATCCCGAAATCCAGCTTTTTCCACCTAACATTGACGCGATAGAAACTTATGTTTTGGTGTTTTGGTCTGCTCTCTCAACTCCCCCCCTGCATCCCTACACTTTTTCTACGGGTTTGTAGATAGATTCAAATATAGATCGCGCTACAGTAGCCCACTGGAGTGCCGCATGCCGCACTATCCGTAATACAATGCCGTGTTTAAAAAATAAACTAGTAGAGTTTAGTGTCCGTAAGTAAAATAGAAATAAAGTTAGTATTAGGGATAGTGCGGCACCCTAGTGGGCTACTGCAGCGCGATCTATATTTGAATCTACAAACCGGTAGGAAAAGTGTAGGTTTGCGCAAAAACGTTTCCTATACTGGATGTGTTGGCCTACCGTACTTGGTTTGTTGTTAGTTCTATGTTTTCACGTCTGATGGCTATCTTTTGCATAGAGTTGATTCCTACAGATGGCGATACTAGGTTTTCATCATATATTTATTCTTAAAAATATCTTGAAAGTATATTTTCGCTGTATTGGGAATTGGTTACAGGTTATTGCTTTTTGATGAGTCCTAACATGAACGAAATACCCTGTTACTTGTGCCCCAGGGAACCCATTACCTTTAGCGTCCCTGTGAACTTAAATGCAAAAGATAGATGCACTACTTTGTCAGCCTGCCGTTAAACTTGTTTTCAAGGATATTAATATTTATTTTGAGAGACATCAAGATTCAGCTGCCCATGGATCAAATGAGAAACGCAAGCGGTGGCATGCACTGACACTTAAAAAAGGATAGGCAAAAATGTAATGCGTGGTTATTTATATATGAAGCCGTTATGCAATAACGTTGTCTAATTCAAGAAAAATATAACTCGTGACATCTAGATTATAAAAATATTTATACATACTGTATAAAGACTTTAAAAGAAGTGTAGCATAAAAATTAAAAAAAGACCCAGCATGGCATAATAACAAAACGAGTTATCTTCTTAATTTAAAGCGAGTTCAGTTCTTTAGTTGCATGATTCGAAAGGACTTTTTAAATTCATTAATATAAAATGTCCGCTTAAGTAAAACAGGTAGCAATCCTTTTCTTCGCCCTGTCACATCCATTTGCTATCCGCGCTTTTAATTCCATGATTAATTTAAGTTTCAGGCGTTCTGGTTTAATGCTCTTGTATTATGATTATATTTAAGATCGTTGGTTGTGATATCTATCTGTAATTAGAGAACTAGTTCTCAATTGTACCGTTACGACTAAGCAACTCTATATAATAGAGGATGGAGAAACTTTTAAATGGAATATACTATACGTATTTGTACGTTACAGAAAACTAATTATTATTTTTTGTGCAAGATATAAAAAGATTCGTGATCTAAGAGCAAAGAAAGGCAAATGCTGCCTTTACCAGAACTCAGGAGCAGTTTACACTGCCTACCTCCCACATGTCGAATAAATCACCGACAAACATGGGCTAAGTAGTCTGAAGGATCAATTTTCATGTTGCGAAGCAAAACCACAGATGAGTCGCCCAAAGGGGGGCTGGAGCCTCTGGTCACGGAAACGATCATGGAGGATTTGGGATAACCACGTTTGAGGTTACTCTGTAGAGCTTAAATGAGTAATATTGAGTAATTCTATGTATCTACCTCCTCACCTAACCAGTGGAAAATGACGGTTTATTGGTTTTTACCGGTTCACCGGTTCAGACCGTGAGGCACCACACATAGTTCAGGCATACTCTGTATGTTCTACCCTGTATATTGGCCTCGCGAGAGTCGCGATGATCTTGCACAAAACCAAAAAGGGGCCAAAGAAGTAGGACGAAATGGCTAATCGAGGAATCATGAATGTTGGATGGGTTATCAATATACATTTACACAGGAAATCCAAATCTAAAAAATGAAGTTATTTGTCGTAATTTTAATTGATAATAATTTTATAGGCTGATATATAATAATTGCCATAAAATTACTATCACCAAAGGTATGCAATCACAAGGTGCAAGCTATAAAAAAAATAGTAATATTATTTTATGTCCTAAAAGAATCAAATGTGAATTATACAGTGACAAGTTAAGAACAATTAAATAAAAGATATCTTGAACAGAAACAATTGCGTTCAAATTTGATTGTCCTAGAACTTTCTAGACATTTTGTTATGATAAAATTTGTTTCCATTCTTATTTTAATGTAGAATAATAATTAGGAGCTGCATCCTACTTCATACTTTGGGATTTTTAAAACTCACAACATGACTTCTTAAGCTCACTATTACAATTACAAAAAATAATGATCTCAATACGTAAACAAATTCGCCAAACAAGTGTTGGTGTATACATACTTTAAGTGCATCATTCCTTTTGTTTAATTCGATATCGTTTCATTGATATGGATTGCTAAACTTATTATATTCTATTTTTACTGTTTTATAATTTTTTAATATGTGACTTTACTTCTTTTATCAACAGATTAAGAATGATATCACAGTATGTCCAAATCTTAAAAATGTAGGTATTTGTCGTAATTTTAATTGATTATAGTTTTATAGGCTGATATATAATAATTACCATAGACTTACTATCAGCAATGGTATGCAATTATAAGGTGCAAGCTATAAAAAGATTCGTAATACTATTTTTATTTCCTAAAATAATAAAATGTGAATCATACAGTGACAAATTAAGAACAAATAAATACAAGATATCGTGACGGAAACAATTGCGTTTGAATTTTATTGTCATAGAACTTTCTTAACGTTGTGTTATGATAAAATGTGTTTCCTTTCTTATTGTAATGTAGAATAATAATTAGGAGCTGCATCCTGCTTCATACTTTGGAATTTTTAAAACTCAAAACATGACTTCTTAAGCTCACTATTACAATTACAAGAAATAATGTATTACAATTACAAGAAATAATGATTTCAATACGTAAACAAATGTGCCAAACAAGTGTTGGTGTATACATACTTTAAGAGTATCATTTCTTTTGTTTATTTCGATATCGTTTCATTGATATGGATTTCTAAACTTATTAGATATATTATATTTTTACTGTTTTATAAATTTTTAATACGTGACTTTACTTCTTTAATCAACAGATTAAAAATGATATCACAGGATATCCAAATCTAAAAAATTTTGTTATTTGTCGTAATTTTAATTGATATTGATTTTATAGGCTGATAATAATTGCCATATACTTACAATCAGCAAAGGTATGTAATCATAAGAATAGAGGATGTGATATTTTATCGACAAATATTCAAACCTATGTATCAGACTGTAAAAACGCTTGGAATGTCATATACCACAGAATCAATTCACATTAAAAATGATAACATTTTTATAGGCTAATATAAAATATACTAATTGCCATACACTTACTATCAACAATGGTATGCAATCACAAGGTGCAAGATATAAAAAGATTCATAATAATATTTGTATTTCCTAAATTAATCAAATGTGAATCATACAGTGAAATTAAGGACGATTAACACAAGATATCGTGACGGAAACAATTGCTTTTAAATTTTATTGTCCTAGAACTTTCTAGACATTGTGTTGTGAAAACATTTATTTTCTTTCTTATTGTAATGTAGAATAATAATTAGAAGCTGCATCCTGCATCATACTTTGGAATTTTTAAAACTCAAAACATTACTTCTTAAGCTCACTATTACAATTACAAGAAATAATGATCTCAATATTTAAACAAATTTGCCAAACAAGTATTGGTGGAGACATACTTCAAACTTTGAATTTCAACATTTAAAGAAAGCCGAATTGATAAGCGCACTATGAGTCATTCGCTACGTAAGAACTGACGTGACTTCGGAGCGTGCCGTCTTTTATTACGTAAAATAATACAATATCTGGTGTCTCAAATCGATCGAAAACGGAGACAAACGACAGTTTGTCTCCAAAAACGGTTGCCACATTTTTGCACTGATCCGTCGTTCTTTAAATATTGAAATTCAAAGCTTTAAGGGTATAATTTCCTTTGTTTAATTATGATATCGTTTCATTGATATGGATTGCTAAACTTATTATATTCTATTTTTACTGTTTTATAATTTTTTAATAAGTGACTTTACTTCTTTTATCAACAGATTAAAAATGATATCACAGGATGTCCAAACCTTAAAAATGTAGGTATTTGTTGTAAATTTAATTGATTATAATTTTATAGGCTGATATATAATAATTGCCATAGACTTACTATCAGCAATGGTATGCAGTTACAAGGTGCAAGCTATAAAAAGATTCGTTATATTATTTTATTTCCTAAAATAATAAAATGTGAATCATACAGTGACAAATTCATAACGATTAAATACAAGATATCGTGACGGAAACAAATGCGTTTAAATTTTATCGTTCTAGAACTTTCTTAACATTGCGTTATGATAAAATTTGTTTCCTTTCTTACTGTAATATAAAATAATAATTAATTTTTTTTATTAGGAGCTGCATCCTGCATCATACTTTGGAATTTTTAAAACTCAAAACATGACTTATAAAGTTCATTATTACAATTACAGGAAATAATGATTTTAATATTTAAACAAATTCGCTAAACAAGTCGCCAAAAACATATTTTTGTTAAATTTGGTTAAACGATCTCACGGGAAACTACTGCTACAAAACTTAATAGTTAATGTACCGCAAAGTTAAAAACCTTAAACACATAACCAATCAAATGCAGATAAGGAAAACAAAGCAACACGATCAAACACTCTCCAGGCAATTTAAAACAGTTACGTTCTTTTTCTAATAATAAAAACGCCTGTAGGGTGACCGTCCAAATGTCAACAGCGTAATTTTGGTTATGGGGGGCATGGTTATCAAACAAAAACTCCATGTACAGGGTGTCGGCCAAGCAGTGAAAATAAATATGCGATTGTCGTTGTTACTGTCTAGGCACGTGCTCGTACATGCAGCACAGTTGCCAGCGTGAGACGCCGCAGGCTACGCTTAACAAGATACTCGATTTTCCTGTGGATTTGGGAACAGAACAGACTACACAACTTGTTATGTTAGTTATTTTATATAAAATATTTAGAAATTGTTGCGTAGAACCAGACCATCCTATATGCATTTTTACAAACTTCATAAGAGATCCATTGCCTTTAAAATTAATACTCATATAGTTTACTGGGTCTCCCAAAAGTCCCGCATAAAATTAATATCAAGTAAGTAAAAAAAAAATCTAGGAAAACGCTCGGACCCGTAAATTTTTATTTGTGCATTTTTTGACATAAAAAAATATTATACAGGGTGTCTCATAGAACTGTCGTCACGTCTTTGACAATTTTTTTTAATGGAACACCCTATATATTGTATTATTTTCTGATTCCCTACAAAATTCAATAGTTTTTGAGATATTGACGTTTAACATATGGTATTTTTTGACTTTGAACGGTTCATCTTAGAGAAAAATGTTTTTCACCTCCCTATCTAAGTTTTTTATTCTCTATCCAAAGAAACCAACTTTTGATTTACCATGTTAAAACACCATTTTTCTCTACGATGAACCGTTCCAATGTTACAGCCTGTCAAAGTCAAAAAATGCCATATTTTAAACGTCAATATCTCAAAAACTATTGAATTCAGACACATGACATTTACAACATAAGCGTAGAATTTTGTGGGAATCAGAAAATAATACAATAATTCATTACATTAAAAAAAATGTCAAAAACGTAATGACAGTTCTATAAGACACCCTGTATAAAAAAATTTTATGTCAAAAAATGCACAATTAAAAATAAAAATTTACGGGTCCGAGCGTTTTTCCTAGATATTTTTCCTTTAATTGATATTAATTTTATGCGGGACTTTTGGGAGACCCAGTATATAACAGTATTTCCTAATATTGAACATTTTGCTAAAAAAAATATATTTCTATTACAGCTTAAAACGGCAAGAACCAATTATTTAATAAGTATCTTTTAGTGTTATCGTTTTAAATTCAAGCATATTAATATTTTATTTTATCACCGTAATTTTAAAATATTCGCAATACCAATTTTCCTAATAAAAAAATGCGAATCTTACCTTCAAAAATTGAAAATCATAAATCAGTTTATGATAAATATTTCTCAAAAACTAGGTATTGTTTTTATGAATATTTGTTTTGGAGTTCGATTGATGTAAAGGCACTAAATTAATAATTGACACCTTTTCAACTAATATATTAAATCAAACTTAAAGAAGTTTTATGAAGTTAAGAGATCTGATGAGAGTTTATCTTCTATTTAAAGTAACAGAATGTATTATTATTTCGACGAAAATAAATCTACTATTGTCTAGTCTATCCGTGCAGATTGTTTAAATTTAAAGCTACTGGAGGCCTGCTACTATAACGAAAAGTTCGCCATGGGCTTTAAACAGACTATAGGAGCTACTGATTGCCCTGTACGGAGGAAAGTTCTATCTTTACGACACCCAGCCACTTGTGTCGTGCTTATTGAATGATTGGAAAGTGCCCCGGGTTGTGTTTTAATGGTGGATGGCTTACTTGGAATTCGTCAGATGTCTTATAACAAGTAGTTTTTCTTTCGTTGTCTTCATCCTTGAAGAGATTTTCGCCCTCGGGTTCTGACAGATTGCTACGGTCAATTTTCATTTGTGAGTTTTTGTTACCCTGGCACATCCAACAGGGATAAATAGGTGGTCCAGGAAAGGATAAGCCAGTTTTTGTCAATACATATACGGGTTATGATAAAGAAATGGATTAGCTTTGTCACAGTGTCACAGTATTTAGGGTAGCAATTAAATGGAGAACTTCCCGTACTGTTACACTCTTAAAAATGACTTGGTGTTTAGTACTAATTTTTATTTGTTCTCGTGTTTACGTTACCAAAAATAACTATTTTTAGTTAGGAAAACAAAAAAGATGTTTTTCTTGGTTATATTTACCAAAAAATGATGCCATCAGAACCAAAAAAAATATCTTGTTTTCATATTAGTTGACAGAAATAAAATATTTTGTTTAGCTGAATTTGACTCGGTATATATCTTATTTAAATGTTACATCAAGGTTCCTACAAACTTGTATTTATCAATTAAGCTTGTTGCCATAACACATTATGAATTTGTAGTCCCTATCATTTTGTTAATTTTGATTAAGATGCATTCTTAGTTACCAGAACTAACTTTTCTTTTCAAGTAATATTATTCTTCATATTTATAACTAACGGCATCAACAGAGACTTGACGCCCTTGCCCAGTGGGTGACATGTGACATCATTCTAGACTGTCGACCCGTTAATTATAATGATTTTTTCTAATTTAATTTTTATATAATGTATATTTTGTATTTGGTATCTTTTTTATAATGTTTAATAAAAAATAGGTGTACCTAATACTATGTAAATAATGAACGCCTTTGTTACACCATTTTCAGTGTCAACCCGGAGGTACTACCTGCACTTGATGAAAATAAAAAATTTTGCATTGAAATCAATGCCAAATTATGAAATTGATTTAATTATTCGTTGAGTTACTCTGTAGTCTTTTTGCATACCTAATGAGGTTTTATTACGGTACAGTGTACACCTTTCTAAAATGGACTATCGACTTATTTCAACGTATCTAGTCCGCTCCCGAGAATTTGCGCCATACTTACCGGACACTCTGTATTTATTATTACTCTTTTCCCTTTTTAATTTATAGGATAACATTATGAATATGACCACCATGATTTTCTATCACGGATTGCAGTCGTCTTCGCCATAGGTCAATAGCTGCATTGATTATATCCTGGTTAAAATTATTCCAACAGAACTGTAACCTTTCCTTTAGCTCTTCGATGGTGTTAAACCTTTGACCATTGTGAACATTTGCCTCGAAAATTCCCCATATGGAATAGTCAATATAGGGTTTAAGTCTGGACTATTGGGTGGCCACATATCCGGTTGGATATAATCGGGGCATTGCTCAAACAAAAACATTCTTGTACTCCGAGAGGTATGGGAAGGAGCACCGTCTTGTTGGAATACGTAATCGTCGCAGATTGCTTCAATTTCAGGAAGCAAGTGATGTAAAATTTGTTGTTGATACGCGTCCGAGTTGAGTTTTACTACGGCATCTACAACAATGAGACGTGACTTCCCCAATTTGGAAACTGCCACAGAGACCATTACGCCAGGTGAAAAGTGACTTCTCTCGATTAAAAGATTTTCCAATGGGATTTCCCTCTTTACTCGCACATTTGCGTATACCCGATTATTTTGTGTATTCTTTGGCGGCCTCAAGTAAAATATCTTCTCATCTGAAAACCATATCTTTGCGATATTTTCTCGAGAACGGAATTTTCGTAGTAATAGATTACATCTTTCTAATCGTTTCTCCTTCACATTGGCACTAAGTTTTTAACAGTAAATTTTTTTAAAGACTTTATGTTGGCAATCATGTTTAATAATTCTTTGAACTGTAGAACGGTGGATTCTTGTTCTTTTCGCTGTTTTTCTGGTACCTTTCTTCAGGTCGTATATTTTCTATATTTCTTACTGAATAAGTTTCGATAGTTAATCTACCAAAAAAACGTATTATCTGAATTATGAATAAATCAGTTTTCGTTTGCAACGAGCATAAGTGCACGTTTGTTGAAAAAAAACTGTGAATCCGGCCCTGGTCAAAATATTTTGATAAAAATTGCACATTTTACTAAGACGATTTCAGTTCATCATCACTTGAAAAATAAATTAAATCAGTGCAAAATCTAGAAAAATATTCACAATTAAAAAGTGTACCCCTTTAATTTGAGCCACAGTGTATGTAATTTACTTGGGGTAATTTTATTTAGTGCATATTACACGCTATTTGTAGATAACGCATGTATGAACATTAAAAGATGTTTTAAAATTAATTTTTACATTAAACCGATTTCCCATACATGCTAGTTGTTGACAGTAAAACTCATAATATGAATTAATAAACGGGTAAAATGGTTTATTTAACTGCCTGGCTACATTTATAAAAGGAAATAAAATACGGATCTAAAATTTAGTAAAAGTAATAAAATGAGGGAGATAATTCGAATCGCGAGGCACACCTGGTAAACTATTAAAGTCACTCAGTTATTATAGTGTTAATGCTCTGAGTCGTAAAAAAATTAAAATACTACTAAATATATCCGATTAACCATTGATTTACGTTAAGATACGAAAGGCTTGCCTTTGTTAACGGAGGTATATAAAAATATGAAAGTAGAAAGGAAACAAGGAAAATGATATGAATGTAAATAAAATAAAGAATTTTTGTATCTTGTTCCTAATATCAATTTCAAAAGTCACTATACCTTGTTAGTTACGCTTTTCAGAATGTCATCGTTAACTAAGTTGACTTTATGACATCATTTACACAACAAAATTTACATTATGTTATACCTTGATTCACAGAATATTAAATGGGTCAAATGTATTATAAAAATATGTATACAGGGTGTCCCATAACTTATGGGCCGTAGAGTAACTGGAGATACTAGACATCAAACTAAGCCGATTATGTCATATAAGTTTTTTTTTGATAATTAAAATATTAATTTAATTATGTAACATGTTTATTTATGCTTTGGGATGGTTAAAGGGAAATATCTCGAAACCCGTTAAAGATATTAAGATCAATCAAGTACACCTTTTTGACTCAGAAAATGCCCTTCTTTAAGAAACTATAAATTGACAAACACCTAATATCACAGGTAAGAAAATTAATCATAGATTTATGAAGCCCAGTGTATGCAACTAGCGCCCTCTAGTTTGAAACTTAAAAATTTCTACAAATTCTTATTTCTTGCTCATAAAAACATAATATTGCCAACTTTCAATTTGATTCATTAAACCGTTTTAAAATTATGGCTTATTTTCAAGAATAAACTTTTACTTTCAACACCCTGTATCTCTAGCACGAGTAACAATCCGAAAAAACGTATATGACTTAATCGGCTTGGTTTGATGTCTAGTATCTCCAGTTACTCTACGGCCCATAAGTTGTGGGACACCCTGTATAATATCGGACCGTATTTGGGTTCCGGGACAGTTTTCCATAGTAAACTACTATTTCATATTGTAATGATAAGAAACAGTAATATAGTCGAACTCATTTATGATATTCATATTTTATTATTTATAAAATAAGCTTATCCTTATTCTTGTAAATATGTTATCTGTAGAATTTTTTATGTTCGGGATTTTCCAGGTAAGGAATCATCAGGATATTTTTTTATTTACAAATACCTTATTTTCCGCAGGCTAAAGATTTATTTCTGAAGATTTTAAATCAATAATGGAACACACGTAGAACTATAGGATTTTTCCAGTCAACATTTATCCGTACGAACTTATTGATATTTAAACTTTTGATGTCAATAAACGCATCAACAGCTTTTTTTATAACTCAGGTCAATAATTTGGAAACAAGAATCATATTAGCGGAAATTATTACTTTATGAAGATCATTTGGAATTTGGCTTCACACACTTCCTTTTTGAATCAAAAAGTTGGCACTTATCTCTCTTGTAACTATAATTTAATTAATGAAGCTAATAAATTTCAAGCTACTTAAAACCTTCATAGGGATATTGTAGACAGTTTGTAAAACCATTTAAAACTAATATCTATAGTCTATTTCAGAAAGGCGTAGAGTAATAAAACCTCATTAGGTACGCAAAGGGACTACAAAGTGCCCCAACGAATATTTAAGCTACTTTTATAATCTGGCATTGATTTTATTGTAAAATTCTTTGTTTTCATCAAGGGCAGGTAGTATCACCCGGGTTTGGGTCAATTAATGGGTTTTGCCTATTGTTATCCATTCACAAACATTGAAAATAATGTGACAAAAGCTTGCATTAGGTACATTTATTTTTTATTAAACATTAAAAAAAAATACAAAATACAAAAAATACATTATACAGAAATTAAATTATAAAATATCATAATATTCCTCGTCATCTGACGAACTGTCATCACCTTTTGACGTTATAATTAACGGGTCTACGGTCCGACGGATCAGGTGGCCAAGATCCCACATTTTCTCCTCTTCTTTAATGGCATGATGGACTGCCTTTCGCCATTTCTCTGGTGTCACTTCCTTAATGGCTTGATCAAACAGTAGCTTAACGTCTGTCATTTTAAATGTCTTATTGTGTCTTGCTACAAATCCTTTCACCTGCGCCCATATAAGTTCTATAGGATTTAGTTGGCAATGCTTAGGCGGTGTGCGCAGGACAGTTACACTATGTTTTTCAGCTATAATTTCGGCATATTTCATAAAACGATGTTCATGTGAATTTTATACAGCTAATAGGTAGTTCCTTTTTTATTAAATTATCTTCTCTTTTTTTCTTTGGTAAATTATCATAAATAATTTAATGCGCAAAAAATAGACTATAAAATATCTTGTTTTCGGCCCTTAGGTTTGGTACTTGGCAATTGGTACTTCCACCCTTCATTTTGTTTCATTTTAAATATCTTTACATATGATATCTATAATCTTTAAAAGAATTAAAATAATGCTATACCCTTTTAATCTTTTCACAGGGTTAAATAAAAACTGAAACTAATTAATCTTATGTCAACAAGTAAATTTGTCACCCTTAAAAGCACCCCCCAAACTACTGGTGTTTCATTGTGACAAGGCTTATATATATGCAAACTTCTTATTATAAATATCTTCTTCAATGAATATAATGTTGTCGTATGAATCGAGTTAATCAAGTAAGATGTGGCCGAGATAAGTTAGCTCAAATAAAAGCTTTAGATTGTCGCGTACAACATGATGAGAATTTGATGTTGACTAATCCATCACTGGTGACAGGGATTCATTGGCTGTTGCCTTCTCTACCTCCTAATCATCTATTCAATTGCAAATGCAGTGTTGAGAGATCGATTAGAATCCGGTATGTATCGCGAAAGGGTTTCCGGTTATTTTGGTGAGTCATTCCTAGATATTACAGCGATAAGGATATTTCCATTGTCCACACTGAAACTACGAATTTATTGGGAGAAATGCATGAGCCTTTATAGTCTATTTCAGAAAGGTGTAGAGTAATAAAATGGGAAATTCCGTCCGGTTCGGCTCAATTTCGGTGTCGGCCATAGGCGCAGGTGAATTTTGTGCATTAAATTATTTATGATAGGTAACTACTAAAAACCTTTCAGTCGTTCAATATGGGAGATTACCACGAGGATATGAATTCGAATGTTTTTGAGTACTATTTTAGTGTAATGATAAAATATCATCCAGCTAATTCACTAGTAGTTATGGATTCACGGCGCACAGAGAAAACTCCAACTTTATCTTGGAGAAAACAAGACATTATGGACTGGTTAACCACCAAAAGTATCGAATTTTAGAAATTTGATAAAGAAGGAACTATTAGTTATACAAATTTACACAAACATCGTTTTATGAAATATGCCGTGGAAGATATGGCTGAAAAACATAGTGTGCACACCTCCATATAATTACGACCTAAATCCTATAGAACTTATTTGGGCGCAAGTGGAAGGATTTGTAGCAAGACACAACACGACATTTAAAATAAAAGACGTTAAGCTTCTGTTTGATCAAGTTATTAAGGAAGTGACACCAGAGAACTGGCAAAAATCAGTCCATCATGTCATTAAAGAAGAGGAGAAAATGTGGGATTTTGATCACCTGATCGATCGGACCATCGACCCGTTAATCATAAGGTCAAGAGGAGATGACAGACCTCAGATGACAAAGAACATTATGATTTTTTATAATTTAATTTCTATATAATGTATTTTGTATTTTCTGTGTACCTAATACTATGTACATAATGCACGCCTTTGTCACACCATTTTCAGTGTTTGTAAATGGATAGCAATAGGCAAAACCCATAAGTTTACCCAAACCCGGGTGGTACTACCTGCACTTGATAAAAATAAAGAATTTTGTAATGAAATCACTGCCAAATTATGAAAGTGGCTTAAATATTCGTTGTGTCACTCTGTAGTCCCTTTGCATACCTAATGAGCTTTTATTACTCTACAAGTCTACACCGTTCTGAAATAAACTATAGTTAATTACTATAGAGGTCGCACAGCTTACTTCGAATGCATTCTGAATACCTATAACCATCCAATTTCTAAAAAAAACCAATTCTTTAAAAAATAAACAATCTAAAATATAAAAGGCCGATAACACTAAAACACAAGACCTTTATCACGAAGACATTAATCAAGTGAACGAAAAAAAAAGAGGGTCAAGCGTTGGAAATAAGGCAAGTAAATTTTATTTCCCCAGTTACGTGAGGGCTATTTGTAGGCAGTTATCTAAAACGACATCGAGAGTGGCCTCTTGGGATGCGTTTTAAACCAGCAGTTAACGTCTTAAACATTATGCATTACATAGTCCAACAGACATGGGCCTCTGTCTAGTGATTGATTGCCATTTGGGGGTGACCTCAGTCCGAAATAAAAAGATACCCTGGCGACTTATCATTCCAGTTCCGTGTTTTATAAAATTCCCCCTATCTGCACCGGAATTACTTGAAAACCCTTAAGATCCAGAGAATCCGGTTGTTTTTCCGCGATTCAGTAGCGAAAGAATGACGAAAATTGGACAGCCAGCACCTTGAAGCGTCGGTTATTTTATTATTCAGGGTGATTTCTAAGTTGATACTTCTTTTTTAGCTGCGTATAGAAGGCATTAAAATAAACAAAGTTTTCAAATAAATTTTTTCAAACACCCAAAACTAAAGTACTTACATTCATTTATTACACTACAAATCAAATACGGTTCTGCCTAACTTGCCCATTAAATAACATTAAGAAAACTTCTGGGTGTAGAGAAGAAACATCCTTACTTTTATGACACTCAAAATAAATTAGCACCATAATTAGTTCATTGTTTTCAAATTTTACCATTTTCACCAATTAACTTGCTTCAGAAAACCACACCGCGCAGCGAATTGCCAAAATAAATAGCTGACGACCGATCCGTAAAATGCATGACTAACAATACAAAAAATTGAGAAAAACAATATAAAGTAAAGGGCTACGTTTTGATTACCAGGCCCGCACTTAGATTTTTTACTTCTGTAACTCGGCTATTTTTAAGTTTTTTGAAAAAATGTATTTGAAAAAGTTGTTTATTTTAATGCCTTCTATACACAGCTAAAAAAGAAGTATCAACTTAGGAATCACCCTGTATAATTATAAGCTACAACCGGCTTAGCAAATAAGGCAAGAGTGGATCAGACCTCGCGTTATAAGTTTTTTTTATGTTGGGTTATATATACAGGGTGTTACTTAATGATAGGCCGTAATTTTAAGGGAGCATTCCTGAATCAAATTCAAGTAGAAAAGTTCATATGAACATGTGTCCTGAAAAGTCTGGTTTTCAAGATACAGGATGTCAAAATTTTTGAACAAAATTGTTTTTTTATTAATAACTTGAAGATTCTTTTACCGATTTTATTGAAATTTGGCACTGTTGTTCATTATTATAAGACGCTAAGTTAGCACTAACTAAAAGGTAATTATGAGTTCCAGTGGCGTCTAGGGGGGCAGACTTAAGAATATTTTTTTATTGACAACGAAAATGTACGCTACTGAGTTTTTAAAAAAATATTTTTTTAGATTAAGCGGTTAAAAATACAACTTTCTTGTCTCTGGATATATTTTTGTATCTTACTTCGTTTTCGAGGAAAAAAATAAAAACCACTTCATTGCACATCGAAAATTTTTCGAAAAAGTTCGTCTCTCGATGAGAAGAAGAGCAAAAGCCTGCATAAAAGCGGGAGGTAGTAATTTCTAACAATATTTATAAATAGTTATTAATTTTTATTTGTTAGATTTTGAAAAATAGCTTAGAAATAAATAGTGCGCAACGATCAAAATTAACTTAATTTTATTTTAATAATTTTTTGACGTGAAATGAAGTGGTTTTAATTTTTTTTCCTCCAAAAGTTGTATTTTTAGCTGCTTAATCCGAAAAAATAAAAAAATTTTAAAAAACCCAGAAGAGTACATTTTTTTTAACAATATTATTCGTGAGACTGCCCCCCCGAAACACCACTGGAACTCATAATTATCTCTTGGTAAGTGCCAACTTAGCGTCTTATTACAATGAACAACAGTGTCAAATTTCAACAGAATCGGTAAAAGAAGTTTCGAGATATTAATAAAACACCATTTTTTTAAAACTGATTCCTTTTATCTTGGAAACCAGACTTTTTAGGACACTTGTTTATATGAACTTTTTTATTTGAATTTGGTCCAGCAATGTGCCCTTGAAATTAAGGCCTATCATTAAGTAACACCCTTTATATACGCCAAACGCTATGGCCGACGTCTCATTTTCTCCAAGGTCATATCGAAACTTTGTAGGGTAATAATAAGGCTTTACCTTATTTTACCTAATTGTACAATTTAATGGTATGTATAATATTATTGTTACCTTTACCCTGATATCAATAACGAGGATATAGTCGAGGGTATAACCCTCTATTAAAGGTAACAATATGTTGTTGTACATTAAATATAACAATAACATTTATATAATCATAGGTTAAGCTTAGAGTTAAGGTTACGAGTTTAAGGTTAAGTTTGGTATATAAGTAACTATGACTGATTGTAAAATAGAATAGAAGAATAGAAAATATATACATTTTATACACGTCTTGATGACTCTCTCTTATCGAACCAAGTAGTTACATTACATGGCGATCCTGCCAGTCCAACAGTACATGGATTTTCAGTAACTACCTTACATGGCGATCCTGCCAGTGGACTAAGGTCCTATGGCATTCCTGCCAGTGGGCTAAGGTCCCATGGCATTTCTACTAGTGAACTGAGGTCCCAAAAAAAAAAAAAGAAAAATATTTACGTATTGTGTATAAGTGAATCATGGAGAGAAAAAGCCATCTTCACCCAGTCCAGAAACAGTGGTCCAGCCTACCTAGTCAGCCGATGGTGAAAAATGTGATACCACGGCGCCAGGCGAAGATGTAGTTAGCAGCCACCAGCAGTCCAGCCCAGCAGCACGTACGTGTGAGGCCTTAATAGAAGGTGAGGCAAAAGCCGCTCGTACGCAACGGGGGACTAGCTCATGGATCTTCAGGAGTCCCGCTATTTATGGGAGCAACCACGGCACTACACAATCCTAGGAAGGACGCACCAGTGAGGCACAGCTCGGTGACAATTTAGTAAGAATTTAGAAACTGTATAATACCATATAATAAATTAATTAAGTTCTATAAAAATATTTTATATATCTAACAAGAAAATCTAGTAAATTTTATAATAAAATCTAGTAAATCTTACAATAAAATCTCGTAAATCTTATGACGAAATTTAGTAAATCTTACAATAAAATCTAGTAAAAGCAAATAAAAATATAATATTTCTTTAGAATCCTCTAGGATCAAAACCCCCTAAATCCACTCCTGACAAGAAATGAGTTAAATACACCGTTATATTCGTCAAACAATTCCTTACCGTTCACCAAACCTATTTAGTAACAAATCCCTCTAAATATGTATTAAAAGTGGCATCAAAACACTACCTCAGTTTCGAAGTCCCTTAAATCCGACCGTTTGATTTTCAAACGACCCTAAGTCCATTACAGCCCATCAGGTCACAGAATTCGGTACGTCAGCTCTCACGTGTGTCGGTGACTAAACCTTGTTAAAGTTTGTTTATCCACTAGTAAAGACAGAAAATTCGTTTAGTAAACATTAATCCGTGTCGTTCATTGTTTTTTTTTTGTTGCGTCTTCGCACGCATTGAAAAGAAGATAAGGAAGAAGGAGCATATCATAGAGCCCAACGAATATCTGAAGATTTTTGAAGAACATGGAAGCGTAGTTAAACTAGGCAAGGATGTACCTATTTTTGACTGGAAGTCTGCGTCTAGGGAAGTTTTGAAGCCATCCGCCCAGTGGCATTTTAAATTCAACATGGTTAAAAGATTTTTGTTAAAAAAAGGAAGAAACAATACAGTCATAGTAAGAGGAGAACAAAGTTACCGGTCAGACTTAGGGGTCTACAAGTCCGTATGCAAACCGAAAAAAAATATCGAGTCATTAAATCCACTCCCAATAGGTAGTGGAATATCGCCAAAAAATGCAAAACTACAAGAAGTAGCTAAGCTTTTGACCAAACATTATAGAACCGCATGGAAGGATCTGCCATGCTTAGAATATTACAAAAATGTGTTGGAAAAATATTTAGTAGAAAACAGAGCAACCAATGACGGAGATGAAGGAGAAGAGGTTGAGGAAGATAGAGCAGAAAATATTGAGCTTTGTGAAAGAATGGAAGATGTTCCAGATTTATTAGTTTAGATTTTAGTTTAGTTTATAATATTTTTTTTATTGTTGAAATTAACTATTAAGTTTTCCTAATATCCTTTTCTACATACCTAGTATTTTATTTCAAAAATAAAATTCGGTCTATGTCAAAATCCACTAAATCCATTGTTGGCATTTTCATATTCCTCTAAATCCATGTTTTGGGTGCAAACTGCACTAAATCCAATTTTATTATTTAAATTGTAAGTTTTGGGCTAAAAAATCTTTTATTTTTACATTAAATTAGTGGATAAATGATTATTAGAAATCATAAAAATCATATCTCATCATATATTTTAATTTAAAAGTTAGTTAAAATGTTTTTCCGTTTTTATGAACATTTTGCTAAAGTGGATTTAGGGGGTTTTGATCCTAGAGGATTCTATTAGAAATGATCGTAATATTTTATTAAAATTTTCATAAATTTTAATAGAAACCATTAGAAGATTACAAACTATCAAGACAATTTATATTATCAAAAATAATACCCTCCACTAAATGAAGTATAATAATTTTGTTGTAAATGGTATTATCCTGGATTATGGTGCTATATACTACTAGAAATTATAATACATATTATTATATTTCTTATACGCTTTATTATAACTTTCCCTCCGTGTAAGTAATTCAAGAGACAGCCAACACAATAATTTCTAATGCCAGAGTAAAACCTAAACTTGTTGTGTACCGGGTGAGTCAACGATTGCGCGGAGTAATTTTATGCCTTGAAGATAAAATTTGTCGACAATAAACTTTTATGTTAAGGTATGGTTGGATATCAGGCACATTTTAAAAATATTTTGGTAAGGTGTCAGAAAGGTAAATTTTTTAAATGGGACACCCTATATATTGTATTATTTTCTGATTCCTCACAAAATTCTACGTTTATTTTGTAAATGTCATATGTCTAAATTCAATAGTTTTTGAGATATTGACGGTTAAAATATGGCATTTTCAGACTTTGACAGGCTGTAGCATTGGAACGGTTCATCTTAGAGAAAAATGATTTCCACCTCCCTATCTTAGTTTTTTATTCTCTATCCAAAGAAACCAACCTCCGGTTTACCATGTTAAACCAAAAAACCGGTTTTAACGGTTTAGCATGTTAAACCGGAAGTAGTAACTTTTAGATAGAGAATAAAAAATTAAGATAGGGAGGTGAAAACCATTTTTCTCTAAGATGAACCGTTCCAAGGTTACAGGCTGTCAAAGTCTGAAAATGCCATATTTTAAACGTCAATATCTTAAAAACTATTGACTCTAGACATTTCACATTAACAAAATAAACGTAGAACTTTGTGAGGAATCAGAAAATAATACAATATATAGGGTGTTCCATTTAAAAAAATGTACCTTTTTGACACCCTACTTTTTGGGCGCACCCTGTATAATTCAAAATATTTTTAAAATGTGCCTAATATCCAACCATACCTTAACACAAAAGCTTATTGTCGACAAATTTTATCTTCAAGCCATAAAATTGCTCCGCGCAATCGTTGACTCACCCGGTACACATGGTATCCATCGTGTGGCATCTCAAAGTTACTTAATTTTACTTAGTGGTAAAACTGTCGAAGCTTTTGTTCCATTTAAGTCGATTTTTCGCTGGTGTATGCGACTGCATACCATAATACATAAATGACAACGGAGATGTATTCACATTTGCGGGAATTTTCTTTCTTCCTGGCTCATTTACCAAATTTCGCTTCTCGGTCAGTTGGTCACTAGATGATGCGAACTTTGACAAATACCCCTTGCCAAGCACAATTTCCCGTCATAACTCAAATATGTAAATCGTACCGACTTTCGGACTTGTGTATTTCTCTTTTCCAACCTCTATTTATTTCATATTCGCTTTTGACATATTAAATACTGCTGCTGCGAGCTTTGCTCTTTTTTGTTTTTTCTTATTTCTATGGGTTAAAAAGAGATACTTCGGTATTTAAGGTTTTTTTTCTTGAAGTATTAAAATCTTGCTTTTCTCTCTTGGCTACGTAGATGCATAATTATAACAGATTCTTGCATTGCTACTCTATTTTTAGTGTTTTAAATTTAATGAAAAATTCAACTTGTTTGTTATATTTTTTTTAGACTGCTTGACACTACCAGGGACGCATGAGAGGAGATAAGAATTTTTACAAATTTGCAGAGATAAAAACGATCAGGATCGAATGACAAGCAAAGCTACTATAAATATTACTAGCAGCGGGCGAAATATTTTAGCAAAGTAAGTACAAATTGCAGAAATTTGCTAAATATAAAATTAATCAGGTAAAAATTTAAACTTTTTACAACATTTTTAAAGCAAATATTTTAGGTTTTCCTAAAAGCGTTTTACCTTCCCCCCATTGTTTTGCTTGTTGAGAATGGATTGGGAAAATAGGGGCTGAATCCTGAATCCTATATTATAGTCTATTTCAGAAAGGTGTAAAGTAGAGCTCATTAGGTATGCAAAGGGACTACAGAGTGACCCAACGAATTTTTAAACCACTTTTATAATTTGGCATTGAGTTCATTGCAAAATTCTTTCTTTTTATCAACTTCAGGTAGTACCACCCGGGTTTGGGTCAATTTAGGGGTTTTGCCTATTGGTATCCATTCACAAACTTTGGAAATGGTGTGACAAAGGCGGGCATTATGTACATTGTACATAGTATTAGGTATACTTATTTTTTATTAAACATTATAAAAAAAGTGCAAAATACATTAGTTATACAGTAATTAAATTTTAAAAACCTTGTCTGTCATCTCCTCTTGATATTATAATTAGCGGGTCGACGGTCCAATCGATTAGGTGGTCAAGATCCCATATTTTTTCCTCTTCTTTAATTACATGATGAACTGCTTTTCACCAGTTCTCTGGTGTCACTTCCTTAATGGCTTGATCAAAGATCAAACAGTAGCTTAACGTCTTTCATTTTGAATGTCGTGTTGTGTTTTGCTACAAATCCTTTTACTTGCGCCCATATAAGTTCTATAGGATTTTATTCGCAATGATATGGCGGTATACGCAGCATAGTTACACTATGTTTTTCAGCTATAACTTCCACGGCATATTTCATAAAACGATGTTTGTGTAAATTTGCTATAGCTAATAATTCCCTCTTTATCTAATTATTTTTTATTATTTTATTTTGATTAGTTAACATAAATAATTTAACGCACAAAATTACCTGCGCCAATGGCTGACACCGAAATTGAGCCGAACTGGACGGAATTTCCCATTTTATTAGTCTACACGTTCCTGAAATAGACTATAACGGCATCCCTTATGGAAGACATCTAAACAATAGTGAAACCTTTTCAAACAAAGATATTAATATAAAAAATTGAATACTGTAGACATGGTTTTTAACAAAATAGAAGCTAGTAAATAATACATTTTAAATAAATCAAGTGAAATCGAAATCAATCAAAGTTTTAATAGAAAATATCGAAACCTCAACGGTATTTTCGTAATGTATGATCATTTTTTGGCCAATCGGAGGGGGGAGTGTCCTCCTACCCCTTTCGGACGTCAATAGCTGTAATAATAAGAGAACCGTTTCCTCAATTAAAAATGTTCTTTGTTTGACTTTAAAACAGTTTTTATGTTACAGTAAAAATTTACTTCACATAAAACTCATGCTTGGCACACAAAAATTTAATCTACTCTGAATTTAGAAGAGGGACGGATTAATAGGGTGAACAAATAAATTAAACCCCTTACGAATATGATGTTTATTGCCGAGGTCGTTAACATTCTCATACTTTATTTTTCGAATGATTTCATTGCCTTTAACCCCGCTAATATGGTTTTACGATTCTAGAAATTTTTGACGATTTACATACCCTATGTGTATATTATAGGTATATGAATGCGGGTTTTAAATTTTATGACTTTTGGTTGTTATGTTCAAACGGTAGCTTTATATGCGTCAATTTGGTTATTTGCACATATAAATTGTATGGATTAATGTCTGTTAGTTTCCGAAGATTAATGATATTATTTAGACTCTACACCGGGTGAAACAAGAAAGCGATTTTTTCCATAAATCTCGAAATAAAGATTTAAATAGAGTTAATTATAGTCTATATCAGAAAGGTGGTGTAGAGTAATAAAAGCTCGTTAGGTATGCAAAGGGACTACAGAGTAAGCAAAAGAATATTTAAGCCACTTTCATAATTTGGCATTGATTTCAGTGAAAAATTCTTTATTTTCTTCAAGTTCAGGTAGTACCACCCAAGTTTGGGTCAAGGTTTTGCCTATTGTTATCCATTTACAAACACTAATGATGGTGTGACAAAGGCGTGCATTATATACATAGTATTAGGTACACTTATTTTTTATTAAACATTATAAAAAAAATACAATATACAAAAATACATTATACAGAAATTAAATTATAAAAAATCATAATATTCTTCTTCATCTGAAGAATTGTCATCTCCTTTTGACGTTATAATTAGCGGGTCGTCGAGACATAATGGACTGCTTTTCGCCAGTTCTCTTGTGTCACTTCCTTAATGGCTTGATCAAACAGTAGCTTAACGTCTTTGATTTTGAATGTCGTATTGTGTCTTACTACAAATTCTTTTACTTGCGCCCATATAAGTTCTATAGGATTTAGTTCGCGAAGATATGGCGGTGTGATTAGCACAGTTACACTAAGTTTTTTAGCTATATCTTCCACGGCATATTTCATTTTTTCATCGCTTTCCAGTAAAAGTGATTTACGCTGATGCTTTCCCAGTCAAAATCCATATTTTTTAAAGTGGTCCATAAAAGTTTTCTAGTTATCAACGGGATACTGTTATCCTGGCCAAGCTTCATTAGAATCCTATATATACATATATATTATAAGAACTATTCCTCGAACTACGCCTATGGCCGACACCGAAATTGAGCTGAACTGAACGGAATTTCCCATTATATTACTCTATACTTTTCTGAAATAGACTATAGTGTGTAAATTGTCATTATTCGACCAAGTGTAACCTTTAAAACCAGGTTAACCCAAAGTGAAGTTAACTTTTTAATTTTAAATAAAAACCCGCCATTTTTATTCGATCGGAAATTCTATAAAAAATATTGTTATCAATGACATTATGACATATTACACGGTATTATTGGTTGACATTAAAATTACGGCCTAGATCAATTTTCCATTGTTTACTAAAATAACTTTGGTAAAACAACGTATGTTGTAATGAATAGGACATGAAAACGTTAATAGTAGTTTGTACAATGATATAATTTCCATATCGTACTACGAAGTAAATTGAGCACGACGCCGTAGGTGGAGTGCTTAAACTTCCGAGCGCAATATGGAAAGTTTTCTCGAGTTTTACAGTATATTTTTTCTACGACTCAAAATTTGAAAAAAAATAAAATCAGGTATTATTATTTAAACCCAACAAATCCTTATGTTCTCTGTGCAAAACAAAACGAAAAATACACCTAACCATAAAAACATTAGTTGGAATTATTTTTTTTCTAAAGATGTTATAAATTCGTCTGCTTTATGTACTCAACTTCGTTTTCCACTATTTAAGGAACATTTACCAGTTATTCTTCTATCTCTGTTCAAAATATATCAGAAAATATCGCGGTGGATAAATATCTGCATGCAAAAAAACCAACCAAGGTTAGAAGAAACGTTCATTTTGTAGGCATATAGTACATTTTTTGATGTATTTTTTTTTAAATCATTTTTTATCGTGTTTAGTTCTGGAAGCACTGCATAAGTATATATGGCTAACTATCCCACTAACTAATGTGTGGTAATTCTATATGGGATTATCCCGAAGGCTTATTTTATCATGCATCAATTAATGGGTTTAAAATGAATAGGAAATGTTCCTATTTCATTAAATGCCGATAGCTGCTGGGGTTTGCATTATAATTGAAGGTTGCCTATCAAAATGGTGATTTACAGTTATGAAGCTTGCTTCTGCATACCTCTACGCCAATATAGCTACATGTGTCCAGTGATACTGTACATTGTAATTTTACATTGTAAATTTAATGATTAATAATAATAATATATTACGTAAATATACATAGTACTATAATTATTACAGTGAAATATGGCCTTTTTCCAGTATCTGTAAGTATCTCTATAGGATAAGAGATGGCGTTGCACCAATTTTAGTACTAAATTAATTGAAGTAATATTTATATTTTATAACTATGAGGTTTCGCTCGCTGTCTGTGGAGTTGCTTCAGATTATGGCAATCCCTAAAATCTTTGTAAGGATAAAAGGTTCTATAATTATCTACCTGACCCATGGATGTCCATATTGTCCATACTCCGTTATTTCAGACTTCTTGGTTTGATCGGTTCCAAAAAAAGATTAGAATGTTAAATTTTCCTTCATTTAAATGTAAATCCATTTACGATTTTTGTGTTATTCTCGTACTTATATAGAACTATTAATTACGATCATTTAATGGCTTTTTGTTTGTGTAAGCATGTAAATGCATTTAAATATAAGAATTATACTAACAAGGCGATTTTATTTAAGAACTACGCATTCGCATTCTGAATATCCTTTTCGTTTTACTGTTTTAGGAGAAGGTTTAATTTCCTTTTAGTTGCTTTAAGCTTTACCCTTACTTTATGATCATGTAGGTAAACTTAAATTGCAGTTACACTAACAGTAAAACAACTTGTAATTGTTCAGTCATTTGAACCGGTTTACATCTCGCTCTTAAATTTTAGAAAATCCAATATAACAGATTTTATGTCGGCCTGTTTCTAATGCCCTGTTAAAATCACCTTACAACAATCAATTCTAATTGCATGGCCTATAAAAGACCAGGGCGTATAAAGGGCCTCCCGTCGATACTATCGCTATTTAGGGCCTCTTAAAACTCCGAATGTAGCTTTCGCAATTAACTTCACCTATAAAACAGGCCTTATTATGACCCAGCACGTCTTAATAACGACTTAGCCCGAATGCGCGTTTTAGGACACTTTATGAACAATTTAGCCTCAAACATTACGCGGATGTAGGTAAACAGCACCATACACTAACACCGGTTTGCCTATGCGCATGAATTCTCTATCTCTCTCCCATTTTGTGACGTCACATTCGAGTTTCCAGCGCGTTTTATATAGCCAGCATGTCTTAATAACGACTTAGCCCGAATGCGCGTTTTATGACCCTTTATGAACAATTTAGCCTCCAACATTACACGGATGTAGGTAAACAGTACCATACACTAACACCGGTATGCCTATGCACATAAAGTCCTTATTTCCCTCTCACTTTATGACGTCACATTCGGGTTTCCAGCGCGCTTTATATAGCCAGCATGTCTTAAAAACGACTTAGCCCGAATGTGCGTTTTAGGACACTTTATGAACAATTTAGCCTCAAACATTATACGGATATCGGTAAAGAGCACCATACACTAACACCGGTATGCCTATGACCATAAATTCCTTATCTCTCTCTCTCACTTTGTGACGTCACATTCGGGTTTCCAGCGCGCTTTATATAACTATTCAAGCAATAAAAATATATTTTGCACCCTTTTTATAATGGTCCGGTAATGTATGAGGCAGGTGTTATAAATATTCGGCTGAAATTGACATTCAGAAAAATTAAAATTTTCAAAGAAGTGATCAGTACTACGCGGTGACAATTCTTGGATCCCCACGGGTGTAAAATTGACAGCGTAAACGTAACAGCGTAAACATGACAGCGTAAACATGACAGCGTAAACATGACAGCGTAAACATGACAGCGTAAACATGACAGCGTAAGTTTGACAGCGTAAGCGTGGAAGCGTAAGCGTAACAATGTACCTATTCTATGAAACGTCTAACTTACGTTGTCATATTTAAACTCATATTGACTAGGTCAATGGCATAATATACATAACCGAATTGGCATTGGTACCTTAGGTACTTAAATGCTTTAAACATTGGACCAAAGGCAGTAAGTAGCCTATGAAAAATCACTTTTACTGAGAAAATTAAAATTCTACTTTAGACAAAACTCCATATTAAAGTAAGACTAAAAATAAGCTGTATCTTTTTTTCTGTAATTACACTTCGGCCTCAAATTAAAAAAAAGAACAAACAGAATAAATTAAACGAAAGAAACTAAAAAGAAAGAATTATAACAGATTAGAGGATTACTTCGAAAAATCTCCTTATAATTAGGGATTTGGAGGGTGTAAATTTTTTGGAGAAATAATTAATAAAAGAGACGGGGGTTCTTTCGTCGCGAATTATATTAATTAGGATATTGGGATACGAAATAGCTGGCAAGGATCAAAGCGAGTTATATAATTTCTGGCAGAGACCAAATAATGACTTGGCAAGAATCCGAAATAATGATTTGTGCTCGATCTTAGAAACGCCTTTATCATGGCGTTATAATTAGTTACTATGTAGCGCGTCGATATAAAAAAGCAAGAGCAGCGTCCACAAAGTGTCAGTAGATTAAGGGTGACTTTTTTGATTTATGAGCTGGAATACAAGGAAATGACAGCGGCGCGCATACACCACCCGGATTCGCTATCTGAACAGGCGAAAAGCCGAATTAAATATGCGAATCTAATTCGGGGACTAAAACGCTTAATCAATCACTAGATAGCGCCGCGTTTAGGTTATACGATACAGAAAGGCGTGAGCTCACTCGCCGATAACGACTACAAACAAAATCCTTTGATTGCTCTGTTTTAATTTCCCGAACTCCTACTTCACTAGAGTCATTTATATTCTTTCTTGTCATTTTATACAAGGTAACATCAAAGTTTTTACAATAGGGTTTTTCTACTCCCACTTGGAAATGTGCACTCTTAGAAATAACATGGTATGGATGACTAAAATTTGGTTCTGACAACTATTTATTTTCGTGAAATCGGACTCAACCCAAAAATTAGTTGGTACAACCAAAAAAAATTGTCGTTATTGAACTGTTGAACTAATTAATAACATTATCCAAACCAACCTATAAGTCGTTGTCACAACGAAATTTTATATACGGATAACTAAATTTATATGGTACTCCCGCTTTTAAAATTAGTTGTCACAAATGTGTAAATATGGAAAATTGAAATTTTTTTTAAGCAAATATTGTTTTTTTAATGATGCAATCTACAAAACTTGAAATTTTCATAGAGTAACACTTACGTATGTAGTCACAACATTGTGTTTATCATCTTTTTTCTGTACTTTCTAACTGTAAGAAAGAAGTTGAATCATAAATAAGTAAAAATTTTATATTTTTGTCATTGCAGTTGCACATTAGAAAGTTTGAATGAACTGCTTATAACGCATGGCAAAACTAGCAAGTTGATATGATAGAAATAACTTTAAAAAAAGTCTCTTTCATTTCTAAAAAAAATGTCATATGTAATGTATACTTAGTAACGAAAAATATTCCTTCCTAGGTCCCCATTTAAATCAAAAAATGCCTTGGTATTACTACTCTATTAGGTTTACGTAAAATAATTGGAATAAATTATCAGGAATATTATGGTTTCTTTAAAAAAAATTATTTCCAATGTCCTTGTTCTCTCATGTTTTTTATAATACATACTTATGCAATACAAAACAGAAACACTAGATTTTTAACTTATTTTACTCAACCTTTTGGGTTGTTCAATTGCTTATAGACTGAATTGTTCTTCTTACTTACTTATGATTTAACTTCCTTCTGCTAATAAGAACGTACACAAGGAAGACAATAAACACAAATAAATTACACCAAAAAATATTGTCACATCCATTGTCCACACTGCCATGAAAATGGCCAATTATTGCCTTAAAACCACGAAAAAATGGACATGGAACCGCAAAAGCACCCTAACATAAACATAACCTCCTGACAGTCCTGGCTAGAATGATGTCACCCAATGGTCAAGGGCGTCAAGTCTCTGTTGTAAAGTGCGTACAGCGATGCCGTATTACTTGAAAAGAAAAGTTAGTTCTGGTAACTAAGAATGTATCTTAATCAAAAATAACAAAATGATAGGGACTACAAATTTATAATGTGTTATTACAACAAGCTTAATTGATAAATACAAGTTGGTAGGAACCTTGATGTAACATTTAAATAAGATATATACAGAGTAAAATTCATCTTAACCAAATATTTTATTTCTGCCAACTAATATGAAAACAAGATATTTTCTTTGTTCTAATTGAATCATTTTTTGGTAAATATAACCAAGAAATAAATCTTTTTTGTTTTCCTAACTAAAAATAGTTATTTTTGGTAAGGTAAACACGAGAACAAATACAAATTAGTACCAAATACCAAGTCATTTTTAAGAGTGTGCTTTTTCCTTTACACTAAAGTGATTGTAAAAGTATACAGAATTCCAGTTAACTGAAAGGATAAGATTTCATATTCATCCTAGAATGATAGAAGAGTTTTGGACTTGCATTGTCTTTATTTGTTTGATTTCAAGTGGTAAGTATCTCCAGTCGTCTTTAGGTGAATACTAAATAAGTAAAGTAACTACAGCTCTATTTATACTAGCTAGATGCACTGGAGCATAACTGAGATGGGTGGGACCCATATTTTATGAACATTTAATAAAATTGTACGGAAACAATATTTATTAATTATTATGGTAAATATATCACAAAGCCCTGTCATTTATTACAACTGCTTTTGGCGAATTAATTATTGTTAAATTAGTTATGCGTTGTTAGTGTCCAGCTTTGGGAGAAAGCAAAGGGTCAAAGGGCCATGATATGTATTTGTTTGTAGAGTGTTATGCCACCGGGGGTGATATGATTCTGTCACTTCGACAAACCGCCTTAAGGCCCGTCAATTTGCCGAACCATGAAGCAATCTAGGCGCGGGGTAATGTGTACACAGATCATACAACATGCATTTGGCAGCATATATTCAAAGTAAAGAGAGATTGAGATAAGTGAATTATTCATGAGCCCTTTCGAAGGTAAAATATTGCCGTCGTACAAGGGAATTTATATTATACCTATATCAAGGCTCTCCCTCATGTACATCGGTTTGTTTAGATTCTATTAATAAAAGCACTTTAGATTAAACTGCTGCTGTTTACAGGACGGTTTAAATGTTAAATGAAACGTTACAAATATACATAAGGTCCATTGTGTCTCCTAGCTACTCTGAGAAAACATCATCAATCACAATTTACACAAAGGCATTTTTATTATGGTCCCGCGGACATCTCACATAATTTTGATTTATTTTATAAAGATGAGACTAACACAATGGAAAATGTAACATCACGTAGATAAATTGACCAAATAATGTATGTTTTGCACATTAACTTGAAATTCGTAAATATACCAGATACAATAAACTTGATACATTTTTGAAATATATTAGATCTTTATACCATAGCGCGTATCTGAACGTCTAAAATTTCATTTCATAAATTGAAAAATTCTAACAAACAGAAATGCATACGCTAAACAATACTGCATTCGCAAACGTTATACCCTCAATTTAAATAATTTTTAAATCAAGCTCTGGTAACTTCAGCTTTAGAAATTGCATTACCTTGTAATGTGTATTCTTAATATTAAAATTCCATGTTCCAGTGGCGTATTTAGGGGGGGTGCACCCCCCCCCCCCCCCCCCCCCGAGCCTAGGAGCTCGGGTCTAAAAGTCCAATTGCAACCTAATTTTTCGTCTCACGTTTGGGTTTGTTCGGGTTTGTTAATTTAAATTTTTAAATAATGTATTCTTGGCTCAGATTACAAAGGTTTTGTAGGAAACGTTTAGTTTTTAAACTTTTCCTTCTAAAAGTCCTGTTTTATATAGAGATTAAGATGTCGGACGCATATCGTTTTAGTTATTGATTTATGATGCAATTTTAAAGGAAAACGAGTAACAATAATAATATTTTATAGTATTTTTCTATTAAACAGCGTGATCCGTTAAGGGTACGGAGTGGTCATATCTCGGAAACTACTGGGCATAGAAATTCAGGAAAAAAAATAATAACTAAAGTGGCCATGAGAAAATCTTGGAAATAATTTTTAAGTTCCGCATTTTGCCGCAAGAGGGCGTAATTGAGAGTGTAGATTTTAAAATTTTACATATCTCCGAAAATCCCACATTAAGGTATATCTTTGATAACACCATTAAAAAGCTTGAACAATTATCCATCATTTTGGTTTTATGCTCATTGGCGTACCAACTTTAATAAGAGGGGGGAAAGCTGTTGAAAGTGTAATCATTTAAATCGCTGTCACTTATAAACGACTTATCCGATTTTAGCAAACTAAAGACTGGTTGGAAGAAAAATGTATGCACTTTCACCAATCGTATTTAGTTGTCCATAATAGTTCTCAAAAAAAAATGCTAGAGGGCGCAATGTAATGATAACACATTTTTTGATTTTACTCTGAAAAAATAAATCATATGGTATAATTTATGTTACCATAATCAAAAAGTAGATGAAATTTGCTAGAAAAAATATTAAAACCGCAGCTCGATATCTCCGTTCGTTTCACCGTTATCGCCAATAGAATAATTTTTAAAATTATAAATGAAGAAGCGAGTGGGACGCCACTGATATTTTTCCATGTGGATATTATTTCTGATTAGCCTGGTCAATTCTGCACATTTTTCATTATGAATGGTAATAATAAATAATAGCGCTAATTTAATTTAATTATTTTAATTAAGAACGGTGTGCCTGAGGAGAAAAACGCAAGAGACCATTTTTATGCAGAATTGACCAGGCTAATTAGAAATGATATCCACATGAAGAGAAATATCAGTGGCGTCCCACTCGCTTCTTCATTTAAAGTTTTAATAGTTATTCTATTGGCGATAACGCTTCGATTATGGTAACATAATTATACCATATAATTTATTTTTTCAGAGTAAAATCAAAAAATGTGTTATCATTACGAATTGCGACCTCTAGCATTTTTTTAGAACTATTATAAACATCTAAATACGATTGGTGAAAGTGTATACATTTCTCTTTCAACCAGTCTTTAGTTTGCTAAAATCGGATAAGTCGTTTATAGTTACAGCGATTTAAATGATTACACTTTCAGCTTCCCCCCCTCTTATTAAAGTTGGTACGCCAATGAGCATAAAACCAAAATGATGATTAATTATCCAAGCTGTTTAATGGTGTTACCAAAGATATACCTTAATGTGGGATTTTCGGAGATATGTAAAATTTTAAAATTTACTTCTCAATTACGCCCTCTTGCGGCAAAATGCGGAACTTAAAAATTATTTCCAAGATTTTCTTATGGCCACTTTAGTTATCACTTTTTTTTCCTGAATTGCTATGCCCAGTAGTTTCCGATATATGGCCGCTCCGTACCCTTAACTGATCACGCTGTATACTCGTCTGTTCCGTTTTCCCTTTTTTAGCCATTTTAAATTAACAAAAATATAACCCAATGCAATAAAATATATTTTCATACCAAAAACAAAAAACAATAAAGTACCTACCTACTTAGGACTACTGAACTCCCCCCCCCCCCCTCCCCCCGAGCATATTTTCTGGCTCCTTATAAAATTTCCAATGTTCCGAAATAACCAAGATTTGGAATTGATTACGTGTAACATCCAGACTAGAATTAAAAAGAGTCAGTTGATGAAACACTTTAAATACTTTTACCCCAATTCCACTTTAGGACCGGAAAGAAATTGACTACAACCTAAAAAGTGGTATCTAAAAAATTACGAGTGTTATGATGAGACAAAATTTGTTAAGTGTCAATGCATAATTTGGTGGGAAACGGAGTCATTTTTAATCGCGATGACATGAATGGAGACGCGCTGGGGGTTGAAGTATCGCCTCATTTAGGCCCCGTTCGTTTGGATATTAATTGAATACGACCGAGTATATTAATATGATTCTATCTATTCGTACTCGCTTACGCTGAGGAGCATATTGCCGGTTTGGCGTCGCCCGAATAAAAGCCAGAGATGGCATAATAAATCATGTTGCGGGGCCAACGAAGGATCATTAGTAGGGCGGAATCAATCTACATTACGTCTCTGCTTCAGAGCAATTTCACGTTTGAACAATTAGTCACCTGCTGGCTGCCAACCGCGCATAACACCCATCTTAAGAACCTCTTGGTTTTTTCTTGCTAATAACATAATAGGAGATTTATTACTGTAATTTCTTTAATTGAAAAGGGTTGGTAAAAACATTAAATTATATTTGCTATTATTTCTTATACGGTTTGTCTAAGTACCAGCAAGCGTCCTTAATAATTTGGCCCTAAACATAATAATCAGAATAAATAAACATTGCTAAAAATTTGTTTCTACTCCCACATGGAAATTTGTTGTTTCCTTTACAATAACGTGATTGGAAAAGTGGGCTATTCCGGTTAACTGAGCGGATATGATTTCATATCCATCCTACTAAGGATATGAAACTGATCAATCACAGTGGTCAATTACAAAGAAACCAAATTTACATGTTGTAAATTAAGTCGTCTTTTTTAATTTAAATCAAAAATGTATTCCAGAGTCTATGCATATACAACAATAGATGTAGCACCAAAATATATATAATCTATTGTGGATAGATTATTATTGTTGTTATAATAGTTGTCATGAAAGTGAAAAGGTTTAACAACAATACCACATTTTTAGAAATACGAGGAAAAATTAAAATACGCATATTGTGTTTTAAAATGTAACAAAAATAAAATAAAATTTTTTAATATTATGTTCCAATAAATATTAATTCATTTAAATCATATTTAAAACTTAATATAATAACATGTTTTTAATATTTGGTAGTTGCACCATTATTATCGATTAACGCTTGTAAACATCATGCCATACTTAATACTAGGTTTCTCGTATACTCTTGCGTTATTGCATCCCATACTTGCATTATCCTTTGGCTTAATTCATCCCGAGTTCTAGGCTGGAAGTTGTGTTTATACATAAATTTTGTCATCTCACCCCAAACGTTTTCTATTGGGTTAATATCCGGACTTTTCGAGGGCCAAGGCAGAACACGAATTTGATTTTCTTCTACATAATTTTGAACCATGCAGGCTTTATGTATAGGAGCATTATCTTGTTGAAATATTAAACCTTGGCCATATACTGCGTCGACAGATGGTATCATAACTTGGTTTAGTATGTTGCAATATAATGGTGCATTGAACCTCCCATGCACTATTTGGCAAAGTCCTGGGCCCCTTGCACTAATCCAGCCCCAAACGTTTATTGCAAAGCGTCCACTTTGATTAGTCTTATTTGTATATCTTCCATCGTATCTCGTACCAGAAGGCCTATAAACGCGGATTTTCCCATTATTGCATGATTGAAAGGTTTTTCATCGGAAAATATTACGGTTTCCCATATATTTTCATTTTATTTATATATTCATAAGCAAATTCTACTCTTCTCTGTTTGTTTGCTTTGGTCAAAAATATTTTATTGGCAGCACAACAACTTTTTATATCTGAACTACGAATTCTTCTACGCGCTGTATTAGCCAGACCAGGAAAAATGTGTTTCTTCTCTAGCTTTTATTGCTGTTTCGAAGGGATGATCTTTTAGAAAATTAATTAATTCTAGATCTTGGCCGTCATTCAAAATTTTGGAGCAACCAGAACCTGCTCTCCTTACAATACTTACAATACTTCAATATTCTGCAATTTTGTGCTTAGCCAACAACACGGTATGGTATTTTTGCTAATCCCTAATTCATCTGCGATGTTTCTTATTTGATGCCCATCTCTCAATCAAGTGTAAATGATCTCTTTTTGCTCGGTGGTTAACGATTTCAAAAAATATTTCTTCTGACACGCCACTGTCAGTCACAAAATTAAATTAAATTGACAACTTCAAAAAAAAAGCTAATAGTCTGGGAGATTAAACTACATTTTGCTGTCCCAGTTTTTTTTGGGCGCAATGGTACTTTCATATTTCAAAAATCTCCAGTTTTCACTCATTTCTAGACAATTACTACAAGATTGAATGCATAAAATGTACTATATACCTACAAAATGAACGATTTTAACTAACCTTAGTTGGTTTTTTGCCATACAAATATTTGTTCACCGCGATATGGGGATCCAACCCCAATCGACCTTAAAATTTTTATTATACGAAACAGATATATAAAAATTTCCTTAAATGGTGGAATATGAAGATGAGTACATAAAACCAGATAAAATAGACAAAATAATAATAATAATAATAATTGTCTTTATTAAAGATAACACAAAATATATAGTTATGAAAATTAGGTGGCGCTACTCGCAACTTGCGCTATTATATAGAACCACCAAAGATATATAATATAAGATTTGTAGAAAAAAAAATTCCGTTTTTTACTAAAGGTTTTAAGGTTAGGTTATTTCTACTTACAGTATTGCCACTTCTCTTTCCACGTTAACAGTGTTGCTAGTTTGTAAATTGGCGATTATTTTAAAAAAATTGACCATAGCGACCGTTAAATATTCATATTAATGCACAAAATCCATTTTTAACTGTTTGAAACGAATTCTACAGCTATTTTTGTTGTACTTTTGGAGTTATAATTTATACGCAAGCAGAAATAAACCCGACAAACCTTTTTTTCTTCTGTGCAATTCAGTAAAATAATTAATCAAGATACCTACGCTTGAGAAAATAAATTGTTCGTGTTTATTAATACATATATCGCTTTTTGTCTGTTATTGTGCAAAAGGCCGAATGTGAGAAATATTCAAAGTGATTTTGTGTAAATATAAGAAATGACTCAAATTGATAAATATGTTACATGGTAATTTGGTCCATGGATTTGCCAACGAAATGAGTTTTTCTTCAATTGTTTTTAATTATCTTTTTCACAAGTTTACGGCCTAATAATGCCTGATTTAAATATTTTTTAAAATTTTTTGTGTGATGTTTGGAAGTTGAGTCGTAAAAAAAATATACTGTACAACTCGAATGGATTATCCATATTGCGCTCGGAAGTTTGAGCACTCAGCCTAAGGGGTCGTGCTCAAATCACATCCACTCTTCTTGTACAAACTACTATTCCTAGCTAATCTACATGGACGAGGGGAGGGGGAGTTAAAGTATGCATGTAAAAGGAAAGCGCCACTTCTTATTCACCTAATAAAAAAATTGGCATTAAAAAAGATAAAATAATTTTATTGGTGAAGCAAAGGACCCCGCACAAAGCTTATGAGAATTGGCTAATTTTTCTGAATTTTTAGTATTCTTTAGATCTTGATGTCCTGATTAAAAGTGTCCATGGCCGTAGTCCAATCCTATGACTAATTTTTGAGTTATGGCCTTTTAAAGTTGGCAATTTCTTACTTTGAGATTTTATGCATTGTCTGGAGTTTTCACTTGTTTCTTAAAAACTAACAACTTTTTTATTTATTTTTATTGGTAGAAAAGTAGGCCTTAAGTTTTCTTTCACTTATTTAGAAATAAAATATGTACAGGATGTTGAATAATTTATAGGCGAATTAAATAAATACTAATATTAAAAAAATATGAAAATCCAAAAAAAAAATTCTACTCATTTTTTGAATTTTGAAACAAACGGCTAGATTTTGTTTATATTTTAATATCTTGTAGTACCAAGCTGTGGATGAAAAAAAATGAGTATAGGTTGACGTAGAATATATTGTCGGGTATTTTATTTTTCAAAATAAAAATTGAAAATCACCTGAAAACGTAATAAACGACTTTTAATTGATTCATTTAATTATTATGCCAATCTGTAAAAAAAAATGTTTACAATAATTATTCTCTAACACATTCTTATCTTAGATACATAAGGTGAACCAGTTACAATGATTTACACAAGTGAAACTTTTAAATATAGGAAAATTTAAAAAAAATTTTTTTTTATCAAATTACCAAATATTATTGTTAAATTATAAAATATATTTTTCGTAAAATATCTTGGTTCTTGTACAGGCTTCGTTTAGATTATCTTAGATTCATAACAAAATATTTATTTTTCATAATTTATATATTGTTTTAAAGTTAAATATTATATATATAATATTTGGTCATTTGATAAAAAAAAACATTTTTTAATTTTCCTATTTTTAAGGGTTTTCACTTGTGTAAATCATTGTAACTGGTTCACCCTGTATATCTAAGATAAGAAAATGTCAGAGAATAATTATTGTAAAAAAATATTGTTACAGATTGGTGTAAATTAAATGAATCAATTAAAAGTCGTTTATTACGTTTTCAGGTGAATTTTCAATTTTTTTTTTTGAACAATAAAATACCCTGCAATATATTCTGCGTCAACTTATACCAATTTTTTTCATTCATAGCTTGGTACTATAACATATTAAAATATGAACAAAATCTTGCCGTTTGTTTTCAAAATTCAAAAAATGAGTAAAATTTTTTGGATTTTCCAAATTTTTTAATATTAGTATTTATTTAATTCGCTTATAAATTATTCAATATCCTCTATATATTTTATTCCTATCTAAGTAAAAGTAAACTAAAGGCCTACTTTTCCACCAATAAAAATAAATGAAAAAGTTGTTAGTTTTTAAGAAACAAGTGAAAACTCCAGACAATGCATAAAATCTCAAAGTAAAAAGTTGCCAACTTTAACAGGCCATAACTCCAAAACTAGTCATAGGATTGAATTACGGCCATGGACACTTTTAATCAGGACGTCAAGATCTAGAAAATACTAAAAATTCAGAAAAATTTGCCGAAAGCCATTTCCCATAAAGCTTTGTGCGGGGTCCTTTAAAAAGAGGATCTTCTTTTTTACTAAACTTAGTTAAAAGTCTAACCGGTATGTTAGGAAATGAGTCGTGGAAAATATTCTCATTATTCGCGAAGCACACAGGGGAGGCATTAAGCTCGAATTAGTAAAACTTCATCAGCAATAACTACAGGCCGGAGTTCGTTAAGGTTTTAATTACATAACCCGTTCACACATTTTGTCAGCATTATTAAAATATTTCATTTATTTCTGCGGCTCCTAAATGGACACATCATCACCATTATCTGTCCTATTAGTCCTGATAACCCTGTCTGATAATATTTTATTTAGTCACAAATTTCCGTCAAGTAGAGTTGATTAAATATTTTCGCGCCCGTCAACCCTTTAAATTACTAGCGGCTGATGTCACATTAAGATTTTTAAGGTTATCATCAACATTTATATTTGCATTATTAACAGAAGAACCCTAAATTTTATTAATTTTTTTATTTAACTAAAAGATTGTAATATTCTCAAACTTGTTGTTCATTGTGTCGACAAATTATTTATATATTTAGCAGGGGCGGCTCGTTGATATTAAGTGGATCGTAGATACGCAAAATTGAGTATCTACGGATATTTTTTGTGTCCTGTAACTTATGGGCCGTAGAGTAACTGGAGATACTAGACATCAAACTAAGCCGATTATGTCATATAAGTTTTTTCGGATTGTCACTTTTTTTTTTGTTAATTTAAATATTTACTGTGTTTTTTTATGCTTTGGGATGTTTAAAAGGAAATATCTCGAAACCCGTTAAAGATATTAAGATCAATCAAGTACACATTTTTGACTCAGAAAATGCCCTTTTTAAGAAACTATAATTGAAAAACACTTAATATCACAGGTAAGAAAAAAAAAACATAGATTTATGAAGCCCAGTGTATGCAACTAGTTTCTTCTTCTTCCTGTGCATATTCACTAATGAATGTTTGCGATCACATGACTCATCTGTGTTCCGTCCCTGGCCGTATGTATTAGACGTTCCACCGTTCGTAATCCGGTCCATTTTTCTTATATTGCGCAGCCACGACATCTTCTTCCATCCTATTCCTCTCCTTCCCTCTATCTTGCCCTCGATAATCAGTTGTAATAACTGGTACTTCGTATTTCGCATTATGTGCCCTAGGTATGCGGTTTTTCTCTTCTTAATTATTAGCAGTAGTTCACGTTCACGGTTTATTCTTCGTAAGACACTCTCGTTGGTTTCTCGGGCCGTCCATGGGATTTTCAGCATTCTGCGGTATGCCCACATCTCAAAGGCTTCTATTTTATTTATTGTGGTCACTTTCAGAGTCCAGCTCTCTACGCCGTGTAGTAGTACCGACCAAATGTAACATTTGATGAATCTCACTCTTAAGTCCTGGTCAAAGTCAGTATTTGTGAAGATGTTTTTGAATTTTATGAATGTGTTGCGGGCATTCTCTATACGACATCTTATTTCTAGGTCAGAAGTCCAATCTTCAGTAAGCCATACTCTAAGGCATTTAAATTTGTTTACTCTCTCGATTGATGTTCCGTCCGATGTTAGTCTGACATTTCTTAATATGTCTGGTTGGCGAGTAACAATCATGTATTTTGTTTTAGTGGCGTTTATTTTTAGTCCCATTTTCTTACTGTGTTCTCCTACCACGTTGATAAGATGTTGGAGGTCGTGCATGTTGTCAGCAATCAAGTCCGTATCATCCGCGTATCGAATGTTATTAATCCATGTTCCGTTGACTTTAATACCTTTTTCAACATTCTCAAGTGCTTCCAGGAAGATTTTCTCGGAATACAAATTAAATAGCAATGGCGAGAGCACACATCCCTGTCGAACTCCTCTGCAAATTCTAACATTATTACTTTGTTCTCCATCGATCTTGATGTGGGCATATTGATTTAGGTACAGATTTTCGATGCAGCGAATATCTCTGCCATCCATATTCATTTGTTTCAGTATTGTTAGTAATTTATTGTGTTGTACTCTGTCAAAGGCCTTCTCGAAGTCTATGAAACATAGGTATACATCTTTCCGCTGATCGTGGCAGTTTTGTACCAGTACCTGTGTGGCCACTAGTGCTTCTCGGGTGCCTATGCCTTGCCTAAATCCGAATTGAGTCACTGATGTTTTGTTCACATTTTCTAAATATTCTCTGATGTATTATTTTGAGAAATAAACTTTTACCTTCAACACCCTGTATCTCTAGAACGAGTCCGAAAAAACTTATAAGACATAATCAACTTAGTTTGATGTCTAGTATCTCCAATTACTCTACGGCCCATAAGTTACGGGACACCCTGTATATTAATTTATATGTCATTTCTTTTGAATTAGGCTCTTCACCTCTTCGTTTGCTGCCAGGGCCATTCCCGAGGGGAACTACAGCTTAACGTGGGTTTCGAACCACGGTCCTCAGTCATGCGACACACAAACAACAAAAAGTTGTATTTCTTTTATGAAACACCCAGTATTTTATTGCATATTTAGGTTCGTATTAGAAATTGTCCAAAATGTTATTCATTTTGTTAGTTTAAGAAGAATAAATTAAAAACTAAAAAAATAAAGTATTACCGTCCCGGAAAAAAAATCAAAAATACCATCTAAATTCTTTTTTTAAACCATGGGATTGGGTGAGATTTATAACAAGGGGTCTAGAGATATTATGAATATAATAGTGTTTATCTATTTTATACAGGGTCTTCATAGAAAGGTTTCAAAAACGACACATTATAAATTTATTTTCCTCAAATTTTTCAAATTAAACACCCTGTATATTATTTTACTATTTAATATAAAATTCTTAATCAAGTTTCCTTTGTACTGTAATCATATAAATTATTTCCAACCGTTTTCGAAATAATTGCAAATTTCATAAATTATATGTTTATAAATAAAGTTGTGTTTATTAAGATTAGTCGTAATGGTCAGGTCACTTACAAATGTCCGAATTTTAGTAGGTTTAAGAATGCAGGGAAGAGTGTATAATGTATCATCTCCCCCAACTCACCCCATTTCCGCCGGTAATCAGGTCGGATCGGATATCTCGTGGGGTGCGGAAGAAGGCACAAGGGGGGGGGGGGGGGGGGGGAGTTTCGCATGACCGAGGATCGTGGTTCGGAACCCACGTTCCCTTAGGAATGGCCCTGGCAGCAAACGAAGAGCTACAAAGCCTAATTCAAACGAATGGTAAGAAATGACAAATGTCCATTACAAAATAATTACATTATTTTTGGTATTTATCTAGTAACAAATCATTTTACTGTAGTCATTTAAGATTGATATCATTTAGGACTGTCAGTAATACTGATGTTGTAGAATCTATAGATAAGTATATTCTCGTAAAAGCTCAACTTATATAAAATACGTAGAAGCGCTATCTAATCAAAAAGCAGTCACGAAATGCAATTCTGAAAAAATAGATAAATTAATTTTTTTGTTGCGTTTATGTAGATGAAAACAGATTGTTGAATAGCTGCAACTATAATTTCCGTCCATTACGGGATACGCCGTGTGTAATTATACTTATTGTTTTCTATGAATGTAACAATGAAGACCGTATTGCACCGCTTTTTACCCTTAACGAGGGTTATTAAGGAACATGTAATCAATATGTGCCTTATTGTACGATACGTTCAATATTTGCATTACACAAATTAATAGGTACCTTTTTACCAGTCGGTTACATGTGTAGATATAAAATAGCTTGTTACCTTTTATACTTTTATTATCCACCCTTATAATTTAGTTGTTGCATCCGTATAATCGCATGTTGAAACAGAAAAATACATAACCGCCCACGTCTATTACGGCTTTATTATTTTCTTTTAGATTTTAACCGTATTTATTGTTTGTTTATGAAAAAATGAATATTAATAAATGATCGATGGATAAATCTACCAAGAGTTATAACACCTTGTGCGCCCAGTGGAGGAGGGGGGGTGTATTCTTCAATTTAAGGTTTGAAGTATGAAGTCCCATTGTAATTGTTGTAAGTAAATTTTTTAGCACTTCCGGTTGTACCGGAACTACTTCGACATTTCTAAACGTCATTTTCATGAAAGCTGTTGAAGATATTTATCAAATACTAAATATTAATGTACCAATACAGCTACCACTTTAGCCCTTAAAAAAAATATGTTCGAATTAATAATATTAATTTAATCCGAATGTAGCTATGCATAATAGGGCCAGGGTTAATTTCGATGGACAATAATAATAATTATAAACACTCATGCATTTTGGCGCGCCTTAGTCGACCCGTCCGTTAGCTCAAAGCAAGTGAAGACCCAACGCCCAACATGGCTTTGATATTCACCGTTGCTATGGTTACGTGACATCAGTTACGCAAAGAGCATGAAACAATTTGCATTATGATGAAGGGCTATTTAAAAATAGATCACTCGTATGCATCATTGTTTTAGCATTGGTTTGCCTAATCTTAAGGTATTTATTTTGAGGCTTCTCGAAACTTACGGTTATAGATATGGTTTTTACGTGATTTACTGTGTGATTAAAAAAATTTGTTTTTATTTTTCAGTTAATTCAATAGTGTACGTACCTACTTAGTTGTGTGTTTTAAAAATGAACTCAATTAATGACATAGTTTGTAATTTGTTGCAAACTCCATTCAGTCGTTGGACAGATGAGGATAAGAGAGACGTTTTGTTACACGGGTTTTTAGTCAATGTTTGTTAAAATACCCGCACTATACCTAGCTCTTCTCTATTTTTTAAGACCGCGAGCCGCCACTGCCACCCTGTATATTCTGCCTTAACAAAATGGCAAGCTGAAGGGTAGAGGTGGGACAGTCGCCCTCTCGCATGACACCCAAATTGTCAGTTAATTCAATTTCTATGGATATTTATGTTGAGTTATAAATCTTAATATGTTTTGAGAGAACCTGGTAGTTTAATCCATGTATAGTTTGAAAATATCTATCAAAACCTTTGTCCTTAGTGATTTAATTATAGCTAAGTATAGGGACCAAAGCCAAAACTGCTTTGGATTGTAAATTGGACCTCAAAATTAACCCTTAAATAAATTTTGTTACCATTGTCTTGTAAATTCCAAGATGCGAACTTCGTGGTCGGACATCGGACGAACTAAATTCGTTGGCATCTATCAACATCACTTTGCTAATATAAAGTACTTAGGATAATGTATGTGATTGTCGTTCCCGCTGGCAGGAACGGAGTCAGCAGCAGGTGAAATAATTTCACTTAAATCAACAAAATTAGGAGTAACAATAAATTAATCATCAGTAAAAAAAGGTTGACTCTATTAATTTAAGGATGTTATGCAAAGCACTACTCAAAGCGCGTATTTTTATGTAAATAAGAAACATTCAAGAACAACTTTTTTTAAAGTTTTTTATTGAATCCAAAAAGTAAAATAAAAAAACTTGAAAAACTATAGAATAATATTTTTATTTTCAGCCGTGTATGTAATATGTACATTGTACATTCCTGTCTTTTTAGAAATTTGAAAATGTCACATTTTCGTCTTCTTACTTCCGATCCACATTTTCCATCCTAGGACGGAAAATGCGCTTCCATCCTAATACATTTCAATCCTCATAAAAAAAGAACACAGCAACGATCCGATTCTTTATTTATTCAAATTTTTATTTATACACTTAATTGTTAAATTGGCATTGTTATTTATGACAGAAATTTCCAAACCCTCTTAAAGTTGAGTTTTAGAGGACGATGATAACATTTCAGCAGTCTTTCTTTTGTTCTCTATTAAGGATTCTACATATCCCTCCGCAACTGCACTCGATTTCCATCCGCCGAGTCTTTTTAGCTGCAAAACATCAGCTCCATTATCAACCAATAAAGTAGCGGCTGTTCGTCGAAAAGCATGACCCGTGAAAGACCCTACATTTGGAAGCTTTAAAAAAGTAGCTATCATTTGAGGAAACCTCGCGATTAAGTGATATCCAATGGCCTGATTATGCAATTTTCCATTTCTCCATTGGACGAAAAACCTGTAATTTTCAATGTATTTTTCTGAAAGACGTCAATCCAATTTGGGTCACTTATGATGAAGGATCTATTTGTATATGTCTTCGTATCAGGGATTTCGATGACAACCTTTTCTGACAAAACATTAACATGGGAAATTTTCATCTTTACTAGTTCATCACTCCTGCATGCTCCCGAGACTCCAACAATAAGCGCAATCTTCATACACAAAAATTTTTCAGGTGCTTTAACCAAAAAATCTCTGATGTTTTCTCTTGAAAAAACACTTGACTTTTTAGGCCGAAAGCCTACACTTTTTCGTTTTAAAAAAGCTACAAGTTTTGAATGCTTTTTCTCTAAGTTTCAGTATAGTTTTTATCATACTGTAGATAACATATACAGTGGAAGATATTTTTCTTTAGAGATCTCACCAAAATAGACCAACAAAACGGTCTCTGATGTAACATTGGTTGTTCCTCTGCTGCTGCACCACGCTTGGAATGTATTAAAAGCTTTCTCATAACGTAGCTTACTTTTTGTAAGTAGCAGACTTTCTTCAATCTTATCCGCTGCTTCTTTCAAATCAGCAAGCAGCTAATTAACTTGTTGTCACTATTGGAGAACATCTCTAATCTGTATTCTTTTTCTTAAAAAAAAAACGCTGACTTTGAAAAAATTTTAAGTGACAATAACTGCTGTCAACTGGTGACAACGACTAACAATGGAAATGAAAGGTAATAGCCGGTACGACAAAATTTATTATTTCAAAAAAGTCTATCGTGCAAAAATATTCAATGTTTACTTAAATCATAATGTCAGGGCTGAAAATAAAATAGTGTACAATCCTCGGCGGAAAATTTCATTGCGGTTTTGACAAGTAATGGAACATTTTCCGTCTTGTACACTGAGAAAAAGGAATTATAACCATAATAAGAATTCTTATGGCCATTAAAAGAATATTTAATACTATCTGGGACAGCAATACGAGGTAATACCAGTTATACACCAGGTATTGCTAGGACCAGTGCATAAGGATAAGTAAATTATGTTATACTGTTTATATGACACGGATGGTAACCATGAAGGTTTGTTCCATAGCGACTATAAAACGTACTTCTATGGGTATACACATTATTTAAAAACGATTAAACTGTTTATATGACACGGATTATAACCATAAAGGTTTGTTTTCTATAGCGACTATAAAACGCTTTATAACCAGTACACACAGTTGAAAAAGTATAATCCCGTTTTATAACCGTTATAAAAGTGTTTGGCTGCCAATATAAAACGTTTTTATACTGTTTGCCAATTCAAATTTTGCGCTTGCGCATTCCCAATATTAATTTTTGATAAATTTATCGATCACTTATCTCTTCACGCAAACTCCAAGCAACAAGCGAAATTTTGGATGATGGTATGTTTTAAGACCAAAAAATAATAAAGGTAAAGAAATGATATTTTACAATATTTATATTGGTATTGACAAATTTAATTTTTTGATTTTACCATGTAACTACTGCTATTTTTCGCTTTAAAACATGTGCAATCGTATATCCAGAATTTTAAATAAACAGATAAATGGCCGATAAAACTACTGAAAACTAATACAACAAAACAAAAGCACAAATACCAAATATAAGTGATATTTGAAAGGATTACAAGGAAAAATAGTTTAACATTTTAAAGGTATTTATTTAAAAAAAAACAAAGAAGGGTATTTACCCTTAACACAGCTCTTTCTGATAACTTTACACCACCATAAATAAAGCTTAATAATAACCTCACAACACTGTTCACAAAAAACAACAAACATCTGAAACAACCCGCATAGCCGAACAAATGCAAATGGCATCGTAAAACACGGCTTGATACGTCGAAGTCTCCCCCACTCATTCAAATTAAAAGTATGTTGCATAAGGGTAAATAAATGTTTAATACCAAATGCAGGACAGGCAATTCCCCTGGCATCGTCTATTAATTTGCTGGGGGTCAATCTGGGAGGTAATATGTCTTGGCATGATCACGTGGCCGCAATTGCCAAGGCAGCTGCACAGAAACTTGGTGTACTTTTCCGCACCAAAAGGTTGTACACACCTCATCAACTTTTGACACTCTACAAAGCCCAGATTCGACCATCATTAGAATATTGCTCTCATGTCTGGAGCTCTGCACCCAAGCACACCCTTCGGCTACTGGATTCCATTCAAAGGAGAGCCGTTCGTCTGATCGGCGACCCCGAGCTGACCAAGACCCTCGATAGCCTGGAGCATCGAAGACAGGTTGGTGATTTGGCTCTCTTTTACAGATATTTTCATGGCAGGTGTTCGACTGACATTGCCCACTTGATTCCACCTAGAGCAATGCAAAACAGAAATACACGGCGAACCGCTGCCGCTCATCCATATGTTGTTCAGCTTAGTACTCCTCGAACTTCATTGTTCAAGAATTTTTTCATCTGGAGAACGTCATCTTTGTGGAATGATCTTCCTGAGGTCGTGTTTCCCAATGAATACAATCTTCAACGTTTCAAGACCAACGTTAATCGCTTTTTTCGCACTCGCACCGCTCCCAGAGCGCCTTAAAGGATTTTTCCTACAGTGCAGGTGTTTTATCATAAAAAAAATAATAATAATAATTTAACTAATACCCCCAAAAAAGCGTTTTATTGTTGTAATTGTAATCTTTATGTTATATAGAACCATTTTTATTTTCAAAAAGAATGTTTTATTAAAATACATCCTTACAATTCTGGGCTTATATTCATAATTATTTCGTTTTATTGTCCATATAAATAAAGAGGTAGTAATTCTGTATACTGTTCGTTAGTTAACTTCAACAAGTTTAATAGTGATTATTAAAAATGTTGCTACTGGTATAAGACTATTCTAAACAATTAGTCGATTTTGCTCTGTGTATTGTAATATATTATAATTTCACCGTTTTGACTGTTAAATAACTCAATCTGGTAACAGTGGCAACGCAACAGTAATGCTAACATCCTTCCTCTGAGCCTACCTTGAGTACCTGCCTTAAGTAGGTACTTAATTTTTTTTACAAGTTGCCGAGTTTCTGTTATAAGCGCTATATTTGTTTAGTGTTAGTTTTCAAATAGACTTGTCTACTTCAATTGTAACATAACAACCTGGGTTGTTATTAAAAAGAATTTTTAAATTGTAAATAATCATATTTGTTGGTAGCATTAATTATTCCTTAATACGTGCCTGCCATAGTACACTTTGCATATATGAGAAGAGCTTCGGGCCAATCCATGAATACAGAAATACGCTGGCCTAATAGAATTGTCCCCAGAGTGAAACTATTAAACCTGGATTCCCATTTAGTTAGTTAACACTCCTAGATTAATATCCCTAGTTTACGAGTTTTGGTCTAGTTTTGTTAATGCTATTTTCCTTTATTGTATTTATTGCTATTTTTATTAATCAATTACAATTAAAAACTATTTGTCACATAAATGCTAGAAAAAAAATTGAGGCATAAACATTGCACATTCAATAGTAGAATAACTTTTTCTTTTCTGTTTAAAAATTTGCACTCTTTGGTGCATTAATCTTAATGTGGTAGTTATATATAAGGCCCATTTTATCCCCTATCGTATGGGTAATGTCGGCCAGACGGGACCTACAGTTTAACGTGGAATCTGAACCACGTATATGCACTAGTTTATCATTTTTACTCCCCCAGAGGTCATCAGTCCTCGGCGCCCATCTTTCTAGATCCCGATATTAGGATTGACATACTGCATTATTTTATCCACTTTTATTTATTTATTTATTTATTTATTTATTTATTTATTTATTTATTTATTTACATAGTACACTACAGAGAAAACTCCAACTGGCACTTAAACTACAACTAAGAATAAAAAGCACAACACAATGACATTACTCTACATGGGTTGTTCAGTAATTCTTCTTTTAAATTGAGAGAAGTTATAATAAAACAAATCAATGTGAGAAAAACATTGATTGTAATTACGAGCCAATCTACTTACAAAACCGGTAAACCCATAATTTGTTCTATGCGAGCCTTCAATAAATACATGTTGTTGCCTCGTTGGTCGTTGAGGAACACGAAAAGAAATATTACTCAACAACTCACTACAGTCTATAGGACCGTTTATCAACTTATGCATGAAATATACCATTGCCTTTTTTCTGCGTTCTTCCAACGTATCAAGACCAATAAGCTTTGTTTTTACATTATAAGACACATTGAAGCAGGGAAATCTATATTTGTACAATAGAAATAAAAGAAATTTATTTTGTACCTGCTCAATACGTCTTTTATGACATTGGTAAAAAGGTGACTATACTACAGAACTATATTCTAAAACACTACGAACCAGACAATTATATAAACATAAAATAGCTTTAGTATCACGAACATTTTGACAATTACGACGAACAAAACCTAGCATTCTATAATGCTTTGAGAATAATACCATCAATATGTTTATTAAAATTTAATTCACGATCAAATATTACGCCTAGATCGTTATAATTATAAACAACGTCCAATTGCTCACCTTCAATAAAATACTTAAATATAACAGGACTTTTACATCGATAGAAACTTAAAACTTTACATTTTTTGACATTCAATTTTAGATAATTACGTTTACACCACTGAACAAGATTATCTATTTCTGATTGAAGCATTCGACAGTCATTTAAAAATTTTTAGGTCGTCAGCATATAATAAGCATTTACAAATTTTAAAATTCGACACTATATCGTTAATAAAAAGGAGAAATAAAACAGGACCCAAGTGGGAACCCTGAGGTACGCCAGATGTAACCTTTATCGATCGAGACTTTACACCACGTAACTTTACATATTGAACTCTGTCTATAAGATAAGAGTTAATCCACAGTAGGTAGGCGCTGCAAATTCCGACAGATTCCAATTTTTGTAACAAAATCGTATGTGCAACACTGTCAAAAGCGTATGCCCGGGGATCGAACCGGGACCGCCACGTCGAATGCCAGTAACTCACCATGGAGCCACTGCCGCGGTTTCCTTAGAGTAATACTGCCATACGTTAAAATATTGGTGTCATTATTTTTATTGTATTACGGTTAATTTATGTATTAACAATAATTATAAATTACTTTCTTTAAACCTTTTTAAATCATATACAGTGGCCGGGAGAATTATGGCTCTATATGGATACGAAGTCATGGTCGTTGGTCTATTCAAAAAATTAAAAGAATACTTTTTGTCCTGCCCTGTATCGAGACTATAGCCTATTTCAAAAAGGTATAGAGGAATAAAAGCTCATTAGGCATGCAAAGTGACTGCAGAGTGACCCAACGAATATTTAAGCCACTTTCATAATTTGGCATTGATTTCATTGCAAAATTCTTTATTTTCATCAAGTGCAGGTAGTACCACCCGGGTTTGGGTCAATTTATGGGTTTTGCTTATTTTTATTCATTCACAAAAACTGGAAATGGTGTGACAAAGGCGTGCATTATGTATATAGTATTAGGTACACTTATTTTTTATTAAACGTTATAAAAAAATACAAAAATAAATTATACAGAAACTAAATTATAAAAAATCATAATATTCTTCGTCATCTGAGAAACTGTCATCTTCTCTCGACGTTATAATTATCGAGTTGACGGTCCGATCTATCAGGTGGTCAAGATCCCATATTTTCTCCTCTTCTTTAATGACATGATGGACTGCTTTTCGCCAGTTCCCTGGTGTCACTTTCTTAATGGCTTGATCTAACAGTAGCTTAACGTCTTTCATTTTGAATGTCGTGTTGTGTTTTACTACAAATCCTTTCACTTGCGCCAATATAAGTTCTATAGCATTTAGTTCGCAATGATATGGCGGTGTGCGCAGCACAGTTACACTATGTTTATCAGTTTATCTTCCACGGCATATTTCATAAAACGATGTTTGTGTGAATTTGCTATAGCTAATAGTTCCTACTTTATCAAATTATCTTATCTTATCTTATTGATTCTAAGCTGTCGTGGAGTCAGCAAATAGACTTTGTTCTGAAGAAGCTCGCTATGTATTGTTTTGTCATTTGGCAGTTGCGCGATAAGATCGATATAAATCTTTTGAAGCTTTATTATTTTTCATATGGCCACTCTTGCTTGAGTTACGGAATTTTGGCCTGGGGAGGTTGCTCTAGGGCTGACGAAATCTTTATTCAGCAAAAAAGAATAATTAGAACCATGACATTTAAAAGACGTACTTTTTCATGCCGTGAACTTTTTTCCCGGCTAGGTATTTTAACATTCCATTCCCTGTTTATATTGCATTGTCTGACTTATGCTAAGGCAAACTTCGACGTATTTTCTCTGACCCGTGAATCAAATGAACATTATCATTTTAGACAGAATTTTAATATTGACATACCACGTCATAGATTGTCTGCTGTGGCTCACAGTCCTTTAGTTCTACCAATTAAGTTATTTAATAAACTGCCACAAGGAATTAAGCAACTACATCATCCAAAAAAGTTTAATAAGTTAGTTAAAGGTATTCTACTTGAAAACGCTTTTTACTCCACTAATGAGTACCTTAAATTAAATTTTGATTATTTATTCAATAATGTCCAAACTGATGGGATTGTGTATGATTTTTTTAATTCTATGTATTTGTTTACCTGTTCATTTTAAATATTGTTTTATTTTTTATACCTATATATTATTAATGTATAATGACAATATCCTATACTACCTATACTACAGTAGTCAAAAGGAAATAAAGGATTTTTATTTTTATTTTATTTATTTTATCTTCTTTTTTTTTATTTAGTTAGTTATCATAAATAATTTAATGCACAAAATTTCCTGCGCCTATGGCCGACACCAAAATTAAGCCGAACTGGACGGAATTTCCCATTTTATCACTCTACTCCTTTCTGAAATAGATTATAGATTGAAGAGATCAAATAATTTTTAAAATTTCTTTATAATATTTACTTCTAGAATATTTCTAATTTCATTCATAATTAAAAATAATGATAACAAAATTCGTTTAGTTTCAGAGTCCAAAAAATAAGTTTTTTCGTTTTTTGAATAGAAGGCCGTAACTTCGTATTCGAACATACCTTTTAATTCTAAACAACTTTTACAAATGATAATTGTATTTAAAACGAAAAATAAGAGTACTTTACTCCTGAGAAACTTTTAAGAAATTGAATATCCCTCGTGCACTGCAAGTGTTTTTTCAATTTAAATGAGCGAAGCGGAATTTAAGGGAATGGTTTTATCAATAATAAAATTTTCTCTGAAATCAATATTAAAGAAGTTTTCCATACGCAGCCAGAATTCTGCCGGTCACTGTATTTATTTGTGTTCCCAAAATTACGATACGTATTTTGTAAATATATTGATTCCCTTCAGCCAAATTTTAAAAGAGTTTTTCTTGTTTATCTAAATTATTCTCCAACGTTAGAAACTTCATACAATTATTAATATTACCTACATTAGGTTAGACCAAAAACTACTAAATAACTTTCTAGACCCTCATAGATAAAATTTCTTCATTGGTGAAAGAAAAATCAACAATTTGCTTGACAATAACCGCAATCCATCCTAATTAAGATATCGACATGCGGTTTTAATTAGTTTTCTTAGTTTTATTTTTTTTATCTAAATAAATATTTATATTGGGTCCTCAAGTTAAATAGAAATGGTCAGATCCAAAACCTATTAAATATTTCTGCAAAATCCCAAAATAAAATAAAAAGGCAAATGCAATCAATCAAAATTAAAGCAATAAGAAAAAGCAAATCATAATTTTCAGAAGGAGCCCGGTGCACTTTAAGATGCTAAAGATGGGTCATGGTCCAGGGGTCCCTAAATTTATCGCTCCCACGAAAACCAAGCAAATGGAACTGCACCCCGTAACCGCCTTTTCGAACACTTCGATGAATATACCAATTTAAATTAAGCATTATTATTTTGAAATCACTTGCCCGGATAAACAAATATTAGCTTGACCGCAGGTTGCTTAAGTAGTTTTGGTTTTAATTTCTGAGTTTTAACCCTTCTTATTTGCCCACCGTCCCTCATGATATAGAACAATGGTCAACACGAAATTAGGTTTTGTATACTCTAGACACAATGAAAAACCTCTTTAAAAGAAATATAAAACCTATAAAATCTGAACTAGTATTTTGTTATCTAAGAGTGTTACAGAAAATACGGAAAATTTTGTTTTCCAGCAATGGGTTCTTTTACTTTGCGGCTCATCAGGTGAAGTAGGTAAAGTGACTCTTCACCAAAAAAAAAAAATAGAACCAGTAGGAAAGTTTTCCGACAATATTAAATATTAATCTACCATTTAAAAAAATTATGTTCGAATTATTAATAATAATTTAATCCGAATGTAGCTATGCATAATAGGGCCACGGTTAACTTCGATGGACAATAATTATAAACACTTGTGCATTTTGGCGCATCCCAGACGACCGTGTCCGTAAGCTCAAAGCAGCAAGTGACCCAATGCCCAACATGGCTTTGATATTCACCATTGCTATCGTTACGTGATGTCAGTCACGCAAACAGCATATAACAGTTTGCATTATGATGAAGGGCAATTCAAAAATAGATCAGTCGTATGCACCATTGTTTAAGCATTGGTTCGCCTAACCTTAAGGTATTTATTTTGAGGCTTCGCGAAACTTACGGTTATAGATATCGTTTTTACGTGATTTACTGTGTGATTAAAAATTTGTTTTTATTTTTCAGTTAATTCAGTAGTGTACGTACCTACTTAGTTGTGTGTTTTAAAAATGAATCCTATTAATGACATATTTTGTAATTTGTTGGAAACTCCATTTAGTCGTTGGACAGATGAGGATAAGAGAGACGTTTTGTTACACGGGATTTTAGTCAATGTTTGCTTAAATACCCGCTCTATACCTAGCTCTTCACCACTTTTTAAGATCGCGAGCCGCCACTGGACTGTATAAAGTGTATAAAGGAACAAAAAATAAAATTTTCTGTGTTTTAAATAAATAAAAAAAAACTATTGGAATAATATCACAGACTTTATCGAATATACCTACTTCATGAAAACGGCAGCTTGACAATGTTGCCAATGTTTTTTAAAATTTTTATATTATTATACAATGACAAAGGCCAAAAAGTAATCCAATAGAAAAAAATGGCCAAAATCATCATATTATTTCCAAAATGTTATCTATATTTGGTTTAAAATAAATGATTAAAGATCTAGGAACAAAATATATTATTTAACTAGCATAAAAGGTTTCACATGTGGCAGCTATTTTTATTTAATAATATTTTTAAACTAATAACATAATTTTGGATAAATTTCTTTTAAAGTTCCCTCTAAAATAATTATTTAAAAAATTTATAAATATTATATTTTTTTTAAAAACTATAAAGCAGCCGCCACCGTCATCGAGGCGTGTGATTGAACGAATGCCATCGGCAAGAGTATGTCGGTGACGGCTTCTTTATAGTTCACGCAAAATGTGTATTTTTTTATGTGCCGCAATATGTCAGGGTGTTTTACGACTATATTTTTATTTTGCATACAGTAATCAATAAAAAATATAAATGATGAAAAAATAACATTTCGGTATGATTCCAAAATAATCTAAACCTATCATGTACAAGAGCCAAGGTTTTTACGAAAAAAATATTTTATAATTTAACAATATGATTAAAAAAACATTTTTTAATTTTCCTATATTTAAAAGTTTTCACTTATGTAAATCATTATAACTGGTTCACCCTGTATATTTAAGATAAGAATGTGTTAGAGAATTATTATTGTAAAAGAAAATTGTTACCGATTGTCATAATAATTAAATGTATCAATTAAAAGTCGTTTATTACGTTTTCAGGTGAATTTTCAATTTTTTTTTTGAAAAATAAAATATTCGGCAATATATTCTACGTCAACCTATACCCATTTTTTTTCATTCACAGCTTGTTGCTACAAGATAATAAAATATGAACAAAATCTAACCGTTTGTTTTCAAAATTCAAAAAAAAGTAAAAATTTTTTTTTTGGATTTTCATAATTTTTTAATATTAGTATTTATTAAATCTGCCTATTTATTCAGCATCCTGTACATACTTTATTTCTATATAAGTGAAAGAAAACTTAAGGCCTACTTTTCCACCAATAAAAAAATATAAAAAAGTTGATAGTTTTAAAGAAACAAGTGAAAACTCCAGACAATGCATAAAATCTCAAAGTAAAAAGTTGCCAACTTTAAACTAACTCTTAACTCAAAAACTAGTCATAGGATTGGATTACGGCCATGGACACTTTTAATCAGGACGTCAAGATCTAGAAAATACTAAAAATTTAGAAAAATGAGACGAGAGCCATTTCCCATAAGCTTTGTGCGGAGTCCTTTGTCTATCGGCTTATATTTTATAAAATATTTGTTTACAATAAAAAGTTTAGCAGCATCTTAGTTTGCAAATGAAGTATCTTGTGTTAAACTATTCGAATCAATATAGTGTGGCTCCTACAGGGCCTAATGAGAAAATATAGATACCCTAGTTTTGAGTAGTTACCAGAAAGGTAAACAAATAAGTATGGGCCTGCCCAACTCTTCAAATAGGAAATGAACATATTGCAGTGTGCATACTCAAATCTTGGAAACTTTTTTGTATGCGCTAAACCGTAAATTTATAACCATCATTTTTAAAATAAAAGTCAATACGAAGTACCGAAAAAAATTCTGTAAGGTAGATAGTATTATTAAATAAAGCATCACATAAAAACATAAAGAATTTAAAATTTATCAGATTAACATATAATCAAGCACTATTACAGGCATTTATAAGTAGCGGAAAGTATTTCAGAGATATTTTTCCATTAAAATAAATAATTACATTACTTACTTAAGAATATAATACCTCTGAGTAAAAGATACAACATGATAAGGACGCGATGTCTGCAATTTTTAAGCAAATTACTACTAAAAGGGTCGTGTCGAGAGACATAATTTACTTCGAAAATTAGTCCTTGACCATAATTTTTTAAATGCATGGCTGCAATAAACATAAGTAGTAAATTTGCGGTAAGTAATTTCTTTTACACCTCATTTAGCTTTGTAAATGTCAACCGAGAAGAAAAAATGAAACTGTTTCATACATTTTAACGATAAAAACTGAACAGGATCGTATTTAAATCCTTATATCTTAAATTTCCCCAGCTCTAGTCGTCTTCAGGTAAATACTGTAGAAGTATTTAATTTATTTATTACTGTATGCAAATTTTATATACTTTTCGATTATGGTATTATAATTATACCGCACGATTTATTTTTTCGGAATAAAATCAAAGAATGTGTTATTATTACAAATTGCGCCCTCTAACATTTTTTTGAGAACTATTATGGAAAACTAAATAGGATTGGTGAAAGTGCATACATTTCTCTTCCAAACAGTCTTTAGTTCGCTAAAATCGGATAAGTCGTTTAGAAGTTACAGCGATTTAAATAATTACACTTTTAACAGCTTCCCCCACTATTATTAAAGTCGGTACGCAAATAAGCATAAGACCAAAATGATGCATAATTGTCTAAGCTTTTTAATGGTGTTATCAAAGATATACCTTAATGTGGAAGTTTTGGAGATATATAAAATTTTAAAATTTACTTTTCAATTACGCCCTCTTGCGGCACAATGCGAGATTTAAAAATTATTTCCAGGATTTTTTCATGGCCACTTTAATTGTCATTTTTTTTTTCTGAATTTCTATGCCCAGTAGTTTTCGAGATATGGCCGCTCGTCGACCTTAATGAAACACCCTGTATACAGGGTGTCCGGTAACTTATGGGCCGTGGGGTAACTGGAGATAGAGAGACATCAAACTAAGCCGATTATGTCATATAGGTTTTTCCGGACTCGTCGAGATACAGGGTGTTGAAAGTAAAAGTTTATTCTCGAAAATAAGCCATAATTTTAAAACGGTTTAATGAATCGAATTGAAAGTTGGCAATATTATGTTTTTATAAGCAAGAAATAAGAATTTGTAGAAATTTTTAAGTTTCAAACTAGAGGGCGCTAGTTGCATACACTGGGCTTCATAAATCTATGATTTTTTTCTTACCTGTGATATTAGGTATTTTTTAATTATAGTTTCTTAAAAATGGCATTTTCAAGTCAAAAATGTGTACTTGATTGATCTTTAACGGTTTTCGAGTATTTCCCTTTAAACATCCCAAAGCATAAAAAAACATAGTAGATAATTAAATTAACAAAAAAAAACAAAAGTGACAATCCGATAAAACTTATATGACATAATCGGCTTAGTTTGATGTCTAGAATCTCCAGTTACTCTACGGCCCATAAGTTACCGGACACCCCGTATTTTGAGAAATATTAAAATAATCTTCTTGGGAAAACTATGGATAAGCCATCACCGACGTGCACTTGAAGGTATTTGTTCAATCACACGCCTCAATTACAGTGGCGGCTTCTTTATAGTTTCTGGAAAAATATGATTTTTATATTTTAAAAAATAATTATTTTAGGGAGGGTTTTTACCTCGATTTAAATTTATTCAAGAAAAAAAAAATTGAAAATTTATTTTGAAGTTTTAGTTGTGTGGGTTTAAATTATATCATTCGCAATGCAGAACATAAAAATAGAAATATTGAGGCTATTCATGTTAGGTAATTTATTATTTACCATTAAAAATCCAATCGATGCCCCAATATTATCTTAAAAATCACCACTGACGCCGCCCCAGTTAATTCTCGTGAAATTCGTTTTTATATTATTTTGTATATAAAAGAATAAATTTTATTGCCATCGCCAGACACAGATACAATATGCGCGATGTGGTGAAAATGCACTATTTATTCGTGATGACTCATCGACTTGCTCTTACAACACAGAGAGTTTTTTTTTTATGGAAAACCAATCTTATCTTTTACGTAAAAAAATATAAAGATAATAAGATAAACGTCGTGAAAAATTTAATCCAATGCCTAGTAGATAATTCACTTCCCGACCAGGAGACAAAATTGACAGAGACGAAAGGCAGACGTTTAGAAAACAGATCGTTGCTTATCGGAGAAAGGAACACGGATATTTGTCCTGCCATTTAGAAAATTGTCCTGGGGCTCCTTTTTTACTGACTCCAAATGAGACATAGTTAAAATTAATTGGAAGTATTTTTCTTATTAAATTAGGTACTGTAACGATTGTTTTTACAAATTTTAACTTCGTTGCATAAATTATAATAAAATAAAAACTATTTTGTTAATATAATTGCCGAGCCAAAGAGAAATATGTCCTTCATCCCTACTACGCGGGTTAAGAAATATTGCCTACCTTTTCTATGCTTGAATTAAACATAAACAAACAGTACCATTGAAATAAAGAAATAACATTTATTTTAATATTTCCTAGTTACTGATTGGATAATATACCGGGTGTTGCATCGTCGAGCGGGACATAGGAAATCCCATGTAATTTTAAATGGCGTCAATTATTGGCTTCCCTAATTATTTTAGAGAAAAATTCTATTTAGGTTTATTAAAGAGCACTAAAACCCACATTTAAAAGAATAACTTTAGATATTTTTGATAAGCCCGTTTACGGGTTATCGCCGATTTCTTTTTAACTATTTCTCCTTTTAATGGCCCCGTATTTGCGGGTACCAGTTAAGGTAAAAGATGACTGTCAAATAAAGTTGTCATTTTAAAATGTGTGCTTTATTGTTATAAAAACTCGTACATCAAAAATATTAGCCATGAATTACACTTCTGAAGAAAAAATATTGATGATTAAATGGTATTATCAAAGAAATAGTTATCAAAATGTGTCATACATGTTTGCTGCTCTGTATCCGAATAGACCGATACCTGCAAAATCTACAGTCGAAAGGACTATCCAGAAATTTGAGACCAAAGGCACTGTAATAAATAACTGCAGATGTGAACAAAGGCAGGAACAAAGAAGAGATGCAAGAAATGATAGGGACTTGCAAAGGCAGTAACAAAGAAGAGATGCAAGAAATGTTATCCACAGCTAAAAAAGAAGTATAAACTTAGGAATCACCCTGTATATTAAATGTCACTATAGAATAAGCTCTTTGAAATGAGACCAAGTTTGTTAAATTCTTGGAGTTATGAGTATTTTTTTCACAAGAGGTTCCCCCTCCTCCCCTCAGTGTATTTTGCGAGTTAGTTTAAAATGTGTTAAAGCAAAGTTAGGCCGTATGTTCCAAAGAATAAAACAGGTAAGTTTTGACATAACTTCATTTGGTATATTATCGATAAAAATCCTATAATCTTCTTTGTCAGATATTGAACACCCTCTAGTGGTAAATTTAGGAATTAAAAAATAATTTCCAGCAATTTCTCGTGATCGATTTGTTAATGATTTTTTAATTTTAACACTTTGGGATAAACGGTTCCTGAGATATGGCCGGCGACCATTCTTTTTTGTCCTCCCGGTACATAATTTTAAGGAATTACGAAGCAACTGTAAGGTGGTAGGTAAAAACCAATAGAAAATACTATGCTATTGCCGAAGTCGCTAGCCAGTTTTTTATGTTTCAACTGTCAAAGCAAATTTGCTGGTTTCTTTAGTTAACTTAAAATAATGACGCAGAGCGAGCCAAATGTTTACATTGTGCTAACCGTATGAAACGTATCTTGGTCGAAAGATAGTCTTTCCTTATGTAAGCAGCAATTCTTTGAAAAAAGAATCTTTCTATTAGAGTTCCATTTGGAAAGATTTATTTACTATAGAAAAATATGTTTGTTTTTCTGAAATCCTACAACCTTATTGCGGGAAATGTAAACTCGACATATTCTGTAAATCTTTGTTATGTCGCCTAGGACCGATTGGAAAATCTCTTTGATGTTCAGCTGATGGAGGTAACCCTCTATCAAGTAAATCTCGGGAAATAAACATTTTCATTCAGTGGTTGTATGAAATAACAGCATATCTGAGTAAGGGGGATATATTACCCTGTTTATATGCCTTTTACTCATTTGTTATCTCGATTTTAATGCACCTAAACCTTTTAATAAAATATTAAATTTGATTATCTTTATACCGGGTCCGCCAACGAAGCGGGGACGGAAGATTAAATCATTATTGAGGAACTTAGTATGAGGTATGGACTTAAAAGCGGCATATTTCAAGAATATTTTACATTATACAGGGTGGCTCAAAGGCGGACTAAACTTACCCTATATATTATATTATTTTCTAATTCCCTATAAAATTCCATGTATTTTTTGTTTAAAATGCCATGCCTAAATTCAATGGTTTTTGAGATATACACTGCAAAAAATTAGTGTAAAATTACATTTTTTTCCAGTAACATATTTGTTAAATTTCCCAAATAAACCGTGTGTTTTTATTTTTAAATAATATATTTGGGATTTTTCAGATGTAACTAAAAATTCATAATATATCACTAAAATTTATCAAGCAAAACAAAATTATACTTTAAAATTCGCGTAAAAATACCAAAATAAATAATGTACCTAAGAATTAAAAAATTTTAAAGTATATATTCTGTAAATGCGTCGAAGCCGGTTGATGTCAAAATATGGTTGACAAAGTTGCATACAATTTTACTGAAAATAAGACAATTACAATTTAAAAATCATTTTATTATAACTGAATAATATTTTACGGTATATATACCGTATAATATTCGGTAAATCTATTGTAAAGCCCTAACACGTTTGACAAAATCGCATTATGTATTACTGAAAAGGTTCTATTCCCTCCCACCAACTGCCGATGCGACGCTACGATCTACGGCATCGGCATTTATGTTTCTACGTTATCCAGGATAAGACAGGCTTTTATCTTCGTTTATCTCCGCTGCAAAATTTTCAAAATGATCTGTTATTTAGTTCTGCATAAACGTCTAACGTTCCATCCATCGTGAATCACCCTGTATAAAGTAAGTATATAGATAATAATAATAATATGCAGACTTAATAAAATTTACAATAAATTGCATATCAAAAAATCTTTGTGGTTAGATAGTTATTAAGTCTGCATAAGAGTCCGGAGGACTTATTAACTAATATTATGAAAATTATATATTAGTGAATATCTATAGTTCTATAGTTAAGTTTAAGCACGTTTTCCTGTAATGGTTTATTCAGTTACATGTTTAACTTATGATTTATATGGTTGTTAGTAATATCCATCTTACTTTATTACATAATGTATCTATGTATATATATTGTATAGTATTTATTTAAATAAATACCTTAAGTTTGATCAAACATCTGATATGTTCGTCATATGTATGACCAACTTAAGATTCGTTACGAATTTTGTTTTTATAGTTACACCTTATAGGCTATAATAGACCCCCACTTTTTACAGTTAAATTGACCGTATAATTATTAATTTTGTTTGAATAATTTTTAAAGTATGCATAATTTTTAAAGTAGACTGTAAGCGTAATAAAGTAATCACAGTTTACAAAGAAAAAATACATTTAACTTGTGTTTATAGCTTTGGATAGCGGGGTAAAATTTTTTTCACAAAATTGATAAACTACTGTAAATTTACATTGTTTGTTACTTAATAGTATGGAATAATATTAAGTAATACATTCAATAAAAAATCAAGTTTATATTAAGTAATTCCCATAAGAAACCTAATTAAAATTCATGGTTATATTATTTTAATTTAAATAATTAATTATGAAGAATTCCTTAATTTTTAAGGGAAAAATAAGAATTACGGTATATATTTTGTAAAAGTTTACGCAGTTTCTCTATGAAATTTACTTCATATGTAACTCAAGAATGTCAACAATTTTATAATATTTTACGTCGGATATAACTTAAAAATATTTAATTTTTATTAAGTAATTTTACGGAATATTAAACTGAATAACGTCAAGAAATTTTTTATGTGATTTTACGGAACATTACGTTGGCCTCTGTGTGACCAACGTAATGTTACTGAAAATTACATAATTATTTTTTGTAGTGTAGACGTTTAAAATATAGCATATTCAGACTTTGACAGGCTTTAGCATTGGAACGGCACAACTTAGAGAAAAATGGTTTTCACATCATGGTCTTAGGTTTTTATTCTCTATCTAAGGATACCTAGAAACTTCCCGTTTAACATGTTAAACCAAAAAAAAAATGGTTTATTAACATGTTAAACCGGAAGTTGCAACTTTTAGATAGAGAAGAAAAACTAAGATAACATGGTAAACCCCATTTTTCTCTAAGATACGCCGTTCCAATTCTACAGCCAGTCAAAATCTAAAAATGCCATATTTTAACTGTCAATATCTTAAAAACAATTTAGACGTATGACATACAGGGTGTTCGGTAACTTATGGGCCGTAGAGTAACTGGAGATACTAGACATTAAACTAAGCCGATTATGTCATATAAGTTTTTTCAGATTGTTACTCGTTCTAGAGATACAGAGTGTTGAAAGTAAAAGTTTATTCTCGAAAATAAGCCATAATTTTAAAACGGTTTCATGAATCGAATTGAAAGTTGGCAATATTATGTTTTTATGAGCAAGAAATAAGAATTTGTAGAAATTTTTAAGTTTCAAACTAGAGGGCGCTAGTTGCATACACTGGGCTTCATAAATCTATGATTTTTTTTCTTACCTGTGATATCAGGTTTTTTTCAATTATAGTTTCTTAAAAAGGGCATTTTCTGAGTCAAAAATGTGTACTTGATTGATCTTAATATCTTTAACGGTTTTCGAGATATTTCCCTTTAAACATCCCAAAGCATAAAAAAACATAGTAAATAATTAAATTAACAAAAAAAAAACAAAAGTGACAATCTGAAAAAGCTTATATGACATAATCGGCTTAGTTTGATGTATATAGTATCTTCAGTTACTCTACGGCCCATAAGTTACCGGACACCCTGTATAGGATGTTCCTTTCAAAAAAATGCAAGTTTAGTCCTCCAAACTTTTTTAACCCACCCTGTATAATGTAAAATATTTTTAAAATATTCCGCTTTTAAGTCCATACCTCATGCTCTTTTAATATTTTTGATAAGTTCCTCGATAATGATTTTATCTTATATCCCCGCTTCGTTGGCGGACTCGGTATGAGATAAATTTACTTTTTTAAACAAAGGTTTATTATTGTTTTTTCTTTTATACTAAAAGGTATTAAACCGATATAAATTCAATATATATCGAACTCCTTAAAGGGACAATATTGGGATGAGAAAAGATATATTGTCAAGTTTAAGTTTAATTCTAAAGACTAATTTCACCATGTATGTACTAATATGAGACTAATTTTTACTACTTTATTATGTAAGTTTAAAATATCGAAAATCTTCGTAGATAAAGATGTTTCTTTCAAGCATGAAAGCCTATTTTGACTCTGACAAATCTATTAACTGGCAATGAGGTGGTTACTTCTTAAAAATATACTTTAATCCATTGACTGCTGTCAAAAATTTATAAAATGGTAGTAGTTAAAGCACAAAAACCAAATTTTAGCAAATTACTTTTTGCCAAATTATCCTTTATACATACTCTACTAATATAAATTATGCGTGGATCAAGTGTCCTGCGATATCGTCACGCCTCGGGTCTCGGGTCATTACAAATGCATGAAATCATTGTCATCCTAGGTGGCCTGGCTCTCAAATCTCCTCGTTTGGCTAAACTGCACTTGATTAAATGGGAAAAAAAACAAGAGACAGTCGAGGGACGAAAACTTTTGTTTTCCCGGCCAGTGGGATTCAAAGGGTACTCAAAAACAAAAGACAAAAACGGCGCCGGTCATCCTAAAATTGATTGTTATTTTCGTTATTTATGCGTTCTACTTAAATCGGCTTGGGGTTCGACCGGAGGCATTGTTTTACAGACAAGTGACGTATGTCAGTTTTAAAGCTCGGAAAATTGACCATTTCAACTTGGCTTTTATACTGGACTTTAAATTACTCCAAGATTTTTCATTTACATAGTTAATAGGGGGAGTTTTCTTTGTCGCACAGAGAAAAAGTATACAATGTTAAAAAAAACGTCTGGCTTATATGTTTTTTAACCATGTATGACAGTTATATTTTTAAAAAAACGCTCTTCGAATTTTTAAACGCTGATCTCTCGGCATTCTTTAACTCCTGAAACCTGAATTTTGGTTCACTAGAACGAAGGATATTTACCCCTAAATATGAAATAGATTTTTACCAAATTAAAAAATAAATGTCGCTATGCGAAGTAAAGAACCAAACCAAATAATCCATTTAAAACCACTCACAGTATATCGAAAATTTGTCTAAAGCTATGAAATAGGTACCCCTTTACATTAGGCGATACAAAGCAGTCATTAAAACAATATATAAAGTTTCCTTAAGGTCATTAAAGCTAAGCCAGTGGCTATTACGCTTGACAAAAGGTAATTAATTACCTCTTTAACAAAGTTAAGCCAAGATTGTGCAAAATGCTTAACGCCCTTTAATGATATTTTGCATTGTGCTTTAGAATTATGTCCAGTGGATTTGCTTTTTTTTACAGTTTATAGAGGACAATCGGTAATAGTAGTTTGTAGAACAAAAGTGGAGATGATGTTCATATCGCACGAGGAAATAAATTGAGCACAATTTGGACCATCCACTCGGGTTGTACCGGGTGAGTCAACGATTGCGCGGAGCAATTTTATGGCTTGAAGATAAAATTTGTCGACAATAAGCTTTTGTGTTAAGGTATGGTTGGATATCAGGCACATTTTAAAAATATTTTGAATTATACAGGGTGCACCCAAAAAGTAAGGTGTCAAAAAGGTAAATTGTTTTAAATGGGACACCCTATATATGGTATTATTTTCTGATTCCTCACAAAATTCTACGCTTATTTTGTAAATGTCATATGTCTAAATTCGATAGTTTTTGAGATATTGACGGTTAAAATATGGCATTTTCAGACGTTGACAGGCTGTAGCATTGGAACGGTTCATCTTAGAGAAAAATAATTTTCCCCTCCCTATCTTAGTTTTTTATTCTCTATCCAAAGAAACCAACCTCCGGTTTACCATGTTAAACCAAAAAACCGGTTTTAACGGTTTAACATATTAAACCGGAAATAGTAACGATTAGATAGAGAATAAAAATTTAAGATGAGAGGTGAAAACCATTTTTCTCTAAGATGAACCGTTCCAATGTTACAGCCTGTCAAAGTCTGAAAATGCCATATTTTAAACTTCCATATCTCAAAAACTATTGACTCTAGACATTTCACATTTACGAAATAAGCGTAAAACTTTGTGAGGAATCAGAAAATAATACAATGTATAGGGTGTTCCATTTAAAAAAATGTACCTTTTTGACACCTACTTTTTGGGCGCACCCTGTATAATTCAAAATATTTTTAAAATGTGCCTGATATCCAAGCATACCTTAACACAAAAGCTTATTGTCGACAAATTTTATCTTCAAGCCATAAAATTGCTCCGCGCAATCGTTGACTCACCCGGTACAGTATATTTTTTCTACGACTCAACTTCCGCACTTTATACTAAAAATTTAAAAAATTATTTAAATAGGCATTTTAATTTGTCATTTTAGTTGGCCTTTTGAGAAAGATAATAAAAAACAATTGAACAAATATTCATTTCGTTGGCAAATTCATGAACCAAATTACACTGTAACATACTTATCAATTTGGATAATTTACACAAAATTACTTTGAATATATCTATCTTCCTCTTAATCAGTGGTTTGCAAAATAACAGACAAAAAGCAATATATGTATTGATAAAAACGAACAATTTATTTTTCTCAACCATAGCAACTTTGATTAATTGTTCTGCTGAAATGCACAGAAAAAAAAAGGATTTGTGTTTTTTTTTCTGCTTACATAAGAATTATAACTCCTAAAGTACAACAAAATAGCTGTAGAATTCGTTTTAAACAGTTAACGGCCATACACGGCCTTTGTGCAATAGTATGAACTTTTAACGTTCGCTATGGTAAAGTTTTTTCAAATAATCGCTTATTTATTTACAAACTAGCAATACTGTTAACGCGGAAAGAGAAGTTACAATACTGTAAAAATAACCTTTAGTAAAAAATGGAATTAGTTTTTTTCTAGAAATCTCATAATTTCGTCTGTCTTATCTGGTTTTATATACTCATCTTCATGTTCAACCATGTGAGGAACAATTACCAGTTAATTTTCTATATCTGTTGCTTATAATAAAAGTTTTAAGATCAATTGGGGTTGAATCCCCGTTTAAAATATATTAGAAAATATCGCGGTGGATCAATATTTGCAGGGCAAAAAAATAATCATTCATGTTGTATGTATGTAGTACATTTTATGCATTAAATCTTGTAGTAATTGTCTAGAAATGAGTGTAAAATTTGAGATTTTTGAAATAAGAAAATGCATCTGTGCTCAAATCTTTAGTTCAATCAGAAAATAACAATACTTCGATAGAAATATATTTTAGTATTATAGGATCAATTAAAGCACCATGTGTGTGCCTAGAATCTGTGATAAACGTTTTGTTTTACATTAAAAAAGAACAATTTTCATCTGACAGATTTGTATATTTTTGAGTATATTCTTAATCTCACTTCTGTCAAGCGTCAGAAAAGGACTATTGAAATTTACAACATGTAAATTTGGTTGGTTTGTATGACCACTGTGATTGGTCAGTTTCATATCCTAACTAGGATGAATATGAAATCATACCCGTTCAGTTAACCGGAATAGTCCACTTTTGAAATCAATTTAGTGTAAAGGAAACAGCACATGTTGTGGGAGTAGAAAAAAATATTAATGATTTTTACGCATTCTCTATGTTTCCTTTGGTTTAAGTTGGTAGTTCTTTTGAAGTAAAAAGACAGAAAGTCTACTTGATTGCCAGGTGGTAATAGCATAAAAATAAATTATTTTTCTTGCATATTTGTACGTTATTATTATTATTATTATTATTATTATTATTATTATTATTATTCAAAACAAGCGTTTATTATAGCAACATTATAATATTTAATTATTGATGCTCTAAAAGATATAATTGGAAATTATAAAAACGTAAAGGTACTTGCTTTCTTCTTGGTCTTTAGCTTAGAAGAAAGGATTTTGATTTGTAATTTGTTCGTTGAAAAAGAAACCGACTGACTGATTGGCTGAACAACTCAAGCAAAAAAAAATACTCTTCCTTCAACGTTGGCTTCTAGCAAACGGGATGTTATGGAAATTCCTTATTATATTAAAACCCGTTAATCCTGTGAGACATTGGCGTGTAATGCTGTTAGGGTAGGCAAAAATCGCATTGAAGATAAAAATTTACCTTCCGTAGCATTCATGCATCTAAATTTAAAATTTTGTCTGAAATGTCTTGTTTTTGAGTTTTTGAAAAGAACACTGGCAGAAGAAGAATAAAACGACATTATTAGTAGGTAAATTAGTTCAACACGGCGGTCTTTACGTAATTTTTTTTTTAATTTTTGCAAAAGGTCGCTCTTTAAAGAGATTGTTGTTAACAAGTGTGTCTCTCCCTCTAAGTTTCGTAAATAGGTATGAATTCTTGTTAATCGTGAAAAGGATCGTTCTGTATACGCGCTGCTAGCCAGAATAGTAACAATTAATGCCTTCATATTAATTTTTTTTCCGATCCCGACTGCGCGAAGTCCAGCAAAAGGGCGAAAACACTAATTATAAATTAAAAATCTGTCATCCACCTGATGAACCAATGTTGCCAAAGACGAGGTCAATAATTATGTACAATATGATGATAAGCTCACTGATTATTAAATAATATGAACCTATCAGCAAAAATTATTTTAATTGTCACCAAAGTGCTTCTTATTTTACGATACCTTATCCGTTATCCCTTTAAAAATATCCTAACTAATCTAATTAATAATAAAACTTATAGAGGCGTGTTTCATATTTTATAGTGAGAAAGCGAAGTATTTTTTAAACTACGGTAAAACTTAAATATTGACACCAATGCACTAACCAAACGCGTGCTGTCTTGGCGCGACTGATAGATGAAGGAAGGTCGAATTGCAACGGGTTTATTTGTTACATCTCTTTCTATCCTACAGCCTGCTGGCTCTCTCGCTTGCTTCCACTCGTACAAAAGCAGTGATTTTGCGTTTGCACAAGACGCTAATGTACAGCGAGATCTTTGCTTCTAGAACGGTCTTACGGAGTGCTTATATAGGGATCTAGTTTACGGTAAATAAGCAAATAATGCGGTCGTGAAAATGACATAGGATTAATTTTTTAGTCCTATACTATCATTTATTATATTAATGTAGAGATAAATTGCCAAAGTTGGATTAGACGGATAAAAACTAATATAAAAAAAATTGTTTCTGTTTATTTTATTATTCCCAAGGTAAGCAATGCTTTTTTGCCTATATTGTATGTACGCCACTGCTGTTAGAAAATCACATTGTAGAAAGATATTTTTAATTGTCGCTTACCATTTGTCTTTTGAAATTTGTGACCCGCAGCTACGGTCTTCTTCCACAACACCCTGTATAGAGTATTAATTATACTAAGTTTAAATAAAACAAGGTAGTGCGCTATTGCATAGCATTTTTATTATTATTATCATTATTTAATGAGTTATAACATATATAAAATAAAAATAATATAATAGTATCGAAAAGTATGGAGGTAATATTATTCATGGCATCATTTCAAAAAGAAAATTTTAAAAATTACGGAATATGGTATTTTACATTGAAATTTTAAATTTCCTAAATATGTATGGCAAGTGTAAAATAATAAAACCAAAGACATAAGTTATATGGAATTGGAGTAGGATAGCATTGGTATCGTTTAAGAGGGCAAGTAAAACCCTCTTTTCCCTCTGAAATACATTTTTTATTTTTTCAACAAGTTCTGATTCGAAAGCGTTGTATTTCTTCTTAAATTTAGATGTCCCCTTCCCCTTAAAAAAAGATCTCAGCAATCGATGATTACTATAGAAATTTTATGAAATGTTTGCTTTATCAAACGTACATATCCTCTTTATTGTAAATCTTTGGTTTTACTTTGTCTTCTATCTGACTTAAAATCTAAATATCCTAACTTTATAAAAATATATTTTATTCGTTGTACATTTGATGTTAACAGCGCCGGCTTAAGGCTATTTACAGCCCGGGGTTATTCAAAGAAAACGTGTCAACAAATTTAGGTAATTTAGTAAAAAACAATAGCATATCAGATTTAAATATGCTGTGATTTTGAATTCTTTCAAAAACCGGCTAATATAAGATAATTATTGGTACAATACAATTCCTTTACACAACTGGAGATACTTACTAATTGAAACGTTGTGATTTATAAACAAATAAAGGCAATGCGAGTCCAAAACTCCTCTATTATCAAGCCTTATTATTGTCATTTTATGTCGGTATAAAATATATTTTTTGTACAAATAATCAGTTGTTGAAAATATTCATAATACCACAAAAGGCAATAATATATTAAAAAATTGAGCAATTTCCTATCGTGGAGCTATATAAAGTCGACAAGAAACGAAGTGATTATAAAAATAGGGCTTCATGGAAATTAATTTGACAGAGTAAATAGGCAAAATATCGAAAAGTATTTTTTATTGCAATATATACAGGGTGTTTTTTAATTGAGTGTCGATACTTAAGGTTGTGAATCCTTGGGTAATTTTAAGAAGAAAAGTTAATATTAATATATGTCCTAAAGCTCTTCATTTTTTTTCAACAAAATATCGAAAGCAGTCTCAATGAACCGAAGAAAAAAAAATTGTTTTTTTGGTTTTTATTTTTTTATGCAAGGAGGGTGCATCATACGAAAGTAAGTCTATGGGCCAAATTTGCTCCAAAATAAATGAGGATATTAAATGTAAGTTTGGTTTTTAGAAAAATCAGTGGTGTAGCATTTTTTTCTTTAAAAATACTCAGTTCCAACCCCGCCGTACGGACGTCACTGGTGAAAATTAAAAAAAATCTTTTAAGTTAAAAAATTATTTTTAATGATTAAGAGGTGTGTACTAAATTTCATAAAAATATCTAAGAGTGATATAATATTATGATAAAAAAGTAATATTTTTTTAAAAATGTTAACACCCTGTAGCTCAAAAATGAAGAGCTTTAGGACATATGTTAATATTAACTTTTCTTCTTAAAATTATCCAAGGATTCACAACCTTAAGTATCGGCACTCAATTAAAAAACACCCTGTATAAGTTAAAATTAATTATATTTTATTTACTTATTTTGGAAAAACCCTATTATATTTTAGCTTTAAAATTTTACTTTCCCACCGTCTTTTTAGCCCACAACCTGAGGCTGATAGCCCCCGTAACCCTTTCCTTCCTTGAGCCAGCGCTGGATGTTAGATATGGTTTGTTCAATTTGACCCTATATACGTTGACACAGCATATATCACAAAAAATGCATCACGAATTAAAATATAGATAATACTTTGTATTGTAAATAGCTATTTTTTTTTTGGTAAACTATTATTTTAGTACTAACTGCAAAAAAAAATTCAAACACCTAGTTAGATTTTTTATCATATCATATCATCATATTTTGTTTTTTAAGCAAGGGTTATTCAAGTATTTTAAGGTGAACGTTTTTTTTGCACTTAATATAAAACTAATTAAACTAATATTTACTAATTAGTGTTAGTTATTTTTGGAATATAACAATATTTCTTGTTGACTTACTTATTTTGGGGTTATTTACCACATACACATTATACCTTGCTTTGCTCTGTATTTTGAATTAATTGGTATTAAAACTTATAATATATTCCAAAATGTTACAAACCTATTGTTAGTAGAAAAGTATAAATAATAAATTTAATATATTTCATATTAAAAGAGTATAAATTCTAGATGAAGAAATCCTGTTGAAAGTTGACAGATTGGATATTATTTTTATTTTTAAATATGACAAATTGAATTTAACTCATTTCGAAGCTTATACTGCCTTACTTTTTACCTGATTTTTTGTTTCGATTCTTTCTGCCATCTTGAAGCTAAAACAATAAAAAATATTTAGTTAACTCGCGGGTATAACTAATAGCTGCTTAAAAAAAATATTGTAAAATCTCAAAGTTTTCATGTTTCCTATTAAAATATATGAGCGACCTATTTTAAGACTTACCTTCTTACTTTTCGGAATGGCTCCTTCCCACAAGCTGATGTGCTTCTTCTTACGAATAGGCTTCTTATGAACACGGCATCTACAACATTTTTTAAAGTATCTTTAGCTAGTAATTTATACAACTTAGATATTCTTAATAAAACCTTATACAGTATGTATCCGTAAGTTGGAACCATATGGAAAACTTTTTTATTATTAATTTTACGAAAAAAAGTTATTCTTCATAAAAAGGTCTGCATGGTTCAAGCCCTAAAATGCAACTATCAGATGTTAAATTTTTTCAGTCGTATACGAGGTTTGTCAAGAAATATGAATCTTACCCAAGAGTAAAGTACCTACCTACCTTTATTTTTGACAATATCGAAAACTGTAATAATGAAATATTGTTCGGTATTAAAAACTATATTTTAATATGCAATTACACTGAAAAATATTTTTTTTATTTTTACAAATTTATCGGTAATTTAAGACAAAATTTGTAAAAATTAAAAAAATATTTTTTCGTATAATTGCATATTAGAACATAGTTTTTCATACCGAACAACTTTTCATGATTACAGTTTTCGATATTGTCAAAAATAAAGGTACTTTGCTCTTGGGCAAAATTCATATTTTTTGACAAACCTCGTATACGCCTAGAAGAATTTAATATCGGATAGTCGCATTTTAGGATTTAGACTATGCGGACATTTTTATGAAGAATAACTTTTTATCGTAAAATTAATAATAAAAAAGTTTTCCATATATTTCCAACTTACAGAGACATGCTGTATAAGGTATAAAAAATTTAATAAAACAAACTTACCCTGCAGCAAGCTCATCTTCATAGTTGTCAGTGGAGCTATCGGAGCTAGAGCTCAAACGTCTCACTGGAGCAATTCTTGGAGTACGTCTGAAACTATTTAAAATAGTATTAATGTTATTAATCTCTATCCACACTAACACCAAGATAATTTCAATACTATATGTTTTTATAGAAATCTTTTAGTGTTATTATGAGATTAATTAATAATAGAGATAATAACGATAGATTAAAGGCTACTCAAATACCCGACAATAAATATCTAAACATTTTCTAAAGTTAATATGGAATTTTAAATGTTCTTGTACTAACGATACAATAAGCGGGTTCTCTGAAGTAGTGCTGCTGGGTTCTTCTCTTGTGGTCCTCTTTTTTGCTGGTGGGCTGCTATCAGAACCCCTAAAACATTATTCAATTACAATAGTTTTCCAATAACTAATTCTTGTATTATTTAAAAAGAAAAGCCGTGAAACCCTACTCGTACGAATTATTTATGCTGTAAGACTTTTCACTATAGCAGAACTGTTCTAAAGCACTACTTTGACTGGCACTTAAAAAAAATTAGTAAAAGTTTTTTTGATGAAACTCCATCCCAAGATACAAAAACTATAATTTTTTCAAAAATAATTGTAAAATTAATTCAAAAATCTTACCCTGGAGTTTGGTCATCAGAGGTGCCATCACTGGAACCATCTGGATCATAGCCCTGACTTTCATCGAATGCATAGCTGGGAGCAGAGCGTCTAAAATATTAAATAGATTTAAAAACATCAAGTTTTTATATATTTTTGGGAAATTTGAATTTGTTTTCAAAATCCCCATTATTTTAATAAAGCTGATGCTTAAGGCAAATAGTTAAGTATGTCTATGGTTTAAAATATGAATTTTCGCAGTGACAAAAATTCAAGTTCTCCACATCCACACTAGATTTATTTTGTAAATATACTCAATTTATATTAAAATGCTACAAAGGCGTTAAATAAAAAACCAGAAGATGCAATTTCTTAGACAAATTGTCTATTGTTTATGGCTGTACATTTGATGATAAAGTCTAAATTTTTCTGTTACACGTTTTTCCTAGAAACCGTGAATTGCAGTTAAAATAACAATTTAATAAAATCTTACCTGAAAAGAAACTTATCTTTACCACCATGCACACGGGAGGTTTGTGGCTGGTTGTAATATGCCGTTGGGTTCCGTTGAGTTGAGCATCTAAAATATTTTTAAAACATGATACATATTTGGCCGTTAAACAAGCAACTATTATTGAACGAAAACTGTTAAGCTTCTTACCCTTGAACCCCTTCAGACCCTTCAATCCCTTCATTCCCTTCACTCCCTTCAGCCCCTTCACTCTCTTCAGTCCCTTCATTTCCTTCAGCCCCTTCAATCTCTTCAGTCTCTTCAACTCCTTTAGCTTTTTCAATCCCTTCAACCTCATCACTTTCTTCAGCCTCTTCAAACTCTTCAGCCTCTCCAATCTCTTCAATTCTTTTAGCCTCTCTAAGCACTGGTGTCCTTTTAATTACTCCAGTCTCTTGAATTATTCCAGCCTCCTCAATTTCTTCAGCCCCTTCAAAGTCATCGGCCTTCTCAATTCCTTCAGTCTCTTCGAATTCTTTCGCCTCTTCAATACCTTTAGCCTCTTCAATCCCTTCAGCTTCTTCAAATACTTCACTTCCTTCAGCCATTTCACTTCTTTCAGCCCCTTCACTTCCTTCAGCCCTTTCACTTCCTTCAGCCTCTTCATTCCAATCAGCCCCTTCAATCCCTTTAGCTTCTTTAAATCTTTCAGCCCCTTCAAACCTTTCAGCCTCTTCAAGCCTTTCAGCTTCTTCAAACCTTTCCGCCTCTTGAAGCCTTTGAGCCTCTTGAAGCCTTTGAGCCTCTTGAAGCCTTTGAGCCTCTTGAAGCCTTTGAGCCTCTTGAAGCCTTTGAGCCTCTTCAAGCCTTTGAGCCTCTTCAAGCCTTTGAGCCTCTTCAAACCTTTCAAACTCTTCAAGTATTGCAGCCCCTTCAAGCCTTATAACCAATTCAAACCTTTCAGCCTCTTCAAACCTTACAACCCCTCCAAATCTTTCAGCCTCTTCAAACCTTTCAGCTTCTTCAATTCCTTTAGCCTCTTCAATTCCTTCGACTTCTTCAATTCCTTCACTTCCTTCAGCTCCTTCAAACCCTTCAGCTCCTTCATATCCTTCAGCCTCTTCAACCCGTTCAGACCCTTCAAATCCTTCAGCCCGTTTAAACTCTTCAATTTCACCAATACCTTCAATCTCGTCAACTGGCCCTTCGGGCATATTCTCGTCATCTGAACTTTCTGATGTTGTAGAATATTCTTCCTCTTCAACTGTTGTATTTGGAAAGTGTGGAGCATATTCAGGCAACATGGTGAATCCTAGTACGGAAAAAAATACTGATAATTTTATAATTATAAACAAAATGTAAAAAAGTGATATTTCGTTATGCTACAATATTAAATTTATTGCATCTAAACAAACTCCTTATTCAGGAGCAATTTAAATTTAAACGTTATTGGGGTAAAATAAATATAAAAAGACATTCGACGGGGTTAAGCAAACAGTATTAGCAGTCTTGGAAGAAGAGTGGGTGTTTATAATGACAGTTTATGGGATGTATACGACTGCCTCAGGTGTTGGGATCCCGAAAGAGGCGATAACAAGGATAAACTCGGTTGCCTCGACGTCCTTTTTGCCTAATCTGGCCTGTGGTTCATTGCCTTTATGCGATATATTGTGAAATATCATATCCCAGTGTCAAATCCAATGGTAATGATTGACATAAATTTTGCATAATGAAAGCACTTTAATACCGTACCGGTAGGGTGATTGCTGACAATTCTCCCTCGACGCTAATAATAAAACACAAACCCCGTTTTGTTTTTAGCCAACGTTTTATTCTTTCACATCACTGCTGACAATATTGAAGCTTATGTGGATATAGACATTGTTTTTATACCATTTGTTTTTATTACTTAACAAGCTTATATCTGAAGCCCGGCCTACGTTGACAAAATATGTGACTCTAAATATATCTATTACTTAGCAATAATCCATATTATACTTCTGTGGCTATTTTTTGTTGACTTCACTAATATAATTTAATTTTTATCATTTGATCGAACTAAGTTAAGTCCAACTCTTCCAGGAAATCTGCTGTAGTTTGATATAATAGCGATCCTTTTTATTAAAGTTTTGTTTTGTTAAATTATTATGATGTGCTCGAAAAAAAAATAAGGTAAAACAATTTGATACATTTATGACAGGTGGTATTTATCATGTTTAGATTAAATAGTATACCAAATATTTTGGCTGTTTAATAAAATTTTCTTAATTTTTAATTTACAATTTCTTAAGTTATGTTTAGTTATGATTTTAAAAACAAATGATTTGGTCGAAAACGGGTTAAAATTTAAGCATTTTAGGTGTTAAGTTAATAATAAAAATTTTTCATTTATATTTTTCTGATGAATATGATCAGTGTCAATTAATAAATAATAGGAATATATACCAATATGTTGTTTATTACCTCTAAAGCATAATAATATAATAAAATATTTAATAATTGTTTGGTTAATGTATTCGTTACGTCCGATTTAAAAAAATACATCTATTTATTAAAACGCCTCTACTGAAACAATAATTTTGGAGTTATCATAATATGATAGCTACAGACTTATATTAAGTAAGCTATAATATATTATTAAACGAATACATAACATATCGTCGCCTGAGAACTAGGTTATTCTACAGGTCTCTAAAAGGTGCGGAAAAAAAGCTACCACAAGTTCCTGAGGGTAAATATGACGATCTAACCCAACTTACCTTAGTCCAAAAGTGGATGATTTTGAAGATACAGAGTGTCAAAAGTTCAATTTGGTTTTCATTTTTTATGAATATTTTTTTTACTAATTGGTGTATTGTCACGGCGCCCTCTAAACTTTATAATAAAAATGAGAGCAGATTCTAATTTCTCACCCCCCCAAGCCGAATATTGTGACAATACACCAATTATTAAAAAAATTATTTGTAAAAAATGAAAACCAAATTGAACTTTTGACACTCTGTATCTCGAAATTATTGGGTACATCTTAATTTAATTTTTTTTCTAAAAGTGTAATTTAGTTAGGTTAAAGGGTTTATAAAAAGTAGGTAATGCAAAAATATACTGTTGACCAAATCCTATTGGCTGGCGAGGACATAGACTCAAATGGTCCGAATATGAAAAACTTTATGTGGACATAGTATAAGTTCGAATCTTTGTAAGTAGTGAACCGATTGGCACAGAGTGACACGTTTGGTCGATAGAATTTCGGACATAAAATACTTTGATGATAAAATCTCAATTTAGAAAAAAAGGACATAGAATAACCTGGTTCTCAGGCGACAATATCGTAAAAATTAAGTACAGTGAAAATCAAATATAAAAATAAAGCCTTCTTAAGAGTTGAATATTTTGTAAATAAATTATAACTTCGGGTTATTTTGTCATATGATACTTTGTGTACACAATTATTATTATCATACTCTTCAACGAAATCCGATCTTTGCTTTTTATTTTTGTTATTTTCTGGGAGCACATGTCAGTTAAAAACCATGTAAATCAATACATTTCTTATTGAAAATAATAGCCATGTGACAGTGACTGATTATTGTCGTTATCAGTTATCCAATTGCACCGCATAGTTTGACATGATACAAAAAAGACAAAAATCCGAATCTATAGCGAATTTATATGGAACATTTTTACAAATAAGTACGATGTGATGAATAAAATTGTACATATCTCAATGTTATACTTGTTCTAGTAAAAAAAATGTTTTTATAGGTGAGAAGGATATAATATATAAATACCTACAGTGTGTCCGGTAAGTATGGGTTAAACTCGTGGGCCTGTAGGAACTGTTAAAATCAGTGTTTCTAGTGGCGGTAATTATTTTTAATTTATTTTATTTGTAATTATTTCTAGTGGCGTAATTATTAAAACAAATAGTAAAAATTTATTTATATATATATTAGTTTTTATCCGTATAATCCAACTTTGGCAATCTATCTATATAATAAATAATAATATAGGACCGAACAATGAATCCTATATCATTTCCATGACCGCATTCTTTGCTTATTTATGTCGTAAACTAAAAAAGCATTCCGTAAGACCGTTCTAAAAGCAAAGATCTCGCTATAGATTAACGTCTTATGCAAAAGCAAAAGCACTGCTTTTGTATGAGTAGAAGCAAGCAAGAGAGCCGGTAGGCAGTAGGGTAGAAAGAGATGTAACAAATAAATCCGTCACAACCTTCGACCGTCCTTCATCTATCAGCCCGCGCCAAGAAAGCCCGCGTTTGGTGTATGCATTGGTGCCAATCATCAAGTTTTACCGTATTTTGGAAAATTCTTCGCTTTCTCAATATAAAATAAGAAACACTCCTCTATAAGTTTTATTATTAATTAGTTTAGTTAAGATATTTTTAAAGGGATAACGGATAATATATCGTAAAATAAGAAGCACTTTTGTGACAATTAAAATAACTTTTGCTGATAGGTTCATAATATTTAATAACCAGTAAGCTTATAATATTTCACATAATAATTGACCTCGTATTTGGCAACATTGGTTTAATCAGGTGGATGATAGATTTTTAATTTATAATTAGTGTTTTCGGCCTTTTGCTAGACTTCGCGCCGTCGAGTTTCGGAAACAAAATAAATATGGAAGCGTTAATTGTTACTATTCCGACTAGCAGAACGATCCTTTTCTGGATTAAAAAGAATTCATACCTAAATAGGTATGAATTTTTGTTTTGTAAATACAAAACACACAGTGGGAGACACACCTATTAACAATAATCCCTCTGTAGAGCGACTTTTGCAGGCTTTAAAACGCAAAATCAATTTTTAAGACAATGTTGACAAAAGTTCTGCATGATCCAAAACCTAAAATGTAATCTTCAGATGTTGAAAATTTTTTCAGTCGTATAGGAGGTTTGTCATAAAATATGAATTTTGTCCAAGAGTTAAGCTACTTTATTTGTAACAATATCGAAAACTGTAATTATAAAATGTGGTTCGGCTTTAAAAACTATATTATAATATGCAATTACACTGAAAATTTTATTTTTTTATTTTTACAAATTTATCGGGAGCTAATTTGAGACAAAAATATGTAAAAATAAAAAAATATTTTTTAGTGTAATTCCATATTAAAACATAGTTTTTCATACCGAACAACTTTTCATAATTACAGTTTTCGATATTGTCAAAAATAAAGGTAGGTACTTTACTCTTGGAAACAATTCATATTTTTTGACGCATCTCGTAAAAGACTAAAAAAAATTAACATCTGATGGTTGCATTTTAGATTTTGGATCGTGCAGAACATTTTACGAAGAATAACTTTTTTTCGTAATACCTATATAATTTCGTTTATAATAAAAAAGTTTCCCATTAGTTGGCAACTTAAGTATACACACTGTATATTCACCAATAATGATAAATAGAGTTAATACTTTCCCTTTATTTTTACTCTGTCGTGAAAAATAAAATTGGGGAACGTTGCGTTCCGCTGGAGCAATCCATAAATCAAGCAAATTTTAACTTGTCTTCTTTCGCAGATGATAAAGAGATTGGAGGGCCAAAAATTTCTGAATAGATTATTACACAATCTTCATATTCTATGCCGTTTATCCCCATTTTCTGGCTTGGTCCCTACGAGGGTGGCCTTATACGAAACCCTACTTCCGTTTTATATCCACAATCCGTTCATACTTAACGTCCCTTTTAACTGTTACGTATTTTAACATATTACCATATAGCAAGTCACTTTTTAAGTACTCATATTTTATTGAAGTTAAAATAAGATTTGTTAAACACTAACGACTCCTTTTCATTAAGTAAAATAAATTGTTATGAAAAAAATTTATGAAAGTTCACCACTGTAAATTTATGAATAATAATTTGTCTTTTCAACGCTCGCCGTGACATTTCACCCTTCGGGGTGCGTTTAAAATGTCACTCAAACTGTGCAGTCAATAATTGAAATCAGAAAACTCATTTTCGTAGGTGAAAATATATCAGCAAAAGTGACGAATCACAAATATTGTGTCCCAAGTCTTAAATAAAATGTTTGCTCGACAAGTTAGTCTTTTGTCAGTGTCAAACTGTCGACCCTCGAGGTTGTACAATTTTTCAACATCAGTTCTCGACTTTATCTTTTCCGAAATTGTTTGAATACTTTCATTTACTGGCAACAATTAACTATAGGGATTTAGTTGTCAGTAACTATAGTCTATTTCAGAAAGGTGTAGAGTTATAAAAGCTCATTAGGTATGCAAAGGGGCTACAGAGTAACCCAACAAATATTTAAGTCACTTTCCTAATTTGGCATTGATTTCATTGCAAATTTATTTCTTTTCATCAAGTGCAGGTAGTACCACCCGGATTTGGGTCAAAATGGTGTGACAAAGGCGTGCATTATGTACATAGCATTAGGTACACTTATTTTTTATTAAACATAAAAAAAAATACAAAAAATACATTATACAGAAATTAAATTATAAAAAATCATAATATTCTTCGTCATCTGAGGAACTGTCATTTCCCCCTCTTGACGTTACAATTAACGGGTCGACGGTCCGATTAATCAAGTGGTCAAGATTCCACATTTTCTCCTCTTCTTTAATGGCATGATGGACTGCTATTTGCCAGGTCTCTGGTGTCACTTCCTTAATGGCTTAATCAAACAGTAGCTTAACGTCATTCATTTTGAATGTCGTGTTGTGTCTTGCTACAAATCCTTTCACTTGTGTCCATATAAGTTCTATAGTATTTAGTTCGCAATGATTTGAATCTGAAGCAATAAAACAAGCAAAAAAGAAACCAAAAACGTGGCTAAGATATGTGGATGACACCTTCATTATTTGGAATGGAAACGATGACGAACTCAGGGAATTCCTACATCACATTAATAGCCTGACGCCGACAATCAAATTTACCATAGAGAGAGAAGAAAACAATCAATTACCTTTCCTAGATGTGAACGTAAAAAAAAGTGGCAACATTATCCATACTTCAGTGTACAGGAAACCTACGCATACAGGTCAATATCTGAATTACATTTCAAATCACTCAAACAGCACAAAACATGGCATATTAAGAACGCTGGTGGATAGAGCAATTACCATCTGTAATTCAAATGAAGCCCTTAAAGAAGAAACCAACTACATCAAGACCGACCTGAACAAAAATGTCTACCCCAGGCATTTAGTTGATAAACTATTGGAAAATCGCAAGAATCGGCCAAATACACAAAAGAAGCAAGAGTTTCAATCAACATTCAACATTCCGTATGTCAAAGGAGTATCTGGGAGAATTAGAAGACTAGGACAACGATACAATATCAATACGGTATTCAGCTCGAAAGACACTTTAAGAAGTCACCTGCCTAAGACGAAACCAACAAGTCAAAAAGACAGGAAGAACTGTGTCTACCAGATCCCCTGCGAATGTGGCCGATCTTACATTGGTGAGACTCTAAGGCCACTTGAAACTAGGATCAATGAACATAGAAACAACACGCTTAAAGAATAAACCGAAAAATCTGGTGCAGCTGACCATGCCTGGACCCACGGTCATCACATCAAGTGGAAAGAAGCTTAAATCCTGCATAAAAAACCACATTGGAGGAAGAGGAAGTTCAAGGAAGCTGCTACCATATACCAGAACACAGAATGTTTTAGTTAGCCATCATTAGATATAAGAAATATCTGGAAACCTTTGTTAAATAGATGTAAACTTAAAATACTGCACACGAAAAAACGCATGACTGCACCCATCTCAGTCATGCTTCAGTGCATCTAGCTAGTATAAATAGAGCTGTAGTTAGTTTACTTATTCACCTGAAGACGGCTGGAGATACTTACTAGTTGAAACGTTGTGATCTAAAACAAATAAAGACAATGCAAGTCCAAAACTCTTCTATCAGTCAAGACATGGTATTATATTTCTTATAGTTTCCCTCCATGTGCATACAAATTATTTTAAAATATATGTAAGGATATTTTTTATGTTGAAAAATTTATTGAAAGGCCAATGAAAGGTATTTTTGAGTATGGCACCCTAAAAATTTCCACTTGCAGCGCTTTTCTTTTCCCGGATCCGCGCCTGTCCGCTCCGGTTACGATTAAGACTCTGAAATGGATTAATTTTTACCACATCATGCTTTTCCAGACATTTGACTGTAAATTTTACCCCCTCCCCCTCAAATATAAAAACTCCATTCTTTTGTTATATTATAAAAATAAAGTATTGTAACAGAATTAGACTCTAAAGTGTCAAACAAATGTGACCAATAAAGTAAAGGATTACTGAAACGAGAGGGTTGGTGTTGTAAAATATAACATTGTATTATGTTGGAAGGACCATAGAATCTAAGAGAAGCCCTTTAGAAAAAGGGTTCAATCTCTCGAATGCACCGAAACACAGATGATAATTAGTTTTCGGGGTTGCGGTGTCTCAGGGATTATCTCAGCTTCTTCTCATTTAAGCATCTCCCTCGATAATGAGATACGGGTTGGAAAAAATGCGGCTCGAGTCCTAGTTTACAAGCGAACAGGGGTCGACTCTTGGCGGGATTCAAATAAGCTGATTTGTAAAATAAATTAATGATCGCGACGTGTCGCAGAAGTCACCTCTGGACTGTCACATTGTCTGTTAGAAGCCAGAAGAGAATTTTCCCCCCGGTTAATTACTTTCTGCAGATAATTCCCCCTAACGAGATATCTATGCAAAACCTTACCGGGGAAAAATCTAGCATGTGTTGTGTCATTCCATTTAATTAACACGTTTTGTATTTATGGCTGTCGGATAATACCCATTTTTTATGGTATTATTGCGCTATTACCCTTAATACTTTGTACCCCCTCGAGGGGAAAACCTTTACGAAAATTAAATTTTATTTTCACGTCAAAATAATGGTCATCTTTGTATTTATGGCATACCGGGAATGGTCGGCAAAAAAATAAAAAACCATTGACGCTTTTTTAATACTGAAGAACCCTCAGGTCTAAAAATTAAGTTTTTTTTAATATTTCTTTTTCAAAATAAAATATTTTAAATTTATTAACCACCTTTGTTGCTATGAGATGTTCAACTTTTCAAATAAGAAATGTATTTTTAGTATCAAAAATACTTTTAGGTGCATGTATTGTATACCACTCTTAAAAATAACATGGTATGGATTACTAAAATTTGGTTCCGACATTTTCGTGAAATCGGACTCAACCCAAAAATTTGTTTGTACAACCAAAAAAAAATTGTCGTTATTGAACTGTTGAACTAATTAATAACATTAACCAACCCAACCTAAAAATTTTAGTTGTCACAACGAAATTTCATATACGGATAACTAAATTTATATGGTACTCCCGCTTTAAAAATTAGTTGTCACAACTGATGTGTAAATATGGAAAATTGAAAATTTTTTTTCAAGGCAATATTATTTTTGTTAATGATGCAATCTACAAATATTGCCAATGCAATCATTTATTTGGGCCAAACTTGATATTTTCATAGAGTAACAATTACGTATGTAGTCACAACATTGTGTTTATTATCTATTTTCTGTACTTTCTAATTGTAAGAAAGAAGTTGAATCATAAATAAGTAAAAATTTTATATTTTTGTCATTGCAGTTGCACATTAGAAGGTTTGAATGAACTGCTTATAACGCATGGCAAACTTAGCAAGTTGATTTGATAGAAATAACTTTAAAAAAAGTCTGTTTCATTTCTAAAAAAGATGTCATATGTAATTTATACTTAGTAACGAAAAATATTCCTTCCTAGGTCCCCATTTAAATAAAAAAATGCCTTGGTATTACTACTATATTACTTACTTATGCAATACAAAACAGAAACACTAGATTTTTAACTTATTTTACTCAACCTTTTGGGTTGTTCAATTGCTTATAGAATTGAATTGTCCTTATTGAAATTTTCTTATCTGCAACTGCGATTATTAAAAAACAAAAAATATCCCCTGGACTTTCTATTTAAAATATATACAGCTATATAAAATTTGTTGTACTTGGTCAGATCAAAAAGTCATCAATATGACGTTCTTTTATAGAAATGGAACATAGAACAAAAACAAAACAAAAAAACATATTTTTAAGTTATTTCTCATCGGGTCACCTTGCCATGCTTTATAAAAATCTCATTTAAACTTTCTAATGTACAACTGCAATGATAAACAATAAAATGTTTACTTACTTATGAAAAACAATTAACACAAATAAATTACACCAAATATTATCACATCCATTTTCCACACAGGCACGGCCATGAAAATGGCCAATTATTGCCTTAAAAACACGAAAAAATGGACACGGAACCGCAAAAGCACCCTAACATAAACATAACCTCCTGACAGTCCTGGCTAGAATAATGTCACATGTCACCCACCGGGCAAGGGCGTCAAGTCTGTTGATGCCGTTAGTTATAAATATGAAGAATAATATTACTTGAAAAGAAAAGTTAGTTCTGGTAACTAAGAATGTATCTTAATCAAAATTAACAAATTGATAGGGACTACAAATTCATAATGTGTTATTACAACAAGCTTAATTGATAAATACAAGTCTGTAGGAACCTTGATGTAACATTTAAATAGGATATATACAAAGTAAAACTAAGCTAAACAAAATATTTTATTTCTGCCAACTAATATGAAAACAAGATATTTTCTTTGTTCTGATGGCAACATTTTTTGGTAAATATAAGCAAGAAAAAAATCTTTTTTGTTTTCCTAACTAAAAATAGTTATTTTTGGTAACGTAAACACGAGAACAAATAAAAATTAGTACCAAATACCAAGTCATTTTTAGGAGTGCATGTCTAAAAATTGAGTTTTTTTTATATGTCTTTTTCAAAATAAAAGATTTTAAATTTAGTAACCGCCTTTGTTGCTATGAGATGTTCAACTTTTCAAATAAGAAATATATTTTTAGTAATAAAAATACTTTTAGGTGCATGTATTGTATATGGCATCTATCTGTCAGAAAACGAAGCGACATGTAAAGTGTAGCGTCACTATACGATTATCAGAAGCGCGCATGATTGTATCATGGAGAAGATCGCGCTGTGACTGGCGCCTGGGGGATACTTTCCCTAGGCGTGTGTGTTTAGATCATCGTCTGGTAACTGTCTATGGTTTAGGTTTAGATGAAAAGATATTTATGATATATGTGGGATAATAACCTTATTATTACAGCAAGCATGCGAAATCCTATAAGTATGTTAAGAGTAAAGTCTAGTGATGCATTCGCCAATTAATTTTTTGATCAATATTTCTTACTCTTTTCGCTTTATTTAAAAGGGGCCAAATAACCGTCCTTGAGTAGCAATTACCTACAGTTTTGAACCAAATAAATTTTGATTAATGAATTAATAAAAGCAAAAAACGAAAACTTGTGAAATTTGTCTATTTTTCTTTTTCTGTTTCGATTACTTTATAAATTCGAATTTGATTAACTTTAAATTGTAGGTAATTATACTTTAAATGTCGGTATTTGGCCGCTTTTTGGATAAAAAGAAAAAGTAAGGAAATGTCACTCTTAATAAGGCGTTATCACAGTTATTGCAATTATCACAGTTATCAAATTTACTACAGTTTTTACAGTTACCACAGTTATCACAGTTTTCACAGTGTTCACAGTTATCACAGTTTTCACAGTGTTCACAGTTATCACAGTTTTCACAGTTATCAGCGTTATTATACGTACTTTAACTACGCCCGCTAAGGAAGAAAATAAATATTACTTTTAAAAAATTGAAAACGTAGTAACGGTTATCACAGTGCTGGGGTTGCTCGATGTTCGCTAGTTACCCTAATAATGCCAAAGAATAAACCAAAAATAATGATGGCTCACAAATGAATGATAAAAAGGCAGCAACATTAGAAAATTGAGTGCGGTAATAAACACTTTATCCCAGTATGAAAAGAACCTTATACCCATAACAAAATATACCAGTGTAAAGCACCTTCCATTATTAAGATTTGGCATTTTTCAATATGGCAACAAATAATAATATTTCTTTAAAACCAATTTAAAAAGACAATGGAGTTCTGGAGGCTTTTATTAAAATCAGAAATGGAAAATTGATTCTGCAATATTTTTTGCTAAAATTCTATTTTATGTAAATATAATTTTTGTTGTTAGAAATATATTTATTTTAATACTCATATTATAACATACTTTATCCTTAAATACGTCTTTATTTCGTTTATTATTGATTCAAAGGATTCGCCTTTGTCATTTTCTATTCGAAAATAAAACATACATGCAAAAATCTCGATCCTTAACATTAAATGTTAATATATCTTCGGGTTTGTTGGTTTGATTTTAATGTATTATTTATAAAATAAATATTCAAACACTTACATCATTGTCATTTATAAGCTGGTAGGATCAAAAATATTTTCTTATATTAAATTAATATCAAAATAATTACCTGAAATATATTGAAGTTTTGGCTCCCACGAAATAATGCTTTTATATGTCACTTCTTAGAAGGAATTTTAAATAAAGTTTAAAAACTCTTGTGTCTTGTAGTAAAAAAATCAAAGAATAATTTCAAACAAAAAACTTTGATAAAAAAAAAATTACGATGTAAAATTAAAATGTCTATCCTAGAACAGAGCGTTACTTAATCAAATTAAATCTCATTAAGAAGACCTAACTGGAGTTAGACATTTAGCTTTATAGACAAATTATCTTTTATGATCAGACAATATGTTGACATTGAGTCATTAAATGACAGCGTGGATTTGATTAAATTTTAAATATTTAATACTTAACACTATAAAATATGTAATTATTGGATTGTAGAGGACACAATTATGGACAGAAGTTGGGGATATACTGTGGAATTAGGGATATTAATAATTAATGATGTCAACTCACTATGTCCGTCGAATCACAGAAGCAAACAGAATCTTTTATTAAGCCTGTCAAATATTTGATATAGACATATTATAGATATGAGCAAATTGATAAAACAGCTATAATAATTTTTTTAATTGCTTTGCATATTTTACATTATCAAGAAACATTTTATTACATATCGTAATCGACAAATGGTGGTAATAAAATGATTATAGCTTGACAAAGAATGTTAACAATTTTTCCTGAAGATAATTTATTTTAAAACATGTAATTTATTTGAACCAAACTAAACAGTCCTAGTATATATTTTCGAAATTAAGGTAATTTTAAAAATCATTTATCACCTGGAGAAAATTGGATTGTCGTTTAAACGCAGCAGAAATAACATTTTTCAGCTTTCGGTTACATTGGGGTTAGCAAATGACCACATTTTTGCTTAATTATCAAATATATTAAGTAGGTATAATTTTAGAAAATAGAAAGTTATTTTAGACATTTTTAAATTATAACATGTCTATATTTGTTCTACTCTCATATAGATGTTAACTGTTTCCTTTAGGCTAAAGTAATTAGAAAATTGTTTCCAAAATTAAGAAACTTTATAAAATATATCTGTCTTAATTTTCGAAAAACACTTTTTTTTTTGAAAATTAGTAAAAAACACTATGTGGAGACCATTGAGGTGCACATTTTAAAATTATATCGGGTCACGGGGTGACCCGAAAAAATGTAGCAAATATAACTTGAGTTTTTTTTTAATGGATCAGCCTATATATTGTAGTATTTTATGATTCCCCACTAAATTCTACGCTTATTTTGTGTAAAATATTATATATCTAAACTTAATAGTTTTTGAGATATTGACGTTTAAAATAATACATTTTCAGACGTTGACAGTCTGTAACATTGGAAGGGTTAAATGGTTAAACGTCGCTGTTTTAATTTTTTATTGTATATCCAAAATAACCAACTTTCGATTTACCATTTTAAACCAAAAAAAAAACGGTTTTAACGATTTAACATGTTAAACCGAAAGTTGCAACTTTTAGATTGAGAATAAAAAATTATGATAGGGAGGTGAAAACCATTTTTCTTTAAGATGAACCGTTCCAATGTTACAGCCTGTCATAGTCTGAAAATGCCACATTTTAAGCGTAAATATTTCAGAAACTATTTAATTTAGATATAGAACATTTTATGCAAAATAAGCGTAGAATTTAGTGGGGAATTAGAAAATACAGGGTGTTCTATTTAAAAAACAACTCAAGTTATATTGGCCACGTTTTTTTGGGCCATCCCATATACTCCAATATAATTTTTAAACGAGCACCTTAATGATCTCTGTAACTTTTGCATTTCAATTTTTTATCTAGTTTTTAAGATAAAGGAGAAATAGTAGTTTGTACAACAAGAATGGATATGATGTCCATATCGCCCGAGGAAGTAAATTGAGCACGACGCCGTAGGCGGAGTGCTCAAACTTCCGAGCGCAATATGGACAATCCACTCGAGTTGTACAGTATATTTTTTCTACGATTTAACTTCCGAACTTCATGCTAAGAATTTTAAAAAATTAATAATATTTAAATTAGGAATCATCACTTGTCTTTTAAGTTGGCCATGAACTTGTGAGAACGGTAATAAAAAAACAATTAAACAAAAATTAATTTTGATGGCAAACCCATGGACCAAATAACACTGTAACATATTTATCGATTTGGGTAAATTCTTATATTTAAACAAACTCATTTTTGAATATATCTATCCTTCTCACATTCGGCTTCTTGCTGATAAACAGACAAAAAGCAATATATGTATTGATAAAAACGAACAATTTATTTTCTCAACCAGGTATTTTGATTAATAGTTTTACTGAAATGCACAGAAGAAAAATAGGTTTGTCGGGTTTATTTCTGCTTGCGTAAGAATTATAACTCCGAAAGTACAACAAAATAGCTGTAGAATTCGTTTTAAACAGTTAAAAATGGATTTTGTGCATTAATATGAATATTTAACGTTCGCTATGGTCAAATTTTTCAAAATAATCGTCAATTTACAAACTGGCAACACTGTTAACGTGAAAAGAGGTGGAAATACTATAAGTAGAACTAACATAACCTTAAAAATTTTACTAAAAAATAGATTTTTTTCTAGAAATCTTATAAAATTGCGTCTGTTTTATCGGGTTAACTTTATGTTTCACCATTTAAGGATTTACCAGTTTATTTTCTATGTTTGTTGCGTATAATAAAAGTTTTAAGATCAATTGGGGTTGGATCCCCGTTCAAAATATATCGGAAAGTATCCCCGTGCACAAATATTTATAATAATATATTATTTATATGGAAAAAATAACCAAGGTTAGTAAGAAATCGTTCTTTTAGTAGATATATAGTACATTTTATGCAAAGCTTGTAGTAATTGTCTAGAAATGAGTGAAAATAAAGATATTTTTGAAATAAGAAAGTGAGTCTGTGCGCAAATCTTTAGTTCGGTCTGAAAATAACAATAATTTGGTAGAAAAATATTTTGTTATTATACCTTCAATTTTCGCACCATTTCGTGTACTATTTAGAAAATTATTGTGTATACATAGACTCTAGGATAAATGTTTTAATTTAAATTTAAAAAGAACAAATTTCATGTGACAGATTTGCATATTTTTGCAGCATATTGTTAACCTAACTTCTCTCAACTGTCAGAAAACGAATTTACAACATGTAAATTTGGCTTCTCTGTAATTGACTACTGTGATTGGTCAGTTTCATATCCTAACTAGGATGGATATGAAATTTTGCCGCACAGTTAACTGGAATAGCCTACTTTACTCGCCACTTAAGTGTAAAGAAAACAGCAAATTTCCATGTGGGAGTAGAAAAATGCACTTTACTCTATCGTCGACTCATCGCTTTTTGTCTTTTATTCAGCAAAAGGCCGAATGTTAGGAAGATATCATATCTATTTATACAAACCTAAATAACTTTTTTTATTTTTAGTATGAAGTTCGCAAGCTAAGTCGTAGAAAATATATACTGTACAGGGTGGCCAACTAAGAATGCGAGGTACTGTATCTGGGAAACTATTAATCGTAGAGGCTTGCGGCAAAAAAAATTATTACTAAAACGGCCAAGTGAAAAACCTGGAAAATATTTTCAAGTTTCTGAAATGGCCGCTAGGGGGCGTAACTGCAATCTTGAATCTAAAAAGTAATATTTCTCTAAATTCCGCTACATTAACCTAATTAAAAAAATTCCGATCTTTAAAGCTGAGGATAATGTGAACCTTTTTTGTTTAACACTTTTTGCAGTATCTCTAAAAATAAAGTGGTGGGGGGTATTCAAACGTTTCCGTCAATAACATCCTGTATCTTCGAAACGGCTAAGCCGATTTGAACAAACTTGGGCTCGTTAAAAGGAGCTATTCTTGGGCTATAAACGTCAATATATTTAAAGTTTTGTAAGTTTTACATATCGCCGCTAGAGGGCTTTTTTCGACATTCCTATAGAAATGGCTAATTTTCTCAACAAAATAAAATGCATTGGTATAATTTTTTTCTTATGCAAAAGTAGCTAAATGATGCCTAAACTAGCTCGCGAAAACCGCATCTCGATATCTTATTCCTAACCCATAATATCGGCAATGGAAAATTTTATACGAAAATCCCTTAAATTTTTATTTTATTGTAACTTTATTTTTCTGAAATTCTTTCTATTATGTAAGTTGTGGCCCTAAAAAGGCAATTAACAGAAGCAGGCCATGAAAGCAAAACCTAATCAAAACATAAATATCACTTTCTATGCACAAGAAAGACAATTAACAGAAGCAGGCCATGGAAACAAAACCTAATCAAAACATAAATAATCCAAATTGTCAATAGTTGTCAAAGTTTTGCGTTACTTTGAGTAATTTTTGTGTTTACAAAATGCATTTTACAAATAATGATGAAGCTGTTGATATGCTTGCGGTTTATTGGTTTATTTTGAATGTCTTCAGAATGCCGCAGTAGCTAAACAGTGGAAGTTGTGCGTGCCTTTGGAAACAAGGCAAAAATTGTTTTTGCAGTTGGATGGTTGCCCAGCATATTTTGCCGTTACTGTGAGAGAGCATATTAATGCAGTATTTCAACAGCGGTGGATTGGAAAAGGAAGTCTGTTTCCATGGCATCCGCGATCACCAGACCTAACTTGCCTGGATTTTTATTTATGGGGGCGGTTAAAGGACATCGTATTTCAGACTCAACCTACGACTAGAGAAGATTTGAAAAACCGGATTTGTAATGCAATACGTAACATACCGAGAGCCAAAATTGAAACTGCAGTTTTGTCTACCCATAAGAGGCTTCACCAATGGATAGAACGTGATGGTCAGCTTTTAGAGCATTTTCGGGGGCATTAAAAATCTTCCTTTTACAAATCTGTCTTTTTAGGGCCACAACTTACATATTAGAAAGAAAAAATATAGTTACGATAAAATAAAAATTTAAGGGATTTTCGTATAAAATTTTCTATTGCCGATATTATGGTTTAGGAATAAGATATCGAAATGCGGTTTTCGCGAGCTAGTTTAGTCATCATTTAGCTACTTTTTCATAAGAAAAAAATCATACCAATGCATTTTATTTTGTTGAGAAAATTAACCATTTTTGTAGGAATGTCGAAAAAAGCCCTCTAGCGGCGATATGTAAAACTTACAAAACATTAAATATATTGACGTTTTTAGCCCAAGAATAGCTCCTTTTAACGAGCCCAAGTTTGTTCAAATCGGCTTAGCCGTTTCGAAGATACAGGATGTTATTTACGGAAACGTTTGAATACCCCCCACCACTTTATTTTTAGAGATACTGCAAAAAGTGTTAAACAAAAAAGGTTCACATTATCCTCAACTTTAAAGATCAGAATTTCTTTATTTAGGTTAATATAGCGGAATTTAGAGAAATATTACTTTTTAGATTCAAGATTGCAGTTACGCCCCCTAGCAGCCATTTCAGAAACTTGAAAATATTTTCCAGGTTTTTCTCTTGGCCGTTTTAGTAATATTTTTTTTTGCCGCAAGCCTCTACGATTAATAGTTTCCCAGATACAGTACCCCGCATTCTTAGTTGGCCACCCTGTACAACTTGAGTGGATTTTCCATATTGCGCTAGGAAACTTTTTACTTCCTGGTGCGATATGGACATCATATCCACTCTTGTAGTACAGACTACTTTAAACGTAAAAGTAATATTTTGTTCTCCTTATTTTGGAGCTTCTACAAACATACCTTGATGACCTTTTGTTTCAGATTTACCAATTTAACACAATAGTCGATTCAAACCTAAGAACAAATTGTATCACTTCATAATGTTCAACTGATTGGCATCAATCCGGGATAGAATTTTGACAAATAGCTGACAATCTTTGCAGTACCATGGTGAGTCATGTGTAACGTTTTGCCGTCGTAAATTTACTCAGTTGTATTATTATCTGCAGGCCCATTAGTGCATGTTATCGGCCAGAATTCAGCGAGAACGTACGTCAATATAAAATGTATATCAAATTTTATATTTCTAAATTAACAGCATAGATATAATAATAGAAATCAAACATAAAAATAACCAACCAAGCCGTTTTTTGTCAAAATGGGTAAAAATTACTTAAACGAGTGAGTATAAAAATAAAATAAAAATGTATTATAAATAATTTTAAGTATAATATTGATGTTTGTTCTGGGTTACAGATGACCACTAGTCCTTTCGTACATTCAGCCAGCTTGCTCTTGGACCTCCAGCTTAACGTTGGTTCCGAACCACGATCCTCAGTCATGCGACACCCCCCAAGGGCTATCAACCGTCGGTTTATTGTCATTACATGACCTATCGATTGGCGAGTGTGTACCTTCTTCCGCACTCAACGAGATATCCGATCTCTTTCGGCCTGGTTACTGGTGTGAATGGGGTAAATTGGGAAGTGATACATTTTACACTCTTCCCTGCATTCTTAAACCTACTAATATTCGGACATACTTTTTTTATTGTGCGTATGCCCACTCCCAGAATCGAAAAAAAAATATTTTTAAAATATTTCTCATCGGGTCACCTTGTCATGCTTTATAAATATCTCATTTAAACTTTCCAATGTACAACTGCAATGATAAAAACTAAAATGTTTACTTACTTATGATTTAACTTCCTTCTGCCAATAAGAACGTATACAAGAAAGACAATAAACACATCTATTTTCCCCACGGGCACGGCCATGAAAATGGCCAATTATTGCCTTAAAAACACGAAAAAATGTCTGTCCTGGCTAGAATGATGTCCCTTGCCCGGTGGGCAAGGGCGTCAAGTCTCTGTTGATGCCGTTAGTTATAAATGTGAAGAATAATATTACTTGAAAAGAAAAGTTAGTTCTGGTAACTAAGAATATATCTTAATAAAAATTAACAAAATGATAGGGACTACAAATTCATAATGTGTTATAACAACTAGCTTAATCGATAAATACAAGTTTGTAGGAACCTTAATGTAACATTTAAATAGGATATATACAGAGTAAAATTCAGCTAAACAAAATATTTTATTTCTGCCAACTAATATGAAAACAAGATATTTTCTTTGTTCTGATGGCATCATTTTTTGGTAAATATAACCAAGAAAAAAATATTTTTGTTTTCCTAACTAAAAATAGTTATTTTTGGTACATAACGTAAACACGAGAACAAATAAACATTAGTACCAAATACCAAGTCATTTTTAAGTCACTGACAATAATTTTGGACCGTTTATAAAACAAAAATTGAATTACGAAATGTTGGCCGTGACAAAGATGTCGAAGGCCTTGCAAGACCCTGCATTGTCCGTCAGTATGATGACCGCACAATCTCCATTTGCATCTGTAATAGGCTAACTCCCCGCTCAATTAAGCTTAAGTTCTCAACGTTAGCCGTTGTCCACCTTAAATCCGAATAAATGGCCCATCTGGGAATAAAAACAGGTCAGGCTGAGGGCTAAATCGGTAAACTAGCGGTACCGAGGGCCATTCTCTTTAAACAATAACCCTATCGCGATGAATGGAGGTGTTGATTAGAAGATTTAATTACATTGGGTCCAGGGTGTTATCGGTGGACGCCCCTGTCATCGCGAATGATTGCATGGATCTAAAGTTGCTTTATATGCTAACCCTGTTTATGTGTATGGACCGGGCACTTTGGCTAAGCACTTTATTTTAGTTAATTAGTTGTAAAACTTTTACTGCCAATTTCCTATCATTGCACTGGCACTGCTTCTAAACTGATAAGCTTAATGATAATGAAATTCCATCAGCCAGCCCCCTTTCAAAAATAAAAATATACGCTATAAGTACGCCATTTGTTACGTTTTACTTTTTTTCGAGTTTAAACTCATTGTAACCCGACGGAAATATCAATGCTCTGATATTGGTGACATTTTACCAACCAACGAAATCCCGCTATTCGATTTTCCAGGCGCTAAAATCTCAGCACTGGATGATGCATGAAACCGAATTTTCGATTCGCTGGAAATAATTATATTTGCCGCTGAATAGGTTTTTACGAAATGGTCTGTGTGGATTCCGAGAAAATTACGTTTGAAATATCGTTTAGCAGGATAATGGTGACATTTTGCCAACCAACAAAATCTCGCTAAACGATATTTCAAAAGTGATTTTCTTTGAATCCAAACAAACAGTTTTGTAAAAACCTATTTTATATTCAGCGGTAAGCATAAATCTTTCCAGCGAATCGAAAATCCTGTTTCAGACATCAACCACTGCCGAGATCTTAGCGCCTGAAAAATCGATTAGCAGGATTTTGTTGGTTGGCAAAATGTCGCTATTCTAAAAAACACTTTATAACAGCGTCAAACTCGCCCCGCTTAAGCTACGTTTTGTAGAAACCCTAAATACTAGCTTTACTTTTTAAATATATAAATTATAAGAGGAAACCAAGCTCTCAAGTAGTTCAGTGTGATTTTTAGTGAATCCGACCGAACCAAATTTTCCCTGTTAAATTGCGGTTCTTTTTGGCACGAATTACAAAAAACTAAGTAAGTTATTAATTTTTTTATTTTTTATAGTCTATTTCAGAAAGGTGTAGAGTAATAAAATGGGAAATTCTGTCAAGTTTCGCTCAATTTTAGTGTCGGCCATAGGCGTAGGTAAATTTTGTGCATTCAATTATTTATGATAACGAACCAAAGAAAAAAAAGAAGATAATTTGGTACAGAAGGAACTATTATAGATATAGCAAACTTACACAAACGTCGTTTTATAAAATATGCCGTGGATAATATAGCCGAAAAACATAGTGAAAATGTGTCTGTTTAAAGGTTGGAGACAATGACGTTTCTTGAACGGCAGTAGAGTTTTGGACTTGCATTGTCTTTATTTAGTGGTGGTTTGGTTAATGGCTAAGGGTTTAAACTTTACTATTGCTCCAAAAGAGATACCAATATAGGACATTATTAGCGCCGTCGACTCAACAACCATAGGAGAAACACAAGCGGAAGAATTTAGATGGAAGGTTAGAAATATTCTAGAAATAAAGACAATGCAAGTCCAAAACTCTACTGCCGTTCATAGTGTAATTGTGCTGCGCAGATCCCTATATCATTGCGAACTAAATCCTATAGAACTTATATGGGCGCAAGTGAAAGGATTTGTAGCAAGACACAACACGACATTCAAAATGAAAGACGTTAAACTACTGTTTGATCAAGCCATTAAGGAAGTGACACCAGAGAACTGGCTAAAATCAGTCCATCATGTCATTAAAGAAGAAGGGAAAATGTGGGATTTTGACCACCTTATCGATCGGACCGTCGACCCGTTAATTATAACGTCAAGAGAAAACGACATTTCCTCAGATGACAAAGAATATTATGATTTTTTATAATTTAATTTCTGTATAATGTATATTTTGTATTTTTTTATAATGTTTAATAAAAAATAAGTGTACCTAATACTATGTACATAATGCACGGCTTTGTCACACCGTTTTTAGTGACCCATAAATTGATCCAAACCCGGGTGGTACTACTTGCACTTGATGAAAATAAAGAATTTTGCAATGAAATCAATTCCAAATTATGAAAGTGGCTTAAATATTCATTGGGTGACTCTGTAGTCTCTTTGCATACCTATTGAGCTCTTATTACTCTACACTTTTCTGAGATAGACTATAAATACAAATAACTTTCTGACAATCTCCAATATATGTAGAGTCTAAATTTAAGAATCTATTAATAAACATGGCCAGGATTCGGGCCAAGAGAGCGCAATGTTTTTGAATTAATTTTGCATAAAGCTGCTACGCTTAAAGAAGAATATAGATATATTGATGGCTTTTTATACTAAACTTAGGTCCATCTATTTCTTTTTAATACAAATTAGACCAACATCATAGCTTAAACTTTATCAAAATGTGTCCACCATTTCTTTAGTTAGGCGCATAAATGCCGTAGAAAAAATAATAAATTATTACTTCTAAGAAATATTTATGATAAAGTTATTATAAAATTAAAAAGAATATTAAGTTCGTCGCCATTTTTTACCACACTCGTCTTGTTTTGGCTTCAGCTTCCATAAACGTTTACCTAATTTTTAAAATTCCACATACCTATACAGGTAGTCCTCAAAATTTTTTTTAAAATTAAATCATATGTACCTACTCTAGGTACCTATTTGAAAGAATGGTAAGTGATGGTGACGTGGCGAACACAATTCTTAAAGATGAGGTACAAGTTAAACGATATGTCAAGAAATGAAAGTAAATCATTAATTATGATATAATATTAATACTTACTCTATTTCGCAACGACTTTCTTAAGATCAAAGTGTTTTCATACACTGGACACTGAAGACTAAAAAAAAATGCTTTCGTCGACACCAGGTAAGCGAAAGTTCTTATCGCTGACCAGGTTGTAGCAGTGGGAGCTGCAAGCCTGCGCACTTTCTTGCGCACTTTCCTGCTCTCTTCTCTGCGCACTTTCCTGCTCTCTTCTCTGCGCACTTCACTGTATGCACTACGCAGAATCAAGTGACCACAAAATGGCCGCACTCTAGGAAAAAAAATTATGTGAAAGCGATATTTCTGAGTTTTGAAATATCTAATCAAAAAAATATACAAATACTGATTAAAATTAGTTTTACTTAAAAAAATATATTAAAGCTTTCATTCTTTTAAAAACCAAAATAACCATGGATTTTTTAAATCTGTATTGGTTTAATTAAAAAAGTATTTTACTATCAATTCAATATCGTAGGCCTTAATGATAAATCTGCTAAGAAGATTAAGACTTGACAATGCATTGCATAAGATACAATAAGATATAAGAAATTCCCACGTAATCAGTTATCATTCTTAAATTGTAAAAGAGCAGGTTCACATTCTTGGCCGACGATATATGTTTCGTCAGCTATGTCAGAATATAGATGAAATGTAATATAAGCAATACCGAAGTCGCTTATATAGGTTAATTAGACATAAAACCTAAAGTCTGGGATATTTTTTACCTTTAATATAATAGCTAATGATCAGAATACCTCACAATAAAATAAATGTAAACTTTACCACACCCATGGACACTGTCACATCCTTTTAACTATTTTAACTACCAATACGTTTAAATAAACAAAATTCATTATATTATTATCTAACTAAATTGAAAAAAAATAATTTATTAAAAAAATAGATACTTACACCTGTCAATTTTCACAAGAAAAGTCTAAGTAACAATTGTAACAACGGTACCAGGCACTAGCCAAAGCCAGAATGTGTGCGCGCACTGGCAGAGGTATGCCCTTATCAATGCGTGAACAAATGCATATAATCAATAAATTTATCAATGAAGTGTATGCAATATTCTATTTTGCTGAATTGGCATCGGCCATTATATTTTATAGTTCACCATATATTATTGGTATCTTATTTTAAGTAAAATAGATTATTATTTATAATTCTTTTATATTTAGGTATATGGAATAGGTATGTACCCAACCTTCGCACCAGTTAACTAATATTATGAGAAAATGTAAACTTGTTTAATTTTACTATAAAGTTTAAGTATTATTTTAATACTTAAAACGCAAAATGAATTGCTAGTGTAAATACCCTGATGCAGAACATAAACAAGGGAATAAAAATAATGGCTCCGATGCCGATAGTAGGGTTATGAAAGCTGGCAGATAATACTTTCTAAAGAAGAAACAGATGATTGGAGAGCACTTGTCCCCATGCTGATTTCCATGAATCTTGTTAACTTTGGTCTACGTAGGCTGATCGGATCTAAGGGCGTCTATGACAAAACACGTAATACAAAAAAACTTTAGACTAAGTTCAGTATAGTTTATTTTGGATGTTTGTTTCACAAATTTTAAAACAAAAATGTATTTTTTGTTGTGTAATATTTTCCTCTTCGTTCGCTGCCAGGGCCATCCATCGTAGCTGCTAGACCAAGTAGAATAGTGAGGAGTGACCAATCGATTTCGTGGTTAGGTTCACCAATGTTTACTGTCGCTGTCAATTGAAAATAAAAATACTAGGTATAACCTATGTTTAAAAGGTGTAAAATTCACGTTTTTAGTTACGGCAACTAGGATTATTTTCTCCTCACACAACTCACAGACTACCTAGCAACGTGTAAACGGTAAAACTATACAAAACAAGCTAAGACAATAAATCACCATAATTCGGCGTTCAAGCTAGTGAGTAGAAACGTCGTTTTCAACAAACTAACTGTGCAACGCGAGTACGGTGCATAGCCGGCTTAGCGGACAGCTTGACTTTAGTTGTTAGTGCCACTATGATGATCGAGAAACACTGTTGCCAGACGTAACAAAATTCGGCTATTGTTAATAGTTCATTTTAAAAATTTGTTAAGATGTAGCGGAATGTGGCCGAATATAAAATATTAGTAAAATTTATAAGACGAAAAATTAATTTGCAATAAGACTATAAGAACCTGAACTTGAGGGGGGAGGGGGGGGCGACTGGCGGCAGCCCCCCTAAATACGTCACTATAGCTCCTAGGCTACAGCCTACTTAGCCTACTATCCGGTCCTGCACATAATGCTAATAAAATTTAGCAACAGACAATAGTTTCAATTGCGGAGCAGTGTTATTTCGATTAAATAAAAACATTGTTTGAAAGTCCTTCTGTTTTGAATTATGTGGACCCCAACCGGGATCGTGAATGTATTTTCGGATCGCATTTTGCAAGTGCATAAATCCGCTATTTTGACAATAAAAATGCCCACCTATATTGTACTGCCAGTCTGGTATAAACGCTTTTATGCAGCTGCGCTTTATTGAAGCCAATTTGGCTTTTGCACGTAAACAATGACTGATTTTGATTTGTTGTACCCACTTCGACAGCTCTACCGCAATCATTCTTTATAGTGGCTTATAAATAAACTAAACACCCTCATTTCTACTCTATCGTTTTTCGCTCTTCCTGAATTATATTACATTGAAACGCCACGAAAATGAATTGAAAAATCGAAGTTCTAATTTAGAATTGGCCGGGGCGATCGTACATTGAGCTATTTGAAACTGCCTGATCTGCCGTTTTTTTTGCAAAATAATCTACAGGTTGTCAAAAAACTGGAAAACTACTGGATATTACTTTTTGAAAATTAACACGACTGATGGAGATACTTAACAGTTGAAACGTTGTGATTTAAAAATAAATAAAGACAGTGCAAGTCCAAAACTCTTCCATCATTCAAGGAACATCAGCGTCTTAAATCTTTAAACAGACACTTACTGGTCTGTTTTTTGATGAAGCTGCTTTTCTGCTGTTAATTAGCATGAGTTACTTCTTGCGTTTGGTTAATCTAAGCTAAAAACCTCCATTTTTTGGGTATGAACTCTATCGTCGTCGCCTTGAATACATTTTTATATCTAATAATTGCATTAAAAATTAGATATATATTTTTTTATTATCTTCTGTGCAGAGTGAGTCAACGATGGAGTAAAGTTCATTTCCTCCTTTATCTTAAGAATTAGATAAAAATTCGAAAGGCAAAAGTTGTAGAGCTCATTAAGGTGCACAATCTAAAATTATATTAAAGTATATGGGGTGGCCCAAAAAACCGTGGCGAATATACCTAACTTGGGTTTTTTAAATTGAACACCCATATATTGTATTATTTTCTAATTCCCCACTAAATTCTACCCTTATTTTGTGAAAAATATTATATGTCTAAACTTAATACTTTTTGAGATATGGACGTTTAAAATACTGGATTTTCAGACTTTGACAGGCTGTAACATTGGTACGGTTCATCTTAGAGAAAAATGGTTTTTAATCTTAATCTATATAATCTAAAAGTTACAACTTCCGGTTAAACATGTTAAACCGGTTTTTTGGTTTAACATGGTAAATCGTAAGTTGATTTTTTGGATAGAGAATAAAACACTAAGCCCTCATAAAAATAACATGGTATGGATTACTAAAATTTGGTTCTGACAACTATTTGAATCGGTTATTACTTAAACACCATAAGTCACTTTTAGCTATAAATGAACTGGTTACAGAAAATTGACGGCAAGTCATTCATGCATCTATTTAGTGCTAAAACCCCTTCAGTCCGCTTTAATGTGTAGCTAAAATTGCACTGGTATTTTATCGATGACGTGCTAAAATGCCCTAAGTCACTGACTTAAGGTCTTTAAGCAGAAAATTGGGTGTTTATAGAATATGTTATAGAAAATCGAAAGATATGAATGTAACTTTTCCAACGAAACAAGCTTACTCAGGAAGCCTACCTATACTGGAAACTAAACTTAAACACCTGGAAACTACACTACCATGGATTGAAGAAAAATATAAGGCATTTTATGAAGCACTTATCAGAATGAAAAATACTAGACAAGGACGGGAAAAATAACTTTTAACATTTTGTAACTCTATTTTGTAGAAAACTTTGATAATAAAGAAAAATTTGTTTTGAAGTAGTGATTTTATTTCTTAAACACCTTAAGTCATTATTTGTAAAACAAAAAGAACACAAATTCAGTTTTTTAAATTAAGAATTAATAACATACATTTATAAAGTAGTATCTTATATACATCATCAGATTCTAAAAAACAATTCTTTTTTCATAACTTTTGCAAGAAACGTTTTTTTCATTTCCTGAAAAGTAGCAAAAAATGACTTGGGGTGTTTAAGTAATAACCGATTCATTTATTTTCGTGAAATCGGACTCAACCCAAAAATTAGTTGGTACAACCAAAATAAATGGCCGTTATTAAACTGTTGAACTAAATAATAACATTAACCAACCCAACAATTCAAATTTTAGTTATCACAATGAAATTTTATATACGGATAACTAAATTTATATGGTACTCCCGCTTTTAAAATTAGTTGTCACAACTAATGTGTAAATATGGAAAATTGAAAAAAGAACAAATAAAAATTAGTACCAAATACCAAGTCATTTTTAAGAGTGCGTGAAAACCATTTTTCTCTAAAATGAATCATTCCAATGTTACAGACTGAAAATTCCATATTTTAAACGTCAATATCTTAAAAACTATTGAACATAACATATTATAACATTTACAAAATAAAATAGGTTTGTCACTTACTTTATGTTACCAATAAATAATATAGGTAGTTGTAATATATACAAAGTCAATTCTTGTGCTTTAATAACGAACCTATTAAGCTTTACGGTTATTTAAACCCAAAAAAGGGCGAGGCACCCAAAAAATCCCCCCCCCCCCTGAACAAATCCCAAATCCGCCACTGTAGACGGGGGGGCGCTTCCAAGTGTTAATACGCCTCTAATAACGCTTCCATTTCAAAACATTTAAAAAATATATTTTTCAAAAAAATTCTTTTTATATATCACATTTTTATTTTATTTTTCCATTGCTTACACACACTCAATACCTTTTACCTCTACACAATACCTCTGATTTTCCATTTATTTTACAAAAATTCGTAATTTTTATTTCTATTTCTGACTTTTCAGAAAGCACTGATCAATAAGCCGAAAGGGCTCTGGAAATTTTAAATCAAAATTTAATGCACTTGAAGAAAAAAATTGTCTTTCCTTTTATTTACAAAATAAGCGTAGAATTTTGTGGGGAATCAGAAAATAATAGAATATATAGGGTGTTTCCGTAAAAAAACCCAAGTTATATTCGTCACGTTTTTTTGGGCCACCCCGTATAGGGGAGAGTCGCACCAAAGCCAAAATTGTAATATTTCCGAAATGACAAAAGATTGGACTTCTAGGTTCGCTATCAAGATTCTTTAACGATTTGGCTTTAATATTCTGTAATTAATTTTATATAAAAATGCACATTGTGACTTTAAAATTCGAAATTCCAAAAAGTGACACTGCGCACAATTACCCGACGTATGCGGCTAATGGTGCGCATGGATGGGATAATCGTGCGCATTGAAAAGGAAAACGAATAAAATAATTTATTGAAGCTAAGATTATACTTATTTTATTATTATAGCCTAAATCATGATTTCTGGATTCCATTGCGCCTTTGTTGTTTTACGCTGGTAATTTGGCATCTGCAAAAACGCCAAATATTATAATTAAGATATTTAAGACTGTAATTATGGGTTCTTTTGAGGTTATGCCGAAACTCTGACGTGCTGACTTTTTGGACCTCGGATTTGGATTTAGCGACCCCAAAAACATATAGTAAACGTGGTCTGACCCCTTTCTTGTGTGTCTGTGTTATTTAAATGCATTCTTAACAATGCTAAATATATGGCGGCTAATCGTGCGCCCGATTAACCGAAAGTGGCAGATTCGGTTTTAAATTCTTTAAAACAATATAAAACATTTTTTTGCCTAAATTATATACCGGGTGTTGCATCGTCGAGCGGGACATAGGAAATCCCATGTAATTTTAAATGGGGTCAATTATTGGCTTCCCTAATTATTTTAGAGAAAAATTCTATTTAGGTTTATTAAAAAGCACTAAAACCCACATTCAAAAGAATAACTTTAGATATTTTTGATGAGCCCGTTTACGGGTTATCGCCGATTTCTTTTTAACTAGTTCTCCTAAAAAAAAAAAAAAGATGACTGTCAAATAAAGTTGTCATTTTGAAATGTGTGCTTTATTGTTATGAAAACTCGTACATCGAAAATAATAGCCATGAATTACACTTCTGAAGAAAAAATATTGATGGTTAAATGGTATTATCAAGGAAATAGTTATCAAAATGTTTCAGACATGTTTGCTGCTCTGTATCCGAATAGACCGATACCTGCAAAATCTACAGTCGAAAGGACTATCAAGAAATTTGAGACTAAAGGCACTGTAATAAATAACTGCAGATGTGAGGAAAGGCAGGAACAAAGAAGAGATGCAAAAAATGTTTTATTGCGCGTGGAAGAAAATGATGGGAAGATCAGCACAAGGAAACTTGTACCTATCTTGTATGTATCTAAAGTTATTCTTTTGAATGTGGATTTTAGTGCTCTTTAATAAACCTAAATAGAATTTTTCTCTAAAATAATTGGGGAAGCCAATAATTGACCCCATTTAAAATTACATGGGATTTCCTATGTCCCGCTTGACGATGCAACACCCGGTATTTCAGTGTCAAGAGGACTCATTAAGCAATCTATTAACGCACACGATTATCAAAAAATGTAAAAATGGAAATACTTACGGCTTATTATTTTCGAAGCATCTACTAGTACACGACATACATAAACAAAGAAGCGACCATTTTGGATAAGTAAAGTAAAGCGATCCACCTGACTCATATGTCATAGTACACAGGCTTGGCAAGGGATAGCGCCTGAATACCGATTTCGAATTATATAGGCCGGTTATGAAAATAATGACATGCGCACGATTAGCCGACTCTCCCCTACTCAAGCATAATTTTTAAAATGTACACCTCAATGATCTCTACAACTTTTGTATTTCGAATTTTTATCCAATATAAAGGTGAAAATGAACTCTATCGTTGACTCACCCTGTACAACATCTGATATTAGCTTATAATGATTTACTCGTTGCCGTCCTGTTCACACGTTAAATAATCCATGTCCATTTAATTTGCTTTACGGCAATAACGAAGCAAAAACGCATTTAATTTCATTGTCGAACGGTCTTTTATTTTTTTATTTTTCACAAACTGTTTCATTATGGTCGTACAAACTAAATTATGTTTAATGTCTCTTGTCTCCTCATTGCCTTTATAAACTAATAATATGACAAGTTATTCGTTAATAAATATAATAAAATGTCGCCGTATACCTGATCTGACCCTTTTCGACTTGAAAGGGGCATTCCGAAACATTAAGTAATGCTTCTTTTCTTGTCTGGACGCTTTTGTTGCCTTTTAAAATATCGTATTTGATATTGCTAAAAAATGCATATTATAAAACGGACTTGCATTTAAACAGTAATGTACAACCGATTACATACTGCCGAGCATTGTTACAAACCTCGGAAGGAACACCAGTGGGGTCCAATATGACTATTTTTGAATGGGACCCCTATTGTTCGGATATCTAATTTGTGCATAGGAATTGTGGCATCATGTAACAATACTAGAAACATGTGTTACAATAATAATCGCCTATTGACCAAAGAAAATATAGCTGGGGATGGTGCATAAAGCATAAAGGGGTCTATTTTTTAAATGTCGTTGTGAGCCTAAAAAAAATTAAGAGCATTGACGACGATGTTGATAGTATGCTTCTGATCCAGGGCCGAATCTACGTATAGGCTTAATGGGCTGCAGCCCAGCGCACCCTGGTTTCGGGCCCCTTTCCCGTTAAGATAAATAGAAAAAGATTCATACAATCAAAATAATAAACCAGTTAAAAAACCAAACCAAAGATAAAGAAGGTAACCTATTTATTTTAACTACTTTTACCTAACTTTATAATGTATTTTTGTTTGAAATAAAAAACTTTAAGTTTCGAATGGTAAATTTTCCCGCATAAAACATTTTTTGCCTAATTTATATAATTTCGTGGGGCCCCCAGATATCGTTAGCCCAGGGCCCCCAAAGGTCACGGTCCGGCCCTGTAATAATCGTTGGCGTTCTGAGGAAAGAACCGGGAACTCGATAAATTGGTCTGAACAATATTTTGGTCCACAGTGGCCGTAAGTACGAATTTTTTTTTTCTGGGGAGAGGGACAGTAGGGACTACATGTATTTCATGATATCGTGCCTAGTGAAGAAGGCAAAAAATTTTCAGGAATACACCCAAAGTTCGTTTAAAATTCAACTAACTACTACAAATTTCGAAAATTAAATTATTACCTCTAAGCCCTCTGCATGGTTGGATTAAATTTGTTTTTGTAAATGTTTTTTTTTTGATATTCCTAGTTGGCTTTTAAAAAAAAAAGTTTTTTATATATTTGTGAAAAATAAGAATATTGGTGTCAATTCAAAATTTTGGCAAGGGCCTGTCGACATATTAAGCACCGGTTCCCGCAGATCACCGAAGTTAAGCGGTGTCGAGCGCGGTTATTACTTGGGCGGGTGACCGCTTGGGAACACGGCGTGCTCTTGCCTCAGGGAAGAGTGTAAAATGAATCGACACCTAACCATCCTATTCACGCCGGACAGGCCGGATGAGATCGGATATCTCGTAGGATGAAGATGCCGTTTCACACTCCCCAGTCGGTAGATCACATTTGTGGTCGATGACCGGTTCAAGATGGCCTACGTAGTCGGCGAACCGTAAAAAAAAAAAAAAAAAAAAAAAAAATTCAAAATTTTAACATAAGACTTCGGTATGACTCTAACCAGCGTTTTTCGGGCTCGATCTTTCATGATTAAAATAAAGTAAATATCGCTCACCACGCCAAAATTGTGATTTTTTTAGAAATCATGTATTTAAGGATCGTAGATCTAAGAACAGTTTTTGGTGCAAATGCTTAGGTTTTGAAATACTTCTTCTTAAGTGCCGTTTTGTATATTCATAATAAAGCATTCTCGTTTCTTCCCTTACTATTTTTTTTTAATATAAATTATCACACTTCTTCCATAAAAAATGTTTTAATTAAAATTTGTACTTTAATTTTTGTCTTTAAAAATAAATACCTAGGTAATTGTTTTTTTTTTGGTAGTATTATTAACACGTTTCGAACCTAAAACCCATCATCAATAAGAATAAGTGCATGCAAATTCATCTTATTTGAAACTATTTTATTTTCAACCTCCATAACCTAATCTGTCTCAACTATATAGTAAGCTTTGACAGGCAAATAAATTATAAATACGTGCCAAATAACAGATTAGGATGTTGAAATTGTTTAATGCAAGTTTAATTAGTTTTTATCTAATTACAAAAGAATAGTTTCTTTTCATTTCGTCAAATCCATCCCTAGACTCATCAGTAGAGAGAGAAAAATTGGATATGATTTGTAGTCGGCGGTCAGAGTCAAACTATATCTAGTTGACTTTGAAAACAAAAGTAAGTTGATGGATACAAGATGAATTAGCAGCATTCTTATTGATGATGGGTTTTTAAGTCCAAAACGTTTTTTCATACTAGGTGTGATACGTCTTTGAATTATAAAGGAGGAGGGGAATTTAAAAATATTAAAATAAAATTTCCTGATTATTTAAAAAAGCTAAAATTATGATGATTTTGAAATAACGAAATGTCTGATTAAAAATCTAATTACACAAAGTTGTAGAGAAGAAACAGTGGTAATGAGAATATAAACTTTGTTTTAACATATCTAATAGAGTCAGAAAAAAATAAAAACGAAACCCTCGGAAGGATTTTTTAAATTTGAAAACACAATGTTGCAGAATCTAGTAGGGCGAAACTTTTTTAAAATTAAACCATTTCTGTAGCTTCTACGGTTTACAAGATCCCTGTAGAGTGCATCCTTATCTGGGACATCCTTTATTAAATTGCATTCTCTTGAACCAAATCCTGTCCATGTTTATTGATGGATTTTTAAAAACCTTTTAATTTTGAACTCTACAAATATTGAAGAATATGAGTTTTAATTAAAAAAAAATAATTCCCAATAAATTTGGTAATTCTTTTTAGGATTTTCATTGGCTTATATGTTTTTCCTTGATTTTTTTTCTTTATAAAAATAACTGTCTTACATCCACCTAGATATCATATTTCCATTGGTAAAAACAGAAATTCATTATTTAATTTTGTATAGCTTTTTTGTAATTCGACTTTTAACATCGAAAATTGTAGCTCGTTCAGATCCAGTGTGGATCTAAGTTTAGTATCTATATAAACTCTTAAACAAAATTCTTATGAGTCACCTCTCACCCCCATGAAATGTCCCATAAAACGTTTTTAACGTACTTAAATGCACTTTTCACCTTTAACGGTAAAGTCGTAGTTCGCAAAATACGGGTGTTTCGGTACCATCATGGTTCCAACGCGGAAGAGAATTTATTAAAACCAAATGCCGTTATATTCGTAATTTAAGAAGTTAAATAGACTTGCCGAGAAAGAAAAAATAATCGCACGTGTACAATGCTGGTTTTTATTACTGAAAAAATAAACTGGGAACCCTCATACCTTATGTCAAAATAAACATTACTACACGCTTTTAGAAGCAAATGAGTGAACATAGAAATATGGCTTTTATAACGGGTCATATAATATGAAAAGTTTTGATCTTATTTTCATTGATTATTATTATACATACTACAATGTAGTATTACTATCTACATGCATGCCCGTACATAAATGTTTTGTTAGATATTCTTACTTCTTTCTTTCGAGGGGATCTACTGATTACCGTGGAGTTTGATCCACGATCCTCAGGCATGCGACACCCCTGTTTCTATCTTAGACTTAGGTAACTATCAAATTAAAAAAAAATCAAATAATAAATTATGGTAAATGAAATACAATTTGTGGCTACTTTTTTGGTTTTTAATGCTAGTGGAACATTTGCCTATTAGTTTTTTGATCTACATTTTCTTACTTTTTTCGATTTAATAAAATTTTAATTAATGAATTATCAAATTTCTGCTTTTATTACTTTTTAAATTTTAACTGTGTTAAGATTAAATTGTAGGTAATTATGCTCCAAACATGGGTACTTAGCCGATTTTTGGAGAAAAGAAAAAAGTAAGGATATGTTGATTAAAACACGAAATGGCGAATGCATTACCAGCCCTAACTCTTACACTCTTAAAAGTAACATGGTATGGATTACTTAAATTTGGTTCTGACAACTATTTATTTTCGTGAAATCGGACTCAACCGAAAAATTAGTCTGTACAACCAAAAAAAAATGTCGTTATTGAACTGTTGAACTAATTAACATTAACCAACCCAACCTACAAATTTTAGTTGTCACAACGATATTTTATATACAGATAACTAAATATTATATGGTACTCACGCTTTTAAACCATACCTATTAGTTGTCACAACTAATGTGTAACTATGGAAAATTAAAAGATTTTTTTCAAGGAAATATTGTTTTTGTTAATGATGCAATCTACAAATATTGCCAAAGCAATCATTTATTTGGGCCAAACTTGAAATTTTCATAGAGTAACAATTACGTATGTAGTCACAACATTGTGTTTATTATTTTTTTTCTGTCCTTTCTAATTGTAAGAAAGAAGTTGAATCATAAATAAGTAAAAATTTTATATTTTTGTCATTGCAGTTGCACATTAGAAAGTTTGAATGAACTGCTTATAACGCATGGCAAAACTAGCAAGTTGATTTGATAGAAATAACTTTAAAAAAGTATGTTTGATTTCTAAAAAAAATGTCATATGTAATTTATACTTAGAAACGAAAAATATTCCTTCCTAGAGTACCCATTTAAATAAAAAAATGCCTTGGTATTACTACTCTATTAGGTATGCGTAAACTAATTGGAATAAATTATCAGGGATATTATGGTTTAAAAAAAAAATGATTTCCAATGTCCTTGTCCACTTATGTTTTTTATAATGCATGCTTATGCAATACAAAACAGAAACACTAGATTTTTAACTTATTTCAATCAACCCTTTGGGTTGTTCAATTGCTTATAGAATTGAATTGTTCTTATTTAAATTTTCTTATCTGCAACTGCTATTATAAAAAAAAAATATCCCCTGGACTTTCTATTTAAAATATACAGCTACCTATATGAACAAAAAAAAATATTTTTAAGTTATTTCTCATCGGGTCATGCTTTATAAAAATCTCATATAAACTTTCTAATGTACAACTGCAATGATAAAAAATAAAATGTTTACTTACTTATGATTTAACTTCCTTCTGCCAATAAGAACGTACACAAGAAAAACAATAAACACAAATAAATTACCCCAAATATTATTACATCCATAGTCCAGCACACGGCCATAAAAATGGCCGTTTATTGCCTTAATAACACGAAAAAATCGACACGGAACCGCAAAAGCTCCCTAACATAACATAACCTCTGGCAGTCCTGGCTTGAATGATGTGATGTCACCCACCGACCATCGTCAAGGGCGGCAAGTGTCTGTTGTAAAGTGAGCCGTTAGTTATACATATGAAGAATAATATTATTTGAAAAGAAAAGTTAGTTCTGCTAACTAAGAATGTATCTTAATAAAAATTAACAAAATGATAGGGACTACAAATTCATAATGTGTTATTACAACAAGCTTAATTGATAAATACAAGTTTGTAGGAACCTTGATGTAATATTTAAATAGGATATAGACAGAGTAAAATTCAGTTAAACAAAATATTTTATTTCTGCCAACTAATATGAAAACAAGATATTTTCTTTGTTCTGATGGCATCATTTTTTGGTAAATATAACCAAGAAAAATATCTTTTTTGTTTTCCTAACTAAAAATAGTTATTTTTGGTAACGTAAACTAATAAAAATTAGTACCAAATACCAAGTCATTTTTAAGAGTGATAAGTACAACTATACTTATTGTATTCAATCTATCAAGTGCCAAATTGTAATAAAAAAAATGTTGGTTAAATATGGTTATACACAAGGGTGATAACGTATTTTTAAGAAGGGGTGTTATTCAGGTATAATTATTTCTGATGTTATCAGTATTTGCAAAGTAGTATTAACACATCTGATAAGCTTAAGTGTTTTTCGGGTTGTTTTGTCATATGTCAATAAAATGATTTGTTTAGGACTCAAGCAGATATACTTCTAGTTAAACCGATAAGAATAAACAAACACGAATGTGTCTGTTTTTATGGAATTTGAATAATTAATTAGGACCTTTTGGTCCTTTGGGAAAAGCAAATGGTTGTGGAGTAAAGAAAACTAAAGAAAAACATCCAGGAGACTTAACTCGTAAAATTATGTAGATAATCAACCATTTGTGTGAACCACAGATAAAGATTGCAGGATATGTTTAACTCAAGACTAAAATTTTTAATGAAATAAGAAGATTTTTGGCACCTTTAGTCATTCATGGAGGACGAGGGAAATTACCATCAATACCTACCTCTCCCTGTAATTCCGATCTGGTCTAACTCATTATAGAATGTTAAATTTTAACATCGTCAAACAGTAATATCCTTCAGGCACTGGTGTAGCCAGAAAATATGTTCTGTGGGAGGGGGGAGGGTGCTCGTATTTTCTAACCAGTTTTTTTAGAGTTCGGGATTTCAAGTTAAAAATAAAACCATATTGATACGTTTATAATATTGTCGGGTTAAATAAAGATTGTTAACAATACACTAACCAACAACTTTGACTGTGGCATAAATTACATTGACAGAAATAGGTTTCTTACAACCAAGGTGGCCCGGTTAGCTTAATTCTTGATTTACTAATCAGAACTTTGATTTTTAGAAAATCATTCCTATATGACACATGATGACGCAGGTGTAGATATTTCGACGAAAATGTTTTTGATTTTTTGTGTTTATGCGGCTTTATCAATAAAAATGAATTTTCGATAGTCTCTTCTATACCTGGCTAATTGCATCGTTGCTGCTAGACCAAGTAGAATAGTAAGGAGTGACGAACCGATTTTCTGGTTAGGTTCATATATAATAAATAGTAGAGCTAATTTAATTTAATTATTTTAATTAACAACCGTGTGCCTGAGGAGAAAAACGCAGGAGACCGTTTTTATGCAGAATTGACCAGGCTAATCCGAAATAATATCCACATGGAAAAATATCAGTGGCGTCCCACTTTTTTTCTAAAAAATATATAATCGCTTCTTTATTTAAAGTTTTAAAAATGATTCTATTGGCGATAACGCTGAAACGAACGGAGGTATAGAGCTGCGGTTTTAATATTTTTTCTAGCAAATTTCATTTACTTTTCGATTATGGTATCATAATTGTACCGTATGATTTATTTTTTCGGAGTAAAATCAAAAAATGTGTTATTATTGCAAATTGCGCCCTCTAGCAATTTTTTTAAAAACTATTATTGACAACTAAATACGATTGGTGAAAATGCATCATTTCTCTTCCAAACAGTCTGTAGTTTGCTAAAATCGGATAAGTGGTTTATAAGTTAAAGCGATTTAACTGATTACACTTTCAACAGCTTCCCCCCCTCTTATTAAAGTCGGTACGCCAATGAGCATAAGACCAAAATGATGCATAATTGTCCAAGCTTTTTAATGGTGTTATCAAAGATATACCTTAATGTGGAATTTTCGGAGATATGTAAAATTTTAAAATTTACTTTTCAATTGTGCCTCTTGTGGCAAAATGCGGAACTTAAAAATTATTTCCAGGATTTTCTCATGGCCACTTTATTTATAATTTTTTTTCCTGAATTTCTATGCCGCGTAGTTGTAGTTACCGAGATATGGCCGCTCGTCACCCTTAATGAATCACCCGGTACAATAACTCGGCGTTCAAGCGAGTGAGTAGAAACGTCGTTTTTAAAAAACTAACTGTGCAACTCGAGTACGGTACATAGCCGGCTTGGCGAATAGATCGAGCTTAGTTGTTAGTGCGACTATGACGATCGAGAACACTTTTGCCAGAAGTAGCAAAATTTGACTATTGATAACGGTGAATTTTGAAAATTTGTTAAAATGTAGCGGAATCTGGGTGAATATAAAATATTAGTAAAAAAGTATAAGGACAGAAATGTAGTTTGCAAATAACACTCCGAACTTCTGAGCTCTCAAGGGGGGGGGGGGCTGCAGCCCGGCAGCCCCCTACTTTTTAAATATGCCATTGCCTTAATCACTCGATTGTAAATCATGAATATATTCTATATTGCTAAATTTCGGGTTTATTAAAGTTTATATTTGACATTTAGATAGTGTCCTCGTGGGAAAAAAAATAATAGATCCCAATTTTTTATGTCAAAAAATTACATATGGTTGACGAGGTTTTAAAAATGGATTAGGTACAGTCCAAACTCATTGAAGGACCTGTTTCATGGATTTAGACAATAGACCCCAGTGACTTGTGCTTTATTTTATAGAGTTGGACTATTACAGTAAACCCTTTTTACATTGTATTTATTCTTGCTAGCTGATTTTCCGTTGAAAGTAGAGGTAAATTGATTTTATTACTTCTGTCTCACGTCCTACAGCTATAACAGGTGTTCGTGTTCAACCTGCCCTATTTTGTTTTTTGTTTGTTCTTCCCTAGGGGGAGAAAGACTTTTCTTTAAATGAAGATTTTTATTTCTTACTTTCGTTTTACCACGGGGATTATGGTACAGTGGGTTCATTAGGCACATAAAGGGAGCTATTTACATTGTGATGACAAAGGAGGTCCGTTGTACGCGATTCGTTGATATATTTTATTGTGCATGGGGTCGCATTAACTCTTAAATCTTTTTGATACCATAATTAAGTTAGTTATATAACGACGTCAAGGTTAAATGTCAAAGGGTTCTTGAAAAACGGGTAAATCGACCAATTAAGACACTTTAGGGGTAAAGCAATTACGCATAAGCAAGAGAAACAATAGTTTGACTTTCAATATTTTATTAATGCATGCAAGATCTGGAATAAAAATAATTAGGTATACCATGATGAGTTATTGATCTAACAAATACAATCATGTAATAAATTTACGTTCTGTGTGACAGGTATGTGTCAATACCACTCGCCTCGCATCAGTGTAAAAATAAAGCAAAACAATATTGCAATAATGCATGGACTATGATTTGCAATTAATTGAGTGAATTATTAGTTGCCAATATTCAGTAGTGTTTCTGATTATTAGATTATCAAATTAATTTACTAGTTTGATACCTAATCAGTAGCGGCTCGCGGTCTTAAAAAATGGTGAAGAGCTAGGTATAGTGCGGGTACTTAAACAAACATTGACTAAAAACCAGTAAAACAAAACGCCTCTTTTATCCTCATCTGTCCAACGATTGAATGGAGTTTCCAACAAATTACAAACTATGTCATTAATTGGGTTCATTTTTAAAACACACAACTAAGTAGATACGTACACTATTGAATTAACTGAAAAATAAAAACAAAACTTTTTAATCACAAAGTAAATCACGTAAAAACGATATCTATAACCGTAAGTTTTGCGAAGCCTGAAAATAAATACCTTAAGGTTAGGCGAACCAGTGTTAAAACAATGGTGCATACGACTTATCTATTTTTAAATTGCCCTTCATCTTAATGTAAATTGTTACATGCTGTTTGCGTGACTGACGTCACGTAACCATAGCAACGGTGAATATCAAAGCCATGTTGGACGTTATGTCTTCACTTGCTTTGAGCTAACAGACACGGTCGGCTGGGGCGCGCCAAATTACACGAGTGTATAATAATTATTGTCCATCGGAGTTAACCGTGGCCCTATTATGCATAGCTACATTCGGATTAAATTAATATTGTTAATTCGAACATAATTATTTTTTAAGGGCTAATATGGTAGCTGTATTGGTACATTAATATTTAATATTGTCGAAAAGCCGCCACTGTAATTAATATACGATGCGTTGTATTTAATAGTAAAAATTACTAATAAATACAAACAAAGAAAACCAAATAATATCTACTAATAAAAAAACATTATTTCTTGGTCTTTCCATGATGTTACATTAATCCACTGAAAACTACATGGTTCTGTATAAAATTTTGTAAAGGAATATTATGGTGATGTACCAGGGGGGGGGGCAAGTACCAATGAATACTAACTCTTGGTAGATGATGGGGCTTGTATGCTAAAAACATTTCCACAGAATAGGCAATGTACACTTATTTTAGGGGTTCCTACCCATCTTTTTAGAAGGCCGATTTAAAAAATAAATACTTATATAATAAGTACGTAATTTCCGTAACAAACTCCATTGACGATAATAAACATATTGAATGCGGCACTTACAAAAGTCTAAAAAGCGATTTATTCTCATGACTTCACAAAGCTATTAGGGATAAAAGGGGTGCACGCGGGCGAGGGCGGGGAGTCAGCCACGGTTTTGCTAGAATTACACATAGAACAACACGCGGGCTGATCCGAGTTGTTTAAAAGCAACAGAGATGAGTAATTAATCATTCGAATGAACGGGTATTAATATCTGGACGTTGCAGTGACCGCTCTTCCCTTCAACCCTGATGACGCGTTCAGCTCATCTGCATGTAATAAATTTAACGAAGTTGCCCGCATGTAAGTATCGTGTTTTTAATGATATTGGCCAATAGGATGGAATAGTCGCACGATATTTTTAATTTCTGCATAGGTCAGATATTATATAAGGAGAGCGATAGTTGGCCCACATGTTTTTTTTTATAAATTAGAACATTGAATTTGTTGAATGCGATTTTAAGGACTTTGCAAGAGGGCAGTTTTACATTGTAAACGAAAATATCGTAAAATTACAAGAAATATATTTAGTTACTTTTGACCACCAAATATCATAGCGAATTTACATTTTTGTTAAGTAAATACGTTTTAATCTACCATTTGTAAATTCCTCTTAAAAAATGGCTATGAAATTAGTGTAAAATATAATATAAACATACCGCAATTTTAGTACCTAAATATAATGTACTTTTACATTTTTTTTACAGTAAATTCATTAATAAAACAATATTATCGTTGTAACTTAAATTCTAATTTTCGACACGATGATATAAATGGTGACATTTTGCAAACCAACAAAATCCCTCTAAACGCTATTTTAAACATGATTTTCTCGGAATCCACACAAACAATTTTGTAAAAACCTGTTTCATATTCAGCGGCAATTATAATTATTTCCAGTGAATCGAGAATCTTGTTTCAGGTATCAGTGCAAAGATTTTACTACCTGAAAAATCAATAAGCGGGATTTTGTTGGCTTGCAAAATGTCTCTAATATTTTTGTATTTCTCCATAAATACATATAACATGAGTTTTAAAATAAATTATTGTAAAAAATCATAGTGTTTGTCGTAGTTTTAAGGTAGTGACGTCACTTTTTTTTAATGGAATGTTATAGTTGGATTCTTTAATCGAATTAAAATTAAAATAAAATATATTTTTTAAATATATATTTTACCAATTTTTTTTACCAAAACTAAAAAATTCTGTCACCATATAGACGTGTTGACAGACGTTAGACATGTTTAGTATTTACTTCCTCGTGCGATATGGACATTATATCCACTCTTGTTGTACCGGGTGTCCCATTATGGATGGCCACCGGCGTATTTCGAAAACTACTGGGCACAGAAACGAAAAAAAAAATATAACTAAAGTGGCCATGAGAAAATCCTGGAAATAATTTTTAAGTTCCGCATTTTGCCGCAAAAGGGCGTAATTAAAAAATAAAATTTAAAATTTTACATATTTCCGAAAATTCCATATTAAGGTATATCTTTGGTAACACCATTAAAAAGCTTGGACAATTACGCATCATTTTGGCTTTATGCTCATTGGCGTACCGACTTTAATAAAAGGGGGGAAGCGAAAGTATAATCATTTAAATCGCTGTAACTTATAAACGACTTATCCGATTTTAGCAAACTAAAGACTGTTTGGAAGAGAAATGTATGCACTTTCAACAATCGCATTTAGTTGTCCATAATAGTTCTCAAAATAAAGCTAGAGGGCGCAATTTGTAATAATAACACATTTTTCGATTTTACTCCGAAAATATAAATCATATGGTATAATTATGATACCATAATCGAAAAGTAGATGAAATTTGCTAGAAAAAATATTTAAACCGCAGCTCGATATCTCCGTTCGTTTCAGCGTTATCGCCAAAAGAATAATTTTTAAAACTTTAAATGAAGAAGAGGTTATATATTTTTTAGAAAAAAAGTGGGACGCCACTGATATTTTTCCATGTGGATATTATTTCGGATTAGCCTGGTCAATTCTGCATAAAAATGGTTTCTTGTGTTTTTCTCCTCAGGCGCACCGTTCTTAATTAAAATAATTAAATTAAATTAGACGGGCGGAAGCTTGCCTATTAAGTGAAGGTGGTCATTTCCAACAATTTTTATAAAACAATCAATCAGTCAATGTTAATAATAATAATAATAATAATCATAATAATAATGATAATAAATAGTAGATATTTAAATTAATATAATGTAAAAACAGTGTGTTTGATATCTTTGTCTGGACTGCCCTTGTGTACTACGGAAGCGTTTTGACCAACAGTACATGATGGAAACCCGAAACCACAAAGGGCTAACATTGATATCAAAGTAAATATTCAACAGCGGAGAGGTTTATTCTTATTACAATAGTATTAATATAGGTATAACGATGGGGTCAGTTAACATTGTTTGAAGTAAGTGTCCCTTGAATAAAGTAAGAGATCGGTCAAGTGAGTGATGATAAATATAATTGCTGTCAATAGTGAAGGCTGTAAGGGTCGTGGGACGTGCTTATTACCGAAAAATCATACCGGCATGTTACGGGTAAATTGGCGTTTGAGTCGGATTTCCCATTTTTGGTTTCGGACAAAGAGGGAACGGGAATCGGGAGAACCACACGAGTGAGCATTAATACCGACATCAATTAGTGTATGAGACCAACCGTGAGAAAACAAACAATTATTTGCGAACGAGTGAAGACTATCCCTTGAAGAGTGAGCTTGTCACGGTCATCCGGAGGTATCTGTGGTCACCCCTTTCTGACGGTCAGCCCTTTCAAAGCGTGTTGGCTACGATGACCACCGGATCGCCACAGGCCACTCTGGCACGCACAAATTTATCTTAATTTCCTGCATATTAGCAACAAAGGCGTCTGATTTCAGCAGCGTAGGGGACTTATTTTTAAATCTGGAAATAGAAAATTGATCAAACTTAAAAATAATGGAAATAATGGAATATTTTAATTTGCTTTTGATATCATAAGAGTCATAGCCTTATACAGGGTGATACAAATTCGTGTGCGTACAGAATGATTTCGAAAATGGTAAGGGATACCAAGATAATTAAATTAAGGCAATGTTGCGTACCTATTTTTGAGCTTAATAATTTGGTAAAAGAAAATTGTATATATTCCGAATACCTTTGGAGATATTCGAAAAAAACCGAAACTTTGAGTTTTAGTTTTACATTTTTTGAGTCTTTATTTTTGACATGTGAAAAAAACATAAAACACTTTCTTATAGCCGTTTTTTATGTTTTCCTACGACCACCTATGAAAATAAGAAAAAAAAACACGGCTAACTTGGCTCGAAAGCGCCGAATATCACACGCGTGTTGAAAGAAAATAGTTCAACTCTGGAAATACAAGGCACACTATTTGACAGACCACACCTATTTATTAAAAAGAATACATTTTAGAAAGTAGTTTATTGTCTAACTTATTCATCATGTATTTGTCGATTGATTTCGATTTAGAGTGTGAAAATACGCCATCTGAAATTATAAAAAAGTTAAGAATATACTAGAAAATCTATAACCAGTCAAAACAAGCCTTGCTGAAGAAAATGTCATATATTAAACATAAAATTATCATGTGTTGCCATAGCGTAGAGACTAGAGCTATGGCCTACAGATCGAAAGGTCACAGGTTCAAATCCCATCAGGAGTATTTGATTTTTTTTTATAAAAACATTAAACAATTTATAGAATTAGGTATTTTGAATTGAAATCTTCCTTGTTGGATGAATTTTTTAAATTTATATTTAATGCATCTTCCTTGATTAAATTTTAAAAATTCATCCAACAAGGAAGATTTCAATTCAAAATACCTAATTCTATAAATTATTTAATGTTTTTATAAGAAAAAAGTCAAATACTCCTGATGGGATTTGAACCTGTGACCTTTCGATCTCTAGACCATAACCCTAGTCACTACGCTATGGTTACCAATAAAAATTCTTTGTTAATATAATAAATGACATTTTCTTCTGCTGGGCTTGTTTTGAATGGTAATAGATTTTTTAGTATATTATTAATATTTTTTATAATTTCAGATGGCGTATTTTCACACTCTAATTCGAACTACTTTCTAAAATTTGTTCTTTTTAATAAATATGGGTGGTCCGTCAAATTGGCATCATAGGTATGTTTAAATTAATAGTGTGCCTTGTATTTCCACTCTAGAGTTGAAATATTTTTTTCACAAATCAAAGGTTTTTTTAATAATTCTTTGTGGTCGTAGGAAAAATAGTGTACATTACTCGTGTGAAAGTGATTATTCTAAAATCTGGGAATTTTCGCACTCGGCTGACGCCTCGTGCTAAATATCTCTGGCTGGTTAGGTCTAAATTGGTTTATTTTTGCAATTATAAATTTTTTTTTATCTTTCATTATAAATTTTTGTTGTTACTAAAAGGATGGCAATGAGCGACGCTATCTCTTTTGTTTTGTACATTGTATTTATACTATTTAACTAAAGGAAAATAATATATATATAGTTTTTTGTCTCTAGTTTTCCAATATTATTTTTTTCTTGTAAAATGATTTTAGATTTTTTTCATGTGGTGGATAACTATGGCAGGATGGACACCTTTACTTCGGCAGAGGTGGAAGGGATTATTGAATTGATCAGGGGTGAAAATAAACTTAACCTCCTTCACCTAAATATAAGAAGTTTGAGAAAAAACTTTGAAGAGCTCTTAATCTATCTTGATTTAATTAACATTAAAAATATTGATCTATTGATTTTATCTGAAACTTTTTTCTTGGACGATTATATTATTATTACATTATCCTTTACCTAAAAGTTCTTGATACGACACTGAACAAGGGCGCATTTGTCTCAATTTGCTGGATATTACCGACACACAAATTGATTCATCCCTGCAAACGATGCTGTCGCTTGTTTACCTCGATATTATAGAATCCCTACAAAATACTATACTCGTCTTCTCATCATTATTTTTGATGTGCTGTATTGGTTTATGTCATGTCCATCTATATTATCCTTGGTCGTATTAAATTACATTTTGATTCGGACCAGTGCAGTGGTGGATTTACCTGGAATATCACATCAAATATAATTATGATATACTTACAGGTCGAAAGTGTACCATATTACAGCAACGCCATCCTTAGATAAGAAAGAAAATAAATAATTTATTTCAATTATTACTAATTTTACCAGAATTTTCTTCGCGCGGATTATATTTTCCTTCATTTTTAAATGAGGTCAAAATGATGCAATTTATTAGTTGTACAGGGTGAGTCAACGATAGAGAAAACTTCATTGTCTCCCTTATCTTAAGAATTAAATATAAATTCGAAATGCAAAAGTTGTGGAGATCATTAAGGTGCATATTTTGAAGTACCTATACGGGATGGCGTAAAAAAACGTGGCGAATATAACTTAAGTTTTTTTTAAATAGAACACCCCATATATATTTTTTAATTTTCTAATTCCTCACTAAATTCTACGCTTATTTTGTATTAAATGTAATATGTCTAAATTTAATAGTTTCTGAGATATTGACGTTTAAAATATGGTATTTTCAGACTTTGAAAGGCTGTAACATTGGAACAATTCATTTTTGAGAAAAATGGTTTTCATCTCCCTATCTTAATTTTTTATTCTCTGTGTAACACAACAACTTCCGGTTTAACATGTTTAACCGTTAAACCCGTTTTTTTGGTTTAACATGTTGAACTGAAAGTTGTAACTTTTAGATAGAGAATAAATATTAAGATAGGAAGGTAAAACCCATTTTTCTCTAAGATGAACCGTCCCAATGTTACAACCTGTCAAAGTCTGAAAATGCCATATTTTAAACGTTAATATCTCAAAAACTATTAAATTTACACATATTATGATATTTACAAAATAAGCGTAAAATTTTGTGAGGAATCAGAAAATACTACAATATAAAAGGTGTTCTATTAAAAAAAAAGAAGATATATTCGCCACGTTTTTTTGGGCCACCCCGTATACTCCAGAATAATTTTAAAATGTGCACCTCAATGGTCTCTACAACTTCTCTATTTCGAATTTATACCTAATTCTTAAGATAAAAGCGAAAATAAACTTTACTCTATCATTGCCTTACCCTCTACATAATGAATTATGAGAAGTTGATAAGTAACATTAAAATTTCTTGATTACGCAACCGTTGTCATTATACTTACCTAAACAGTCAGAACTCATCTTCAAGACATCCGATATATTAGATATTATTGTATAGAACGTATTTAGTCGTCTTAATAAATAAGTAGTCTTAAAGAAGTCTTTAAAAAAGTGTCTTTAAAATGCCCATATTAGGTCACAAGATGTACAAGCTATATAGAAGTCGTCTTTGTCCTATCCGGGTATTGTATAATTAATGCAGTGCTTTAAGAATGCCTAAACAAATTTATCTTCAGTGACATAAATTATATTCTTTGACCCTCGGTAGGTAAATGTTGTGAAAAGGGCATTAAGTGCCCAGATGATGTACATAATTTGCTTTCGGAGCTTTTAACCTTAAATAAATAGGGTATTTTGTTTTCGCAATGTGTCAACAGTTAAAAAGGGCCCTAATCTGACCCGTCGACTATTTTTAAGCTCGAGAGAGTTTGAAAAGCTATTTACCGTCAAAATAAATACTTTAGAGTCTATTTTTTGTACCTCTGTTAAATTGGTCAAAGCAGTGTCGTAGCCAGAAAATATGCTCGGGAGTGGGCGTAAGTAAGATATTTTTTTTTGGAGAGAGGGACTACATGTAATTTATAATATGGCACCCAGGGAAGAAGGCGAAAAAGCGCCGCAGACGAAAAATTTTCGGGGCCACACCCAAAGTTTGTTTAAAATTCACCTAACAACTATCAAATTTCGAAAATTAAATTATTACCTCTCCCCCTCTGCATGGTTGGATTAAATTTGTTTTTGTAAATGTTTTTTTTGATATTCCTAGCTGGCTCTTTACCATATTACACACAACATTTATTATATTTGTGAAAAATAAGAATTTTGGTGTCGATCACAAATTTTAACATAATGACTACCTGACATACCTCTCCTCCTTTGCATGGTTGGATAAAAAAAATTTTTTAATGTTTTTTTTTGATATTCCTAGCTGGCTCTTTATTTAAAAAAAACACGTATTTTATAATTGTGAAAAATATGAATATTGGTGTCAATCCAAAATTTTAACATAAGACGTATGTAGACTCTAACCAGCGTTTTTCGGGCTCGGTTTTTCATGATTAAAAATAAAGTAAATATCGCTCACCACGCCAAAATTGATGATTTTTTCATAAATCATGTATTTTAGGAGCGTAGATCTAAGAGCAGTTTTTGGTGCAAATGAAGAGGTTTTGAAAAACTCCTTCTTAAATGCCGATTTGTATATTCATAATAAATCATTCTCGTTTCTTCAGGCACTATTTTTTTTATTATAAATTATCACACTCCTTCCATAAAAAATGTTTCAATTAAAATTTTTACTTTAATTTTTCTCTTAAAAATAAATACCTACCTTATTGTTTTTTGTTTTTGTTGTTAAGATATTTTATCACAGTTGGTTATATTTTTGTTGATTTAAAATAGCTCTAAAAAAGGGAAACCCGTACAGGTAAGTATATAATAGAAGCAGCTCGCCCCCCCCCCCCATAAATACGCCACTGGGTCACATGGACGGACCCACTAGTTTAGTCCTAAAATAAAATATCAAAGTGTTATTCATATATTTATTTGAATCTACTTGCATAATCCAAGCCCAATTGCATATCAAGATATTTTGTGTGAATACAACCCTTACCAAAATTCTTTGTTTGTTCGGGTTTGCAAGACATTTTTGGAACTATTTACAACTAAATAGCGGTGACTATTATGCGAATATCAGTCTTTTGGTTTTATTTTTATTTCCTTGAAATCCCAGAAGCTTATCTCACAGAGTATTACGTGGAGTAAAGTGGGTTACATTAAATTTGCTCTTTTACTACTTGTTTCTCCCTCGCTTATATCCAGCGTATATACGCTTTATCGTTCAGCTGTTTTACTCTTTTTTCGCAATCAAGTAATAGAACAGATTGAAGCAGCTCGCGTGGATAAATTGAATGCCATTTTAACGAAAAGGCCTTTTTTAAAATCGATTTTTCAAATTAGATTTGACTTTACATTTCCTACCAATATTTACAAATTTTTATTACTTTGATGTATGTATATGTTTTCAAAATAACGGTTAAGAAAACATGACATATACGGTACATAAATCAGTCCAAGCTAGCCTCAGGTGGTATAGACGTTTACGCTAGTTAGGCTCCATTTCCGTCTTGTCACTGTCACTTTCCATTCAACTGGATTTATTAAATAGAGCGCTTAAACGCAATTAACTTGGAAATACACCCCAATACAAATAGTTAATTATTTTTTATACTCCTGTAGTTCCGTAATATTCCCTTTTATTTTCCTTATTTCGTTCATTTCTATATTTAATTGGGGAAATCTGATATAGAGCATTTTTGAGGGATCGTATTCTGTGACATTGGAACGGCTGCTCCCTGTCATAATTATATCGTTTACCTTTTTGGTCAAAAGGAGTTATTAGTTTTCCTTTGTTTTGTTGTACAGGGTGTCCCAAATTCTAGGGGATCTCGGCAACTATAATTGATACGATCAAGTTTAAATTATGGCAAAGTTGCACAATTTTATTATGTAAGTAGTTTATTGGTGCTTGAGAATCGATTTTGGTTCTTCTGGTTTTGAAGTTTTTGATTAGTTGAACCTTTTCTATATCTCAATATTTTTTAAATCTTCACTTTCATCGCCACTTTTTTGAAAAAAAACTCGCTTGCTATATACCGGATGTTCCGCTAGCGCTGTATCTCGGAAAATATTGATGATAGATTGTCGGGAAAAATATTTTTACAGGTAAAAAGAAAATACTGGAAATCATTTTGAAAGGTGTACGATTGCCGCTAGAGGGGGTAAATGCAGGATAATACAGGGTGTCCCATAACTTATGGGCCGTAGAGTAACTGGAGATACTAAACATCAAACTAAGCCGATTAAGTCATATAAGTTTTTTCGGATTGTTACTCGTTCTAGAGATACAGGGGGTTGAAAGTAAAAGTTTATTGTCGAAAATAAGCCATCTTTTTAAAACGGTTTAATGAATCGAATTGAAAGTTGGCAATATTATGTTTTTATAAGCAAGAAATAAGAATTTGTAGAAATTTTTAAATTTCAAACTAAAGGGCGTTAGTTGCATACACTGGGCTTCATAAATCTATGATTTTTTTTCTTACTTGTGATATTAGGTGTTTTTCAATTATAGTTTCTTAAAGAAGGGCATTTTCTGAGTCAAAAAGGTGTACTTGATTGATCTGAATATCTTTAACGGTTTTCGAGATATTTCCCTTTAAACATTCCAACGAATAAAAAAACATAATACATAATTAAATCAATATTTTAATTTATCAAAAAAAAACTTATATGACACAATCAGCTTAGTTTGATGTCTAGTATCTCCAGTTGCTCTACGGCCCATAAGTTATGGGACACCCTGTATACAATATTTAAGTTACAGAACAATCGCGATTAGATGAATATTCACTCATATGAACGACTCAATAATATGAACATAATATTTTTTGCATTGACCCCTCTGTAGTATAAACAGTGTTTAATAAAACTGTTCAGAATATAGAGTGGTCAATGTAAAAGGAAAATTAAAATTCCTTTCTCTTTCCGAAAAAGCAAAAACTATAGAGGATGTTAATAAAGTTTTAAGAGTAACTTTACTGTCAAAAAAATATGGAATTGCAAAATTTACAGTTTGCTCAATTAAGGGAAAAGGGAGAATCGTTTTGTTATAAAAGATTAGTTATGTGTTGTATCAATCAGGGGCGGTTCTAGACTCAAAATATTGGGGGGGGCACCACATTGGCGTGGCCAGAGAATATGCTCGGGTGGGGGGCTGGGTGGGCGTAAGTAGGACATTTTTTTTTCTGAAGCGAGGGATAGTCGGGACTATATGTATTCCATGGTATTGTACCTAGCGAAGAAGGCGGAAAAGCGCCGCAGGCGAAAAATTTCGGGGCCACGCTCAAAGTTCGTTTAAAATTCATCTAACAACTATCAAATTTCTAAAAATAAATTATTTCCTCTCCTCCTTTGCATGGTTGGATAAAAAAAATTTTTTAATGTTTTTTTTTGATATTCCTAGCTGGCTCTTTATTTAAAAAAAACACGTATTTTATAATTGTGAAAAATATGAATATTGGTGTCAATCCAAAATTTTAACATAAGACGTATGTATGACTCTAACCAGCGTTTTCCGGGCTCGGTTTTTCATGATTAAAAAAAAAGTAAATATCGCTCACCACACCAAAATTGATGATTTTTTCAGAAATCATGTATTTTAGGAGCATAGATCTAAGAGCAGTTTTTGGTGCAAATGCTTAGATTTGGAAATACTCCTTCTTAAGTGCCGTATATTTATATTCCTATTAAAGCATTCTCATTTCATCCCGCACTATTTGTTTTATTATAAATTATCACACTTCTTCAAAATGTTTCAATTGAAATGTGTACCTTAATTTTTCTCTTAAGAAATAAATACCTAATTGTTTTTGTTGTAAAAATATTTTATTGCATTGGGTTATATTTTTGTTAATTTAAAATAGCTCTAAAAAAGGGAAAACGAAACAGACAAGTATATAATAGAAAAATTCTATAAAATATTATTTTGTTTACTCGTTTTCCTTTAAAATTGCATCAAAAATCAATAACTAAAACGATATGCGTGTGAAACCTTAATCTCTATATTAAACAGGACTTTTAGAAGGAAAAGTTTAAAAGCTAAACGTTTCCTACAAGACCTTTGTAATCTAAGCCAAGAATACATTATTTAAAGATTTAAGATCCATGCGTGAGATGAAAATGCAGCCCGGCAGCCCCCCCCCCCCCCCCACCCTTATATACGCCACTGGGCGCAGCTACAATTTTTGGTAGCCTTCGCAAGCAAATAACGCCACATAGGATCATGCTCAAATTGTATCAAATTATGTAAATAATAAAGCACCCGGAATTTTTTTTTATCAGTGGCATAAATTTTATAGTTTTTTTCAGAAATGTTGGGGGTCCTGGGCCCCCCAGGCCCCCCCGTAGAACCGCCCCTGGTATCAATACACACTATGTAGTATGCTAGGTACAATAATATCTAATAAGTTGATACTGATGATGTATTTATATGCATTTTTTGTAAACTTCGCTAATATAAACGTTCCTTTAATATGAACTCGTTAGAATTTTGTGTGTTCACGTTACCGAGATTGTACCGTATTTTAAAAATAGCCATATTAAGGTACTATTTTGAAATCGAAAACGGAAAGTCTACCCATTCTTGCGGCAGCGTGATCCTAAGGATTTATTTGGATCTCCAATAATAAGGGTGGTGAAAGCTGGTAAATAACTTATTACTAAAAGTACTGTATCTTCCGCATCTTTTATGCAATTTTGAGAAATTTCAGCTCGATTGAAAGATAATATTACGCTTAATAAAAAAGTAACTTTATTGTTGGTCGCTAATTCGTATTTTGTTTTACAGAGGGCGCTATGTATAAAAGTAATTTCCAATATTTTCTTTTTGCCGGTTTACCTAGAAAACATGTTTTACCGACAATTAATGACCAATGCCTTTCGAGATACAGCCACTGGCCGACTTTAGCGGGACACCCGGTACCTATATACTAATAGTCTGACAGGAAACAACAAAAACATCGACTAATGTACTTTAGAGTTACATTTACCACATATGCATTAAAGTTAAAGTGTTGACTCTATAATGAACAATGCTAGTTTGAATTTCCATTTCGCTTGGTTGAACAGTATGAATCAACAGCGCCGGGACGCCGCGCCGGGACGCTGCTTTTAACGGCAGCGTCGGTGTCTTCGCTGTATGTAATATCTCGGTAATGAGCATCGACGCCGAAAGGGTTACGTCACGACAAACAACATAGGGGCGGAAGTAAAAAAATAACCTTTAATATGCAAATTCATACGCAGTTATTCACCCATTTACACACCCTAGTTTTGCGAAAGCATCCTATTGAGTTATGTACCGCATCAATGTGCTTTTATTTATATTCTCACAAACTTATGTCTAAACATAAATACACTTCGAATATTTGAATAAATAATATTTTACCTTATAATTCTTTGTAAATAACAAAACTAATAACACGACATTTTTTTTCTTTTTATTACATAATATCTAAAATTAAAATTGTCAAATATAATTTAGTCCCTTGATCTCTGGGCCCCCTAATGACATATCTATGGTTTAAAAGTTTTTTAAGGGATTTGTAAACTAGCTTTTATAGTCTATTTCAGGAAGGTGTAGAGTAATAAAAACTCATTAGGTATGTAAAGGGACTACAGAGTGACCCAACGAATATTTAAGCCACTTTCATAATTTCGCATTGATTTCATTGCAAAAGTCTTTATTTTCATCAAGTGCAGGTATTACCACCCTGGGTTGGGTCAATTTAGAGGTTTGCCTATTGTTATCGAAAATGGTGTGACAAAGGCATGCATTGTGTACATAGTATAATATATTTGTATTAAACATTATAAAAAGAATACAAAATACAAAAAATACATTATACAGAAATTAAATTATAAAAAATCATCATATTCTTCGTCATGTGAGGAACTGTCTTCTCCTCTTGACGTTATAATTAACGGGTCGACGGTCCGATCGATCAGGTGGTCAAGGATCCACATTTTCTCCTCCTCTTTAATGACATGATGGGCTGCTTTTCGCCAGTTCTCTGGTGTCACTTCCTTAATGGCTTGATCAAATAGTAGCTTAACGTCTTTCATTTTGAATGTCGTGTTGTGTCTTGCTACAAATCCTTTCACTTGCGCCAATATAAGTTCTGCGTAGCACAGTTACACTATGTTTTTCAGCTATATCTTCCACAGCATATTTCATAAAACGATGTTTGTATAAATTTGCTATAGCTAATAGTTCCTTCTTTATCAAATTATCTTCAAATTCAATATTTTTGGTGGTTAACCAGTCGATAAATTCTTGTCTTCTCCAAGATGAAGTTGAAGTCTTCACTGTGCGTCGTGAATTATAGCTATTATCCATAACTACTACTGAATCAGCTGAAAGATATTTTATCATTTCACCAAAATAGTTCTCAAAAACATTCGAATTCATATCCTCGTGGTAATCTCCCGAATTGAATTACGCAATTACTTGAAATTTTAATACTACAAATAATACTATTTTATCTTAATACCCATTAACCTAATTCTCTAAAATTTTTGGTTAATTATCATAAATAATTTAATGCACAAAATTTACGTGCGCCTGTGGCCGACACCGAAATTGAGCCGAACTGGACGGAATTTCCCATTTTATTACACTTCACCTTTCTGAAATAGACTATAAATTTTATCTGCATAAAAATAAATTTCTCACACATATATACCGCTTTTTACTGATGAAAACAGAATTCGATTCAAGAAAAAACTTAACATCAAAAATTTTAGTGTGTTCGGTTTTCAATTTATAGGATGGACATCGACAGTTACATATAAAGTGAAAGTCCTTACAGAATAACAAATATAAAGAAAATTGTACATTACATAAGTTCCACAGCTGCCTTTGCGTTTAATATTCGCGTCATTTTTAATAATAACTAAATAAGTTATGTGATTTGTAGTGAGGAGACATGACAGATTTATATAACATATAATTATATAAAGGGCGCTAATATTTGGAAATATAAACGATATTTTTAATTTGTAATTTTATTTTACTTTTAGAAATTAAATATTATATAATAAGATTTTCTTTTACACATGAAATTGGCATAACTTATATCTTATGGAACAAAACTGTACTTTTACAGTCATTTTTTGCAGTGTAATATTATATACCATGTATATCTTGACCAGTTTTTAACAATACCAATCTAATGCCATTTCAAAAATAAATAGAAAAGAAGAAAATAAATGTGTTATCGTATCTTAAAGACAGAGGTATTGAAATCAAGTCTCATTAACCAAACAAATTGTCATCTAAAATATAATGTGCCCCTTTATTTGGCTGAGAATTTTTAATTTTAGTTTGCCACTCGTTCAACGACGGCAATAGCATTAGAAGTGTCGAGAAATTAAAAGAAATTAGACCAAAGTTACGACTGTAGGGTGCCGCAATATTACCTAAACTTGCCTGGGTAAAATCCTCCACGTAATGTAGGCGCGTAATTTGATCATTGACAGCACATAATACGTTTTTAAATAGTATTTACACTTACAGGGTATGGAGGGACCGGGTGTCCGGGAGAAGTTGAAATTGAATTGAAACAAATAAAAGACTTTTATATGATGACAAATATAGGTATTTCTTTCATTTCGTCAGATCCATCCCCTAGTCGCGTTTCGCTATATCAGCAGAGCTAGGACGGACTTTTTGGTAAAAATGTATGAGGTTTAGATATTAATATAACGTGTTAATACTTTGTTGTAAGAACCAATGATTTATCACCTTACGGAGGCCATTTCGAGCACCCTTAATTAAAATTTTTAACAAGAAAGAGCACTTAGGCTATTTTGCTTCTTACCCCTTCAATAATGATCATAATATGGTGACGCTTAGGAATTTACGGCCTCTCCAGCAGTAATTAAATTTTTAAATTTCCCGAGATATAAAAAATTATAACGCCCAAAATATAAAAATCACATCACTACGATCATGGTATCAAAAACTTTTGGCTACATTTTCTTCGCAGCATGTTACCTAAAATTTCTCAAAATTAAAATATTTTTAGATCGGTACTTTTAGTATATTTTTTAAAAAAATCCATTATTGTTATATCCTAAAGAAGTGCTTAAGTATGGGTTTTAAAACAAAAAAAAAACTACGTCGATCGTCCGTGCTAACTTAAAATTTTGAAGTTTTTTAAAAATAAAAATTTTGGTGACCAATGAAAAATGTCGTATTTGAAGTTTTTATGTGTATAACAGTGACGGCTCGTCAGTTGAAGTACCAAAAATAAATAAAACCAGGAGGAAAGTTTTTCGACAATATTAAATATTAATGTACCAATACAACTACCATCTTAGCCCTTAAAAAATAATTATGTTCGAATTAATAATATTAATTTAATTCGAATGTAGCTATGCATAATAGGGACACGGTTAATTCCGATGGACAATAATTATAAACAATCGTGCATAGTGACGCGCCCCAGCCGACCATGCCCGTTAGCTCAAAGCAAATGACGACCCAAGGCACAACATGGCTTTGATATTCACCGTTGCTATGGTTACGTGAAGTCAGTCACGCAAACAGCATGTAACAATTTGCACTATGATGAAGGGCAATTTAAAAATAGATCAGTCGTATGCACCATTGTTTTAGCATTGGTCCGCCTAACCTTAAGGTATTTATTTTGAGGCTTCGCGACACTTACGGTTATAGATATCGTTTTTACGTGATTTACTGTGTGATTAAAAAGTTTTGTTTTTATTTTTCAGTTAATTCAGTAGTGTACGTACCTACTTAGTTGTGTGTTTTAAAAATGAACCCAATTAATGACATAGTTTGTAATTTGTTAAAAACTTTATTCAGTCGTTGGACAGATGAGGATAAGAGAAACGTTTTGTTACACGGGTTTTTAGTCAATGTTTGTTTAAGTATCCGCACTATACCTAGCTCTTCACCATTTTTTAATACCGCGAGCCGCCACTATTCTAAGCTCAAAAAAAAAGAAAGAATTTTACTTATTATTTCCTTTTCCCATCCTAAGGTGACGCTCGCGGAATCTGCCATTTAATAATTAAAAAGAGCCAACTCTAATATTATGCATACAGGAACTGTAGAAAAGTTAATTGAGCTGAAGAGTATCTCTTGAAGTAATCCGTGTCGCGTCTAGCCTTTCGGCGTCAGCCAATAACTTTTTGCGACAATTCATATCACTAAAAAGACCATTGAAACAGTTGAGAATCAGTCGGAGTCCTGGCACACTCGATTTTGGCGACACCGACTGGGCTAAAAACAAAAAAAACGGAGAGCAAACACGTGACGAACGTTGTTCCACAATGGATACTTCCCACCGGGAACAATATCAATAAAGTTATTGAAATTATTTTTAGAACTCTAACAAGGGGGAAATATAAAATAAAAAATCCTATTTGTATATCTGCGGACTTAAAGGCCACCCTAAATCGCCCTCTGACAATTCAGCCTTCTTCGAAATCCTGACCAATATATATCCAGTCCACCCTTCAAAAGGAAATAGAATATTGGATTAATTTTGGATCAAATCTTTTTTCTTTTTATTGAAAAGGTAAACACGAACCAATTCAATCTATTTGATATCACAAACACTAATGTTATTTGATTTCTTTTTGTTCTTTACTTTAAATTTTCTTGTTTCGTAAATAAATTGGCTTCTTTTTACCTTACACAACGCAGTATAAGCTGGTTTTTATTATCAGCTCATTATTTTTCCTAAAAAGTATATTGGTAATTAATATAATGCCTCAAAATAATAATTAATACTATACTGAGACCACGGAAGGAAATTTATAATACAACCTATAAGAAATATAATAATATTTATTATAATTTCTAGTAGTAATTAGGACCATAATGCGGTACACTAGCGTTTTCAAGAATATTATTATATTTCATAATATAGTGACTGGTAATATTTTTGGTAATATAAATTACTATATTATTTTGTAGTTTTCATAATAGTTTCTATTAAAATTTATGAAAGTTTTTAATAAATATTACGATATTCTTTAATAATTTTTTTATTTGCTTCTACTAGATTTTATTGTAAGATTTACTAGACTTTACTGTAAGAAATACAGGGTGATTCCTAAGTTGCTACTTCTTTTTTAGCTGTGTATAGAAGGCAATAAAATAAACAACATTTTCAAATACCTTTATTTAAAAAACTTTAAAATAGGCGAGATACAGAAGTAAAAAATCTAAGTGCGGGCCTGGTCATTAAAACGTAGCGAGCTATACTTTATGTTATTTGTCTTATCTCTTATTAGTCATGCAATTTACGGATCGGTGGTCAGTTTGTTATTAGGCAATCCGCTGCGGTGTGTTTTTCTGAAGCAAGTTAATTTTAAATTGGTGAACTAGTAGATATGGTACTAATTTACGGTGAGTGTCGTCAAAGTGCGGCTGCTGCTTCGAGATTATACGCAGAACACTTTCCCTTGCGGGTTCATCCTACACCCAGAAGTTTCATCATAGATTGTTATTGAAAGCCAATGGTGTTTAAATATAAATACTTTTAGGCAGGGGCGGACTGTAATCATTTGGCCCCGGTGGCTACATGGCCTCTATGACCCCAGCGCTCATTATTTTTGCTATGATGGCCATTTTATCAGCTAGCTGATTTTATAGAAAATTAACGTATACAGAAATAATTTTAAAGCTTATTTTAAATCTAGGTAGCATAAACATGTTAATATAATAAAGAGGTAGTAATAGAGTATCTACGGCAAAGGGCAGTAAAGAACAACATAGAAGAATATGTCTTTATTTATGGACAACATTTAAAATTATAAAATTGAAAAACATTTCAAAGTTAAATAAATGGAAAAGACAAAACAAACCCCAACAAAAATGAACGTAACTCAATGAACAAAATAAAAATCTCAATAAAGGTGATAGATGTTTCGAGTCTGATGCAACATCATCAATTATTTTATTGTAATCAAAATCGAAATCTCTTTCCACGTTTAACAAAATAAACGATTCTAACAGCTCTTCTCCAAAGGAAAATAAACGTTCACAAGATACCTGGGTACAAGAGAGTGTTAAAATACATTTATAGGCGATATATAGGCTGCAATATATCGAACCACTACTAGAATAATGTTCATTTTTTCTTTTTCTTTAGGTTTTAACATTTTTTCAAAAAAAAGTGTTGTTTAAATGAGGCGTCTAGTTACAAAACTCTTTAAATCCAGACACCAAGTTTTTTCAGGAAAGACCTAAAACTTATAATTTAGTTCAGCCTCAAATTTAACTCTCCATATTTAGTTTCCCGTAAGCAGAGTATGTTCTAAAACAGGGTTTTATATATTTTAAATGTATTACAATTAACATAAATCCGTCAATTAAAAAAATTAATTGGATTAAAACAGTTTTGTTGCCAAATAGTGGATTTAAGAAGTTATGAAACAGTTGTTACTGGATTAAGGAAGTTTTGGAAAAGTAATTATAGAAAAAGTTGTATTTCAGAAGTTTTTATTATTTATCTTACAATAGGTACCACAATATTAAAACCTAAATTCTCAAGCCATCGTCTTTTTCGGTATACTCAGGTACAGGTTCTGCTTCAACTTCATTTTCAATGTTATGTTGGTCAGTAATATTAAAGTTATCAATAACATTTTTATAGAAGGTTAAATCTACATTGGGAAGGTCCTTCCAATCTTGCCCAAAATGTTTCTTTAACAGATTTTCTACGTCCTTAACTATGGCTTGTTTTACCGGATATACTTTTGGAATTAATTCTGGACTAATAAAACTAAGACTTTTTCCCTTTTTTACTACAGACTTGTACACTATGTCATTTCTATAGAACGTTTCTCCTTGTACAAATACATTTTTCATTCGTCCTGATAGCTGTTTTTTCTTTAGAGTAATGCGACTTGCAGTCGAAAACTAAAAATGTCATTGGCCAGGTGGTTTTATGTTTGCTTTAATAGACCTTTTCCAATCAAAGACATCTAAATCATTTGCAAGATCTAGTACAGTTGCATATTCAGATATTCAGGAAAATATATCAATTTAAATGAATTTTATTTTTTTTTTTTTTTTTTTTTTTTTTTTTATGATAAAACACCTGCACTGAAGGAAAAATCCTTTAAGGCGCTCTGGGAGCGGTGCGAGTGCGAAAAAAGCGATTAACGTTGGTCTTGAAACGTTGAAGATTGTATTCATTGGGAAACACGACCTCAGGAAGATCATTCCACAAAGATGACGTTCTCCAGATGAAAGAATTCTTGAACAATGAAGTTCGAGGAGTACTAAGCTGAACAACATATGGATGAGCGGCAGTGGTTTGCCGTGTATTTCTGTTTTGAATTGCTCTAGGTGGAATCAAGTGGGCAATGTCAGTCGAACACCTGCCATGGAAATATCTGTAAAAGAGAGCCAAATCACCAACCTGTCTTCGATGCTCCAGGCTATCGAGGGTCTTGGTCAGCTCGGGGTCGCCGATCAGACGAATGGCTCTCCTTTGAATGGAATCCAGTAGCCGAAGGGTGTGCTTGGGTGCAGAGCTCCAGACATGAGAGCAATATTCTAATGATGGTCGAATCTGGGCTTTGTAGAGTGTCAAAAGTTGATGAGGTGTGTACAACCTTTTGGTGCGGAAAAGTACACCAAGTTTCTGTGCAGCTGCCTTGGCAATTGCGGCAACGTGATCATGCCAAGACATATTACCTCCCAGATTGACCCCCAGCAAATTAATAGACGGTGCCAGGGGAATTGCTTGTCCTGCCATGACTATATCCGGTTCTGCAATGTTAACCTTTTTGGAGAAGACTGCTGCCTGGGTTTTCTTAGCATTAAATTCGACTTGGTTACTGTCACCCCAAGCCAAAATTTCTTCCAGGTCTTTGTTCAGGCGCAATACTTCATGCTGCCTGCGAAGATGTGCGTCGGCAGCGGATGTTTGGGGAGTCAAGGTAAAAGATGAGACAAGTGTGCTGTCATCAGCAAAGCTATAAATTGGATTTTGGGTTTTCACTAGAAGGTCGTTAATATACAGTAAAAAGAGGGTAGGCGACAATATGGACCCTTGAGGAACACCGGCATTGATGGTGAAGGTGTCTGAGAGAAACCCGTCAATCGCCACTTGCAGAGAACGGTTCTTAAGGAAGCTGGTTAACCATAAACAGAATCCATTAGGCATACCGTAGGATCGCAATTTACTTAGAAGCCCATCGTGCCAAACACGATCAAAAGCCCTAGAGATGTCCAGTGCAACAGCCCGGGATTCTCCATGATGTTCGATGGTGTTGCTCCAAAGATGGGTGACATATGCCAGAAGGTCACCTGTTGATCTGGACTTACGAAAACCGTATTGATGGTCGCTGATAATGTTAAGCCCTTCCAGATACTTTAGGAGTTGTTGGTTAATAGCTTTCTCCATTACTTTTGAAATTACTGAAAGCAATGCGACGGGTCGGTAGTTGCTTGGCAGAGTCTTTTTACCTTTCTTTGGAATGGGCTGGACACGCGCCGACTTCCAGCAGGATGGAAATATTCCTTTTTTGTAGGATAAGTTGAAAAGTCTACAAAATACTGGTGTAAGTTCATCGGCGCATGTCTTGAGAACAATGATAGGAATTTCGTCTGGACCAGAAGCTTTATTGACGTCGAGTCCTTTAAGGATCCGTTTAACAAGACGCTGACGGAATACGATTTCAGACATTTGCGATTGAACTGAGGGAATGTTGGGTGGTGGTTTTCCCTGAAAGTCTACAGTGGAATACGAGGAAAACAGTTCAGCAAGTAGGTTTGCTTTATCCCCGGCTGTGGTTGCTATTGTGCCGTCGGAACGTGTTAGAGGTGGAATAGTTGACTTTGTAAAGTTTTGGCTGACGGCCTTAGCGACTGACCAAAAGGACCTTGATCCGTTAGGACTGGCAAGAAGTTTGTTTTTGATTCTCTCGTTATGAGCTTCTTTGCTTTGGTCTATCATTTGCTTACATTGGTTTCGGGTGGTAACAAAGATGGCGCGATTTTCAGGAGTAGGGTTTTTACGCCACTGTCGGTAAGTTATTGAATTATAGCAATATTTTGTCGTTAGAACCTCAGCGAAAGGCGGTCAACAAATTACTAAACAAAAGAAGTTAGAACCGCGAAATAGCTGTGGAAGAAAACAGTTTTTATATCGCACGGTATAAGTGTAATCATATGGGATTGGATTTAGGCATTTTTGATACAATATGTAAGTAATGGATAGAACGAGTTTTGAAACAATATTTACGATGGATTAAAAGAGTTTTGATGCCGTAGCGGGTTTTTGCATTGGATTATTAATGGATCTAGAAACTTTTGCTACAAGATAAATACATGGCCAAATTAAATAAAGAAGTTAAACTACAGCGCCACCACTCTAATTTTTGAATTAAAATGGATTTAAACAGTTTTGTAACTGGACGCCTCAAATGTTTTTGGCCAATTGGCCCCCAAAGGGATGGCCACCCGCTCCAGTCCGCCACTGCTTTAGGCCAAATATATACTTTTATTAAAAATCAATGACATTTTCATATAAACCAATGAGATCTTATAGTTAAATAAATAATAGTCATTATTATGAAACAACAATAGGATAATCATTAAAACAAATAGATCAATTATTCAGGAATAGCAAATATAGTCTACCATTATACTACCATACTGTTTTCTCTGTGCAGTGAGTAGGAAGAAACGGGACCTTGTTAAATCTAATTCCAGCTCTCAAGGTTAGACCTTGCTCGCCCAAGGTGTGAAATAGGAATGACAAATTCAGTTTATAAAAATAAAAACCTTGAATAATCAAGGGTAGTTTACATAAAATAGCATTCCATTTACTTCAAACAAAGGATGGGGTAAAAATTTCCTGGCCATGACCAGAAATGGTCATCGTTTAATCAGAAGCAGAAACAAAGAAACCCACAGACACGTTTGTCGCGTATTTCATTCGAAGAAAACCGCAAGACCCAATAATAATTATTACTACCCCTAACCGAATTTATAGACATAACACTTGCACGAAGCTAATTAAATTGTATGTTCTGTTATGTAGCCGCCATGCCGAGAAATAAGAACACGAGGGTGCTATTTTCGGGGTGAGAGAGCATTGAACGTAATGTTAACCTTTGCCTTCGGGTCGCTTCGGGTCAGACGGGACAACGGCGACATGACGTTGTACAGTGTCTAGGGCAACACTTTATGTTTTCTTCTAGGTCACTTACACCCAATTCCTTACTTTTCTTGATCAATAAAATTTTAAATTAATTAGCAAACTACCAATTAGAACAATAGGGTTGTTTGAGTGTAAACTCAGGTTTAACCTGGTTATTGTTGATGATAACTTTGCTTATTAATTTATTTTATGACGGATTTTTCTACAAAACATGTACCTATTAATGGAAAAAAATCTAATTATGAACCATTGCGTTGGTGGGGTGGTTCCATTGGAGTTTCGGTAGATTATTATCATCATAGTATAAATTATGACTTATCGACCAATTCAAACCTTCAATACCACTTCCGGTTTAACCGGAAGTAGGGTAAAGTTTTAAATTTTAAATAGAAACCCCCGATTTTAATTCAATGCTTCAATTCTATGGAAAATTCTCTTTTCAATGACACATCACACTTTATCATTTGTTTTAAAAATGGCCGCCCATATCAATATTCCTTTGTTTTATAAAAAGTAATTAACTTTGATAAAACAATGTAAGTGGTAAGGAGTACGCCATGGAAACGTTGAAATGGTTCATTTCAACCTGCTTTATAATATAAAATTGATTTGCTTGAGAAAAATGTGTCCGTAAGGGCGATTATATTTACATCCTATTTAATAAGAAAACGGAATTTATCGATTTTTTTTAATAGCAACCCATTGTTATTTTATAGTAATAAAATTATTCATTTAATTTCCTTTCTAACGGTGTATCACAAGTTGATAATTTTTTATTAGGTATAAGTAGATATTAACAAAAATATCGTAAATGTAATTTCTGCCTGATAAGCTATGAGAAGATATGTCAAGTATGCCGTGGAAAACAATTCATTCATTTCAATCTTTGTAATTATAATTATTATTTTATACCATTTGACATTTTGATCTAATAAATGCAGAAATATTATTTTTGTTTTCCACGGCATACTATAGCTTATTTATGATGTTTTTTGTTAATTTCTACTATTACCTAATGAATAATTTAACTTGTGATGCACAGTGAGAAGGACAATTAAATGAACAATATTATGGTAAAAAAAAACAAAGATGGGTTGCTATTTAAAAAAATTGAGAAATTCCGCTTTGTTTTTTAGAAAACACGTTGTAAATACAATAGCCCTAACGGATATATTTTTCTCAAGCAAGTCAGTTTTATACTTTTAAGTAGGTTAAAATGAGCCATTTTAACGTTTCCATGGTTTATTCTTTACTGTTTACCTTGTTTTATTAAAACTATGGACATTTTAGAAAACAAAGGAAAATTGATCTATGCGGCCATATGATAAAGTGTGATATGTTATTGAAAAGAGAATTTTCTATAGAATTTAAACATAAAATAAAAATTAGGGGTTGTCATTTAAAATTTAAAAGTTAACTTTACTTTCGGTTAAACCGGAAGTGGTTTCGAAGGATTGAATTAGTCGCAAAAAGGCAATTTACACACTTATTAACATCTGATATTTTTAAATCTTTACTGTCAAAATTAAGGAAAATATTGAAAATTTCTTGTGTCATCCAGTATACGTTCAGGTTTATTGTCGTTCTATTGTTATATAACCAAATATACATTAATTGGCCTTTCCTGGATATTATACTCCAGTGGCCAATCCCTATAAATGTAAACTTCGTTTCATGTATTGGTCGTCTCTAATAAAGTAACGTAGTTTTAACTTGTTAAGCTATAAATATACCGGGTCCGCCAAGGAAACCAAATTCCGATTTACTATGTTAAACCGTTAAAACCGTTTTTTTGGTTTAACATGGTAAATCGGAGGTTGGTTTCTTTGGATAGAGAATGAAAAACTAAGATAGGGAGGTGAAAACCATTTATCTTTAAGATGAACCGTTCCAATGTTACAGCCTGTCAAAGTCAAAAAATGCCATATTTTAAACGTCAATTACTCAAAAACAATTGAATATAGACATATGACATTTTATACAAAATATACGTGGAATTGTATAGGGAATTAGAAAATAATATAATATATAGGGTGTTCCATTTAAAAAAATGCAAGTTTAGTCCGCCACACTTTTTTGAGCCACCCTGTATAATGTAAAATATTTTTAAAATATGCCGCTTTTAAGTCGATACCTTATGCTTGTTTAGTATTTTTGATAAACTCCTCGATAATGATTTAATCTTCCATCCCCGCCCGTTGGCGGACCCGGTATAATCACTCTCCCCCAATGTTGAGAAAATAGCATACTACAATAGATACTGGTGTCATAGGTAGTTCAGCATTGTTGAAAATATTTTAAAATAATAGACCAGGGTCGTTTATCTAAGCAAGCAAATTTTCAAAAAAAAAACGTATTATCCGTTTTCCTTAAACATCTAATGTTCCATCCTTAACGGTGGATGGAATATTACACCCTGTAGAGAGTGTTATTTTTTTAACGCTAGAAGTTGGTATTTTTGAATAAATAATGAAAACCTAAAAAAAAAATATGCAAGCAATTTTTCTCCACGTTGCTTGTGCCATAAGTGACCTTTAATCTGTTAAAGTTGAAATATGTATAAGAACCATTATAGCAACTTTAATATAATGATGAGAAATAAAAAAATATATAAACAATAATTTTATTACTTAATTTTTATAACTTATTATTTATGTTATAGTGTATTTCAGAAAGATGTAGAGTAATAAAAGCTCATTAGATATCCCAATTTCATAATTTGGCATTGATTTAATTGCAAAATTCTTTATTTTTATCAAGTGCAGGTAGTACCACCCGGGTTTGGCTCAATTTATGGGTTTTGCCTATTGTTATACATTCCCAGACACTGAAAATGGTGTAACAAAGGTGTGCATTATGTACATAGTATTAGGTACACTTATTTTTTATTAAACATTATAAAAAAATACAAAATACAAAAATACATTATACAGAAATTAAATTATAAAAATCATAAAATTCCTCGTCATCTGAGGAACTGTCATCTCATCTTGACATTATAATTAACGGATCGACGGTGGAATCGATCAGGTGGTCAAGATCCCACATTTTCTTCTCTTCTTTAATGACATGATGGACTGCTTTTCGCCAGTTCTCTGGTGTCACTTCCTTAATGGCTTGATCAAACTAGCTTAACGTCTTTCATTTTGAATATCGTGTTGTGTCTTGCTACAAATCCTTTCACTTACGCCCATATAAATTCTATATGATTTAGTTTGCAATGATATGGTGGGGTGCGCAGCACAGTTACACTATATTTTTTAGTTATAGGTATCTTCCACTGCATATTTCATAAAACAATGTTTGTGTAAATTTGCTATAGCTAATAGTTCCTTCCTTATCAAATTATCTTCTTTTTTTTCTTGGTTAGTTATCATAAATAATTTAATAATAATAATATTAATAATAATAATAATAATAATAATAATAATAATAATAATAATAATAATAATAATAATAATAATAATAATAATAATAATAATAATAATAATAAACGTCTTTTATTTGAAATAAGTAACACAATATGGCGATATTTAGCCGATAGGGCTATTCTTTATGCTTATTTAATGCACAAACTTTATCTGCGCCTATGGCCGACACCGAAATTGAGCCGAACTGGACGGAATTTCCCATTGTATTACTCATTTCTGAAATAGACTATAATTGGGCTATTTCTAGTTATTTTTAATTTTTAGTAGGTATTATCAAAGTCAAAGATTTCATTAATAATAAATACTGTTTGTGCTTTTTAACTGAATTTGACTTTTTCAAGTTCCGCCAACACAATTGTGTCTGGCTGCAATTAATTTGAAACAAAAACACGCTCAGCGAGACAAGCTGCTTGTTATCTTTATGAACAATTCTCTTTGGAGTCCTGGGATGAATAATCTGACGTTTAGCTGTTTTTTAATATGGACCAGTTCTTTATGTTGGATTTTTCTGTCTAACATTGATAATGCCATTCAGGTTCAAAGCATTTTTTGGCCTTTTGAATTTGTTATGTTTTTCTGTTCCCTTTTTGTTTCGTTGCCATTATCCCGGTTTGTATGATTTTTCATTATACAGTGTCATCGGTAAAGTTAGCATTATATGGTAAATATTTTAAGGTTTGATTCAACTGACTGAAAATGGGAAACATTTATCTTAAAATATTGATGGGTGATAATATTTCCCAAAAAATTTCTTTGGGTTCTAGTTGTTTAAATTTCTATTACGTTTTTTTTAAATGGTCAAGAAGAAATTGTGACACACAGAACTGTCAACGGTAGATAAAGAGGTTTTTAATTGTTTGTAAATCACGAAAAAAAAAATGTTTATGAGCAGCATAAATAATTACATCATTGGTTACAACTTCATTCTATATCCTAAGTTAAAGTTAAGGTATACTTTACCATCACTCCGTTAAGGTTATTAAGTCGTTTTTTGAATATTCATAACAAATTATTTAGTCCCAGAAATGGCAATCAATATCTCAAGAACATAAAATGCTGAATTTATGCTGCAAAAAAGTAATAAATAAAAAATGACTACAAGACAATTTAAGAGTGTAACGAAACGCTAGCTACCATGGACTTGCATGTGTCATACTTTGTTGCTTTGCACAGTAGCAATCGATTTTCTTCGTCTGTCAAATATTTTTTAATCACTGATTTTAAGGGTTTAAGTAAGTTATTACCTCACCAACAAATAAGGTATCATGTACATGGCGTCGAAGAAAACATTTTAGGGGGAATGCCTAAGGGGGTTTAAGTTTTAATAGTTTTAAAAGTCACTGATAAAGTTTTCCCTATAAGATCCAGTAGCGTATACAAAAAATCGGTTGGGGGGGGGGGTGATCTAAGCTAGGAATAAAGTAATTAGTACTGGATCCCTGCCCCTGCCTTATATCACCCCTTATAAAATTCATCTAGATTCTAGATGCTAGCCACACTTATTTAGACATAGGTAAATTAAACACTGTAGAAAACGTGCTTTTTTGAAAAAATCAAACGAAGAAATTAGAAAAACTGCATTGCATCGTCGAGCGGGACATAGGAAATCCCATGTTATTTTAAATGGGGTCAATTATTGGCTTCACTAATTATTTTAGAGAAAAATTCTATTTAGGTTTATTAAAGAGCACTAAAACCCACATTCAAAAAAATAACTTTAGATATTTTTGATGAGCCCGTTTACGGGTTATCGCCGATTTCTTTTTAACTATTTCTCCTTTTTATGGCCCCGTATTTGCGGGCACCAGTCAAGGTAAAAGATGACTGTCAAATAAAGTTGTCATTTTGAAATGTGTACTTTATTGTTATAAAAACTCGTACATCGAAAATATTAAAGGTGTATTTATGAGTACAAATTAATCTGAATAAAACTAAAATAAAGTATCCTATTACAAGGTTAATTATGACATTTTACATGTTTCAATATTTTACTAATTAATAGGTAGGTACTATTAAATTGTTAGAACTTTAGGATTTAAGAAGATGTTCAAATATTCCTCCATTGACTGCTAGACAATAACCGAGGCGATCATAAAATTCTCTTCTTACATTCGCTAGTTGGTAAACTGAAACTCTATTGCATTCGGCAGAAATAGCATTTTTTAACTCGTCTAGATTTGGGTATTTTTTATCTTTGTATATCGTGTTTTTTAAATGGCCCCAGAGAAAGAAATTATTTGGCGATAAATCAGGGGACCTGGCTGGCCAATTTACTATATGATTTAAGCCAATAACATTTCCATTAAAAGCTCGGTTTAAATATTCCCGGACAGCCAGGGTACTATGTGCCGGGCAGCCATCCATTTGGTACCAAAATTCCTGATTTTCCCTGGCGGCATCATGTAAAGTAGGTAAAATATGATCTTCAAGTAGTTCCAAAAAATATTCTGCTTTTAAATTTCGTGTAAGAAATAATGGCCCGATAATATTTTCTCCGAAAATCCCAGCCCAAACATTAACTTTTTGTGGATATTGCGTCCTTGTTTCGACAAACCTGTGTTGGTTTTCTTTGCTCCCATATCGATAATTTTGAACATTGGGTTCATTGTTTAAGGTAAATGTGAATTCGTTAGTGAAACAAATGTTTTTTAAAAATTCCCTATCCATGTTTGCTCTTTCAATCATACCAAAACAAAACTCCTGTCGTCGTATTTCGTTCCTATCTCTTAGCTCTTGGTGCTTTTCATACTTGTATGAATAATATTTATGTCGTTTCAAAGCTCGTAACGCTGTGGTGTGATCTAATCCTATGTCATCCTCAAGTTTCCTTGTGTTGATCTTCCCATCATTTTCTTCCATGCACAATAAAACTTGCAAGTCCCTATCATTTCTTGCATCTCTTCTTTGTTCCTGCCTTTCTTCACATCTGCAGTTATTTATTACAGTGCCTTTTGTCTCAAATTTTTTGATAGTCCCTTCGACTGTAGATTTTGCAGGTATCGGTCTATTCGGATACAGAGCAGCAAACATATCTGACACATTTTGATAACTATTTCCTTGATAATACCATTTAATCATCAATATTTTTTCTTCAGAAGTGTAATTCATGGCAAATATTTTTGATGTACGAGTTTTTATAACAATAAAGCACACATTTCAAAATGACAACTTTATTTGACAGTCATCTTTTACCTTGACTGGTGCCCGCAAATACGGGGCCATAAAAAGTAGAAATAGTTAAAAAGAAATCGGCGATAACCCGTAAACGGGCTCATCAAAAATATCTAAAGTTATTCTTTTGAATGTGGGTTTTAGTGCTCTTTAATAAACCTAAATAGAATTTTTCTCTAAAACAATTAGGGAAGCCAATAATTAACCCCATTTAAAATTACATGGGATTTCCTATGTCCCGCTTGACGATGCAACACCCGGTATGTTAAATAGAACAAAAATATAACGTTCTCTTGGCCCAAATCCTGACTATGTTTAACAATGGATTTTTTAAAACGTTTTAAATTTTGACGCAAGTTATTTTTATTTAAAAAATTTTTAGACAATTAGCTTTAGTAATTATTTTTAGGGTTTTCATTGGCTTATATTTTTTCTACGATTTTTTTTCTTCAAGAAAATAACTTTTCCATTGGTGAAAAAACTCAATTATTTGGTTAGTTTTTTTGTAATTTGGGCCAAGAAGATCCTCAATTTAACATAGCAAATTTAAGCACGATTGGATCCGATCGCACTAAAATTTTTGATTTTAAACCTTTTTTAAAGACAGTTTATTTAAAAAGTTTTTTGTTAAATGAAACAGTTAAATTCAAAAATATGTTCGTCAAATTGTAAATTAAGCAGGTTTAATAAAATTAATTTAAATACTAGTTAACGACCATGTGGTACGCCACGATAGGTATCTAGGTTTAATTTAGCAGCAGTTGCCGCGTAAAGTTAAAATTAATTGATTAATTAACTCAAAGGGTCAAACCATCAAAGGAGTTACATATTCCATAGGCTCAGCTTCAGATCTGACATGTGTCATTAACATTTAAACAAATTTTGTCGTTTAATCACATTTAAATAGCTGAAATAATTACTTTCAATAAAACTCGCTTTGAATTATTGCATATATTTATGTAAACCCAAATCTGCGTTTAAATTGAAAATTATTTATTATTGTATTTTACCTCTCATCCATATTTTAATTTTAAATCATTTAGTATTCATATAATCATATGAAAATTAATTTTACCAGGTTCATAAAATTTATGTATATTCAGTATTCAGCAAAGAATATACTGTTTAGAGGGGAAAACAAAAATCGTTCTTGTGAATAATTCACAAAAAGAGCATCCGGAAAATATTTCTAAATTCTCCTCCAAGGTTACCAGATCCATGCGAAATTATCTCTATATACACTGCACCGCAAAATTAACCGGATGGAAAAAAATTCGCTCCAATTCAATCTTAAATAACTTTTTAGTGTTTTGATTAAATTCGATAATTTTTGACACGTTGCAGATGCAGTCGTCTTTATCATGTTCTGATATCGCTTTTACGAACAGTGAAAATGGATATGTTCACATACAGGGTAGCCAAAAAAATTGCATTTTACGCTTAATTTCCAAACACCCTGTCGAAAAATTGAAGAACTGATTGATGTTTTTTTGTACGGCATTTTTAAGTCCCATCTTTTCTGAACAACTTGTTTTTTCATTCATACCGATATCTTAATTATTAAAGGAAAAACACAGGTTTAAAGGAAATAATGCAATAATCCTTTATTAGCAACAAATAATTATAAAATTTGTAGTTGGCTTTGTCTTTTTTTGTCTTTCTGAATCTCGTTTCCAGGGTACCATGGCTTGTCAAGAAGATTTTTGTCAACAAATGTACAGATTTATTAATTGCTGGACTTCAAGCGTTTCTTAAGTAAATTGTTGTTTTTTTTTTAAAGTAAGTTGTTGGTTGTTTTGTGTTTTGAAGCTGTTCCGTAAACGGTAACGTAAAAGTGTATTAATTTAAATTAAATATGAGACCAGGAGAAGTGGCACAAGCCGTCGCTTTACAGGATGATGGTCGTCCGATTCTGTATATCGCAGAAAGGCTTGGCCATCCACGCAGTACCATATCCGATGCGATCCAAAGATTTAGAGAAACTGGTTCTTACTCGAGAAGACCCGGGCAGGGAAGACTAAGAGTCACAAATGCAGTTGAAGATCGATTTCTTCGTCTTCAGGCTCTTCGAGAGCGAACAGCCTCTGCTCCGGTTTTAGCTGTAAGATTGGCAGATGTTCATGGTACCTTGGTGTCATCTGACACTGTAAGTGTACTTAGAAGGTTAAGACAACAGAATCTAACATCTCATGTACCTGCCACAGGATCTCTATTAGACGCAGGTCATCGAAGGCAGCGCCTTGAATTTGCTCGAGCTCATGCAGATTGGAACATGAACAACTGGCAAAACATTCTATTTACAGACAAGTCTCGTTTTACGCAATATTCACCTGACGGACGTCAAAGAGTGTGGAGGAGGCCGGGAGAACGATACTCTCAATGTTGTTTCTCTCCTAGAGTGCAATTTGGTGGCGGAGGAGTGATGGTATGGGGCGGCATATCTTTGGAGGCCTGTACAGACCTCATTACACTTCAGGGGGGTATTAACGCTGATAAATACATCAGACAGTGCTTAGAAGAACATGTGATACCATATTCACATTTTACAGGAAAACATTTTTAATTAATGCTCCACCACACAGAGCTCGAATAACGAGGCAGTATTTAAACGATGTTGGCGTTCAGGTATTGGACTGGCCCTCAAGAAGTCCGGATCTGAACCCTATTGAGCACATGTGGGATACACTGGGAAGGAGAGTTAGGCAAAACTACGGCGAGTTTCAAACTTTGGAGGCGCTAGCACAGGCACTGACAAATGAGTGGTAGACATTGACAGGCTGTTTCGTTCTTGTTAGAACTCATCAGAAAGTCATAACCCGTAAGCTTACGACTTTCTGATGAGTTCTAACAAGAACGAAACAGCCTGTCATTGTCTACCTGTGCCACAGGAATTCCATTACCTTTGGCGTCACTGTGTACTTTAATGCAAAAGATAGACGCACTACTCTATCCGCTTGCCGCTAAGCTTCTTTTCTTTATATATTTTAACGGACACTAAATTCCACTATTTTATAATACATAAATATTATTCTTTCAGAAAATATAGATGTGTCTAAACATTGTTAAGACATTTGCATTAAAAAGGCTACACAAGCAAACTTTACTGTATAACTTATTAGAAGATAATGTTAGCATCCTGTCCTGTATGTATGTATTTATTTCATTACATTACATTACAAAAGGGTTGTAAAATTATATTATATTAAATCAACTGTGCATGTTTTTACAATTTTGTTTTTTTCAACTTAAAATTATTTCAACTTTTTTATTATCAACTTTGGGAGCAGGATGATTGGGTTGGGTTTTGGGAGCCGGGGGGGAAATCCAAAAAAACCAGAAGATTTAAAATATATTTGGAAAACAAAATTACGGCAACCCTATCAATAACGCACCAGATGAAATAACACATCATCTTACATAATACAAAATGCTTGCAAAACAAACTGATATCCACGCAAATCTTAAAACTTTTTTAATAAACCCGCGGCGCGCGACGCCTTCCTCGGATTTTATTAATTAATTTAAAAAGTTTTATTGGTGTTTGCATGTATAATCTTTACATGACTGGCTTCGAAAATTATCGATTATAGTTAATATATTTTTTTTGGTTTTCAATAAATAAAAAATAAACCTTATTTTTAATATTTTTTTACTCCGTTATGCTTATTTTATAATGTTTTAAATTATTAATAGTGTATTAGAACTCCCTACAAGTTTCTATAAAAATATTATATATTTTCCTAATTTGAAATTTCTTTTATGGTTTAAAAAATTTTTGGGCATGGCACCCGAAAAATTTTTCGCCTGCGGCGCAATTTTCAGTTCCTTTGCCCCCTCAATTGATTTCTAGCTACGCCACTGTTGGGAGCGGTAAAATTATTCTCGCGCCCGGGTTGCAGATACCCTAGGAACGGCCCTGGTGACGTCATAAGGACATATTTTTTTTAAATGACATGCCATATATTTTCTTACTTATTTGGAGGCCTCTTACAGTTGCCTATATACCCCTAAAGTTTTAATCAAATCGGTTCAGTATTATAGGCGAAAAAAAATAAAAACTAAAAAAAATCAGTTTTGTACTCCTGGTTTTAAAAATTAATAAAAAATAAAAATAATGCCTCGTTAATAAAATATTACAAAGATACTTAATAAATATGGTTGAACAGTCTCGTTAGCCAAGTTTGATTAATACAAATTGTACAGGGTGTCCAAAGTTTAGTGTCAAACTTTGCAAACTGTAAATCAATTTATTTTTCTTATATCAAATTGGAATCCCTGTATATTATTATGTCATCCGATGCAGAATTAAAAATCAAAAATTTGTTATAATTACAACCCTATCGCGATTTATAACGCATCAAGACTTATTTACAGAAAACTCATTTTATCAACTATTCCACCAGTCATTATTATAAATAAATATCTAAATCGGTTCAGTATTGTAGGCGAAAAATAAATAAAAATTAAGAAAAATACGTTTTCTACCACTGGCTTTAAAAATGAACAAAAAACAAAAATAATGTTTCGGTAATAAAAGTATACAAAGGTACTTAATAAATAAGGTCTAAAATTGCATTAAAGATGTAAAAGATATAGTACTTTTAGTAATAACTTATTTACCAGCTTCCCCCACCCTTATTATTAGAGATACAAAAAAATTCTTAGGAACAAACTGCGGCAAGAATATTATGGTTTTTTATTTCCCATATCAAAACAGTAGCTTAATGTAGCTTTTAAAAATTTTAAAAATAACTGAAATTTTTTTATTTTGTTTCGTCAGTTACGGCCTCTAGCGGCAATCGCACAACTTTAAAAATAATTTCCAGTATTTTCTTTTCATCGGTTTACCCATAACTTTTTTTCCCCCCGAAAATGTATGACATACCATATGAGGTGGTAATTGATAAACGAAACGTATGAAAAAACAAAATACCAGAAACCACTCCTGGGGCAATAATCTGGTACACAGATGGCTCCAAAACCAAAGAGGGTACCGGAGCGAGGATACACGGAGTAAGACCGGAGAAAAGTGTGTTTTTCTCTTTGGGAAAGTCTCCCACAGTGTTCCAAGCAGAAATCTACGTCAGATTGCAATGTGCCTACGAAAACAATAGAAGGCTTACCTCAATAGATAGATAGATAATTTATTAATGTCAAGGTACATAGTACTTACACAAGTCATATAAATGAAAATAAAGTAATAGTATTGAAAAAGTAACAAAATACAAATGTTTTATACTGTCACAAACAATCTAAAATCATTACATATATAACATTCTAAAATCAACACTTAAATATTTTGCACATCACAATTTAAAAATTCATCAACCGAATAAAATGCGCCCTTCACAAGAAACGCATTTACCCTATTTTTAAAAGCTTTAATAGGTAAAAGCTTCAGATCCACGGGAAGCTTGTTATATAACCTGATCCCCAGAAAGTCTGGTCCACTCTGGCATCTTTTTAACCTCTTATAAACAATAGCTAAGTTCTCTTTATATATACATATATAATTAAAGAAGAGTTTCAAGTATGTAGACCGATGGAAAGGTGAGTATTCCATGGACTTTAAAAGCATCCCTGCAGTCGTCCCTGAAAGATAACCCCGCTATCGTTCTGATAGCTCTTCTCTGCATTTCAAAGACCCTGTCAGTATGGCATGAGTGACCCCACACAATAATCGCATAAGTGAGGAAGGAGTGTATCAATGCATAATATGCAGTTTTTAATGTACTGGTGGATACGGAAGTGCTTAGTCCTCTTAATGCAAAGGCTCCTTTTTTTTAGTTTTTCGCAGACATAGTCAATGTGATGGTCGAATTCGAGTTTGTTGTCAAGTTGTACGCCAAGAAATTTTATTTTTTCCTGATTATCAGGCATCTCTGACATGTCTCTCAAGGAGAAGACCATTTCATAAGTTTTGTCTTTGTTTAGCAAAAGTTTATTGGCCTTGAACCAGTCCTCAGCTCTCGCCTGTGCCTCACACAAGGCCTCCCTTGCCAGGTCAAGCAGTCCGCCTGGCACGACAGCGAAGTATTGTCCGCAAAGATAGTAAACAATGCTAGATTATCGACAAGTGGAAGATAATTGATGTAGATAAGGAGCAACAATGGGCCCAGAACTGACCCCTGCGGTACACCCAATCAACCATCCTCTCCCAGGACAAAGCGTCTCCCACCCGAACAACCTGGGCTCTATCTCCCAGGTAAGATTTAAGCATACCAATGCTATCAGGGTGAAAACCGTAATGTTCAAGTTTTCGTAGGAGTATGTCGTGCGCGACACAGTCGAAAGCCTTGCTCAGGTCACAGAATGTCGTTGCATGATATCTTCGATTTTCAAATGAGTCCATTATACCTGAGACCAAGTTAAGTATACCCAAGGTTGTGCTCTTACCCTGTCTAAAACCAAATTGTGTAGGAGTGAGAAGGTTATTATTATCCAGAAAGCTAGCAATTCTAGATGCCATGCATTTCTCTATTACTTTTGACAAGATCGGAAGTAGATAAATTGGTCTATAGTTTGAGGGTAGGGTAGTGTCTCCTGCTTTGTAAATTGGAGCAACAATTGCTCTTTTCATGGCTTTTGGAAAAGTACTAGTCTGAAAACATAAATTTATTAGCTTTGTTAATGGAATGTATATAATATTTTTAATACTTTTTAATAAGCGGCTTCATATATATTCTGACAGTCAGGCAGCCCTTAGATCGCTCATTTTGGACAAGGTGACCTCAAGACTGGTATGGGAATGTCAAGAGGAACCGAAGGCCATGGCAAAAGTAAACAAAGTAATACTGCAGTGGGTACCAGGCCACGAAGGTATTACAGAAAACGAAAAAGCCGATAAACTCGCAAGAAAAGGCACCGAAAATACATTCATTGGTCCAGAACCGACACTCGGAGTACCACGGTGCACAGCACGAAATACTATATAGCGATGGATCAGGATTGAACACAAAATCCATTGGAACAATAGGCAGGGATTAGACCACAGCAAAAGTTGCATTGGGGATCCAGACCCAAAACTTACGAAACAGCTGCTTCAAATGAATAGGAACCAGCTTAGAACCATTATAGGAATTCTGACAGGACACATGGATGTCAAGAACGATTTGCACAGCATGCAACTGTACAATGGAGACCTTAACTGCAGATTATGCGGACAAGATAGAGAAACTGTACAGCACATAGTTTGCCATTGCGAGTCACTGGATCGGAAGAGGCAACAAATACTCGGGCAACCAAAACTGGAACCAGAGGACATCCTTACCCTCTCCCCAGTTGACCTACACAAACTAGTGCAAGGAACTGTGATCACGGAGCGGGTGTAACAACCATACAGGGTAAGCATAATGGGCCAAACCTGACCTAAGTGCATCCGGCGCACGGACGGGCCCTCGGAAAAAAATGATCAATACTTTCCAAGATACAGTCGCTTGCCGACCTCAGCGGGACACCCCCGGTACATACTTAATTAAACAGAAAACAAAAGTTCCGTTATATATAAAACAATTAATTATAATAAAATATTATCATTGTGTTTATGTGCTCAACTAATTATATGCTGCATAATTCATCATGTATCAACACCTTAACGTGGATATTCTGCGGGTGCTAAAAGCAATAAAATAACCCTTGTAATTTTTCATAATTCAAGTTTAGTTTATCTGCGGATAATATCTGGCCCAGTAGCGTAACGGATTTTTATGCTTTGTCGACAAGCATTTAGAGAAAAGTGAAAATATAAGCATTTTTATACAGTGACCGGCAAAATTCTGGCTAATTATGGGAAACTTTTTATTATTGATTTCACAGAAAATTGTATTGATTATAAAAGCTTCTGCATCTAAGCTAAGTAGTCTTATTTTTCGTATTATAATCTATTTCAGAAAGGTGTAGAGTAATAAATTGGGAAATTCCGTCCAGTTCGGCTCACTTTCAGATATAGCTGAAAAACATAGTGTAACAGTGCTGCGTACACCTCCATATCATTGCGAACTAAATTCTTGAGAACTTAGGTATATGAGCTCAAGTGAAAGGATTTGTAGGAAGACACAACACGACATTCGAAATGAAAGACGATAAGCAACTGTTTGATCAAGCCATTAAGGAAGTAACACCAGAGAACTGGCAAAAATCAGTCCATCATGTATCTAATTAAAGAAGAAGAGAAAATGTGAGATCTTGACCACCTGATCGATCGGACGATCGACCCGTTAATTATAACGTCAAAAGGAGCTGACAGTTCCTCTGATAACGAAGAATATTATGATTTTTTATAATTTAATTTCTGTATAATGTATTTTTTGTATTTTGTATTTTTTTATAATGTTTAATAAAAAATAAGTGTACCTAATACTATGTACATAATGCACGCCTTTGTCACAACATTTTCAGTGTTTGTGAATGGATAGGTTAGGTTAGGTTAGGTAAGAGTGGCAGACCCTTGGTTCTGACCAAACGGTCTCATGTAGTCCTGATTAGGTCCGTTGTGATACCACACGTGTTCCGTAGAACCCACCTTCATCAGATCACTGATGGTTTATGCGACGTAACCGCGGAAGGATTTTAACAACTCATTCAAACCAGCCACTACTGTTCAGAAATCTGCTCAGCCGTCCAAGTTGTAAGTTGTTTAGTTCCTCCAGGCTATCGAAAGATGATTCACCCAGAGTAGTGAACCTCCTTCTTGCGAGGCCAGGGCATTCACACAGAAAATGTTGAATACTTTCTTGCTCTTCCTCATCTCTGCAGCTTCTGCAGAAGTCGTTAGTGGGTATTTGCATACGTTCGGCATGTCTACCGAAGAGGCAATGTCCGGTAACAACCGCAGTAATATTTCTCACGTCTTTTCGACTGTGTCTCAATAGCTCTGCGGTTCTCTTTTTATCGAATGTGGGCCACAGTTGCCTGGATGTACTACAGGTTGTCAACCCTGTCCATCTGTTCTGTGCAAGCTGCTTGGCCGTGTAGTCAATCTCCTCTTTGACCAATCCCAGTGGTTTGTTCACTGTATTGTCTGCTAGATCAGCTGGCATGCCTGCGCCCTCTCTTGCGAGCGCATCGGCAGCCTCGTTGCCATCTATTTTGGAGTGTCCAGGAACCCAGCACAGAATAACCCGATGTTGGTTGCCAAGTGTGCATAGATTGTTGCGGCATCGCTTTACGAGCTTTGATTTGACGCTGCTGGAACAGATTGCCTTAATCGCCGCCTGACTATCACTGAAGATGGTGATTGACGAGGCTACTCCCAAGCCAAGGTGTTCTTGCAGGATATTTATCGCCTTCTCTACTGCCAGTACTTCCGCTTGAAAAATACTACAATAGTTGGGGAGTCTATACGATTTCTGTATTTGTAAACTTTCGGAAAAGACCCCGGCTCCCACACCAACGTCCATCTTTGAACCGTCTGTGAAGATTGCGTGATCTGTTTTCGTTATATTCTGATTGCCTTCCCACTCTTGGCTACTCGGAATGAGTATAGAATACCTTCTATCGAAGCATGTTATTGGGACAGAGTAATCAGTCGGGTCTCGTAGATTATTCCCCGGGTGAATCTTTAGTATACTGCTGTGCCCGTAGTTAGTTTCCTTCCAGAATTTCGACTCTTTTAGTCGCAGGGCACTTTTTGCAGCTATACTTTTTCCATAGATATCCAAGGGGGGTATATATAACATGACCTCTAGCGCCGCTGTCGGGGTTGACTTAAGGGCTCCGGTTATTCCTAAACAAGCTGCCCTTTGTATCTTTGTTATTGACTTAGTGTGCACTGCTTTTTCCAAAGCGGTCCACCAAACCAGGACCCCGTATATTAATATAGGTCTTATAATAGCTGTATAGATCCAGTGTACTATGTGGGGTTTTAGTCCCCATGTGAATGGATAACAATAGACAAAACCCATAAATTTACCCAAACCCGGGTGGTACTATCTGCAATTGATGAAAAGAAAGAATTTTACAATTCCAAATTATGAAAGTGGCTTAAAAATTCGTTGGGTCACTCTGCAGTCACGTTGCATACCTAATGAGGTTTTATTACTCCACACCTTTCTAAAATAGACTACACAGATACAATTTTCATTTGTAAAAGTTGGTTAGAAGAAAAAAAGGTATATTCGGAAAATACTTTTTAATTAAAAAATGTTTCCATTGAGAAACCCACCCACAAGTCCACGTTTTCTTCATTCCATCCTGTACAGTACGTAAAATCTCCGTTTACACCACTGACTGACTTTATCAGAAGTTGTAATCTTATCAAAAACCTAAAATTGCCAAATGACAGAGTAATTGTGGCGCCCCGACACATGACTTATAGCAGCATAGACTTAATTAAAACGTGCAATCTAAAGAGATGGTTATCTTCAAAAGAAAAATGCCCGAACTGCCGTTTTGGCTAATAGTCGCCTTTGTGTTCGCAAATTTTATTTGCATAAAGTTGGCATTTCGTACGAGATTGCGTTATTATTTGGCACTCTTCCAGTAATTTTCGTTTGTTTTTGGAATAATGCAATAATTAGACTCCTGGAATTAGCGATCGCGATTATAAAACACAATATGCAATTATTGTTTACTAGGTACAATGCAAACATGTTTTTTTTAATAAAGTTTAATTATTAGGGTAAAGTGAAGTTATACTTGGGGCGATTTTATGTTGCTCTTTGTTCTATCGGCTTTTTTCCTCTTCGTTCGCTGCTAGGACCATTCCCGAGGGGACCTACAGCTTAACGTGAGTTTCGAACCACGATCCTTGGTCATGCGACACCCCCCAAGGGCTATCAACCCTTGGTTTATTGCCATTGCATGACCTACCGATTGGGGAGTGTGTACCTTCTTTCGCACCACACGAGATATCCGATCTCATCCGGCCTGGTTACCGGCGTGAATGGGGTGGGTTGGGAGATGATACCTTTTAGACTCTTCCCTGCATTCTTAAATCCACTGAATTTCGGACATACTTTTTTTTATTGTACGTATGCCCACTCCGGGAATCACACCCGGGTCGCTACGGTCGATGCCAGTAGCTCACCTCTGAGCCACTGCCGTGGTTCGATTTTATGTTCTTTGATTTTTATAAGGGAATACTTAGCTGCTTAAATATGCTCAGCTACCTAACTAAGAATGGTACCAAGGATCCATTTCCCAGATTGGCTTTTTAAGCTGCCTCAAGCGGCTTAATATATTGGGCAAATAAATAGGTAGAAAAATGTTCAAAAGACAATTTTGTAAGATATGTACTAAATATTCAGAAAAAATTTAAAAGAAATTTTTCGATTTTGAAATCTCAAAACGTTAAACTACAGTCTATTTCAGAAAGGCGTAGAGTAATAAAAGCTCATTAGATATTCAAAGGGACTACAGAGTGACCCAAAGAATATTTAGGCCACTTTCATAATTTGGCATTGATTTCATTGCAAAATTCTTTCTTTTCATCAAGTGCAGGTAGTACCACCCAGGTTTGATTCAATTTATGGGTTTTGCCTATTGTTATCCATTCACAAACACTGAAAATGGTGTGACAAAAGCGTGCATTATGTACATAGTATTAAGTACACTAATTTTTTATTAAACATTATAAAAAAATACAAAATACATTATACAAAAATTAAATTATAAAAATATGCTTCGTCATCTGAGGAACTGTCATCTCCTCTTGACGTTACAATTAACGGGTCGACGGTCCGATCGATCAGGTGGTCAAGATCCCACATTTTCTCCTCTTCTTTAATGACATGATGGACTGTTTTTCGCCAGTTCTCTGGTGTCACCTCCTTATGGCTTGATTAAACAGTAGCTTAACGCCTTTCATTTTGGATGTCGTGTTGTGTCTTGCTACAAATTCTTTCACTTGCGCCCATAAAAGTTCTATAGGATTCATATCGCAATAATATGGCGGTGTGCGCAGCACAGTTACACTATGTTATCCACGGCATATTTCATAAAACGATGTTTGTGTAAATTTGCTATAGCTAATAGTTCCTTGTTTTTTTTATCAAATTATCTTTTTTTTAGTTAGTTATCATAAATTGATCACTGAAATTGAGCCGAACTGGGCGAAATTTCCCACTTTATTACTCTGCACCTTTCTGAAATAGACTATAGTCTAAAACAATTTTTAAGGGTTGTTTTAAACAACACTTTATATTTTTAATAATTAGGCCTTTTCACTATACCTACTTAATCTAATTTGTCATATTCAGCACCAACATTCTAAATATGTCAAGAACTTTTTCTAGGAACAATAATCAAAAAGACGCCGCGAAAGCAGAAAGTTTAAAAACTTAAGATAAGAAGTCATCAGCTTATTTTGTTTAATTGTTTTCTCAGTACGTAATTCAGTATTATAAAAACTGAAACTTAGAAAATTGTATTATTTCTTTCTCTATATTAATTGTAGGGTCAAATATACTGGGTCTCCCAAAAGTCCCGCATAAAATTATTATCAATTAAAAACCCGGTTTTAACGGTTTAACATGGTAAATCGGAGGTTTGTTTCTTTGAATAGAGAATAAAAAACTAAGATAGGGAGGTAAAAACCATTTTTCTCTTAGATGAACCGTTCCAATGTTACAGCCTGTCAAAGTCAAAAAATGCCATATTTTAAACGTCAATATCTCAAAAACTATTGAATTTAGGCATATGACATTTACAACATCAACGTAGAATTTTGTGGGGAATTAGAAAATAATACAATATATAGGGTGTTCCATTAAAAAAAATTGTAAAAGGCGTGACGAATATTTTTTATGTCAAAAAATGCACAATTAAAAATAAAAATTTACGGGTCCGAGCGTTTTTCCTAGATCTTTTTCCTTTAATTGATATTAATTTTATGCGGGACTTTTGGGAGACCCAATCTCTCGGGTATTTTTCGCTTATGCACATTTTTGGATTTGAGATTTTATGCATATGTTGGATTTCATTTTTATTCCAACATTATTAAATTTTAACCTTATGTTTTAAAATAAAAATATTTCATTAGCAAAAATATCTTTCGCGCTTTGAGGTACCCCAATTGAATAGAATTTGTATTTTAATTTGGACATTAAAACCGAATTGGAAAATAATGTAGATATTCCGATGTGTTGCAAGCGGTACATTTTTAATTAAACCAATATTTTGTCCAATAAAAACCTCTACGTAAATATTGGACATGTAAATTGCTAAAATGCTTTCGAAATTAAAATATCGATGGATATAGTTTTTTTTTGCGGAATTTCATTATAATTTTACAACTGGATGCTGAATTACTAGTAAAACTAAAAACAAGATTTTCTCTTATTTCCTTTATTCAAAATGTTATTTCCTTTGTTACTACTAACATACAAACTAAACCAAAAAAAACTATCCAACATAAAATGTCTACCTCTCATAATTTTGGACGCGCGTTCAAATGTCTAGCTAGTTAAGCCAAACGTTGTTGTGGGTAATCATCTACCTAACGCGAACATCCGTCTAACGTCACTTGCAACGAAGACAAATGGAGAAAGAAAACAAATAAACCTGTTAATTGGTCGAAGCAAAGAAACATCAAAAACAAGTGGCGTCACCATCGTATCTGACGAGAACTTTGAGTCAAGAAGCGGGGCATTTAAATGCTTACAGTTTTGTAACTTTCTTTGTTAGCAATATTTTAAAGTAATATTGATGCCAAAAAAACTATTTAAAATCCCACTAGTTGGTTTTATAAGTAATAAAACCCAAATAGTAAGATTCTGAATAAACTTTTTGACTTTAAAAATATCACTTTGAAATAATCGCTTCTAAATTCTTTATCATTGTCTGTAAAACGAAAAATAAAATTCCAGAAATGCAGCATGACATAATTTTATTAAAAAATTAGAAGTACATATATCACAGTTATCAGTCGAGTCTCATACTTCCCCGTAATCTTCATTCATTCTCTATAGGCACTTAAAGCTTTTCCAGCAATATTTATATTTTCAATAAAGATCTATTGTACTCACAGTCAGCCTAGTTTAAAACTGTGTATTGGCAAGCTGAAGAGTAATGACAAATCAAGTCTCCAAAATGCATTCGTTTAAAGGACACAGCTAATCTAAAACAAATATACACAATGCAAACACTTGAATGATAGAATAGTTTTGGACTTGCATTGTCTTTAATTTGGTTTACATCACAACGTTTCAACTGGTAAGTATCTCCAGTCATCTTCAGGTGAATACTAAATAAGTAAAGTAACTACAGCTCTATTTATACTAGCTAGATGTACTGGAGCATGACTGAGATGGGTGCAGTCATGCGTTTAATTCTTGTGCGGTATTTTAAGTTTACATCTACTTAACAAAGGTTTCCAGATATTTCTTATATCTAGTGAGGGCTTACTAAAACAATCTGGGTTCTGGTATATGATAGCAGCTTCCTTGAACTTCCTCTTCCTCCAATGTGGTTCTTTGTGCAGGATTCGAGCTTCTGTCCACTTAATGTGATGACCGTGTATCCAGGCATGGTCAGCTGCCCCTGATGGACACACGGTCATCACATTAAGTGGACAGAAGCTCGAATCCTGAGAACTATTATGGACAACTAAATACGATTGATTTAAGTGCATACATTTCTCTTCCAAACAGCGATTTAACTGATTACACTTTCAACAGCTTCCAACACTTATTAAAGTCGGTACGCCAATGAGCATAAGACCGAAATGATGCATAATTGTCCAAGCTTTTTAATGGTGTTATCAGAGATATACCTTAATGAGGAATTTTTCGAGATATGTAAAATTTTAAAATTTACTTTTCAATTACGCCCTCTTGCGGCAAAATGCGGAACTTAAAAATTATTTACAGGATTTTCTCATGGCCACTTTAGTTATAATTTTTTTTCCTGAATTTCTATGCCCAGTAGTTTCCGAGATATGGCCGCTCGTCACCCTTAATGAATCACCCGGTACAATTAAATACTAATATCCCAGTATATTTAATTAAATAACTTATAAAACACTCTGTATAATCTCATACAAATCCTGTCTATATTTTAGTCCTTTTTATGTAAACCATGTCTATGACAGTTATTTTATACGCGGGATCCCAAAAGGGTAACCACTCGGTTTGGGGGAATGCGAATTGTCGCTAACTATACCATTTTCCGGCACCCCCTGTCCTTACACATAATCCCGTGTATTACCGACCGACAGGACTCAGTCAGCCACAGCTTACTGCCAATATTCCTGCTCCACGTTACTATAAAATCATATTACTAGAGCACTGCATGCAATTTAAAATGATTACGCTTTCTACAAATGGATAAAAGGGTAATATCCCCGCCACACATGAAAATTCTCGGTTCGGTTTAAGACTCTTATGTTTTTTATTTTTCATCCGGATTAGTGGTTTGATTTTTCGTTGATTAAATTGAGTTTATAATAGATGGTTAATGATTGCCTTAAATACACGCATTGTACACATATCTAAACTACTTAAAACACAGAGTTTTTGATAATGATAATGGAACATATAAGCTCTTTTAAACAAGACAAAGTTTGTGGAATTTGGTTAAGGTAAACCGGAGTTATGAGTATTTCTATCACAAGAGAAATCCCCTTCTTCCCGTAGGATATTTTGCGAGTTAGATCAAAATGTATTAAAACAAAATTATACCGTAGAATGAATAACACATTGCATTTTTGACATAATATAACTTTTGTATCAAGAAAAATCCTGTAATCTTCTCAGTCATAGGTTGAACGCCCTCTAGCGGTAAATTTAGGAACTTAAAAATAATTTCCAGGCGGCTCGTCAGGTGATGTAAAAAAAAATAAAACCTGGTAGAAAGTTTTTCGACAACATTAAATATGAATATACCAATACAGCCACCATTTTAGCCCTTAAAAAATAATTATGTTCGAATAATTTAATCCGAATGTAGCTATGGATAATAGGGCCACGGTTAATTCCGATGGACAATAATTATAAACACTCGTGCATTTTGGCGCGCCCCAGCCGACCGTGTTCATGAGCTCAAAGCAGCAAGTGAAGACCTAACGCCCAACATAGCTTTGATATTCACCGTTGCTATGGTTACGTGACGTCAGTCGCGCAAACAGCATATAACAATTTGCATTATGATGAAGGGCAATTTAAAAATACCTTAAGGTATTATTTTGAGGCTTTGCAAAACTTACGGTTATAGATATCGTTTTTATGTGATCTACTGTTCAATTAAAAAGTTTTGTTTTTATTTTTCAGTTAATTCAGTAGTGTATGTACCTACTTAGTTGTGTGTTTTAAAAATCAACCCAATTCATGACATAATTTGTAATTTGATGGAAACTCCATTCACTCGTTGGACAGATGAGGATAAGAGACGTTTTGTTGCACGGGTTCTTAAACAATGTTTGTTTAAGTACCCGCACTATACCTAGCTCTTCACCATTTTTTAAGACTGCGAGCCGCCACTGAACGGGTCCTGAGGTATGGCCGGCATCCAACCTTATTTGACCACCCGGTACATAACTTTTTTGGAAAATATTTACAAAAAAACGACATGTAAATAAGAATCTTAAAGGCTTCCCATTACACGAGTAAATTATATTTTACTTCTCTACAAAGGAAAATAAAATAAATAAATGATACATTTTTTCCTTTGTAAAGAAGTAAAATTTAAATAAGGCTTAAATTATGACATTGGCATTGGGTGACGTCATTTTTTCCTTTTAACCAATCACAATTGGGACACAAATTAAGTTCAAATAATAAATTAATCCTCCAGAGAAAATAAATTTACCAAAATGAATTCTTTTGATGTGACTATCCTAGTCACTGGACGTCCAAGACGATGTCAAAAACAATAATAACCGAATCGCTGAACTGGCTGTAATAAAGTTCAGAAGTTCGGGCCCGCATGTTTTATCTCAATTACGTGTCGATCTGCCTTTTGAGATGACATTCGCCCGCACCGTTACGAAATCGACTTTTTTTTATTCTTGTACACGCATATAAATGGCGTTATGCAACGTACGCCCGGAATAAAAGGGGTATAACGCGTACGCGAAGCCTGAATGTGTGCGTTTCCATCACGCGTGTATGATTGATGCGTTTGGTAAGCTTGTCAGAGAGTTGATGATTCTCCTTTGCGTATCGAATAACCTCACTTCGCTTGTGAAAATCTGATTAATTGATTTTTTGATTCGAGTTGAACATTTATCGTCAATGATTGTTTTCTATGTAATTCCTCTTTTGAAGTGGCAAAAAAATGTTTTGATAGATAACAGGAAAGAGTATATTGTGTATCTAGGATTACAAATAATACATTCCCTGACAGTGGCGGCTCGTCAGGTGGAGTAGGAGAAGGGGCTCTTCACCAAAAAATAAATAAAATCAATTAAATATTAATGTACCAATACAGCTACCATTTTAGCCCTTAAAAAATAATTATGTTCGAATTAATAATATTAATTTAATCCAAATGTAGCTATGCATAATAGGGCCACTGTTAACTCCGATGGACAATAATTATAAACACTCGTGCATTTTGATGCGCCCCAGCGACCGTGTCCGTTAGCTCAAAGCAAGTGAAAACCCAACGCCCAACATGGCTTTGATATTCAATGTTGCTATGGTTACGTAATGTCAGTCATGCAAACAACATGTAACAATTTGCATTATGCTGAAGGGTAATTTAAAAATAGATCAGTCGTATGCACCATTGTTTTAGCATTGGTTCGCCTAACCTTAAGGTATTTCTTTTAAGGCTTCGCGAAACTTACGGTTATAGATATCGTTTTTACGTGATTTACTGTCTGATTAAAAAGTTTTGTTTTTATTTTTCAGTTAATTCAGTAATGTACGTACCTACTTAGTTGTGTGTTTTAAAAATAAACCCAATTAATGACATAGTTTGTAATTTGTTGGAAACTCCATTCAGTCGTTGGACAGATGAGGATAAGAAAGACGTTTTGTTACACGGGTTTTTAGTCAATATTTGTTTATGTACCTGCGCTATACCTAGCTCTTCACCATGTTTTAAAACCGCGAGCCGCCACTGTTCCCTGACGACAATAATGTTAAACATTTACAGTGTAACTACAAAAATTATACTGGCATTACTGACTAGGCTATTAGTAGACACAACTAAGCAAGTCGTTACAGGCGGCTCGGGGAACCCCTCATCTTGTTTCTATATGAGTATGACCTTGTAGAAATAATTTGCGCTTTTCTATACATACCCGGGTCATTATCATTATATAGTAATAACAAGTAGTTTGAAATTGCTTGATATCAAGTCAAGAAGTAGTTAACTCCATAGTTAACTACATGATTTCCATAAATCAAGTAATAAATGCTTAAGAAGATTTATTTTCAAGTAAAGTTCTAAGTTTCACTTAGAATTTTTTTTTTTTAAATATCGCAGAACATTTTTTTTTTCATAACTGACTATAGCTATCTAACAATTAAAGCTATTTCAATTTTCAGGAACAACTAAATATGAAAAAGAAGCAACAAGTTCTTTATATCTAATATTCAATTTTCTAAAGAAAGTTTAACACGCAATAAAAACTACCAAATTATGTTTTATTTTTGTTTGTGTCCTTGATTTGAGCAAAAAAATAATTCCATTCCAGTTTCTCACTACGTAATTTGTCGCTAAATTGTACGAAGGAAATTTGCTGAAAAAAGAAAGAGCCATAGTTTATAACATTGTGAAGATATTTTTAATCTTTAAATATTAAATTTTTATTCAACATTTAAAATACGTGTTATGGAAAATATTAAATATCAAGTTTTTTAAATTGTAGTTTTTATAAAAAAATATTAATCATAATAGTTTTATCGAATTTTTGAAAAAAAAATGCAAATCATATTTTTACAAATTATGTTTAATAAATTTATATTAGTTTTTATTTTTCTTAGTTAACAAAATTTTACATAAAAACGAAACTTTGTGTCACTGAATAATGACATGAACCTCATTAAACTTACTCTCTAAGGGGAATACAAGACAATGGAAAACGTTCATACAAGATCTATTTTAGCATATCCAAATCTATTCATTTCAGAAATCCACGCACGCTGACGACATATGTTATAAGGTCAAAACAAAGGTTATTTTGCCACATAGGTAAAATGCTCTACTCCTGATTAAACCCGTCAAAGGTTAGAAATAAAGGCGACATTTTCAAAGGTCACTTGAGGCGATCCAAACCTCTCGGGATGGCACTCGAGTCGAAGCGCGATTTCTCATTATCTCCTTAAAACCAATTAGTAAGCTGTATTAAGGTAGGCGTAAAGTAAACTCATATTTACAGTAAAACAATACTTAGGTATGAAACTGCATTCAAAAATGTCGGGATTATCAATAGATGACGGTTGTTACCAACCTGCAACATCATGCTTATCGATATAAGGTATACAGGGTGTCCGGTAACTTATGGGCCGTAGAGTAACTGAAGATACTAGACGTCAAACTAAGCCGATTAGGTCATATAAGTTTTTTCGGATTGTCACTTGTTTTTTTTTGTTAATTTAATTATTTACTATGTTTTTTTTATGCTTTGGGATGTTTAAAGGGAAATATCTCGAAAACCTTTAAAGATATTTAGATCAATCAAGTACACATTTTTGACTCAGAAAATGCCCTTCTTTAAGAAACTATAACTGAAAAACAACTAATATCACAGGTAAGACAAAAATCATAGATTTATGAAGCCCAGTGTATGCAACTAGCGCCCTCTAGTTTCAAACTTAAAAATTTCTACAAATTCTTATTTCTTGCTCAAAAAAACATAATATTGCCAACTTTCAATTCGATTCATTAAACCGTTTTAAAATTATGGCTTATTTTCGAGAATAAACTTTTACGTTCAACACCCTGTATCTCTAGAACGAGTAACAATCCGAAAAAACTTATATGACATAATCGGCTTAGTTTGATGTCTAGTATCTTCAGTTACTCTTCGGCCCATAAGTTACCGGACACCCTGTATATAAACAATTTAGTATAATTACCTGTTTCTACAGGGTGTCTTTAAAAGGTGCCACAAGTTCCTGAGGCGTAAATATAACGATCTAACCCAACTTACCTTAGTCCAAAAGGGCATAATTTCGGAGATACAGGGTGTCAAAAGTTCAATTTGGTTTTCATTTTTTATAAATAACTTTTTTAATAATTGGTGTATTGTCACAATATTCGGCTTGGGGGGGTTATGCGGAGTAAGAAATTAGAATCTGCTCTCATTTTTATTGTAAAGTTCAGAGGGCGCTACCTGTGGTACTTTGCACACATTTAAAACGAAATAACTTTTTGAAGCCAACCTATATTTAACTTTTAAATAAAAATTCGGATTCTACAACGTCTTTTACCTAAAAAAGGTATACTGATAAGAGTTGATTTGAGCAGCGGTTTTTGAGATATCTGGATTTAAAAAAATTCACTTCGTGTACACAAGTCAGTTTTTAGTGACGTTATTTTAATTTAGCGCCTAAGCTTCAAAAATGTGTTCAATTTATTACAATAATTTAGACCTGGCCATACACGAAGTGAATTTTTGAAATCCAGATACCTCAAAAACAGCTGCTCAAATCAACCCTTACCGCGTATACCTTTTTTAGGTAAAAGACGTTGGAGAATCAGAATTTGTATTTAAAAGTTAAATATAGGGTGGCTCAAAAAAGTTATTTCGTTTTGAATGTGTGCAAGGTACCGCAGGTGGCGCCCTCTAAACTTTACAATAAAAATGAGAGCAGATTCTAATTTCATACCTCGCATAACCCCCCAAGCCGAATATTGTGACAATACACCAATTATTTTTAAAAAAATTTATAAAAAATTAAAACCAAATTGAACTTTTGACACTCTGTATCTCCGAAATAATCCACTTTTGGACTAAGGTAAGTTGGGTTAGATCGTCATATTTACGCCTCAGGAACTGGTGGTAGCTTTTTTTCCGCACCTTTTAGAGACACCCTGTACAAGCTTGCTTTTAAATATATAGATTATTATCGGATTGGAATCTTTACTGCTTTATGTACAGAAATAAATTAGATACTATACAAATTGGATACCTAGCGTTTCATTACAGCTTAACGTTAATTTACTACCACCTTAATATCCAGCAACCCTAGTGTGTCTATTTTTACACCAAGGGTGTTTCTGTCGTAACGGCTTAATGCTGGTTAATTACCCTGCAGGTCTCACAATGGCAATATATACGAATATCCAACTGTAAATCAAGTCAATAAGTGAGGACACTAAACAGAAATTCATTTGTTGTCATAATTGTTTTATTCCACCCGTTAGCGGCACGTTAAATATATCTCTTAAATCTAGGAGTTGATTTCTACTTAATTTCCATGTTTAGAATCCTGTAATTAAAATACGCTTCATTAAGTGATCTTACTAATAATTATTGTCTTTATATTGTGTAGAACCAAACATAAAGGAAGCTTAAAATGTTGGGCATATTAATCTTTAAAAATCAGGGGTTTGTCTTTCTCGCATTTACGAAGTATTAGTCTATTTCAGAAAGGTGTAGAGTAATAAAATATCATTAGGTCTGCAAAGAGAATACAGAGTGACCCAACGAATATTTAACCCAAGATCATAATTTGGCATTGATTTCATTGCAAAATTCTTTCTTTTCATCAAGTGCAGATAGTACCACCCGGGTTTGGGTCAATTTATGGGTTTTGTCTATTGTTATCCATTCACAAACACTGAAAATGGTCTGACAAAGGCGTGCGTTATGTACATAGTATTAGCTACACTTATTTTTTATTAAATATTTAAAAATACAAAATACATTATACAGAAATTAAATGATAAAAAATCATAATATCATCTGTGGCACTGTCGTCTTCTCTTGACGTTATAATTAACGGGTCGACGTTCCGATCGATCAGGTGTTCAAAATCCCACATTTTCTTTTCTTCTTTAATGACATGATGAGCTGCTTTTTGCCAGTTCTTTGGTGTCACTTTCTTAATGGCTTGATTAAACAGTAGCTTAACGATTTTCATTTTGAATGTTGTGTCTTGCTACAAATCCTTTCACTTGCGCCCATATTAGTCCTATAGGATTTAGTTGGCTATGATATGGCGGTGTGTACAGCACAGTTACACTATATTTTTTAGCATATCTTCCACGGCATATTTCATAAAACGATGTAAGTATGTGTAAATTTTCTATAGCTAATAGTTCCTTCTTTACCAAATTATTTTCTTCTTTTCTCTTTGGTTAGTTATCATAAATAATTTAATGCACAAAATTTACCTGCGCCTCTGGCCGATACCGAAATTGGGCCGGACTGGACGGAATTTCCCATTTTATTACTCTATACCTTTCTGAAATAGACTTATAATTCCAAGTGAACCAATTATTAAATGTTATAATTCTTTTTCATCGCCTTTTACATTGGCCTTTTTTATCATTTATAGTTTAATATAACCATAAAAATATTATTGTTTATAGAGTTTTAGGATAAAATGGATTTTTTGACGATGATCATAACTTATCCTTGTACGCGTTCTGAACTAATATTTACATGTGCCACCAACAACAATAATGTTATCATATAGGGAAACTGGGGTTGCTTGGGCCCCCTTTTTATTATTGCAAAAGGTAATTTCGACTCCGCGAACAATAAAAATATTTTTATCGCGAGTTGTATTTAAATTTCGCGCTAAACGCAAGTTTATGTTTAGCGACGGGGAGGTATAATCTGTCTTTGTATCGCCGTTTATACGAGTTTGAAGAATATTTTCTCGAACGTTTGACTTTATTTGAAAACTTTAACTGCTTTCCGTCTTTGTTTTGCTTTAGTAAAGTCTTATACCCGTAATTAAAAAAACGAAATAAAAAGTTTACTTATTTCGTTATGCTTTCTTTGTTGAATTCATGATAATGTAGGGTAAAGGACAAGAATGAATATTAATTAATATCTACCAATCCTCGGTATTTTTTGACATTACCTACATAGGCATTCTTTAGTATTCCTCGCCAATTTTCTATAAAAAAAACTTAATATTTCACAATATTTTTGTATTTTATTTTCTAATCAAAATATGCAAAATTACATTGACATGAGCACTAACTGTTAGTGCTATTTAAATTATCTTTCTTTAACTTTCATTAATTTTTAGTTCATATTTAAATATGGATAAGCCAAATTTGACATATGATTCAAACCCGGTATGGTGTTAATATAAATATTTTTGAGCTTAAGAAGTTAAAGCAATATTTGCTTTTCCAAAAAATATGATTGTGTCAGTGGAGTTTTGCTCTAGTATTGTCTTTATTTGCTTTGAATCACAACGTTTCTATTGGTTAGTATTTCCAGTAGTCTTCAGGTATTCACCAAATAATTAGGGCATATCAAATGTACTTTTCACCCTATATAGGGTGATTCCCAAGTTGATATTTCGGTTTTACTTGTTTATAGAAGGCAATAAAATAAACAACATTTTTCAATACCTTTTTTGAAAAAACTCAAAGATAAGGTACTTACCTTCATTTATTACACTATGGATCAAATACGGTTCTGCCTAACTTGCCCGCTGAATAACATTAAGAAAACTTCTGGATGTAGGATGAGCCCGCAAGGGAAAGCGTTCTGCGGATAATCTCGAAGTAGCAGCCGCACTTTGACCACACTCACCGTTAATTAGCATTATATCGACTAGTTCATTGTTTTCAAATTTTACAATTTTCATGTATCACCAGTTTGTTAACTTCAGAAAAACACCCCACTGCGTATTGCCAAATAACTCACCAGCATGATTCTCTGATTAGAGATAACACAAACAACATAAAGTAGTTTTTTAAAAAAGGTAGGTGAATGAAAATGTTGATTGTTTAGCCTTCTATACACAGCTAAAACAGAAGTATCAACTTAGGAATCACCCTGTATATTATACTATTGTCCAATTCACCATAATATTTTACACTTATTTTGTATAAATTGTCATAATATGTCTAAATTCAATTGTTTTTGAGATATTGACGTTTTAAATATGGTATTTACAGACTTTAACAGATTGTAATATTGATACTGTTCTTTTTAGGGAAAAAAGGTTTACACTTTCCTATCTTAGTTTTTGATTATCTATCTAAAATTTCTGGTTTAATAGGATTAGATAGAATAAAGAACTAAGATAAGGAGAAGAAAATATTATTTCTCTACACCTTTCTGAAATAGACTATAGCTTAGTTTTTTGTAATAGATTTAAAGCGGTCGGACCGACTTAAAAATATGTTAATTATAGCAGTAATATTAATTAAAAGCAAACAGTAGTCGACGAGTCATCACGAACAAATACCGCATTTCCGCCAAATTTCGCATAATGTAAGTGCATCTGGCGATGGCAATAAAATTAATTTTTTTATATAAAAAAATATTATAAAAATTAATTTCACGAGAATTAAGTGGATATTTTAAAGATAATATGGGGGCATCGTTTGTAATTTTAATGGAGAATAAGAAATTAACATGAATAGCCGTCATATTTCTATTTTTATGTTCTGGATGGCGAATAATATAAGTTGAACTTACATAATTGAACTTTTAAAATAAATTTTTAATTTTGTGTTTTTGAAATAAAATAAGGTTTCTTTCGCCAAACTAAAACTTCTTGTAGTAAAATTTTTGTATTAAATTTTTAATTAAACAAGCCAGGAAAAGATGGCACGTTTCACGCTGGTATGGAAGGCTCTTGATGCATAACCCAAACAATATTAATTATTTTATTGTTTTGTTTAGAGTTGCTTTAAACCGCTTTGGCAATAAATACCTTATTTTAGTGGTGAATTGGATTATTGCAAATTCTGGTAATAAGGGCTTGTTCAGAGGTTTATTAGCGTACCGAATAGTAAATATATGTATGTCTAATCGTATTTCGCCTATAATCCGCCATTGTCCATAGATTAGGTATTATGCCTGTATTGTCTGACGTTCAACGTTTATGCATGTGAATGCGGAATCCTTTGACACCCCGGTATTTAGTAAAACTGATCACTGTCGTAAGCAAATCTCTCGAATATCTATCATACTCAAAATTGCTACTTTGCTTTAACGTTTGCCTTTGACATTACAAAATTATTTATGTCAAATTGTTCGATGGGTATATACTTCATGGCATTTCGCGAAACATTTCTTTATAATTATAATGCTACCTGCAGAGACAGTAGCTTATAGATTTATATATCATGCTTTCATTTTACTTTAGCTTGTCAGATAACGAAATAAATTCGTCTTGTTCCTTTTAGATAATCAATATTAGTATTATCTTTAAAATTGTTTTAATTGAGTGGCTTAGTAGTACATTCATACATACATACGTAGAATATCAGTAGAATCAGAGATCATTATAATTTCATCATCATTATTGAAGCTAATTGGCAGTTATGTCTGATTATCTGACAAACATTAATCTGCATTATTTTGTTTTTTACTTATGTACAGGGTGGCCTCCTCTCAACGCAGGATCCCATATAACATCTAAAGGCCGCTTTACAGTTTGCAATTTTTCTTTCACGCAAGAAAAGTTTGCCCGGGAGTATGCGCAGAACGAGGCTAGTGATCAGCTGGCGCAATTTGTATTGCTTGCAAGAAATTTAACTCCGACCCAATTTTTATTGCAATTGCAAGGGCAATTCTGGGGGTTTTCTGGTGATTTATGAGACCTTAATATAAAAATCCCTGACATTTGTTTATGTTCTTTCAACCTATAGTGGGTACGTTTTGTTTTTGTTGGTCTGCTTTTGTAATGTAATGATGTTATGTTAAAATTAATTCACAAAAAGCGCCGGTAAGTCCTAACCTAATGTATTTTTATGTTAAAGGTTGGCAAGTGGTACATCACCTACGACCTTGGCAAGTCATTGCACGCTGTAAAACGACTTGAAATTTTTATTGCCGCAATATTAATTGCTGCAAGACAACTTGCGTGAAACAAATTGCAAACTGTAAAGCGGCCTTAAGCGACTCAACAAATGGTCAGGGCATATCCTATATACTTTTTTTAAAGGAACACCCTATATAAGTATAATATTATTTTCTAATTCCCTATTATATTCCACGTATATTTTGTATATTGTCATTTATATGTCCAAATTTAATTGTTTTTGAGATATTGAAGTTTAAAATATGACATTTTCAAACTTTGACAGGATTTAACATATTAAGTAAAGTGTAAAACATTTTTTTGTGGTTAACGTTCTTTACCAAATTGCAACCCTCTAAGACATCTAGAAGTGGGAGAGTATTTCCAGATAAACATTTTCTTTTTAATATAATTATAGAATAGATATGGAGGCACTGGCGAAACTAAAAAATTTGTTGTATGGGGGGGGGGGGGGCTCAGAGGGCGTTAGGACTTTTTTTCTAGAGAGAGGAGTAGTCGAGATTACATGTATTTTATGATTTTGTAGTTAGTTAGGAAGGTGAAAAATCTTCTGGGTCAAAAATATTCTAACCAGGTTTTTTTGGGCTCGGTTTTCATGTTTAAAAAGTAAAGTAGTAAAAATCTTTTATAGGCTAAATACGCCAAAATTGATGATTTTTTCAGAAACAATGTATATTTGAAGCGTAAATTAGTGCTTAGGATTTGAAATATTCCTTTTTAAAGTGCCGTTTTGAATAAAGGCTAAGTTTTGGATTTGAGATTATTTTCTTTAATGTAAATTATCAGACATATTCATTAAAAAAAAAACTGATTTTCTGTTTTCTCCATTCAAATTTTTTTTTAATTTTTATATTTGAAAGTAAATAACGAAGACTGATGGTTGTCATTGGTTGTTGTAAAAATATTTTATTGCATTTGGTTATATTTTTGTTGATTGAAAATAGCTTTAAACAAAGGGAAACGGCACTAAAAAGTATATAATAGAAAAATACTATAAAATATTATTATTTTTACCAGTTTTTCTTTAAAATTGCGTCACAAATCAACAAGTCCGAAACCGTAATATCTATACAAAACAGGATTTTTAGAAGGAACATTTAAAAAAAAAGTGTTTTCGACAAAAACTGCTTCGTAATCTAAGCCATCGTTCCTCATAAAATCATCATTTTGGCGTGGTGAGCGTGTAATAGATACGTAGATGTACCAAAAGGCAAACTAATATATTGATTTTGTGCTGTGTTGGTATCTTGGGGGAAGGTGGGGGGGGGGGGCGCTTACGGGCAGCTCGTACCTCCCCCCTCTCCCTGGAGCCTAGGAGATCGGGTATAACTGCAACCTAATTTTTCGTCCCACGCTTAGACTCTTAATCTAAATTAAAATATTTATTAAAAAAATGTAAAACACACAGCACAAAATCAAGGGGGGCAGCCCCCCCCCCCCTTGCTACGCGACTGTATGTAGGTAGATTCAAGAGTTCTAGATTGCATGATTAAATTTTTATTGTTATGCAAACCGGGCATGGGTCCCGCTAACCCACTACAGGGTTATTCCTAAGTTATTACTTCTTTTTTAACTGTGTATAGAAGGCTTTAAAATAAACAACTTTTTCAAATGCCTTTTTTCAAAAAACTTAAAAATAGCCGAGTTACAGAAGTAAAAAATCTAAGTGCGGGCCTGGTAATCAAAACGTAGCCCTTTACTTTATATTGTTTTTCTCCGTTTTTTGTATGTGAGTCATGCATTTTACGGATCGGTCGTCAGTTATTTATTATGGCAATTCGCTGCGCGGTGTGGTTTTCTGAAGCAAATTAATTTTAATAAATTGGTGAAAATGATAAAATTTGAAAACAATAAATTAATTATGGTGCTAATTTATTGTGAGTGTCGTAAAAGTGCGGATCTTTCTTCTCTATACCCAGAAGTTTTGCTAATGTTATTCAACGGGCAAGTTAGGCAAAACCGTATTTGATTTGTAGTGTAATAAAAGAATGAAATTACTTTATTTTTGGGTTTTTTGAAAAAAGGTATTTGAAAATGTTGATTATTTTAATGCCTTCTATACGCAGCTAAAAAAGAAGTATCAACTTAGGAATCACCCTGTATTTTTAACATTTTAGATAAATAGACACAGATATTTTTATTAAAAATTGTGCAAAATTATATAGCAAAAAGGTTCAAGATTGGCCTTTGTTTGGTATATTTTAATTCAATTAAAACGTGTCAAGGCGATAAAACGCATAGTAAATGCAATAGCAGTCATAATCTATGATAGTATTATGCACTGAGTACAAGCCTATAGAGAAGTCGACTAATAAAATTTTATTAGAGTGAATATTTCGGAAATGGACGGAAGTGGACGTAATATTACTAATTTTTCGTTTAATAAAGTTTGACGTGGGATATGTCAGTCATGAACGACGTGCGGAATAATAAAATCGATTGATTTACGGTCTTCGGAAGTAAAATTGCAATCGTAACATCGGCGTGGCACATAACATGCGATGCCCCAATCGGCGATATAAAAACTAAAATGGACGGAAACCCATCACCGCAACATCAGCACCCCTTAAGTGCTTCTACTAGCGTCTGCCAATTTGATGGCACCGCTATTGCTAAGACAATCCACACACCGCCGCTTGATAATATTATTAAGGACAAGGGGTGCCATTATTACCGGTCAACGGCCACCAGGGTTGAATTGAATAAGCGAGAGGGGCTGAATGTTTCACCCCTTATGCCCTCTTCGTCCGTTTCGCATCAATCTAAATCGACGCAACAATGTGTAGACGGACACTGTGACCAACGATGCCACGGTTACACGCGTTTCGCGATATTTAACACCATCCCGTATACCCACAATGCCAGTACATTTCAACGATAGATAATATTTAACTTCTGAAAGTTAGTTTAATAATTACAAAACCAGAATAAACGTTTCGTGTTCATCACCGCATTTATAAAATCAACTCATTTTTTCCTTCGCTGTCATTAATTTTCTACAAATTTTGACATCGTACTAAACTGCTGGACAATTGCTTTCGAGCAAGAAAAATTTCGCCTAAATTTTACAGTTAATATTTTTTAAACCAGATATGATATCGACTTACAGTTTTGAATGGTTGATAAATTTATCCCTTGGGAAACAATTGTCAATGTTGGATTTTCTTTAACTGTCAGAAAATTTTATTTTTACTCCAATTTTAATGGCGTGTAACTTTCACGATAATATTTTTAAATTTTATCACTCTACGTCAATTGAATCAATGGTTCATAACAAAGAAAGTAATTTGTCAAATTTTTGATATCAGCTATATTTTAAGAAATACCGTTTTTTTTGGAAAACCTTGCTTTATTTTAACTTATTGGTGGCTAGATCTCACTGTGCGTTGTATCGTGCAAACTTTGCGAGTGATAGACATATAAGTGTTTATAAGTACGCCACTGTACATCATAGCATTTAGGTAAAACTATTGTTACTGAACATAATCAAGCTTTTCATAAGGTATTATTGTGAAAGTTACACGCCATTAAAATTGGAGCAAAAATCATCGTCTTCTTTAACACCCTGTATATAAAATTTTCTTGACAGTTAAAGAAAATCCCACATTGACAATTGTTTCCCAAGGGATGAATTTATCAACCACTCAAAACTGTAAGTCGATTCATATCTGGTTTAGAAAATATTAACTGTTAAATTTATGCGAAATTTTTCTTGCTCGAAAGCAATTGTCCAGCAGTTTAGTTATGCGCGCAAACTGTATTTCTTATAATTACTGCAAAAAATGACTTTAAAAAAATTACAACTTACAAATAATATTATTCCCGTATTTCGCCGCGCATGTGTGGAAAGCTGCATGAAACGTACTGATACGCGGAGAAGCTTGCTTTAAGCAGCGCAGCGAAATATAAGAATGGATATTTTAACATTGAGTTCGAAGCGCCGTGCTTCGCGTGTGTGCGCAGATCTATATTATACCACATGCATTAAATCCAAAGCACCGTTTTTCGCAGCGCCGCGCATCAGTGCGTTTCAAGCTTTAATAATTTATAAATGAAGGGTGCAAGTGAAAAATTTAGCTTTTTCCAAGACCATAAATAAAAAAATTTTAAAATATGTCCTAGCAGTGGCGTGCAATGGTGTTTTAACCAGGGTAGGCAAATATTGCATTTAAAACAAAGATTTCAAGAATTTCAAATTTTATCACAAAATGTCTTATTTTTAAGTCTGTGGAAAGAACACTGGCAGAAGAAGAATAAAACGACATTATTCGTAAATTAGTTCAACCGGCGACTTTTAAGTAAAAATTCTTTTAAAACCTCGTCATAAAAATTGGTTTCGCTTTTTAAATCCTGCAAAAGGTCGCTCTTCAGAGAGATTATTTTTAATTCACTTAAGCGTGTCTCTCCCTGTGTGTCTCGTAAATATACTAATAAAAGTCTAGCGAAAAGGCGAAACACTAATTATAAATTAAAATTCTATCATCCACCTGATTGAACCAATGTTGCCAAAAACGAAGTCAATTATTATGTGAAAAATGATGATAAGCTTACTGATTATTAAATATTATGAACGTATTAGCAAAAATTATTTGAATTGTCACAAAAGTGCTTCTTATGTTACGATACCTTATCTGTTATCACTTTAAAAATCTCCTAACTAAACTAATTAATAATAAAAAATATATAGAGGCGTGTTTCATATTTTATGTTTAGAAAGCGAAGTATTTTCCAAACAACGGTAAACTTGAAGATTGGCACCAACGCACACCACAAACGCGGGCTTTCTTGGCGCGGGCTGATAGATGAAGGAAGGTCGAAGGTTGCGACGGATTTATTTGTTACATCTCTTTCTACTCTACGGCCCACCGGCTCTCTCGCTTGCTTCCACTCGTTCAAAAGCAGTGCTTTTGCATAAGACGCTAATATACAGCGAGATCTTTGCTTTTAGAACGGTCTTACGGAATGCTTATACATCAGGGATCTAGTGTACGATATAATAAGCAAAGAATGCGTTCGTGGAAATGATATAGTATTTATTTTTCGGTCCTATATTATTATTTATTATATTAATGTAGAGATAAATTGCCCAAGTTGGATTTCACGGATAAAACTAAAATACAAAAAAATTGTTTCTGTTTGTTTTATTGTTCCCAGGGTAGGCAATGCTTTTTGCCTATATTGTATGCACGCCACTGTGTTTTAGTAACGTCAATCAATGGAATTTTGACATAGCAAAAAAATTAATACAATTTGATAAAAAAAATTACCATCTAACAAACCAAATATATCAAAGTTATTGTGATTTTCATAGTAACTATACTATATTTCGCCTTTTAGCGTGATGAATAAATCCTGATTATTTTAAATTACTGTCATATTCCAATTTATCCATTAAATCATAAATATTGTGCAATAAAAAATGTAGAATAAAAGCGCAATGTTCGTTTTATAACATAAAAGTTACATTGTAATTTATGAAAGGTTCGTTGTCGGGAGGTAATCAGATTGTGGTGTGGTGGTATATACTGTGTTTTTATCATAAAAATGTAAATTGTCAGTGTCTTTTTTGACGTAAATGTATGAAATTTTGTTGAGATTAGGTCTCATTGGCGGAGAAAAATAATTTTGTTAATGATAATAAAATCTAAATACCCCCAAAAACTCAATTTACTATATCTATGTACTAGAGTGCTTAAAATTGTTTAATTTTATTGCATATAAAGGTAAAAACCAGCCAAAAAGCCGTAAAACTTCTCTTTCTGAACAACTTCTGAAAAAAACACCCCCGCCGTAATTGTCGAAACAGTGGCGACATTTCAGGTTTTGCTTGGAGGGGGGGAAATTTAAAGTGACCAGATCATTAAAATCGAATTGAAGGATAAACAAAAAGCGCAGAATTACATTTTTTTGGGTGCTACGCCCAAGGCCCAAAAAGCCTTTTATTGACTTATGACGTTTTAAAGAAAAATAGTTATTTTTGTATTAAATGCGCCAAATAGATGTTTTACCGACACTTTTGCACGCGAAATACAAACAAACATTTTTTGTTCAACTGTATTTTAAAGTCTACCATGGTTCCTAGGCATAAATGAACCGTTTGGCAGAGTTTTGCTACTATTTCACCTGAAATATTAAGGGATTAAAACATATTTTTTTAAGAACGTGTTGACTTGTGCACAGATTAAAATAAAAAGACATTTTGAACATTTACTGTAGTTTAGTCCAGTCGCCTATGTACAATTTCAATAATAAAACTTTATTTTCGAACATAATTTATGAAATCTGCAATTTTTTAGAAAACTGTTGGAAATAACGTATGCTTGTAAAATAAAAAAAAAAGTGTTTCAGAATTTTTCAATAAAATATAGTTAATATACAGGGTGTACTATTGATATACTTAAAAAGAATTAATATAATTTTTTTTAAACTTGTATAAAATAGATAAACACTATTAGGTTCATAATATCTATAGACCCCTTGTCATAAATCTCACCCAATCTCATGGTTTAAAAAATGATTTTAGATGATTTTTTAAATTTTTTTCCAGGACCGTAAAACTTTTTTGTTTGTTACTTTGGACAATTGAAAAGGACTCTAATATAAACCTAAATATGCAATAAAATACTGGGTGTTGCATTTACAAAAATACAACTTTTTGTTATCACACTTTTTTGGACCACCCTGTATATGGAAAAATATTTTCCTAAAATGCACCCTATAATACAGTATAAGTCTGCATATGAATAAAATTCCTAACTTAATTCGTATAGAAGCTTAACACACTATTGCAGGACACTGTATTATAAAAGTTCCATTAGGGATGACAACTTGTACAAAGATTAACAATTAAAAACTCAAATGATGAAGCTTCAGGTGTACCTGCTTGACCAGTTTAACTAATTAAATTAAATAAACCTACGCTTATGAGGTTTAGTTATTAATGCGATGCGAAAGAGCGCCACACCTTACAAGTAAAACGATTTAGGGTAATTAGTGACCGAGAATAATATGAGTATTCGCCAATGTTTGCAGATTTAATCGCATAAAAGGTGAATGACATTCGTATATTATTCATTCATATGCGGGACATTTAATCAAAATACAAATTCTAATTACTTTTTCGCAAACAAAAGTGTCGGTTAATATACATGAACTCCAACATGGGTCGACAATAATTAATTATTCTGAAGTTGCTCAACGTTTATTTTTACTGAGATTAATTTTAAATTTTAAATTTTTATTGGATCGGTCAAGTTTCTATGGTCAATTACTCAAAGTAAGTAAATGTATTTTTGCATTTCTAATATATAGATTTGCCAAGGGCTGAGATTTATGAATCAAAAACTGCGTTTATGCGCACGGCTATATATACAGGACATATCTTATTTCAGAACTGGGCATGCACATAAGACCTCTATAAGCGAGACTATAGGTGGAATATCATAGCAAAACCTTGGATTTATGTGGTCTGGTCTCATTTCTAACTCAGATTACATAAATCCAAGGTTTTGCTATGATATACCTATCATGAGGTCGCAATTGATGAACGGAACGTTTGGATAAACAAAACACTCTGGGGCCACAATCTGGTACACAGGAGGCTCCAAAACCAAAGAGGGTACCGGAGCGGGGATAAACGGAGTAATGACGGAGAAAAATACGTTTTTCTCTCTGGGAAAGCTGGATATTTTTTTTAATTCAAAGGAGGTTATGTTTTGACTATATTATAAACACAATAAACTCATAAATACGTTACCTTATAATAACAGGTACCTTAGGATGACATTAGAGACGTTAGACACCTTAGATGGCATACTTCGTTTAAAGGACGTAGGTACCTACATTTTATGTCCATTTGATGTTTTTTTTTACATCCAGGGACGTATTTTCGATATACGTTTAGCATGTACCTACGTTCCCTGAACGTACAATTTTTTGTACATTTTACGTCCTTTTCTTATGGGTCATATCAGATTGTATGTACCTATCAATAGGGATGTATTTTGTATATAAAAATGTAACACAACTTCCTGGACTACCTGTTTTTTTATTAGCTGACGTACATAGGACGTCCACCTAGTCAGAATTGGGAAGTCCTTCGTTCCTAAAATTTTTGTTATTTGGGGAAATACTTTGACTAAAACATAATAGATAATAAATATAGGTGAACAAAGAAAAAGAACTTAGTATATGAAAAAGTTGGGTAATTAAAATATGCTAGGTTGTTAGTGTTTTTAATATTAAGAAAGTATTTTCTAAAGTATGGTAAAACTTGAAGATTGGCACCAATACACTTACCAAACGCGTGTTTTCTTGACGGCGCGGGCTGATAGATGAAGGAAGATCGAAGGTTGCGATGGGTTTATTTGTTATTTTTGTTTTGTGTTGTGTTTTCTCTTTCTACCCTACTACTGCCTACTGGCTCTCCCGCTTGCTTCCACTCATACAAAAGCAGTTCTTTTGCATAAGACGCTAATGTACAGCGAGATCTTTGCTTTTAGAATGGTCGTACGAAATGCCTATACAGGGATCTAGTTTACGACATAAATAAGCAAATAATAGGTATAGGTGAACAAAGAAAAGGAACTTAGTATATAAAAAAGTTGGGTAATTAAAATATGCTAGGTAGTTAGTGTTTTTTATATTAAGAAAGTGAAGTATTTTCTAAAGTACGGTAAAACTTGAAGATTGGCACCAATACACTTACCAAACGCGTGTTTTCTTGACGGCGCGGGCTGATAGATGAAGGAAGATCGAAGGTTGTGACGGGTTTATTTGTTATTCTTGTTTTGTGTTGTATTCTCTCTTTCTACCCTACTACTGCCTACTGGCTCTCCCGCTTGCTTCCACTCGTACAAAAGCAGTGCTTTTGCATAAGACGCTAATGTACAGCGAGATCTTTGCTTTTAGAATGGTCGTACGAAATGCTTATACAGGGATCTAGTTTACGACATAAATAAGCAAATAATAGGTGTAGGTGAACAAAGAAAAGGAACTTGGTATATAAAAAAGTTGGGTAATTAAAATCCTGCTGGGTAGTTACCCCCTCGCACAGTGTATAAATAGAAAGCATTTTTTTTTAATTTAGTAAGGCTTTTGTTTTTATTTAAAAGCACCCTGTACTTTTCCGATAAGGGGAGAAAAATAAATCCAGAGATCGCGCGATTATAAAGAAATGGAAGCAGCTTTTTGCAAAAAGATATGGCACAAGAGCTTTTGTTCCGCGAACGGGATTTTTCAGTTCGATAGCCCTTGAACGGTAAATTAATTTCAAAGTCTCGTTCGCCCTGGCTCCGGTTGTCTTCATCTTTTGAGTGTAATGAAGCTCAAGGCGATCATTTTAAACAATCGTCAGCTGGTAAATCACCGAGGGAGTTGAGACCGTCACAAATCCCGCAAGACGTTTCGTCAATCAATGCACATATTTTCCTCGTGAACGTCATTTGCAGTGTCGTTTAATTTTTGCATCGCATATTGCCAGAGCACTTTTCCACAGTCCATAAAGTGAAATGGCTCCGGTTACGGCGCACGGCCGCATATAAGCGCGCTCGTGATATTTTATTTATCCTGTTTTTGCTGTGCGTAAACCAATGACCCGAAAATATGTGTTCAGGAAACCCGAGCTCCCTATGTCGAGCTCTCTCAACGGATTATGGCATATAAGTCGTCTTGAATACATAAATCACAAGATAATGATGGTTCCACTTTGCTTAGTTCGTCACCTACAATATTGTGATTATACCACATTAAATCGCTACTACACTATTAAAAATAATTAGTTGTGTGAAAAATTTCATGTAATTTTGTAGAGTATTCATATAGTAATAGTACACAAGTTCTTTGTAAAAATACACGTTATATAGGATAAATATTGGTTAAAAAATTAACTAACTTTTTAGGAAATGCATGAAAAATAAGCTTGAAACCACCTGAAGTGAAACTTTACTATTGGTAGCATGTCACCACCTGCAGACCGGTTTCGAACTCTGTTGTTCTCGTCATTACAGGAAATGTATTCATACCATACCAAACGAAAGTGTTTATACTAAAGCCTATGGTATCAACTTTCTTGGGTTGTTAGCGCCATCTCTTGATAGCCCCATACCAGAACCCTAAAAAATTATTATTTTAAAAAATATTAACATTATAATTACTATAAAAAATAAACAGCTGTAATTTTGCATAACAAATATTTTTGGCTAGTAAATTTTAATAAATTTATATTTAAAATATCCCTTAAGGAACAACACTTACCAATGGAAATATAGCTTATATGTAGTGAAAAAAATACATCCTGATCATACAAAATTATTCCTAAATTGATACTTCTTTTTTAGCTGTGTATTATAGAAGGCATTAAAATAAACAACAATATTAAATACCATAATTTTAGAAAACTTAAAAATAGGCGAGATACAGAAGTAAAAAATCCAACTGCGGGCTTGGTCATCAAAACGTAGCCTGCTATACTTTATGTTGTTTTTGTCTTATTAGTCATGCAATTTACGTGTCGGTCGTCAGTCATTTGGAAATTCGCTGCGGTGTGTTTTTTTGAAGCAAGTTAATTTTAAATTGGTGACACGTAAAAATGGTAAAATTTGAAAACAAAGAACTGGCAGATATGGTGCTAATTTACGGTGAGTGTCGTCAAAGTGCAGCTGATGCTTCGAGATTATACGCAGAGCGCTTTCCCTTCGGGCTTATCCTACACTCAGAAGTTTTCTTAATGTTATTCAACGGGCAAGTTAGGCAGGACCGTATTTGATCCATAGAGTAGTAAAAGTGCCTTATTTTTAGGCTTTTTGAAAATGTTTATTTTAATGCCTTCTATACACAGCTAAAAAAGAAGTATCAACTTAGGAATCACCCTGTATAGCACCAAAAAATACAGTAAGTAAACCATTTTTTACAGTGTAGGTTCTAAAAAAATGTAATTTTAAACAAAGAGCAGTGGAGCACTCAGATATTTTGTCTGCGAGGGAAAGGAAGGAGGAGGAGGGCTTCGTTATTTCTGCTGGCCTTGGAAAAATTAGTTGTAATACTTAATAAAAAAATATAATATATAAATAAATTAGTAATAATACTTTTAATACGTTGCCGGACATATTTCGGGTCACAGTTAACCGTGTTCGCACGGCTCTCTACTCCTGTTTCAAGAAAAATAATAAAGTGGTGAATAATAAATAAATAAATAAATATATTTTTATATGATCTCTTTGTAATACCGCGGTAGTGGCTCAGAGGTGAGTTACTGGCATTCGACCGTAGCGACCCGGGTTCGATTCCTGGAGTGGGCATACGTTCAATAAAAGAAGTAGGTATGTCCGAAATTCAGTGGATTTAAGAATGCAGTATGTTACTAGTGATTCCTAATATCGGGGCCGAGAGTGGCGGTATTTACCTCTGGGGGCGTAAAAAGGATAACTAGTGCATTCACGTGGTTCGGATTCCCAGTTAGGCTGTAAGTCCCGTCTGGCTGACATTACCCAGACGATAGGAGATACAATGGGCCTTATATAGGCCTAAGTATACTGGCTCTTTCGCCAATACCAGCAAAAAAATAAAAAAATTATCCCCTTGTAAACTTGACCACGAGTTTCCACTGCACACAATCGTTGTCTATAAAAACCGTAGCTTAATACAACGTATTTCTCCCTCGATTAAATAAAATGATTTATAGATAAATTAAACCATAAAAGAATAAAACATCGCTTAAAGTATTTAGCGCTAAATGCATCAATTCTCATGTTATTTGCCCACCAATATGTTTTATGTACTCGCGTGAAAATACTTAAATTTTCCCATTCACGCACCTAAAAAAACAACGGAATTTTTTATCATGTGACAATCAAATTTCCACTGACGGACGGATAAGGTCGTAAAACGACCGAAAATAATTTTTCTGTCGGGTAGATTGAATAATTTCCCCGTCTTTTATGAGCTCCCGTCCACACCAATGTCAACAGAATTTTTTTATATCAATAACAGACTTCGAGAACATCACTTCGTATGACATTTATGGACTAGTAAAAAAGAAAATTGCGTAAACTAAGTAATATATGTACAGTATGGAACAGTGGCGTAGCCGGAAAATATGCTCGGGGGGGGGGGGGGGCTTGGTGAGCGTAAGCAGGATATTTTTGCTGGAAAAAAGGCGGAAAAACGCCGCAGGCGAACATTTTCGAGGCCACGCCCAAAGTTTGTTTAAAATTCACCTAATAACTACTATCAAATTTCGAAAATTAAATTATTACCTCTCCCCCTTTGCATGGTTGGATTAAATTTGTTTTTGTAAATGTTTTTTAACTTTTCTTTAACAAAAAAAAATTCTTGTGAAAAATTGGTGTCAATCCAAAATTTTAACATAAGACGTATGTATGACTCTAACCAGCGTTTTTCGGGTTCGGTTTTTCATTTTTAAAAATAAACTAAATATTGCTCACCACGCCAAAATTGATGATTTTTTCAGAAATCATGTATTTTAGGAGAGTAGATCTAAGAGCAGTTTTTGGTGCAAATGCTTAAGTTTTAAAATACTCCTTCTTAAGTGCCGTTTTGTATATATTCATAATAAAGCGTTCTCAATATTTTTTTTATCATAAATTATCACACTCTTCCATAAAAAATGTTTCAATTAAAATTTTAACTCTTATTTTTCTCTTTAAAAATAAATACCTGATTGTTTTTTGTTTTTGTTGTAAAAATATTTTATTGCATTTGGTTATATTTTTGTTGATTTAAAATAGCTCTAAAAAAGGGAAAACGGAACAGACCAGGATATATTAATAGAAAAAAAAACTATAAAATATTATCCTCGTTACTCGTTTTCCTATAAAATGCATCATAAATCAATAACTAAAACGATATGCCTCCGAAATTTTAATCTCTATATAAAACAGGACTGTTAAAAGGAAAAGTTTAAAAATTAAACGGTTCCTACAAGGACCTTTGTAATCCAAGCCAAGAATACATTATTTAAAGATCTAAATTAAGAGTCAAAGCGTGAGACGAAACATTAGGTTGCAATTAGCTTTTAGAACCGAGCTTTTAGGCTCGAAGGGGGGGGGGAGAGTGGCGACAGCCCCCCAAATACGCCACTGGTATAGAACGTTACTGTTAATAAATTATTTTTTTATAACAGTCAAAGTCAAAATGCTTCCTAATCTACATTATTAACTCGTTAGTATTATACAGGTGGTGCCATTCGCAACCTGCTTTGTAGATAAAAACCCCTAATACACTTAGACTAGAAAAATTAATAAATAATATCAATATTTTTCCCCTTATGACTATCTGATCTCAACCCTATTACAGTTCAGATTTCACCCTTATGTTGGCCACAATTGACTGCTTTTCTGACAAGAACTGTTTGAATGCTTTTAATGGGCTCTCCTGATTAAGTTTTCCTAGCCAATTGATTGTGCAATAATATATCTTTCAAACTAAAATTCTGGTATATAATATTTTAATAATTTATTATCCAGTTATGAATATGATTAATATTGTTAAGTTACTTTAATAAAAATTCAACGTAGCAAGTACCTTGGTGAATGCGCCAGAATTGAAGTATCAATGGAGTACCACGATTATTGTTAAAATTATTATTGACAACGTTATTGATTAAAACAGAAGCAATATTTTTTTAAATTTATTTTTATCTATTGTGTGTTTCTTCTGAGTTACGGATGGTCACTTGTTTTTTCGAACATTCAGTCAGCTTGCTCTTGGACCTACACCTTAACGTGGGTTCCGAACCACGATCCTCAGTCATGCGACACCCCCCAAGGGCTATCAAGTCTCGGTTTATTGCCATTGCATGGCCTGCCGATTGGGGAGTGTGTACCTTCTTCGGCACCCCACGAAATGTCCGATCTCATCCGGTCTGGTTATCGGCGTGAATGGGATGCATTGGAAAATGATACATTTTACACTTTTTCCTTCATTCTTAAACCTGGTAAATTTTAGGCTTTTACTTTTTTTATTGTGACCGCCACGGTCGAATTCCAACTCATCTCTGATCCACTGCCGTATTTATATCTATAGGGTGGAATTTTTAACTGGAATAAATTCAGTAAGTATTAGAAAGTCTCTTAATTTGCGGAGAAAATACGGGTGCTTTTATTTTTAGTTTGGTACACTTTTTTCGTTCCATCATAAAATGTACCCCTCTTTTGGGGGATACAAACCGCCCCCAACTTTTTTTTTCAAAAGTAAAGGTATGTACTGCAATAGCTCGTTGGAAAGGGCGTAAATAAAGAAATACGAGTACTTTTGCATTTCGGTAATCTAGACGCAATTTTTTTATTGTAAAAATTGTTGGATATATTGCCCATTTTTTTCTTAACAAAACCCTAATTTAAAGTAAAATTCGTTGTTGACATTATGTACCATTTCCGGGGTTATTTGGCGAATTTCGTGTATAAGTCGTTAGTCGTTGCCTAAGTTCCTCTATCTCTAACCGTTTTTGAGATATGAATTATAAAAGGATATTTTTGTGTAAAAACGCTCCGAGAAGAATGTTTAGTAACTCTGAAACTAATAAAGGTAAACATTTAAAATTTTGTAAGCTTTCAAGTATTACATAGATCTTTAGTTTAAATTAGCTTAGGTTTTACGTTTTTTATACAGGGAGTTCTTAAAATTGTGCCAATGTTTCCATTTAAATAAAAGTGCATAAGTCAATTTTTGCAAATGGACCACCCTATTTATTAGCTTACTAACGTCTAGAGAATTAAATCTCCTATCTAAATGTCTAATATGTTACAATCCACATTTTTAGTGGTTTTGGAATTATGAGCAATTTAAATAAAAAATCTTAAAATTTCTGTTTGTGTTAATGCGACATTATTTTTGAAAAGAAGACTTCGACTGGGACTTTCGTTTGGCTTTGAATAAGAAATAGCTAAGCAACGAACATCGGCAGTTAATAACAAATGGTAACAAAGCTCAAAGTCAAACGAATATCCCAGTCGAAGCCTTCATTTCAAAAATAATGTCTCATTAACACAAAAAGAAATTTTAAGATTTTTTATTTAAATTGCTCATAATTCCAAAACGACTAAAAATATGAATTGTAACATATTAGGCGCTTAGATAGGAAATTTAATTCTCTACACGTTAGTAAGCTAAAAAATAGGGTGTTCCATTTGCAAAAATTGACTTATGCACATTTATTTAAATGGAAACATTGGCATAATTTTAAGAACTCCCTGTATAAAAAACGTGAAACCTAAGTAATTTAAACTAAAGATCTATGTATTACTTGAAAGCTTAGAAAATTTTAAATGTCTACCTTTATTAGTTTCAGAGTTACTAAAGTTTCTTCTCGGAGCGTTTTTACAAAAAATCCTTTTATAATTCATATCTCAAAAACGGTTAAAGATAGGAATAGATTATTATTAACAGAAATTATTTAGATTTTAATAAGGTAATCAAAAATGCTAAAATATGCAGGGTATTCCATTTGAAATAGCAAAGTTGGCATTAACTTCCGGTATAACCGGAAGTAATAAAAACGTCAAAACATAATGTTTTAAAAGCTCAAAACTAATTATGCTTGCTACCAAATTTTTAGAAAGATAGGGTTACTCGTTTTCGAGATCTTCTAATAGGCCACTCAACGTGAATCACCCTGTATAGAACACCAAATTAGTGACAAATTTGACTTGAAATTACTGGTTCGTGAGTTTGCCGTAAGAAAAGTTAGAAAAAGGGCATTTTAATTACTTTGGTTAGTTAGAATTTATTTATAATATGGGATATTAGTTTAGTTAGCATTACTACATTTTAATTTTTGTTATTTTGCCTTAAGTGCTAAATTGCTTATCTTGATAAGTGAGTTTTTAATAAAACGTTTTTTTTATTTTTTTTTTCAATGTTTTCTTGATTTTCTGATATGGTCGCATGAGATTTACTTAAGGTTTTGCCCGGAGCGTCAAAATGTCTAGGGCCGGCCCTGACTATAGTAATGTATGATAATGGATTTTGAATGGGCATTAATCAACTTTAATAAAGGCAGAAGTTATCAATTCAACTGTTGTTTTTTATTTGTATTTACACCAATTATTTTCTAAACAAACAGCAATAAAAAAAATCTCTACAATGTACAGATTGTGATTTTAACAGCCCGGTATACCTGATTAAAGTGTCACAAGCACCACCAAACGCCCATTGCGAAAGTGCATAAAATATCGTTAATTAGTCATTGTAATGGTACAGAGGCAAAACGGCGTTAAATCGCAATTAACCAATAATTGGCATTTTGACAGGCCGGTGAGTTGCCAATAAAACCGGGTAAAAACAGTTCTTTCGCCGTGCACAAAGCAAATGAATTCTAGTCGACAGGTCTGAATAATCCGTTCTCAATCGGCAAACAAGCCTGTCACATATTGAATAGTAGGCGGGGGTGGTGGTTGCACCGGGAACAGGGGTGTTTATGCATCGTCACATGTAGGCTATTGCGTTCACTATTGCCCAGATTCAATTTCCAATATGCATATGGGCCATTCCTAGTTAATAAGACATTCTGATGTCTCGTTATTTAAAACGATTTCGTTTTCTAAAAAAGGGCAGATTTAACTCAGTGACGACTCGCGGTGAAGAGCTAGGTATAGTGCGGGTACTTAAACAAACATTGACTAAAAACCCGTGTAACAAAACGTCTCTTTTATCCTCATCTGTCCAACGACTGGATGGAGTTTCCAACAAATTATAAAGTACCGTAAAATCGGGTTACTTTGCACGTTTCTGGCGTATTTTATATTCTACCATAGTAGAATTTTTGGAAGTGCCTGAAAACTAGGATATAGATTTTTTATACCCCTCGGCACTAAAAAAAATATACAGAGTATGTTCATAAAGTCTTGATGTTGTTTATACTTCTTTTAAAAAAGAAAGGCACTTTCTCGGGGTTACTTTGCAATGTCGGTTTTTGGTATTTCTTCGGACGTAGGAGTGAAATAATGACTGGTATATTTTAGAAAAAGATCAAACAGATGAAGAAATACCAATGGAGACACAAGTTCACGATGACGGTCTCATTAACACCTTAAATAATAATGTAGAGCCATATCTCAGATCCCTTAGCATATCACTGAATTTTTTTACAAAACTTACGCGTGCTATTATTCCCACTGGCAACAACAGATCCACATCATTTCACGTTTAGCGAGACATTGACACCTGTGAAGACTTGCAACCCGTTGCACAATTGGCTGTCAGTACTTACCATTCCAAAGAAGTCGATTTGATAATTATTTAAAACTTTTGTGCAAAGAATCCCGTCGGTGCAAAGTAATCCAGTTTTACGGTATGTTATTAATTGGGTTCATTTTTAAAACACACAACTAAGTAGGTACGTACACTACTGAATTAACTGAAAAAAAAAAACTTTTTAAACACACAGTAAATCACGTAAAAACGATATCCACAACCGTAAGTTTCGCGAAGCCTCAAAATAAATACCTTAAGGCTAGGCGAACCAATGCTAAAACAATGGTGCATACGACTGATCTATTTTTAAATTGCCCTTCATTATAATGCAAATTGTTACATGCTGTTTGCGTGACTGACGTCACGTAACCATAGCAACGGTAAATATCAAAGCCATGTTGGACGTTGAGTCTTCATTTGCTTTGAGCTCACGGACACGGTCACTGGGGCGCGCCAAAACGCACGAGTGTTTATAGTTATTGTCCATTGGAGTTGACCGTGGCCCTATTATGCATAGCTACATTCCGATTAAATTAATATTATTAATTCGAACATAATTATTTTTGAAGGGCTAAAATGGTAGCTGTACAATATTTAATATTGTCGAAAAAATTTCCTCATGGTTTTATTTTTTTTTTTTTGGTGGTGAAGAGCCCCTTCACCTACTTCACCTGACGAGCCGCCACTGATTTAACCGACACCCCTTTCCCCCGGAAGCTTTCTCGAAAGTATCACTATCTCAATTTAAAAAAAATTATATCCCCTTCAACATGTTGCTAACTGATACCAATTTTTCGCTACCTATCGCCAAACATGATTTTTACACTTGTCCAAAATAGAATGAGAAATTATCTTCGTTTACATATTTCAATTTCAAATAATATACTCACATAATTTTCCAGAAAAAAACTTTGGTTGAGAAAAACGTAACTTTACCAAATTGTTTGTTTTTATTAAGATAGAAATCATAATCAGTATCATATTTTTTTACAATAACTTGAAATACTAGTGTATTTAAAATTTCGGGAAGAACGGACCCAGACGTTCTGGCTTGCGGACGACACAAGCGGTATTAAAGCAGTGTGATCGGATCCACCCATCTAAATTCTGTCGCTTCAACCGTAACCACCCCTGCCCACGGCTTAGGCCGCAATATATTCATAACAAGGAAGGTGGTAATAATAACTGATTGACATATACGGATTATTAGGGATTCAGTAAAATATGGCTCTGTAATTGTTTATAATTTAGTGCTTTTAAGCTAACCTCAAAATTCGTTTGCCCTATATCAACCTAGATTACGATATTAACGGCAATCTAATCTATCACTTTAACATACCTACCCTTGGAGTAAACACATTTAGAGCTTTTACGATTTTTTTGTTCCATAGTCTATTTCAGAAAGGTGTAGAGTAATAAAATGGGAAATTCCGTCCAGTTCGGCTCAATTTCGGTGTCGGCCATAAGCGCAGGTAAATTTTGTGCATTAAAATAGAATATAATTAAATAAAGATGAAACTATTAGCAAATTTACACAAGCATCGTTAAATGGAATATGCCGTTACAGATATAGTTGAAAACCATAGTGTAGGTACCTAACTATGCTGCCCACATCGCCATATCATTGCGAACTAAATCGTATGGAACTTATATGGGTGCAAGTGAAAGGATTTGTAGCAAGACACAACACGACATTTAAAATGAAAGACGTTAAGCTACTGTTTGATTAAGCCATTAAGGTAGTGACACCAGAGAACTGGCGAAAAGCAGTCCATCAAGTCATTAAAGAAGAGGAGAAAATGTGGGATCTTGACCACCTGTGCCGTTTCGCCAGTTCTCTGGTGTCACTTTCTTAATGGCTTGATCAAACAGTAGCTTAACGTCTTTCATTTTGAATGCCGTATTGTGTCTTGCTAGAAATCCTAGCGCCCATATAAGTTCTATAGGATTTAGTTCGCAATGATACGGCGGTGTACGCAGCACAGTACTATGTTTTTCACGGCATATTACATAAAATAATGTTTGTGTAAATTTGCTATAGCTAATAATTCCTTCTTTATCAAATTATCTTCTTTTTTTTTCGTTGGTTAGTTATCATAAATAGTTTTATTTTTTTATTATCTGGTAATTCTTGGGTATACCTATTAGGTTAATTAATAAACAACTCGTTGTTACGTTACAATGTTTCGTACGTCTCTATCGTACTTTTTAAAGTTTTTATTAAAACATCTAAAAGTATAAATAAATATAAAATATATGCACAATTTTTGACATAACATACAAAAAACAACTGTTTTCTTAAAATATTTAGGTTTTTTTTTGGAGAATTTATACACTTCAGAGCTATAACATACATTACACAATATATAAAAAAATTTTGTTATTTATAGATATACCAATAATAATTGTTTCAGAAAATAAATAAAAATAAAATTTTGAATAAAATAAGGAAGCGTACCTTGGAGTTAAGTTGTATGATGAACCATAAAAATTAAAACAAAGGTTTAGAAACACCCCATCAAAAATAAATAGTTTTATGAACAAAATTTACGTGCGCCTATGGCCGACGCCGTAATTGAACCGAACTGGACGGCATTTCCCATTTTATTACTGTACATCTTTCTGAAATAGACTATGTAGAGTTCTTGCCTTCTCTTCTAAAGTCGCTGTTAATCCCCCATAACCCCCCTTATGTACGGCCCTGCTTTCCAAATTTCTAAAAATACCTACTGGTTACACAGCGATCTAAATACGCATTAGTCCATTAATCCATAATCCATAACGTCATGCGAACACACTGGGACAATTCAAGATTTAATTGGTTTCCATTCCATATTTCCTGGCATTATCCCAGTGCGGTCAGGCATTACAGAGGAACTTCATGTGTGCTTTCGCCGAATGAATCCCTGTAATTGAATAGTACTTTGACTAACAGATTTACATGAAAGGTATAGGCTTGGTATTAAGCTTCTTTGCCTGAATAGGTAGGTCAGCGAAACACATCACTGACTAAAACCCTGTAGTAAACTGCCTATAATAGACATGCTAGGATAGATGAATACGCGTATTAATTTACTAAGAACACAAATTGTACATATATACACGATCTGTTTAATTAAAGGGCTTTTGGATTTCCCTCATTAGAATCAGTAGATTTTCTAAAATTGTAATAGTTTTAATATCTATTATTATCAAAGCAAGAAGGAGAAAGAAGACCACAATTTTATTTACCACCTTACCCAAGCACCCCATTTTGGTGTCTGTTTGAAGGTTGGAGACAATGACGTTTCTTAAACGGCAGTACAGTTTTGGACTTGCATTGTCTTTATTTCTTTTGAATCACAACGTTTTAACTGGAGAGCATCTCCAGTCTTCTTCAGGTGAATACTAAATAGTGGGAGGTTGCAACTAAGTTGGGTGCGGACATCAGGTCGCATTAGCCAACGTCGGGCCGTGGTAATATTGCTACTTGGGTAAAGTCATCAGCTGAGAGAAAAAATCACACTAATAATAAATCGATACATTTGTAGCGGTCTATCGCGGACAGCAGCATTTATCGCGACCCTAACAATCACAGTAAACAAAGCGCTTAATTAAAACACATGCCAAGGTAGCTAGGTTGTGATTCTATTTATGAGGGTCTATATAGTCTATTTCAGAAAGGTGTAGAGTAATAAAAGCGCATTACGTATGCAAAGGCACTATAGAGTGACCCAGCGAACATTTAAGACACTTAATTTGGCATTGATTTCATTGCAAAATTCTTTATTTTAATCAAGTGCAGGTAGTACCATCCGGGTTTGGATCAATTTATGGGTTTTGTCTATTGTTATCCATTCACAAGCACTAAAAATGGTGTTACAAAGGTACACTTATTTTTTATTAAACATTTAAAAAAAATACATTACTATACAGAAATTAAATTATAAAAAATCATAATATTCCTCGTCATCTGAGGAACTGTCATCTCCTCTTAACGTTAAAATTAACGGGTCGAGAGTCCGATCGATCAGGTAGTCAAGATCCCACATTTTCTCCTCTTCTTTAATGACATGATGGACTGCTTTTTGCCAGTTCTCTGATGTCACACTTAATGACTTGATCAAACAGTAGCTTAATTTCTTTCATTTTGAATGTCATGTTGTGTCTTGTTACAAATCCTTTCACTTGCGCCCATATAAGTTCTATAATTCGCAATGGATTGGCAGTGTGCGCAGCACAGTTACACTATGTTTTTCAGCTATATCTTTTACGGCATATTTCTATAGCTAATAGTTCCTTCTTTATCAAATTATCTTGAAATTCAATACTTCTAGTGGTTAACCAGGCGATAATTTCTTGTTTTCTCCACGATGACGTTGGAATCTTGTCTGTGCGTCGTGAATGATAGCTTGTGTTATCCATAACTACTACTGAATCAGCTGGAAGATATTTTATCATTTCACCAAAAAAGTCCTCAAAAACATTCGAATTCATGTCCTCGTGGTAATCTCGCGATTTGAATTACGCAATTACTTGAAATTGTAATATTACAAATATTACTATTTTATCTTAATACCCATTAACCGAATTCTCTAAAATTTTTGGTTAGTTATCATAAATAATTTAATGCACAAAATTTACGTGCACCTATGGCCAACCCGAAATTGAGCCGAACTTGACGGAATTTCCCATTTTATTACTCTACACCTTTCTGACTGAAATAGACTATAGTCAGGCGTTACGGTCCTGGTAAGTGGTTGGAGGGGCAAGGGTTTAAAAACCGAAGAATTTTCAGTTACGTTATTTGTGGACAACCCCATCATGGTATAGTTAAAACTTTTAGGTTATCAGGAACAATTTGGCAGGTTATTGTGAATATTTTTCATTTTGACAAATGGATCTGACGGAACTAAGTAACAATTCGCGGATTGTTAAAAAACCATAAGCATAATAGTAACATTTTGTCATTTTTAAGTACTTGTTATAATAATTAATAATTATTGAAAATTACTTTGACTTCAATAATCTGGCTGACCTTCGCTGATGTTTCCTTGCCGTTAGAAGATTGTTTCATTCTGCATTGACATTAACTACTTATAAACAACGATTAAATATCAAATAGCAGCTTTTAAATTTTTTGTAATATTATATGATAATGTTAATTTATTAAAGCAATATCGAAGTGTTCTGTTGTTACATAATTAATTATACCTAAATTAAATTGCAGGATTTAGCGACAAGTGTTACAAATATGGAAAATATATTATTTAATAAGTTAGAGTTATTAGTTTTACGTTGATACTTTGTACTTATCTCTCAGTGGCGGCTCGCGGTCTTAAAAAATGGTAAACAGCTAGGTATAGTGCGGGTACTTAAACAAACATTGACTAAAAACCCGTGTAGCACAACGCCTCTTTTATCCTCATCTGTCCAACCACTGAATGGAGTTGACAACAAACTACAAACTATATCATTAATTGGGTTCATTTTTAAAACACACAACAAGTATGTATTACATTATTTTAAGTGTCTCACCCGATTGGCGACTTTGCTATCGACCACAATAAAAAAAACAATGTATTCCCTAACAGCTTTTAGTGAAGAAGCCAAATTTGATGTCAAAAAAATCTATGTTTACAAATTTGACAAATACGACACCATATTGGATTTTTTTAAATGGCAACCCTACCTTATAGTAAGCCAGCTGCATTCGCCTATTTGTTCCAACATTAAAAATGTATAATTGTCAATATTTATTTTCAGTCATTCCGGAGATACGAGGCTTCGAAGTTGGTGATTTTGTTATCATCGAATTAACAGAAGCTTTGAGATTAGAAACTCAATTTTTTCTGGAGATACGTAATTTTTTATGGCGGAGCCACCCATGCTATTGTCATATATGTCACATGTCAGAAAATGACAGTTACGACGCCATTTTGAGTTTTTTTAAATGACAACCCACATTTGTAACTACACCAATGTATTGCATTTCGCGATCCGATTTCAAAAATATATAATTGTCGATATTTATTTCCAAACATTACCGAAATACGACCGTATCAAAAACTGCATCGTACGATTATGTCTTTTAAGTATCTCACCCCATTAAAAAATAGAAGCTCTATGATTAAAAAATTAATTACACTACTGAATTAACTTAAAAATAAAAACTAAACTTTTTAATCACCAGTAAATCACGGAAAAACGATATCTATAACCGTAAGTGTTGCGAAGCCTCAAAATATATACCTTAAGGTTAGGCGAACCAATGCTGAAATACGACTGATCTATTTTTAAATTGCCCTTCATCATAATGCAAATTGTTACATGCTGTTTGCGTGACTGACGTCACGTAACCATAGCAACGGTGAATATCAAAGCCATGTTGGACATTGGGTCTTCACTTGCTTTGAGCTAACGGACACGGTCGGCTGGGGCGCGCCAAAATTCACGAGTGTGTATCATTATTGTCCATCGGAGTTAACCGTGGCCCTATTATGCATAGCTACATTCGGATTAAATTAATATTATTAATTTGAACATAATTATTTTTTAAGGGCTAAAATCGTAGCTGTATTGGTACATTAACATTTAATATTGTCGAAAAACTTTCCTCCTGGTATTATTTTTTTTTTGGTGAATCACCTACTTCACCTGACGAGCCGCCACTGTCTGCCGGTGTTTTATTTTACCATTGTGATCTATGGATGCCCATGTTTAGCTCTAATTCTAATCTAATTTTGAGAACTTGAATGATCCAAGTCGTTATACAGCGCTACCTAAAACAATCATTAAAAATAAATTTAAATAATAATCGTACAGCACCCAAGAAAATCCCCATGTTTCAGTTAAACAAACAATGCTTTACATTCACCTTAAGGGCCTAAACAAACGATATACCTCCATGTAGAAATTAAAAACGCATATGAACAACAACACATAATTATTTGGGGTTTTGAGGCCTATTTTTTATGCTAAAAATGTTTTCATGTCCTCGAGGCTTTAAAAATTCATATCGAATAAACTTACATGTATATAAATTAGAAGAACCATATGCCCTGTTTTAATATTATGCTTATAAACAAACCCCCGCATAATAGGGCCCTAAAGAAAAGAAATGTCTTTGCTTATCGGAATTTCTGATGTTTATAAGCACCATTATGGTATTCATTTTTGAAAAAAAGGGGACATTATATTGTATAAATTTAAATAAAAAAGTTCGTTTAAAATTCATCTAACTACTAGGTATCAAATTTCAAAAATTACGATATTACCTCTCCCCCTCTGCATGTTTGGATTTAATTTGTTTTTGTAAATGTTTTTTTTTACGTTTTTTTTTGATACTCCTAGCTAGCTCTTTATTAAAAAAAAACATTTTTTTTATTTGTAAAAAATATGAATATTGGTTTCAATCCAAAATTTTAACATAAGATGTATGTAACTAGCGTTTTTCGGGCTCGGTTTTTTATGATTAAAAATATATTAAATATCGCTCACCACGCCAAAATTGATTATTATTTTTTAAATCATGTATTTAAGGAGCGTAGATCTAAGAGCAGTTTTTGGTGCAAATGCTTAGGTTTTTAAATACTCCTTCTTAAGTGCCGTTTTGTATATTCATAATAAAGCATTCTCGTCTCTTCCCGCACTATTTTTTTTATTATAAATAATTATTACACTTCTTCCATAAAAAATGTTTGAATTAAAATTAAACTACAAGACAAACAAGAGTTTTAGAAGGAAAATTTGAAAAATTAAACGTTTCCTACAAAACCTTTGCAAACTAAGCCAAGAATACATTATTTAAATATTTAAATTGAGAGTCCAAGCGTGAAACGAAGAATTACGTTGCAATTATACTTTTAGACCCGAGCTCCTAGGCTCGAAGGGGGGGGGGAGGGGGGCTGCAACCCGGCAGCCCCTCCCAAATACGCCACTGTACCTATCCCTCTAACTATCCCATGTTTACTCTCTTTTTCCTCCTCCAACCTTAAACGGGAACCTAAAATGAAAGACTAAAAGTCGATGTAAGCATGTAAGATAATGTCTTAATATAAACGAATAAAAATGTTATAAAAAAATTTTAGTGATTCAAGTAAATAATTACAACCGTATATTATATTGCGCCGAAGTAAAACGTGTCAAAACGGTCTTGCTTCTTGTTGTTGGGCATGACAACAAATAATAATACGCAACGGATTTAGTTTATATTACGTGGTTTGCACCATGCGTCGTACCATCAGATAAGATAAAGTGCCACTGAGAAATTATGTTTCTTTAGGTTTATTGCAGACATTCATAGCGATTCTAAAAAAAATGTAGGGTAATTCGAGGATAGTTGGCGCGTCAGGTGAGATGACGCAGTCATAGTTCCCGCGATAATGGAGCTTTATGAGTAAATTGGGCAGCGATTGCATGATATCTGTAGTACCAGCAGACCATTAAATCAAATCAAATCAAATCAAAAAAGCTTTATTGTCTAAGACAATGTCTCGTTGACAAAGCAAAAAAATTTTTACAAAAAGTAATATTCTAAAATTCAAAAAAAAATTTTAAATAGAAACTACGGTTAAGGGACGTACTACATATAGTTCTAAAAAACGTGTCATTAGTTAACCTAGAGTTAAACAAATAATATAAAATCAATACTAAATAAACATAGAGTCAAACAAATAATATAAAATCAACACTAAAAAATACAAAAGGAAACTTTTACGCTGTAAAATAAATAATACTATATCTATCCAGTGCCTAAAGGTCAATAGTGTCATCAAAAAATTCGCCCAGTGTATAGTAGGCTTTAGTTATAAAAATATTCTTAAGTTTCGCCCGGAATTTTCTTTCACACTGGATATTTTTTAATCCTTTTGGGTAAAGATTCTTTTACTCTGATAAACAATACTCTTATATACCTGAGTAGATGTAGGTATAGGTAAATTAAGATTATACCCTTGACGCGTGTTGTATGCTGAGGCCGCTCCCAATTCTTCCCTATGCTTTCTATGGACCAAACAGGAAGACTCTAACAAAAACAAACACATCAAAGTTAAAATTCTATTATTAACAAAAAAGGGCCTACACGAGTCTCTAAATCCAATCCAGAACATATACCGCAAAGCTCTCTTCTGTAAAATAAACATATAATTAAACAAATACTGAGAGCAACTACCCCAAAATGAAATGCCATAACGCAAACGGGACTCTATCAACGCAAAATATGCATTCCGAACTATGGATCCATCCAGCTCGTCGGCAATAACTTTTATGGCAAAACAGCCTGAAGCAACTTTCTTCCTAAGTTGTAAGACATGCGAATCAAACTTGAGTTTATTGTCGATATACAGCCCCAAAAATTTAGTTTCGCTTTGCTCTGCAATGGGTTGTCCTGCTATGGAAATGTTATTAAATTGACATTTAAACTGTATAATATTTGTTTTAGAAATATTAAAGGACAATCCATTTGCATCTGTCCAGTCTTTAATTTTCTGTAGATCTTCAGAAATATTTAATTCTAATTGTTCAGTGTCCCTGTCCATCCACAAAATTGTGGCGTCATCAGCGAACAACGTGAGAGAACCCCTGATATCAACTTTAGTAAGATCGTTAATATAAATCAAAAAAAGCAGTGGCCCCAAAACAGAGCCCTGCGGTACGCCATATGAAATTGTCCGCTGCTCCGAGAACGCATTTTTAAAGTTAACCCTCTGGAGGCGACCACCCAAGTATGACTCAAACCACGCCAGTGAGCTCCCCCTGATACCATACTTCTCAAGCTTCCACAGCAATGTTCTGTGACTAACGCAATCAAAAGCCTTCGAAAAGTCACAGAACACCGCTGCGGCAACGTCACTTTTATTAAGTCCCAAATATAGCTTGTCCAAAAAAGAAAAAATAGCATCACTGGTGTTCCTAGCCTCCCTAAAACCAAACTGTTCATCAGAGAGCAAATTATACCTATACAGGAAACTCTGAAGATGTTTCTTCACTAATATTTCAACAATCTTTGAAAGGGTGGGCAGCAGTGAAATTGGTCTAAAGTTTGTTAGATTACAATTTAGTTCAGTCATGATTGTAATGAGGGGGTGTGTTTACGGTAAATTTTTGTTTATTTCGTCGCCAACATTTTTTTTGCGTCGTTAGGAATAATAAACTATACAGGTATGTTTGGTCGTATTTTTTTATATTTTATAGTGGATTATTGTAGGTGCTTAGAGTGTGTAATTACTTCTTATCTGAAATTCTCACATTTTTGCAAACAATGACGTTAAAATTTGCTGCGTCGTCTCTGCTAATAATGTAAGGTGAGATGACGCACTATGAATCAAGGAGAGTTGACGCACTTACTGTAATTCATTTTAGTAACTGTTCCATCAACATTTCAGCAACATCCGAATACAAAAGAACAGGGAACGTTGTAAGGGGTAAATGGACAATACAACAACTATCAGCAACAATTAGTGCTATTGAGAGCCGAGAGATGGGCATCCGTCAAGCTGGTCGTGAATATACCATTCCTGAAGGAACCTTGCGACGTCGAATAAAGCAAAGATCTTTAAAACAAGAAGCTAGGGCCACTTTCTTTGTTGGGGACTGAAAACGAAGTCAAAATAGTGAATTACATTAAAAAGCTATGGCTTTTGAACTGGCAGAAAAATTAAAATTGTCACACAAATTTAATGATGATTCTCGAAAAGCTGGCTATCATTGGTTTGCATCTTTTTTAAGAAGAAGTAAAGAACTTGCAATAAGGAAATCCGAAGGTGATCTTCAAGTGGTGAGGATAAATCAAATATTTGTGTGGGAAGTAGAGAAGATTACAATCAGACGAAAAAAAGTGAAGACTGGATTCAATGCATAAAATGCCAACGCTGGATGCATGAAGGCTGCACTCAATTTTTAGATCTTTGTGATTTTTGCCGCAAAAAATCTAATAAAATCATTTGTTAGTGTTTTCTTGTTATCTATAGATTTACTTACGTACATAATATTTAAGGTTTTTGGTACTTTGCGTAAATCTATGTGGATTTATAAATGCGTCATTTAACCTAATATAGCGCGTCATCTTTCCTATATACCTAAGTAGAGATGACGCAGTTATAAAAAAAAATAAACATTATTTTTCTTACAAAATACTGTTCTTTTAATAATTTTTAAATTATATATGTATTTGAGGCTAATACAAAGCCTTATGAAAATCCATACCCGTTTTAATTTATTTTATTCGTACATATTTTTTAAGTAACTTTTGTGTTTTTTTATAATGTTTAATAAAATATAAGTGTACCTAATACCATGTACATTATGCACGCCTTCATCTAACCATTTTCAGTGTTTGTGAAGGGATAATAATAGGCAAAACCCATAAATGGACCCAAACCCTCTACTACCTGCACTTGATGAAAATAAAGAATTTTGCAATGAAACCAATGCCAAATTATTAATGTGGCTTAAATATTTCGTTGGGTTACTTTGTAGCAGTGGCGGCTCGTCAGGTGAAGTAGGTGAAGGGGCTCTTTCCGGGTGCTTTATTATTTACATAATTTAATACAATTTGAGCATGATCCTAAAAAATTTTGGGCTGTGGCGTTATTTGCTTACGAAGGCTACCAAAAATTGTGGCTGCGCCCAGTGGCGTATATAAGGGGGGGGGGGGCTGCATTTTCATCTCACGCATGGACTCTTAATTTAAATCTTTAAATAATGTATTCTTGGCTTAGATTACAAAGGTCTTGTAGGAAACGTTTAACTTTTAAACTTTTCCTTCTAAAAGTCCTGTTTTATATAGAGATTAAGGTTTCACACGAATATCGTTTTAGTTATTGAATTTTAAAGGAAAACAATTAAAAAGAATAATAGTTTATAGAATTTTTCTATTATATACTTGTCTGTTTCGTTTTCCCTTTTTTAGAGCTATTTTAAATCAACAAAAATATAACCCAATGCAATAAAATATTTTTACAACAAAAACAATTAGGTATTAATTTCTTAAGGGAAAAATTAAGGTACACATTTCAATTATTGAAACATTTTTTATGGAAGAAGTGTGATAATTTATAATAAAAAAAAAGTGCGTAATGAAGTGAGAATGCTTTATTAGGATTATAAATATATGGCACTTAAGAAGGATTATTTCCAAATCTAAGCATTTGCACCAAAAACTGCTCTTAGATCTACGCTCCTAAAATACATACTTTCTGAAAAAATCATCAATTTTGGCGTGGTGAGCGATATTTACTTTTTTTTTAATCAGGAAAAACCGAGCCCGGAAAACGCTGGTTAGGGTCATACATATGTTTTATGTTAAAATTTAGGATTGACACCAATATTCATATTTAGGAATATCAAAAAAAACATTAAAAAAAAATTTAATCCAACCATGCAAAAGGGGAGAGGTAATAATTTAATTTTCGAAATTTGATAGTAGTTAGGTGAATTTTAAACGAACTTTAATCATGGAATACATATAGTCCCGACTATCCCTCTCTTCAGAAAAAAAAATGTCCTACTTACGCCCCCCCCCCCCCTGCATATTTTCTGGCTACGCCAATGTGGTGCCCCCCCCAATATTTTGGGTCTAGAACCGCCCCTGGAAATGGACTATAGTTAGTTTTAAGTTAAGGTTATTGAATGATTAATAATTACTCAAAAGGGTAAGTCTGATTAATAATGACCCAACTATATTATTTTCAACAATATCGGGTAACTTAACGGAGAAGTTACAATTCCTTTTTTTAAATCCTCCAAATTTACACCTAGATTTAAACGTAAGAATCTTCTTAATAGTATTTTTAGAAAGACCAACTGGTTAATCACATTAAAGAAAAACCAAAAATGTAATTCAGGGGGTATTTACAAACAGTAAAACCTGGAGATTTTAAATTTATGAAGGAATTTTAAAGTTAAAAGGATCGTAAAGTTGTGTCTAAATGGTTAAGCTATTAGCATTTTTTATTTTTTGCGCTGTAAATGTAAATGATATAAGGTGAATCGTGCACTGCTGTTTAGCATAATCATAAAATTTAAAAGTTTCCAGGGCGGATAGAAATAGGGCGAACAGGGTCGCGGTTTTTATAGATCTTTTTATTTCTACGAATTAATATTCGGGAAAATGCCGTTAGGACTCGACGATCAAACGTCATTTGAGATAATACGTAAGGGCTCTTGCGGAAATAGAATTAGCATTTTCCGGCTCCATTTAGACGGTATAAGATGACAGGAGATTCTAAGGGAGCGTAAATAAACGATTTCAAACATCGAAACGTTTCCTTAAGATATAGACAGATTTTTCTTTCCTTACAATACCCTTACAGAATTAAATAGAATGATAAATGTCATGCTTACAAATATTTGAACGTTTTTTTCTGGTACGGGCACCGAATAAAATTAAAGCGTTACCTTCGATGCCATTATTTAGAATGATATGTTCCTCTGTCTGTAAATAGATTGTAAATTATAAGTCTACCTACTACTGTACCGCAAAGACCAGTGCCGAAAGCCGAAATGGACAAAGAGGTCATAAAATGTCATAAACACATTATCCATGCATTTCTATTATTTGCTTTCACTAAAAGTTTGGGCTTGTCGAAAATAAAAACCATTAAAATAAGGGCTTGCTGCTGTTGTGTACCTACTTTGACCATGAGTTTTACAACTTTCAAAAAATATTGTGTCAGGGAGGTCTCTTTACAAAAAATTTAAAGTAATTTAGCGAAACCTAAGTTACACAATATTTGGTTAATATTGGTACATTTTTTTTTCGTTAATTATATACATGCAATACTGAAACTATGTTTTAGGTATGCTTACTTAAGATGTGAAGAAAGGCAGGAACAAAGAAGAGATGCAAGAAATGATAGAGACTTGCAAAGGTAGGAACAAAGAAGAGATGCAAGAAATGATAGGGACTTGCAAGTTTTTTTGTGCGTGGAAGAAAATGATCGGAAGATCAGCACAAGGAAACTTGAGGATGACATAGGATTAGATCACACCACAGCGTTACGAGCTTTGAAACGACATAAATATTATTCATACAAATATGAAAAGCACCAAGAGCTAAGAGATAGGGACGAAATACGACGACAGGAGTTTTGTTTTGGTATGATTGAAAGAGCAAACATGGATAGGGAATTTTTAAAAAACATTTGTTTCACTGACGAATGCACATTTACCTTAAACAATGAACCCAATGTTTAAAATTATCGATATTGAAGCAAAGAAAACCAACACAGGTTTGTCGAAATAAGGACGCAATATCCACAAAAAGTTAATGTTTGGGCTGGGATTTTCGGAGAAAATATTATCGGGCCATTATTTCTTACACGAAATTTAAATGCAGAATATTTTTTGGAACTACTTGAAGATCATATTTTACCTACTTTACAAGATACCGCCAGGCAAAATCAGGAAGTTTGGTACCAAAAGGATGGCTGCCCGGCACATAGTACCCTGGCTCTCCGGGAATATTTAAACCGTGCTTTTAATGGAAATGTTATTGGCTTAAATCATACACTAAATTGGCCAGCCAGGTCTCCTGATTTATCGCCAAATGATTTCTTTCTCTGGGGCCATTTAAAAAACAGGATATACAAAGATAAAAAAATACCCAAATCTAGACGAGTTAAAAAATGCTATTTCTGCCGAATGCAATAGAATTTCAGTTTACCAACTAGCGAATGTAAGAAGAGAATTTTATGATCGCCTCGGTTATTGTCTAGCAGTCAATGGAGGAATATTTGAACATCTTCTTAAATCCTAAAGTTCTAACCATTTAATAGTACCTACCTATTAATTAGTAAAATATTGAAACATGTATAATGTCATAATTAACCTTGTAATTGGATACTTTATTTTAGTTTTATTCAGATTAATTTGTACTTATAAATACACCTTTAATATTTTCGATGTACGAGTTTTTATAACAATAAAGCACACATTTCAAAATGAAAACTTTATTTGACAGTCATTTTTTACCTTGACTGGTGCCCGCAAATACGGGGCCATAAAAAGGAGAAATAGTTAAAAATAAATCGGCGATAACCCGTAAACGGGCTCATCAAAAATATCTAAAGCTATTTTTTTGAATGTGGGTTTTAGTGCTCTTTAATAAACCTAAATAGAATTTTTCTCTAAAATAATTAGGGAAGCCAATAATTGACCCCATTTAAAATTACATGGGATTTCCTATGTCCCGCTCGACGATGCAACACCCGGTAGATACCCTTGTAGAGGTCAGTGGTGTGTAAGGCTGTTTTAACCAGGGTAGGCAAAAATTGCATTTAAGACAAACATTTACCTTCTTTCTGTAGTATTCACGCATCTAAATTTCAAATTTTGTCACAAAATCTCTTGTTTTTAAGTTTGTGAAAAGAACACTGGCAGAAAAATAAAACGACGTTATTTGTAAAGTAGTTTAATACGGCGGTCCTTAAGTAAAAATTATTTTAAAACGTCAACACAAAAATTGGTTTTTCTTTTTAAATTCTGCCAAAGGTCACTCTACAGAGAGACTATGGTTAAGTCACTTAATTGTGTCTCTCCCTGTGTGTCTCGTAAATAGGTATGCATAGGTATGATCGTTCTGCAGACACGCTGCTAGCCGAAATAGTAACAATTGGCGCCTCCATATTTCTTTTTTTCCCGAAACCCGACGCGATGGCGCGAAGTCTAGCGACAGGGCGAAAACACTAATTATAAATTAAAAATCTATCATCCACCTGATTGATTCAATGTTGCCAAAAAAGAAGTCAAATATTATGTGAAATATGATGATAAGCTTACTGATTATTCAATATTATGAACCAATCAGCAAAAATTATTTTAATTGTTACAAAAGTGCTTCTTATTTTACGATATCCGTTATCCCTTTGAAAATATCCTCGCTAAAGTAATTAATAATAAAACTTATAGAGGCGTGTTTCATATTTTATGTTGAGAAAGCGAAGTATTTTCCAAACTACGGTAAAACTTAAAGATTGGCACCAATGCACTTACCAAACTTGGGCTTTCTTGGCGCGGGCTGATATATGAAGGAAAGTCGAAGGTTGCGACAGGTTTATTTGTTACATCTCTTTCTACCCTACTGCCTATACCGGCTCTTTCGCTTGCTTCCATTCTTACAAAAGCAGTGTTTTTGCTGTTGCTTTTGCATAAGACGCTAATGTACAGCGCGATCTTTGCTTTTAGAACGGCCTTATGGAATGCTTATACAGGGATCTAGTTTACGATATAAAAAGCAAAGAATACGTTCGTGGAAATGATATAGGAATAATTTATCGGTCCTATATTAATATGTATTATATTAATGTTGAGATAAATTGCCAAAGTTGAATTACACGGATAAAAACTGAAATACAAAAAACATTGCTTCTGTTTGTTTTATTGTTCCCAGGGTAGGCTCTACTTTTGTACCTATATTGTACGCACGCCACTGGTCAAGGGTGCCTACATTTAATGGGATATTTAGCACTAAAATTCAGAACTAAAACCTATTGAATACCTACATCTCAATAATATCTTCCTAGAGTACCACAAACCTTTTCTAATTGAAGATGGAAGCAAACTGGTCCTTTACCTCCTTTAATATAATATAAAACAATTACTGCCTTCGTATTTCGGTTAAAAATTATCATCAGGGCTAGCAGGTCAAAAACTTTGTCACTAGACATCAAGACACAACACTGATACCGGTCAACAAATTAACGACACCATATTTTAAAAACTTATACAGGGTGATTCCTAAGTTGATACTTCTTCTTTAGCTATGTATAGAAGGCATTAAAATAAACAACATTTTCAAATACCTTTTTTTTAAAACTCAAAAATAGGCGAGATAGAGCAGTAAAAAATCTAAGTGCGGGCCTGGTCATCAAAACATAACCCGCTATAGTTTCTGTTGTTTTTCTTATCTCTTATTAGTATTAGTCAAACAGCTAGTGTTGAGCAATCCGCTGCGGTGTGTTTTTTTGAAGCAAGTTAATTTTAAATTGGTTATACGTGAAAATGGCAATATTTGAAAACAATGACCTAATAGATATGGTGCTAATTTACGGTGAGTGTCATCAAAGTGCGGCTGCTGCTTCGAGATTATACGCAGAACGCTTTCCGTTGCGGGCTCATCCTACACCCAGAAGGTTTCTTAATGTTATTCAACGGGCAAGTTAGGCAGAACCGTATTTGATTCGTAGTGTAATAAATGAATGTAAGTACTTTATTTTTAAGTTTTTTGAAAAAAGGTATTTGAAAATGTTGTTTATTTTAATGCATTCTATACACAGCTAAAAAAGAAGTATCAACTTAGGAATCACCCTGTATACTAAAATATGGTAAAAATTATAGTACTTTGGTATGCTGCATTGTTGGCAAATGTGCCATGAGAGATTGGTTTAAAAGTTAACCATACGATGAAATGGTAAAAATATCCCCAATCCGTTTTCTTAAACAATTGAGCAATTTTGCCTTAAAAAAATAACGAAATTTTTGTTAAACGTTTTGTAAACGGTTGAATATTTTATTCATGGTGCTGTCAACTACAGTGCTCCATTCTACAAAGTAATATTTTTATAATATATGCCCCTTTTTACTAACCCGAGCTCAAGTGGTCAGTTTGAAAACACTCACCCTAGGGCATTTTTCCGATTGCTTGACTTTCCAACGTCTTTATGTTCACTCTTTTTTTATTCAAACTTAGGGATACATTTATTTTTTGTTTGCTACATTTGCTTTATTAATCTGCCAAAAACACACTTTTTTATTTCCTTAAATGTTTTTTCTTTAATTTATGTTGCGTTCCTTGCTATAAATCGGGGTTTGAAAGGCAGTAGAGTTAAGGACTTGCATTATCCTTATTTGTTTTGAATCACAACGTTTCAACTGGTAAGTATTTCCGGTCATCTTCAGGTGTAAAGGTTAAAATGAAAGACATTTTGAATAATAATAATAAAACTTTATTTTTAAAAATAACTTAAGAAATTTGCAATTCTCTCGAAATCGGTTGGAAATAACTTATATGCTTGTAGTATAATAAAAATTGTTTAAGAATTTTGCATTAAATATTCAAATAATATAGGTACAGCGTCTTTTATTTGAAAAATTAAATTTAAATGTGTTGTTTTCGAAACCTTTTTATGAACACCATGTATAAAATAGATAAATACTATTGGCAGTGACGGCTCGTCAGGTGAAGTAGGTGAAGGGGCTCTTCACCAAAAAAATGTAAAACCAAGAGAAAAGTTTTTCGACAATATTAAAGTACCAATACAGCTACCATTTTAGCCCTTAAAAAATAATTATGTTCGTATTAATTTAATCCGAATGCTATGCATAATAGGGCCACGGTTAACTCCGATAAACAATAATTATAAAGTAAATGTGTGGAGTTGGTTGTATACTGTGTTCTGAAGAAAGGAAAAACGTTGTATTTCAGTGTAACTGTTTATTTACTGACGCCAAGCGCTTTCAACCTTATTTACTTAAGGCCATCATCAGGGCTTAACCTAGTCAAAAAGAGTTTTGAAAGCAATGCTTAAAAAGTTTTTGTGGTACATAATTTATGTTTATATAGTAACCTAAACTTGGACAAAAAAAAAATCCAAGTTTAGGTTACTATATAAACTTAAATTATGTACCACAAAAACTTTTTAAGCATTGCTTTCAAAACTCTTTTTGACTAGGTTAAGCCCTGATGATGGCCTTAAGTAAATAAGGCCGAAAGCGCTTCAGTAAATAAACAGTTACACTGAAATACAACGTTTTTCCGTTTCAGTATGTAGTGTACGTACCTACTTAAATGTGTGTTTTAAAAATGAACCCAATTAATGACATAGTTTGTAATTTGTTGGAAACTCCATTCAGTCATTGGACAGATGAGGATAAGAGAGACATTTTGTTACACGGGTTTTTAGTCAATGTTTGTTTAAGTATACCCGCACTATACCTAACTCTTCACCATTTTTTAAGACCGCGAGCCGCCACCGACTATTGGATTTATAATATCTCTAAACCCCTTGTCATAAATTTCACCCAACCCTATGGTAAAAAAAATGAATTTAGATGGTTTTTTTATTTTTTTTTCAGGACGGTAAAACTTTATTTTTTGAATTTTTAAGTTACTACTCTTAAACAACCAAAGCAAAATAAATAAAATATTGGACAATTAAAGGACCCCACTACAAACCTTAATATGTAATAAAATACTGGGTGTTCCATTTAAAAAATACAACTTTTTTTTTGGGCCACCCTGTATATGAAAAAATATTTTCAGGAAATACATGCTATGATACAGTATAAGTCTGCGTAGGAATGAAATTTCTGACTTAATTCGTATATGAGCTCTAGAAGCCTGACGCACTATTGCTAGGGTTGCCACCTCTCCCGGTATTCCGGGAGTCTCCTGGAATCGGGCCTTAAAAAGCGTCGGTCTCCCGTCTCCCGGGTTTCATATAATTTCTCCCGGAAATCCAGTTTACAAAACGCTGCCCCTTTCATACAAACTTTTCACCGTCCATTTTTCCACAAATAGAAGCTTCATGCAAACGTTTTCGTCCCGTGAGCGAACAGCGCTCGCGAAATTTTGTTAACTATTATGCCGAAGGATCTATTTATGTCTTTTTTTTTAGACGTCACTTGGGCAAGAGGGCAGTATTGTTTGCATCTGCGTATTGCGTTATAGAGCGTAAGGGAGGCGGGTTTTTGTTTATTTTGTATGTAAATAAACGTATTTACCAACTTTTTTTTTTGGTTATTAGACTCCCGGAATTGTTGGTAAGGAAGGTGGCAACCCTAACTATTGCAGGACCCATATACATTATATTAAACCAAAAACATTGCGAACTTTAGTAACTATTTTTAGGGTATTCCTTGTCTTATACCTTTTTCTACAAATTCCCAATACTCACATAGATACCACCTTTCCATTGATGAAAAAAAAACTCAATAATTTGCCTATTTTGTTCGTAATTCGGGCCAAAAAGTTTGAGCGTAGCCGGAATCACTTCCATTAACACAGAAATAGAAACGTTTAGTGACCATTTTAGATTGGGGGCTTAAGTTCTGACCCGTAACATCTTAAAAAATCGTCGCTACTATCACGTGGAAATCTCCCGTACCCCTAGAAAGAATAAAAATGATCCATCTACTAGTTTAAGATTTTCGTAATGTTCCATTTTCACGTTTTAACAATTTAAAGTAAATAATACTCTCAGGACATATTATTTGAATAAGTTATTTCAAAAGTTTGTTTATTTTAATGATCTCTATACCCTTCAACTTGTAATCACAACGTATAACTGAAATTTTATTGTAAAGTTGAATGTTAAAATACTTAGTTTTTATAACCTAAAATATTTTAAGTAAGGCTCGACTCTTTTACAAAGAAAACAAATATTCACGGAACTAGCGATATCTATATATAAATTGATGCTAAATGTTTTTTTAACATTTCCTCTTAATGGATTTTACTTCGCCCTTTTTATATTTGGCTAATGCAATTTCTCAAACCTATAAATCGTAAAAAGGTTCCGTCTTCTGGAGAACTATCCAGTTTTTTATTTTCGCTTTTAAAGCGGCATGTTTTTTTAATACGTACCGCATACGTTTTCTTAGATATTTCAATACACATTTTAAAAAGGTTGTGATTTACGTAGCATTAAGAAAGCATAAAACTTAAATGCTTTATAGCCTTATATTAAATAAAACTCAATTCCCCTCCGACTCAAGTCGTATCTCAATTTCGGTGTCGGCCATAGGCTCAGGTAAATTGTGTGCATTAAATTATTTATGACAACTAACCAAAAATTTTAGAGAATTAGGTTAAAGGATATTAAGATAAAATGGTATTATTTGTAATATTAAAATTTCAAGTAATTGCATAATAATTCAATTCGGGAGATAACCACGAGGACAAGAATTCGAATGTTTTTGAGGACTATTTTGGTGAAATAATAAAATATTTTCCAGCTGATTCAGTAGTAGTTATAAGGAACGCAAGCTATCATTCATGACGCACAGAGAATACTCCAACTTTATCTTGGAGAAAACAAGAAATTTTCGACTGGTTAACCACCAAAAGTATTGAATTTGAAGATAATTTGATAAAGAAGGAACTATTAGCTATAGCAAATTTACACAAACATATTGTAACTGCTGCACACACCACCATATCATTGTGAATTTAATCCTATAGAAGTTATATGGGCGCAAGTGAAAGGATTTGTAGCAAGACACAACACGACATTCAAAATGAAGGACGTTAAGCTACTGTTTGATCAAGCCATTAAGGAAGTGACACCAGAGAACTGGCAAAAAGCAGTCCATCATGTCATTAAAGAAAAGGAGAAAATGTGGGATCTTGACCACCTAATCGACCGGACCGTCGACTCGTTAATTATAACGTCAAGAGGAGATGACAGTTCCTCAAATGATGAAAAATATTATAATTTAACTTCAGTATAATGTATTTTTTGTATTTTGTATTTTTTTATAATAAAAAAATAAGTGTACCTATATGTACATAATGTACGCCTTTGTCACGCCATTTTCAGTGTTTGTGACTGAGTAAAGGCCTTTTTACATTGGGTGCAATTGCAAGAAAAATGGCCTGAAAGCATGCGCCTTGTCGACGTTTTAAACAGCTAATACAGGTTTTAAATGGGAAAACGTGCATCAGCTGATTAAAACGTCGTCGAAGCGCATGCTTTCAGGCTATTTTTCTTGAAATTGCACCCAATGTAAAAATGCCTTTATAATAGGTAAAACCCATAAATTGACCCAAACCTGGGTGGTACTACCTGCACTTGATGAAAATAAAGAATTTTGCAATGAAATCAATGCCAAATTATGAAAATGGCTTAAATATTCGTTGGGTCACTCTGTAGTCCCTTTGCATACCTAATGAGCTTTTATTACTCTACACCTTTCTGAAATAGAATATACGCCTATTTATCCAGAATCATTTTTTTTTGGAAGAAACAGGTGTAAAGGTTACACAACATGCACAAATTATCTTATATTTATAGCAAATTTTAAACAATAAATTTCCAGATGAAGTAATTTTATTAGTAATATATTAACAGATGATCTGTTGATCATGACAAATGCGGTTTCGCAATGGCAATAAACTTAAACCATGATTAAAGTTATGGATGGACTACCTTAAATCGGGCAGTTTATCACGAGTCGATTATACAGCTGTATAAAACTAAAAACCCCATAGATTGTCAATGCAGGGGATGCAGCCTTTACACAGTGATGCAATATATGTGCAATTTTATGCAAATATGGCAATAAACGCTTGCATATTCGTGTTAAATCGTAGTATAATATAGGCATATATAACATAATTCGTAATTTACCGTTTTGATTAAATACCGCTATTTATTCAAGTGCCTATTGGTATTTTACATTTATTATTCAAGTTCCATGATTCATTTTTCCGCCTTTGTTGTCTGGATTTTTGGGTTATTAATTTTGCCTACATTCAATGTATTTATTTAGTTGTTTATCGCAATTTAACATACATTTTTTAAATTAATTTGAATTTTAAACCCCAACGTTTAAGCTTGCAAAATAACCGCTATTTAGATATTTAGACCATAATTTAATTTTGATATTAAATTAATATTCTAGTTCTCATACAAAAAAGAACAAGGACATGCTTATGGGGAATTGAAGGGTGACTCACAAAATATTAAAATTAATGTAAAAAAAGTTACATTTATTTTAGTCAGCCCTTCTCCACCACACCATTTGTAAAATTAAATTAGACAGGCGGAAGCATGCCTATTAAGTGAGTTTCCAACAATTTTTATAAAACAAAATTTTTCATTTTCAATGTTAATAATAATAAATAAAAGAGGTAATTTAATTTAATTATTTTAATTAAGAACGGTGTACCTGAGGAGAAAGACGCAAGAGACCATTTTTATGCAGAATTGACCAGGCTAATCAGAAATAATATCCACATGGAAAAATATCAGTGGCATCGCACTTTTTTTCTCAAAAATATATAATCGCGTCTTCATTTTAAAAATTATTCTATTGGCGATAACGCTGAAACGACCGGAGATATCAAGCTGCGGTTTTAATATTTTTTTTAGCAAATTACATCTACTTTTTGATTATGGTATCATAATTATACCGTATGATTTATTTTTTCGGAGTAAAATCAAAAAATGTGTTATTATTGCAAACTGCGCCCTCTAGCAATTTTTTTGAGAACTATTATGGACAACTAAATACGATTGGTGAAAGTACATACATTTCTCTTAAAAACAGTCTTTAGTTTGCTAAAATCGGATAAGTCGTTTATAAGTTACAGCGATTCAACAGCTTCCCCCCCTCTTATTAAAATCGGTACGCCAATGAGCATAAGACCAAAATGATGCATAATTGTCCAAGCTTTTTAATGTGTGTTATCAAAGATATACCTTAATGTGGGATTTTCGGAGATATGTAAAATTTTAAAATTTACTTTTCAATAACGCCCTCTTGCGGCAAAATGCGGAACTTAAAAATTATTTCTAGGATTTTCTCATGGCCACTTTAGTATTAATTTTTTTTTCCTGAATTTCTATGCCCAGTAGTATCCGAGATATGGCCGCTCGTCACCCTTAATGAATCACCCGGTACATAATGCAAAATTCTTCATCCCTCACGTACCAGAACCTTTCGCCTGTTGCAACATAATGGGCTTTTTCACTAAATTTTGATTTTGCCCCTATTATATAAAGCAAAACAAAATATTTACTGAGAAAAAACACACCAAATTACTTACGAACGTCGCAGCAATAGGGCACCAGCCGACCGCCCTGTAAACGACGCACTCCAACCTGACTGATGTCTCAATTCTGGTTTCCTGTTTCTAAACTGTCTTTGTCTATTTAAATTGTCGAAACAAAGATAACAATATATTCGGTTCGACGACTAGTAAATAAAAGAATTGTGCTGTTAATGCGATACATCTCTTCTTATCTTACATTTACGTAGATCTCTTCTTATCTTATATTTTTAAACTTGCTGCTTTCACGCCGTGTTTTTAATTGTTTCTGAAAAGGTTGGTGATACTTTCTCTAAAATATTTTTATTATTGATATATATTTTCAATAGGTTCTAGTTGAGGTTAGTGCGGGTTAGTGCTGAATATAATAAATTTGATTTTAGTGACGTAGCCCATTCCGTGATGTGCTTTATTTTTTTGCAAGATTTTTAATATACAGGATGATTCCTAAGTTAATACCTACTTCATTTTTAGCTGTATACCGGGTCCGCCAACGTGGCGGGGATGGAATTAAATCATTATCGAGGAGCTTATCAAAAATACTAAACCAGCATAAGATATCGACTTAAAAGCGGCATATTTTAAAAATATTTTACATTATACAGGTTGGCTCAAAAAAGTGTGGCGGACTAAACTTGCATTTTTTTAAATGGAACACCCTATATATTATATTATTTTCTAATTCCCTATACAATTCCACGTATATTTTGTATAAAATGTCATATGTCTAAATTCAATTGTTTTTGAGTAATTGACGTTTAAAATATGGCATTTTTTGACTTTGACAGGCTGTAACATTGGAACGGTTCATCTTAGAGAAAAATGGTTTTCACCTCCCTATCTTAGTTTTTTATTCTCTATCCAAAAATACCAACTTCCGGTTTAACATGTTAAACCAAAAAAACGGTTTTAACGGTTTAACATAGTAAATCGGAGGTTGGTTTCCTTGGATAGAGAATCAAAAACTAAGATAGGGAGGGGAAAACCATTTTTCCCTAAGATGAACCGTTCCAATGTTACAGCCTGTCAAAGTCAAAAAATGCCATATTTTAAACGTCAATTACTCAAAAACAATTGAATTTAGACATATGACATTTTATACAAAATATACGTGGAATTGTATAGGGAATTAGAAAATAATATAATATAGGTATAGGGTGTTCCATTTAAAAAAATGCAAGTTTAGTCCGCCACACTTTTTTGAGTCACCCTGTATAATGTAAAATATTTTTAAAATATGCCGCTTTTAAGTCGATACCTTATGCTGGTTTAGTATTTTTGATAAGCTCCTCGATAATGATTTAATCTTCCATCCCCGCCACGTTGGCGGACCCGGTATAGAAGGCATTAAAATAAACAACATTTTTAAGTAGGTACCTTTTTTTAAGAAACTTAAAAATAGGCAAGTTACAGAAGTAAAAAAGTGCGGGCTTGCTCATCAGAACGTTGCCTGCTATGCTTTATCTTGTTTTTGTCTTATTAGTCATGAAATTTACGGGTTGGTGGTCAGTTATTTATTTGGCAATCCGCTGCGGTGTGTGTTTCTGAAACAAGTTAATTTGGCGACACGTGAAAAGGGTAAAATTTGAAAACAATGAACTAGTAGATATGGTGCTAGATTACGCTGAGTGTCGTCAAAGTGCGGCTGCTACTTCGAGATTATACGCAGAACGCTTTTCCATACGGGCTCATCCTACACCCAGAAGTTTTCTTAATGTTATTCAACGTGCAAGTTAGGCGGGACCGTATTTGGTCCATAGTGTAATAAATGAATGTAAGTATTTTATTTTTGAGTTTTTTGAAAATAGGTATTTGAAAATGTTGCTTATTTTAATGCCTTCTATATACAGCTAAAAAAGAAGTATCAACTTAGGAATCACCCTGTATAATTAGATAAGAATTGTTGCTATACGTAACACAAACCTTGACCCCTGCCTACTCCCATGTACTAGGACCGTAATGGCTGGCCGAGTAATGGAATTGGGAAAAAAACTAAGGACGATTTTGAATTTCTGTTTTCAGAAATATTGTACTGATCTACTTAACCACTGCGATTTTTCCTACATTCTAAACCCACAAAATTGCATGGAACGTGCAATTTTTGATTTGTGCGTGTTCGCGTGCATAAGTAGTGGAATAAACTAATCATGATTCAGTAGAGCATTTTAATTGTGTTGCTCTCACACAAAACAAGTGTAAATGAATTAATGCATTCGAATATTATGCAAATTATTTTACTGTAACCCTTTTTGAATTTACTCCCGCAACTAAAGGTGTTGACAAATAAATTGCTCTGAAAAATATATGGCTTCTGCTTGACCGCTCTAATAATTCCGGGCATTTTTTAAAGCCTGGAATTACAATTTGCATTCTGCATTTTGTCATTGTAAAAAATTTCATCCGGATATTTTCGCTTTATAATTCAGCAGCAAAAGCCACTTTTAAGCTATCTTCTAACTTTGGTGGTTGGTGCCTAATAACCTAACCTAGTTTTTTGTAAATTCACATTATTTTTTATTTGTCGCTATACCAGTACTCACGTAACGTATATCCAACATTAGGTGCGATTTAGAGCAAAATATTCTAAAAGCATGCGCCTTGATGAAATTTTAATCCAGCAGCGGCTCTTTCTTGAGGCCACGTGGCTTAAATCTCGTTAAATTTTCCACGAAGGTCTCGCGGCTTTTAGCAAAGTATCAGCGTTAAGTGGGAGATGCGGCGAGTGGATCCGACTATACCGTGTAGTTAAAATGAAGTCGATACAATAGTTAGAAATATCTAACTTTCTTATTATAAGAGATAATACTTCGGTTAAATTAGTGAGAATTGTAGTTTTATGAGCTGATGATTATGGTGATGTCAAAAACACAACTGAACATCAATATCACGTAATATTAACAAAAAAAATTGCGATTTTTATTGGAAATGCGTTTAAAAATAAATATCTCCGTTATTATTGAGTTTGGCGATAATAAAAACAAATTTTACTCATAATTTCACTCTCTATCAAACAGTTACAACAGAAATAGCACTTTTCATTTAAAACATAGACATCAGCACATAAAACTACAACTCTTTATTACTTTGTTCGAAGTAGCATTAGTGCCGACTAGGGTTGCCAAGCTAAAATTGTTGACTAACAGTTTTATATTTTTTCCACACAAAATAAAGGTCGCGCCCTCCGTTGGTTGACCTGGAGTTAGCTTACGCTGTGTCGTGGCTTTTATATTTCTTCCTTCGCCCCCTTCCCACATTCTCATGGTAGGTACTTACAATCAAAGGTGACTTCTACAAAAAATGGTAATCTACACGTGTAACCCATCTCCCCGTACCCTGGAGTCAGAGGGTTTCGACCTGGAGACACCGTTTCAACCGGGAGCCTCCAAACCAAACCTGGAGGGTTGGCAACCCTAGTGCCGACTTCATTTTGAACACACGGTATGTGATCAGATTGCGTTAAAATTTGCCATGTAAAATAGCGGCTTTTTTTACCAAAATTACAGAAAAGCTAAGGAGAATATGGAATTTCTGTTTTTACCAATGAAAAGGTGACCTCTAGGTGGGCGTAAGAAATTATTTTCATGCAAAAAAAATCCAGGAAACAATATATAATAATGAAAACTATTAAAAATGTTGTTTAATTTCATTGTATTGTTAAATATATTTAATATTATTTTTTTAAATAAAAATAACTTAATCACACTTCTCAATAGGAGTGTATCTCTAATTCCAAATTTTAAAATTTTTCAAAAATTAAGTAAGAACGGTGTGCTTGAGGAGAAAAACGCAAGAAACCATTTTAATGCAGAATTGACCAGGCTAATCAGAAATAATATCCATATGGAAAAATATCAGTGGCGTCCAACTCGCTTCTTCATTTCAAGTTTTAGAAATTATTCTATTGGCGATAACGCTGAAACGAACGGAGATATCGAGCTGCGGTTTTAATCTTTTTTCTAGCAAATTTCATCTACTTTTCGATTATGGTATCATAATTATACCAAATGATTATTTTTTCAGAGTAAAATCAAAAAATGTGTTATCATTACAAATCGCGCCCTCCAGCATTTTTTTTAGAACTATTATGGACAACTAAATACGATTGGTGAAAGTGAATACATTTCTCTTCCAACCAGTATTTAGTTTGCTAAAATGGGATAAGTCGTTTATAAGTTACAGCGATTTAAATAGTTACACTTTCAACACCTCAACGTCTTATTAAAGTCGGTACGCCAATGAGCATAAAACCAAAATGATGGATAATTGTCCAAGCTTTTTAATGGTGTTATCAAAGATATACCTTAACTCTTTGAAGCACAAGATATGGCACATTTTTAACACCCTTTCTGCATGAAATAGATTTGAAAAATAAAATTGTGAAATTTTACCAAAAACATGTTTATTTGCTTAAAAAAATATGGGTAATAATATTATTTAATTTAAAAAAAAAAATTGTATTGCCCAAATTTAAGAAAAATAAGTGGTTAGTTTCTGTAGCTAAAGTCAAAATATCTATCTGTTGTCTCTTATTTTGATCAGCGGTAGTTCCTAATGATGCAGAAGCACTAACATCATTAGGGAGTTTAGAAGTTGGGGCTTTAGGATCTTTTTGATATCCGGATGTTGCAAAATTTATCAGAGGCATATTATTGTCGTCACTATCATCAGAATGTTCGGGTTAGCGATGCCAAAATACAAATATTAAATTCGTCTTCATGTAGGGAAATGGTTGGCTCAACATCAGAATCATCAGATTCACCTTCAGAGCCCCAAGGAAAATCTTCATCAGAAACATAATGTAGTTCCTTTAGTTCCTTATCTGTCAAACTTGCATGTTTTTCAGTAAAATGTATTCGTGTTATTAGAGATAACTATAATTACGTGCAGCACTAGTCAACAGTCAAGTCAAAAAATAGTTACTGCAATTCCAGTAATAATTCGTTTTTTATTTTTTCGTACCTTTACCAAACTTCTAATTACCATAGAAGTAATTATTTATTTGATAAGGGTACCAAAATATTTGCACTTTTAGAGACAGAAAGACATAATAGTTCGACACTCAATCTATCTTTAAAGATTTCACCGTTCTTACTGACTAAATTTTTAAAAAAATGCGCATTGAGCTACAAACGCTACGTGTTTCTTACTTTGTGTTTATGTCAAATATGCGCGGTGAACACGAGTACTAACCACTTAACCTAATGTACATAATTCCGCTTCAGGATAAAAAATCACTGTAGTAAATACGCACTCTTATTTAGGACATATCAAAACATGTAATTTACAAAAATAACACCTCCAAACTGCAATATGTAAGTAAAACTTTAAAAAACACATCAACAATAAAAGCAACTCAGTTATTTTGACGTTTACCAGCATATAATTATCTGTACTTTCCAACTATAACAACCGAATTCAAAAACGAGTTCGCTAGCGACATCTGTACATTGTACATCAAACTAGGTTAGGTGGTTCCAGATCTAGCCACTATGCGTAAGTGCCTGGCAATAGGAGGATGTTCGTGGTTATTAACGCAAACCACCATGCTTCTTGGGTCGCAAAATTGGTGGATATTACAGCTAACCACCGTGCTTCAAAGAGTTAATGTGGGATTTTCGGAGATATGTAAAATTTTAAAATTTACTTGTCAATTACGCCCTCTTGTGGCAAAATGCGGAACTTAAAAATTATTTCCAGAATTTTCTCATGGCCACTTTAGTTATCATTTTTTTTTCCTGAATTTCTATGCCCAGTAGTTTCCGAGATATGGCCGCTCTGTACCCTTAACTGATCACGCTGTATATAGATATAATTTTGAATGGAGCTGCTAACGTTGAAGAAGAATTTAGAAATATTGTTCGGATACTATTAACAAATACAGAAACGTGAATCACATCGTGGCCAATTATTATCCTTGCTAATGTTTTCTATATGAATTTGTAAGTAATGCATTTTAGACGTTTCCTCAAAAATTAGTACCTAGATTTGCGCCCAATATCCACGAGCCTCTATTGTTTTAATCAGCTGATGCAATTTTTCTGATTTAAAATTACTGTTTATTTGCACGTTTAATTTGTTATTGCACCAAATGTAAAAAGGCCTTATGGCCAAAATTACACTTGCATAAAAAAACACCATTAGCCAATTAGTGTTTATAAATAAATACAGGGTGGCCCATTTGTCTGACAAAGTAATATACCGTCTCTACTATTAAAGATATCAAAAAAAAGTTTTTATAAAAGTTGTGAGGTACAAAAATATATATGTTCTAAAATTATTTTTAAACATATAGGATGGGCCAAAAAAGTAGGACAATAAAAAGATACATTTTTTTAAATGGAACACCCTATATATTTTAGCATTTTTTGTTTCCTTACAAAATTGTCCATATGACGCCATATTTAGTTTTTTAATTTTTTGCAACGTTGCCAAACAAAATGCAAAATTCTTAAAATTTTGGAAAAAACATGATAGTAAAAAATTACCTGTATTTCTCAATAAGAGTATCGAAAATCGAAAATTTCTTGTAAGCTCTTAAGTTTAGGGATAGAAAAACTGTCTTAAATGTTTAAGTACCTAAAATTTTATACAGGGTGTTTTCTGTTGACATCCAAATATACAAAATTTTAAAATACAATAACTCTATTTTTTCAAATGAAACACCCTATATTTATTAGGCTCGTCTGATAGATATTGAAAGTATCTTTTATTATTGTTAAGTTATATACCTAAATTTACTAGTTTCGGCAATATTTCGATTTTTATTTAATTTTTGTTGAAAAAAACTATAATTTTTATTTTTCTAGTAAGCCATGACCAGCAAACTAAAAACAAATGTAATTAAATATTATCCCATATTAAAATAAATTGATAACCATAGTTAGTTACGTATTTATTTAATTTAATAAAATTTTGTTTTTATTACGCAACTTGATATTGAAAATAAGTTTACAAACATTATAAATATAAATATAATAATTATAAATATGGCATTATATTCAATTACATTTGTTTTGACTTTGCTAGTCATGGCTTACTAGAAAAATAAAAACTATAGTTTTTTTCACCAAAATTTAATTAAAAATCGAAATATTGCCAAAACTAGTAAATTTAGGTATAGGTATGACTTAACAATAATAAAAGATACTTACAATATCTATCAGACGAGCCTAATAAATATAGGGTGTTTCATTTGAAAAAACAAAGTTATTGTATTTTAAAATTTTGTATATTTGGATGTCAACAGAAAACACCCTGCACAAAATTTTCGGTACTTAAAGATTTAAGACAGTTTATCTATCCCTAAACTTAGGAGCTTACAAGAAATTTTCGATTTTCGATACTTTTATTGAGAAATACAGGTAATATTTTACTATCATGTTTTTTCCAAAATTTTAAGAATTTTGCATTTTGTTTGGCAACGTTGCAAAACATTAAAAAACTAAATATGGCGTCATATGGACAATTTTGTAAGGAAACAAAAAATGCTAAAATATATAGGGTGTTCCATTTAAAAAAATGTATATTTTTATTGTCCTACTTTTTTGGACCATCCTGTATGTTTAAAAATAATTTTAGAACATATATTTTTTTGTACCTCACAACTTTTATAAAAACTTTTTTTTGATATCTTTAATAGTAGAGACGGTATATTACTTTGTCAGACAAATGGGCCACCCTGTACTGTACAACACAAATTTAAATTTATCAATATTTAAAAATATAATAGCAAAACAGTTGTTGATCTATTAAAAAAACTGATTATAAGAAAAAACCTGTTGGTGCAAAAATAAACAGAAGAAAAGTGTTAAGAGATTAAACCAGATGCGTTGCAAGCAAGGGTCTGTATTGTAAACAGCCGGGATTATTGATTGCACATCTGCATCGCTCAATGTGCAAACTGGGTCAAACTTTTTCAATGCAGTTTCTAGATAGAGATGTATCGCAGATGAAGTATACACTGTCACTTATGCAGTAGACCGAGCTGAACATTTTTTTTTTGTTTTTGTTATATAATAAGTAGTAAGTAAAGGCTAACGAACTGTACGCCAAAAAATCAATAGGCGGAATAAATTTATACTTCATCATAATGCACCTCTTCCTTTTATAAAAAAAATTTCGAAATTAAATTTTTTACTTATTTTTTTATTATACAGGGTGATTCCTAAGGTGATACTTCTTTTTTAGCTGCGTATAGAAGTCATTAAAATAAACAACATTTTCAAATACCTTTTTTCAAAAAACTCAAAAATAACGTACTTATATTCTTTTATTACACTACGAATCAAATACGGTTCTGCCTAACTTGCCCGTTGAATAACATTAAGAAAACTTCTGGATGAGCCCGCAAAGGAAAGCGTTTGGCGTATAATCTCGAAGAAACATCCGCACTTTTACGACACCATATCTATTGGTTCATTGTTTTCAAATTTTACCATTTTCACGTATCTATCACCAATTTAAAATTAAATTGCTTCTGAAAAACACACCGCAGCGGTTTGCTTAACACTAGCCGTATGACTAATACTAATAAGAGATAAGACAAACAACAGAAACTACAGCAGGGTATGTTTTTATGACCAGGCCCGCACTTAGATTTTTTACTTCTCTATCTCGCCTATTTTGGAGTTTTTTGAAATAAGGTATTTCAAAAAGTTGTTTATTTTAATGCCTTTTATACACAGCTATAAAAGAAGTAGTATCAACTTAGGAATCACCCTGTATTTTGCTTGTACTAACTTAAGCTGATAGCGTTTATTAAGATAAAGCCAAACCAATCGTCGTTACTATCCCCAACTACCCTATTTTTTTCATACAAACATTATAATTTCTTGCCATTCTTTCGAATTAGGCATTCGCTGCCAGGGCCATTCCCTAGGGGACCTTTAGATTAACGTGGGTTCCGAACCACGATCCACAGTCATACGACACTCCCCCCAATTGCATGACCTACCAATTGGAGAGTGTGTACTTTCTTCTGCACCCCACGAGATGTCTGATTTCATCCGGCCTGGTTACCGGCGTGAATGGGGTGGGTGGAGATGATATATACTCTGCCCTGCATTCTTAAACCTACCAAATTTCGGACATACTTTTTTTTATTCTGCGTATGCTCACTCCGAGGATCGAACTCGGAACGCCCCGGTCGAATGCCAGTGACTCACCGCTGAGGCACCGCCGCGCCGCTAATATTACAAGATGAAACTTAAGTTACTGGCATTCGACCGTGGCGGTCCGAGTTCGATCCTCGGTGTGGGCATACGCACAATAAAAAAGTATGTCCGAATTTTAGTAATAATAATAATAATAATAATAATAATAGTTTATTTATATAAGTATACATCCACAATTTCATTTTACATTTCATATTTACAAATAACACACTAAAATTAAATAGTAATTAGTACAATATAAGTAATGCAACATTATGATATATAAATAAACAATGAAACCCACAAAAGTAAACTTGTACGTGGGCAGTAGGTTTAAGAATGCAGGGAAGAGTGTAAAATGTATCATCTTTTAACGCACCGCATTCACGTCGGTAACCAGGCTGAATGAGATCAGACATCTCATGGGGTACGGAAGCAGGTACACACTCCACAATCGGTATGACTGAGAATTCCGATTCGGAACCCACGTTAAGCTGTAGGTCCAAGAGCAAGCTGGCTGAATGTTCAAAAGGTCATGGGCCATCAATAACCCACAACAAACAAGAACAAACTTTAAAAAAAAATTTCGGTTTAACCTAATATGGTACCTATTAAAATTATGGTGTTAATACAATATGTAAATACTTTTAGAAACTAGGTGTTACAAAAAATATTATTATATGTACCCACTTATGTACGATATCAAAAAAATCTTTTATAATTATTCATCAAAATCTACGTGTTTCTGCTTCTATGCCACTACAAAATTTGCTGTAGTCTACTCTGTTGCTGATGTTTTATTTTAAAGGGCAATAATATATTAACGTCACTCTATTGCTCTGCGTCTCTATTATCCAATACCTCCCTAATCTCTTGCGTAGTACTCATTTTTCATTACGTAAACTCTTAGACAAATAAATTAACAGCCCATTGCCATTTACTACTTGATACGCTTTATAGTCGTAACAATACTACAAATTATGTCAAAAGTGAATGTCCAGTAACTATCAATAACGCCTTGTCTATGTATTTATGCATAAATAGTATGAGTCGATATTTTGCGACAAAATATATCACAATATTTTTATTGTATTTTGCTTATTTTTATTTTTACACCTGACTGAAGGTTATAAATAATTATGTTAAAATATAATCATTTTTGGTGTCCAGTTTATAATTTATAATTATTACTTTGATTCTATTGTGCTTCTATACATATTATCTGTTCTCTATAATTTATAAAAACCAAAAGGTTAAGAAAATTAAATGAAAAACCGGGAAATGGCAATGAAGTTTAAAAAGTTATTGCAATTTTGAGAAAAAAACTATACATTTTATAGTCTATTTCAGAAAGGTGTACTTAGAGTAATAAAAGCTCACTAGGTATGCACAGGGACTACAGAGTGACCAAACGAATAGTTAAGCCACTTTCATAATTTGGCATTGATTTCATTGCAAAATTCTTTATTTTTATCAAGTGCAGGTAGTACCATCAGGGTTTGGGTCTATTTATGGGTTTTGCTTATTATTATTATTTGCATATTATTATTACATAGTATTAGGTACACTTATTTTTTATTAAACGTTATAAAAAAATAAAACATACATTTTACAGAAATTAAATTATAAAAAATCATAATATTTTTCGTCATCTAAAATACTGGCATCTCTTCTTGACGTTATAAATAACGGGTCGACGGTCCGATCGATCAGGTGGTCAAGATCCCACATTTTCTCCTCTTCTTTAATGACATGATCGACTGCTTTTCGACAGTTCTCTAGTGTCACTTCCTTAATGGCTTGATCAAACAGTAGCTTACCGTCTTTCATTTTGGATGTCATGTTGTGTCTTGCCACAAATCCTTTCACTTGCGCCCATATAAGTTCTATAGGATTTAGTTCGTAATGACATGGCGGTGTGCGCAGCACAGTTACACTATGTTTTTCAGGTATATCTTTCACGGCATATTTTATAAACCGATGTTTGTGTACCTACATTTTCTATAGCTAATAGTTCCCTCTTTATCAAATTATCTTCAAATTCAATATTTTGGTGGTTAAACAGTCGATAGTTTCTTGTTTTCTCATGAAGTTGGAGTCTTCTCTGTGCGTCGTGAATAATAGCTTACGTTATCCATAACTACTACTGAATCTACTGAATGATATTTTATCATTTCACCAAAAAAGTCCTCAAAAACATTCGAATTTATGTCCTGGTGGTAATCTCCCGAATTGAATTACGCAATTAGTTGAAATTTTTATATTACAAGCAATACTATTTTATCTTAATACCCGTTAACCAAATTCTCTAAAATTTTTGGTAAGTTATCATAAATAATTTAATGCATAAAATGTACGTGCGCTTATGGCCGACACCGAAATTAAGCCGAACTGGACGGAATTTCCCATTTTATTCTATACCTTTCTGAAATAGACTAAACTGCTGAACAATTGCTTTCGAGCAAGAAAAATTTCGCCTAATTTAACAGTTAATATTTTCTGAACCAGATATGATATCGACCTACGGTTTTGAATGGTTGATAGATTCATCTCTTGGGAAACAATAATAATTGTTAATATTGGATTTTCTTTAACTATCCGAAAATTTTATATACATGGTGTTAAAGAATACGATGATTTTTGCTCCAATTTTAATGGCGTGTAACTTTCACAATAATATTTTTAAATTTTATCACTCTACGTCAATTGAATTACTGGTGTATAGCAAAAAAAATAATTTGTCAAATTTTTTATATCTGCCATATTTTAAGAAATACCGATTTTTTTGAAAAACCTTGCTTTATTTAAGCTCTCTCACTGTTCGTTGTATCGTGCAAACTGTGTGAGTGATTTATACCTTATGAAAAGCTTGATTATGTTCAGGAACAATAGTTGTACCTAAATGTTATGATGTACAGTGGCGTACTTAAAAACTCCTATATTATGTCTATGGTTTAAGAGAGAAATTAATAAATAAATTTTTTCCAAAAATTAAATTAAAAATATTATCTTTGTTAAAATTTTATAAACACACTGTATAATATACCTGAAATGCGATATAAAAAACTAAAAAATAAGAAAAAATTTACCTAATCTAGGGGCGAGTACTTTCCAATATAAAACAATCGTGAAAATTTGTGAGATACTCATAAACCATAGAACCATAGGTGTTTATAAGTACGCCACTGTACATCCTAACATTTAGGTACAACTATTGTTACTGAACATAATCAAGCTTTTCATAAGGTATAATAATCACTCGCAAAGTTTGCACGATATAACGCAGAGTGAGATCTAGCTACCAATAAGTTTAAATAAAGCAAGGTTTTCCAAAAAAATTGTTTTTTCTTAAAATATAGCAGATATCAAAAATTTGACAAATTACTTTCTTTGCTATAAACAAGTGATTCAATTGACGTAGAGTGATAAAATTTAAACATATTATTGTGAAAGTTACACGCCATTAAAATTGGAGCAAAAATCATCGTATTCTTTAACACCCTATATATATTGCAGTTTAGTTCAAACAAATAATTTTTAGAGCTTAATAAGACAATTTTAAAGTTTACACAATATAATTCTGATACAGGTAAAAATGTTGCTGGTGCATTTAGCTGAAAATATATTACACATATTATGTACATATGCCGACAAACAAAGTATAAAAAAATGTTTGTTACAAAAAGATATTTACCAAATTACTGATATTTGATATGCATAAAAACCTCTATTGAATAGAGTTAATGATAGCTTATTATCATAATTTAGTATAGAAAAGGTATGTGATTTAAGTGTTTGAAGTACCCTGGTACCTTTTTATTACTAAGACTTAATCCCTATAAAAAATATTCTATTGAAATGTTTGAAAGCGTCTGAAGAGATAAGCATCTTGAAGCTATATTTTTTGATTGATAATACAATTTAGTTTTTATATATTAAAAGTTTATTCAGTGGGGATTAACATTATGGAGTTTGTATATCAAATTTCACTGACGGCTAGTGTGATCTGATGAATATGAATATTTTTTCAGTTAACTACTTTTGTATATGTGACAAGTACCCGGAGGATTAGTACCTCTATGTTCAAGCCCTTGTTAGTTTAGAATTGATGGTAAATATGTTTACAATCAGTGGCAGCTCGTACAGTAGGGCCACTGTGTCATGGCCCTACCTACCTGTTCACGAAGCTTTTTATTTCATTGTATTATTAATTTTTCTTCCTACGCTTCATTCTTTTTGATATGTGATAACGCCTAACTATGCAAAAACTCCCTGATGTGTGGGTAACGCCGCGAAAATTTCCTACCGCCACGCTGCTCCGGCCAACTGTATTTGGCCCGATATTAAACGCGTACGAGAGGAATAAACACCACAATGTATATATCCCCCTCTCTTACTGACGCGTAAGGAAATCAGGCTTGTTACGTGAAGAGTAAGTAAGCGGTTAGAGCACTCTTAGGCTATATAGTTATGTTTTCGGCTTTGACAGCTATTTTCAAAACGGTTTTGCCTGTAGAGATATTAGGCTTAAAATAATGTTCTTTTAAACAGTCTTTACCGTTTAACATAAATTATTCTTGTAGGTCAGTCCGTCAGTGGATTATATTCCTAATTCCAGGTTAAGGTTTATCAATTTTAAAATGAATAAAATAAAAGAGGAAAGACTATTAGTTGCCGGCTTTTGCAAGAATAAGAACGCTGAACAATAAGCAAAATAGCTGTAAAATTATTTTTAACCCACTGGATTTAGTTCTTACTAGATTACTGACCAGCTGGCCATTTCGTTAGGATTTAGATTAAAAATGGCAAACTGGCCAGTAATCTCGTGGTCACCCGGTATACTTACACCATTTCTGTATGAGCAGAATATTTTTGTGTCACCTTTTGTACTTAAATGTTTATTTTGAACTAATATAAATAAACATGCAAATATCCTATTATACAAAGAAAATCCTTGAGGATAATGCCATCATCCCCATGATGTTTGTAATTTAAAATTCAAGAATCATAGCGGTTAAAATACATGATATGTAAACTAGATACAATTTACATTTGTGTATTCTTGCTGCAACGTTTATCTATGTTCGTAAAATGATCTAATTTGCATTAATATAGGTACAAGTCGTATATTGGAAAGACTAAACAACAATTGAAATGCTCGCCAAGTCGCTAAAAATCATATTTATTTTATAGTATATTTTATTTAAGATAGCTATATCCAAAATCTTGGAAAAATTCCTGTAGGTAGGATAAGGTAGGTAAGCATTTTATTATTTTGTATATCCGAATCATACCGGGTGTTGCATCGTCGAGCGGGACATAAGAAATCCCATGTAATTTTAAATGGGGTCAATTATTGGCTTCCCTAATTATTTTAGAGAAAAATTCAATTTAGGTTTATTAAAGAGCACTAAAACCCACATTCAAAATAACTTTAGATATTTTGATGAACCCGTTTACGGGTTATCGCCGATTTCTTTTTAACTATTTCTCTTTTTTATGGCCCCGTATTTGCGGGCACCAGTCAAGGTAAAAGATGACTGTCAAATAAAGTTGTCATTTTGAAATGTGTGCTTTATTGTTATAAAAATTCGTACATCGAAAATATTAGCCATGAATTACACTTCTGAAGAAAAAATATTGATGATTAAATGGTATTATCAAGGAAATAGTTATCAAAATGTGTCAGACATGTTTGCTGCTCTGTATCCGAATAGACCGATACCTGCAAAATCTACAGTCGAAAGAACTATCAAGAAATTTGAGACAAAAGGCACTGTAATAAATAACTGCAGATATAAGGAAAGGTAGGAACAAAGAAGAGATGCAAGAAATGATAGGGACTTGCAAGTTTTATTGTGCGTGGAAGAAAATGATGGGAAGATCAGCACAAGGAAACTTGAGGATGACATAGGATTAGATCACACCACAGCGTTACGAGCTTTGAAACGACATAAATATTATTCATACAAATATGAAAAGCACCAAGAGCTAAGAGATAGGGACGAAATACGACGACAGGAGTTTTGTTTTGGTATGATTGAAAGAGCAAACATGATAGGGAATTTTTTAAAAACATTTGTTTCACTGACGACTGCACGTTTACCTTAAACAATGAACCCAATGTTCAAAATTATTGATATTGGAGCAAAGAAAACCAACACAGGTTTGTCGAAGCAAGGACGCAATATCCACAAAAAGTTAATGTTTGGGCTGGGATTTTCGGAGAAAATATTATCGGGCCATTATTTCTTACACGAAATTTAAATGCAGAATATTTTTTGGAACTACTTGAAAATCATATTTTACCTACTTTACATGATGCCGCCAGGGAAAATCAAGAAGTTTGGTACCAAATGGATGGCTGCCCGGCACATAGTACCCTGGCTGTCCGGGAATATTTAAACTGTGCTTTTAATGGAAATGTTATTGGCTTAAATCATACAGTAAATTGGCCAGCCAGGTCTGTTGATTTATCGCCAAATGATTTCTTTCTCTGGGGTCATTTAAAAAACAGAATATACAAAGATAAAAAATACCCAAATCTAGACGAGTTAAAAAATGCTATTTCTGCCGAATGCAATAGAATTTCAGTTTACCAACTAGCGAATGTAAGAAGAGAATTTTATGATTGCCTCGGTTATTGTCTAGCAGTCAATGGAGGAATATTTGAACATCTTCTTAAATCCCAAAGTTCTAACAATTTAATAGTACCTACCTATTAATTAGTAAAATATTGAAACATGTAAAATGTCATAATTAACCTTGTAATTGGATACTTTATTTTAGTTTTATTCAGATTAATTTGTACTCATAAATACATCTTTAATATTTTCGATGTACGAGTTTTTATAACAATAAAGCACACATTTCAAAATGACAACTTTATTTGACAGTCATCTTTTACCTTGACTGGTGCCCGCAAATACGGGGCCATAAAATAGAGAAATAGTTAAAAAGAAATCGGCGATAATCCGTAAACGGGCTCATCAAAAATATCTAAAGTTATTCTTTTGAATGTGGGTTTTAGTGCTCTTTAATAAACCTAAATAGAATTTGGTCTAAAATAATTAAGGAAGCCAATAATTGACCCCATTTAAAATTACATGGGATTTCCTATGTCCCGCTCGACGATGCAACACCCGGTATACAGGACAGGGTGTTAGAAAAAATTGCAACATTATATTTAAATCCGTGGCACTTGCCTTTTTGTTTTTTTTTTGGAGTCATTTATGGGCACCGGTTACTTGTTCTGCCTTTCACCAGTAGTGTGCCACTCCAGAAGTGGTCCTGTTTACGTACTAAAACCTTCCTCCTCCCAGGGACTGCCTCGGATTCACTGTGAGGTATGCTGTCAGGGGAGCCCTGGTCTCCTATGATGTTCCAAGGGGAGACTGAGTTTGGACTCTCTTTCTGATCGTCGGATAAAATGTAATTTTTTACTGAAATAAGAATAATTTAATGCTCTTACATCGGATCAATTTTCGAGTTCCACCAAGAAACAACATAAATCATCTTACCTTTGCTCTTGACCATCATAGATGTAACTATGGGAAATTGTCTCCAATATCTAGAATTGTTAATAATGGTAATAGATAGAATTGACCATAATTGTTTTAATCAATCCCTCGCCTATTTTAAGATAAGTGTTTTTCGAGCATATTCCTACTCCGGGAGTCGAACCCGAGTCCCACGGTCGAATGCCACTCACCTCTGAGCCACTACCGCGGTAAAAAAAAGTTGCCAGTTAGATAATTAGTTAAAAATCTTTATAATACCTACGTATTCTTCCACCGAATTGATTGTATTTCAAGGCAAGCTGAATGCAGGCATGTTAGTATAGAAGGGACCATCGAAAATGCATTTATAAAGGTTGCCGATATGAAACAGCTTAGCCGTCTCTTTTTAGTCTCTTCTATACCTGTATAATTTCTCTTTGCTTCCCTCTAAATACATCCCTGTATCTTATATCCTAGTTTCTTCCATTCCTACTGCCTTCCTTCTTTTACTTTTATGTATTTATTTTTATATACTCTTGCAGTATTGTCCACTTGTTCCTTGATTGCAGCATCTCTTCATCTTTGTTATGGTTTGGGGACTAAAAATCCCTTCTTTTTCACTTGGCTTGATTTTAATCTTCTTCCTCGTATTTTATTGACATGTTTGTAAATAAAAACGAATAAACTAAAAAATGGTTTTACTAAAAATTTACTGTCTTGTCTATAAATCCAGCGATAAATATTATTCAATAAATGCCCGAATTTAGTGGAATAAAAAATGCAAACAATAAAATATGTCCCTTTATGTGGCCCTATAAAAAAAATCCGATTCATTTTTTATAATAAGAATAAGGCGACGTAAAATGTTTATATACACCGTTAAATAGCTACGGATCACTGCAATAGAAAAGGTTATGTCTTTTCTACAAATCCAAAGCTGTTTAAAGCTAAAGGGGAATTTAATGTCCTCATTTTTGATGTTCCCTAAGAGCAATCACTAAAACAAATTCAAAATATGTTTACGTATACTTGTATACACTGGCGTGCCGTCTGGGGGATAAAGGCCCGAGCCCCCCCCCCCCCCCGTATTTGATTTGTAGTGTAATAAATGAATGTAAGTACTTTATTTTTGGGTTTTTTGAAAAAAGGTATTTAAAAATGTTGTTTATTTTAATGCCTTCTATACGCAGCTATAAAACTTAGGAATCACCCTGTATAATTATACATTATTTATCGCGGTGGTGCTGCAATCTGCGATAAATATATCGTTATCACTTGCGTGTTACCTATAAGTGCTCTGCTTTACTCTAAATATAAGTATCAAAAAGAGACGGAAGAATTAACAGGCGTGCCGCTACTTGTCAAAATTTACCTCCATGACAGCAACAAGATTATTCTTGTTTTTCTAAAATCATCTCGCTGGTGTTAATTTGTACTCTGTTCTAATGATATAAATTTTCGTTACTTTAAAGGACTTGGACCGATTCGTTACTTTGGGTATTAGGACTCGTTACTTAAGTAAATCGTTAATTTTATTTTAATTGTGTTATTTTTATTATAACTTTGATCAATTGCCAAATACTGTTTTATTCATTTTTTATTATTTTATTTAATGTTTTTTTTCTTTTTTATTCCTACAAGTTTAATCAAAAAAAATCTTAATAACAGACGTATTTTTCTAACAAAACAAGAATATGGTGCTGCGCCCTCCACATATTCTACTCCCCACCCCCCCCTAACTTACAAGGCATGGCACGTCACTGTTTTTATGGCAGTTATAGAAGCATATACAATTCTATTTTAAGAAGGTCGCGTGAATAAACAGATTTTCAGTTTCTACTTTATATCAATCTCATTCTTCTGTAAACTAATTAAATACATATACCTTTATAACGACAAATATCGTTAAAGTTTAGTTAACGATCTGCTTTATTCAAACATAATTGCTCCCTCATTTCACAAAAAATACGGCAAAATCATTTCCTTTTCCTGTAAGGTATAATTAATTAAATGAACAAGTTAGGGGTATTAAAAGGGTTATTTTGATTACCCTTTTATAGATTTATATAATTGCTGCCACGTAATTTTTTTTTTTTTTTTTTTTTTTTTTATGATAAAACACCTGCACTGTAGGAAAAATCCTTTAAGGCGCTCTGGGAGCGGTGCGAGTGCGAAAAAAGCGATTAACGTTGGTCTTGAAACGTTGAAGATTGTATTCACTGGGAAACACGACCTCAGGAAGATCATTCCACAAAGATGACGTTCTCCAGATGAAAGAATTCTTGAACAATGAAGTTCGAGGAGTACTAAGCTGAACAACATATGGATGAGCGGCAGTGGTTCGCCGTGTATTTCTGTTTTGCATTGCTCTAGGTGGAATCAAGTGGGCAATGTCAGTCGAACACCTGCCATGGAAATATCTGTAAAAGAGAGTTAAATCACCAACCTGTCTTCGATGCTCCAGGCTATCGAGGGTCTTGGTCAGCTCGGGGTCGCCGATCAGACGAACGGCTCTCCTTTGAATGGAATCCAGTAGCCGAAGGGTGTGCTTGGGTGCAGAGCTCCAGACATGAGAGCAATAAAAGTAATAAAATATGAAGGATATAGTGTTAAAATAACAATTAAAAAATATTTTCTATGTCTATTAGTTAAAACGCATTAATGTATAATGTAATATAATGGCATATTTAGCGGGGATGCCGAGCTGCAACACCCCCCCCCCCCTAACAACAAACTTTATTTTCAAACATAATTTTCTAAATTTGCAATAATTCGAAAAAACTAACTTATATTCTTGTAGTACGAAAAAAAAAGTGATTAAGAATTTTACATTGACTATAGTCAAATCATACAGGGCTTTTGAAAAACTTGAGAAAAAATAATTTAAAATTTGTCGTTTTTGTAACCTTTTATGAACACTCTGTAAAATAGATAAACATAATTAGATTCATAATCTTTCTAGACCCCTTGTCATAAATCTCACCCAATCCCATGATTTAAAAATAAGTTTTAGATAGTTTTTTGATTTTTTTTTCCTTGACAGTAAAACTTAATTTTTTTAGTTTCTAATTTATTAGATACTCTTAAACTACCAAAGCAAAATAAATAACATTTTGGACAATTTTTAATACGAATCTAAATATGTAATAAAATAATGGGTGTTCCATTTAGAAAATACAACTTTTTGTTATATCATTTTTTGGGCCACCCTGTATGTGGAAAAATATTTGACTGAAATGCACCTTATAAAACAGTATAAGTCTCCATATGAATCAAATTCCTAACTTCATTCTTATGGGAGCTATAGAAGCCTGACGCACTAGTGCAGGACTCTGTATATTTTAACAAATATTAATATTATTTTACGAGAACTATAAAGAAGCTGCCACAGACGTACACTTGCAGGTATTCGTTCAATCACAGGCCTCGACGCGAAGGTGATGGTTTCTTTATAGTTCCTAGGAAAGTCGATATTTAAATTTATAAAAATAATTATTATAGGGAGAGTTTTTATTTCGATTTAAATTAATTCAAGAATAAAATCATACATAACCAAATTAGACGAGAGGCGGAAAGCTCGATTTGTTTTTTGATCTATGTTGGCTTTTTTGTATACCATATTTTTAAGAAGTTTTTTTAAATTAATTTATAACATTAAAGCATCCTAAAAATTATTATTGAGTAACTATGAAGTTGTGAAGGGCATTAGCTCCCATGGGGGGGGGGGGGGGGGGGTAAAACTTCCTGGATCCTGGGAATTCTTTTTTAAAAGTTACTTTTAAACTGTCACGGGCCTAGAGCCCCCCCCCCCCTGCACATATTATGTAGTTATCAACATTCTATTGGCCAAAAAAAAACGTGCTTAGTTTTTTTGTAATGCGAACATCAATTTAACAAACCAAATTTAAAAGCGATACTTAAATAAAGCTTTTATATAACACGATTCTATCCTTAATACTGCAATCAATAACCATAAAATGTATAAATTGAAATTCGACTACCAGTAAAATAATAAAATAAAGAAGCCTAAAAAGCATATGTCCCAATAAGGGCATTCGTTGGCGCCTGAGAAATACTTTAGCAAAGCAAAAGTATCATAATAACATCGGTTCTGAGTGTTCTTCCCTTCAATCTCAAATTCTATGAGCTCGTTTATGTTCCTATAGGTTTAGAAGAATCTCTTAATAGGGACTTAATTCCCTTCGCTATTTTACGTATGCTCGCTTCCAAGTTTTATGTTAGCGTATAAAATTCCCTAGTAACGTAATGTTTATTGAAGTTGATTATATTGCCTTGGATAATATTGTCACATATCTTGTGTATCTGCTTTAATTATAAACCAACACTGAGCTGTTTAATTAACATGTTTAATACACGGCAATAAATGTTTATACAACAAAAAAACTACTTTTTTTACGAAGGCCCGTCCGTGCGCCGGATGCACTTAGGCCAGGTTTGGCCCATTGCATTGTGCTCACTCTGCTTGGTTGTTACACCCACTCCGTGATCCCAGTTCCTTTTACTAGTTTGAGTAGGTCAACTGGGGAGAGGGTAAGTATATCCTCTGGTTCCAGTTTTGGTTGCCCGAGTTTTGTTGCGTGTAACTCGCAATGGCAAACTATGTGCGGTACAGTTTCTCTGTCTTGTCCGCATAATCTGCAGAAATTGTACAGTTGCATTCTGTGCAGATGGTTCTTGACATCCATGTGTCTTGTCAGAATTTCTTTAATTGTTCTCAGCTGATTCCTGTTCATTTGAAGCTACTGTTTCGTAAGTCTTGGGTTATAGCCAGCGAGGTATATCAAGAAAAAAGTGAAAAAAAAAACACAAAACCGAATTTAATCCAACCATGGGTTAGTTAGAGGGGGTAGAGGTAATCATTTAAGTAATTATCGAAAGGACCACGCACAAAGCTTATGGGAAATGACTTTCGGATAATTTTTCTGAATTTTTAGTATTGTCTAGATCTTGACGTCCTGATTAAAAGTGTCCATGGCCGTAATCCAATCCTATGACTAGTTCTTGGGTTGCCTTTTAAAATTGGCAACTTCTTACTTTGAGATTTTATGCATTTGTCTGGAGTTTTCACTTGTTTCTTAAAAACTATCAACATTTTTATATTTTTTATTAGTCGAAAAGTAGGCCTTAAATTTTCTTTTACTTATATAGAAATAAAATATGTACATGATATTGAATAATTTATAGGTGGATTAAATAGTTATTAATATTAAAAAATTATGAAAATCCAAAAAAAAAATTTACTCGTTTTTTAAATTTTGAAAACAAACTGCTAGATTTTGTTCATATTTTAATATCTTGTAGTACCAAGCTGTGGATAAAAAAAAACGGGTATAGGTTGACACAGAATATATTGCCAAGTATTTTATTTTTCAAAAAAAAAATTGAAACTTCACCTCAAAAAGGTAATAAACGACTTTAATTGATTCATTTAATTATTATACCAATCTGTAACAATTTTCTTTTACAATAATTATTTTTTAACACATTCTTATCTTAGATATACAGGGTGAACCAATTACAATGATTTACACAAATGAGAACTTTTAAATATAGGAAAATTAAAAATTGCTCTTTTTATCAAATGACAAAATCTTGTTTTTAAATTATAAAATATTTTGTTCGTAGAATACCTTGGCTCTTGTACATGAAACGTTTAAATTATCTTAGAGTCATAACAAAATGTTTTTTTTTATAATTTATATATTGTTCCAAAGTTTAATATTATACGTGTTTTTATTTTTGTTTTAATTTTGTGAATATATAGTTTTTAATTTACTGTAAGGGTCACACTGGTTCTTTTTCTGAAAGCATTTGAAATGTCCTAAAGTCTGGTAAAAAAAAAATTTTTACGAACGGACAAAAATGATAAAATGACCTACAGCGAAATAAGATAATATATAGGTACACAGCGTGAATTTCCAATTTTTTTGAAAAAATCTATTCGTTTGTTTTCAAAATTCAAAAAATAAATAATTTTTTTTTTTTGGATTTTCATACTTTTTTAATATTATTAATTATTTAATCCGCCTATAAATTATTCATTATCCTGTACATATTTTATTTCTATATAAGTGAAAGAAAACTTAAGGCCTACTTTTCCAGCAATAAAAAAATAAAATAAAAAAGTTGATAGTCTTTAAGAAACAAGTGAAAGCTCCAGACAATGCATAAAATCTAAAAGTAAAAAGTTGCCAACTTTAAAAGGCCATAACTCAAAAACCAATCATAGGATTGGATTACGGCCATGGGCACTTTTAATCAGGACGTCAAGATCTAGAAAATACAAAAAATTCAGAAAAATTAGCCGAAAGCCATTTCACATAAGCTTTGTGCGGGGACCTTTGATAGTAGCTGGGTGAATTTTTAACGAACTTTAGACGTGGCCTCGAAGATTTTTCGCCTGTGGCGCTTTTTCGCCTTCCCAACTAAGTACAAAATCATGAAATACGTGTAGTCCTGACTGCCCCTTCCTCCAGATTACGCTCACTAAGCCCCCCCCCCTAAACATATTTTTCTACGCCACTGCAATACGCAATTGCCAAGGCAGCTGCACAGAAACTTGGTGTACTTTTCCGCACCAAAAGGTTGTACACACCTCATCAACTTTTGACACTCTACAAAGCCCAGATTCGACCATCATTAGAATATTGCTCTCATGTCTGGAGCTCTGCACCCAAGCACACCCTTCGGCTACTGGATTCCATTCAAAGGAGAGCCATTCGTCTGATCGGCGACCCCGAGCTGACCAAGACCCTCGATAGCCTGGAGCATCGAAGACAGGTTGGTGATTTGGCTCTCTTTTACAGATATTTCCATGGCAGGTGTTCGACTGACATTGCCCAATTGATTCCACCTAGAGCAATTCAAAACAGAAATACACGGCAAACCACTGCCGCTCATCCATATGTTGTTCAGCTTAATACTCCTCGAACTTCATTGTTCAAGAATTCTTTCATCTGGAGAACGTCATCTTTGTGGAATGATCTTCCTGAGGTCGTGTTTCCCAATGAATACAATCTTCAACGTTTCAAGACCAACGTTAATCGCTTTTTTCGCACTCGCACCGCTCCCAGAGCGCCTTAAAGGATTTTTCCTACAGTGCAGGTGTTTTATCATAAAAAAAAAAAAAAAAAAAAAAAAAAAAACTGCTGTTATCGAATACACTTTTTAAATTTGGTTAAATGTTTCCCGCTGGTGACCTACTAAAAATTATGCAAAACAGTATGTAAATTATTGTCAAAAAATGCTAATACCCCTGGCTTTGAAATTCTATTTTGGTATACTCTTTATTGTGTTTGGACACATATCATCTTTTGTATTTTTAAATATAATAATAGGTGCGAAGACATTTTAATATTTATTTGTATACAATGCGTACTGGCGTCGGTCGTGCTTTTTACCTACTTATCGCTTGCATAATGCATGATGTTGCCATTTTAAACTCTTTTTCTCTGATTGTTTTTAAACTACCATATTAAAAATTCTAAAAATATCCTAAGAAACAGGTTCGTAAATAAAAATACTAATTATAAAACGTAGTAGATTTTAATGGTGGTACCTAAAGAAGGAAAACGGTACGCTTGTCAAAACGCCCGGGGCATCAACCTGTTTATCAACTTTAATAATTACGATATATATATAGTGATGGGCGAATGTTTAAACTCGATCAGATATGCCTGGTCGTACGAGTTGTACTGCTACTACACGTAGATTTTGTTAGAGGGTTCGTGTTTATATATCTGTATTGTCCTGGTCATCCACCTTTGCTTGGCTGTTGCCACGTTTACATGGCTTATCTTATTTGCTCACATGGATGATTTGGACAGTTCATTTTTGACTTTTTTAATTCTTTTAAAACACCAACCGTGTAAGTTTTGGAGCCCATTGTCTCCTCGCCATTTGCACTGTTAATGTCAGCAATCGAATAAAAATACTAGCACAAATAAAGGCCAGTTTTAAAAAGTTAAATTTGAAATTTATAGGTTTTCTTGCAACTTCCCTATCCGTATTGTAAATAATATCAGATAAAAGTATACAAATCAATAAACTGTAATTTGCGTATAGCCTATAGTCTATTTCAGAAAGTTGTAGAGTAAGAAAATGGGAAATTCTGTCCAATTCGGCTCAACTTTGACATCGGCCATAGGCGCATTTAAATTTTTTTAAATTTAAATGTTTTTGAGGACTATTTTGGTGAAATGATAAAATATCTTTCAACTGATTTAGTAGTAATTATACGCAAGCTATCATTCACGACGCACAAAGAGGACTCCAACTTTATCTTGGAGAAAACTAGAAATTATCGACTGGTTAACCACCAAAGGTATTAAATATGAAGATAATTTGACAAATAAAGAAGTATGAGATAGCAAATTTACACAAACATCGTTTTATAAAATAAGCCGTGGAAGATATAGCTGAAAAATAGTGTAACTGTGCTGCGCACACCGCCATATCATTGCAAATTTAATCCTATAGAACTTATATGGGCGCCAGTAAAAGGATTTGTAGCAAGACACAACACGACATTCAAAATGAAAGACGTTAAGCTACTGTTTGATCAAGCCATTAAGGAAGTGACACCAGAGAACTGGCAAAAAACAATCCATCATGTCATTAAAGAAGAGGAGAAAATGTGGGATCTTGACCATCTGATCGATCGGACCGTCGACATATTAATTATAACGTCAAGTGGAGATGACGGGTTCATCAGATGGCGAAAAATATTATGCTTTTTTATAATTTAATTTCTGTACAAAGTATTTTTTGTATTTTGTATTTTTTTTATATTAAAATAAGCGTACCTAATACTATGTACATAATGCATGCCTTTGTCACACCATTTTCAGTGTTTGTAAATGGATAACAATAGGCAAAACCCATAAATTAACCCAAACCCGGGTGGCACTACCTGTACTTGATGAAAAGAAAGAATCTTGCAATGAAATCAATGCCAAATTATGAAAGTGGCTTAAATATTCGTTGGGTCACTCTGTAGTCCTGTTGTCAGTGATTCATCGTTTTCTTATATAGTGCAGCGGGTTGTACGAAGTTAGCGGAAGCAATTCCAGTGTATTTTTGAAATTCTAATAGAGCAAAATATTTATTTTTTTGGATTTTGTTCCCTTTGACCTTGTACAACCCACTGTTCTCGATAAAAAAGCGATTAGTCACTGACAGTAATTTTGAACCCGAAGTATAGATAACAATGAGCACATACAGTTAAATAAATAGCCAGAAAAATTTTAGAACAGGTATCATCACATGAATTGGTACCAGAATTTTTTATGAAAATGTAACATTTCTTCCCACCAAACAACGTTTTGTTACCTCAACATCACACTCATATAATATTGTAATAATGTGACATTCGGAGGTATGTGGATGTTATGGTGATTGTAATTTGTACAGGGTCCTGCGCCTTACCTCCCGTCTTCTCTAGCTCATTTATTAATTAAGTTAGGATTTTGATATTTTGCAGACTTTACCTGTATCCTAGGGCGCATTTCAGGAAAATATTTTTGTTTATACAGGGTGTTCCAAAAAAGTGTGACGTCATAAGGGTATGTTTTTTTAGGTTACATGTCATATATTTTCTTACTTATTTGGATGCATCTTGTAGTTGCCTACATACCCCTAAAATTTTAATGAAATCAGTTCAGTATTATAGGCGAAAAAAAATAAAAACTAAAAAAATCAGTTTTGCACCACTGGTTTTAAAAATTAATAAAAAATAAAAATAATGCCTCGTTATTAAAATTCTACAAAGGTACTTAAAAAGTAAAGTCCTAAAATCTCGTTAACCAAGTTTGATTAATACGAATTGTACAGGGTGTCCAAAATTTAGTGTCAAACTTTGCAAACTTTAAAGCAATTTATTTTTCTTATTTCAAATTGGAACCCCTCTATATTATTATGTCATTCGATGCAGAATTAAAATTCAAATATTTGTTCTAATTGCAACCCGATCGCAATTTCTAACGCATTAAGACTTATTTACAGAAAACTCGTTTAATCAACCTTTCCACCAGTCATTATTATATAATAAATATCAGAAGTGGCTTTGAAAAACAATATATTGATATTAAAGTTTATTGAAGTGACAAAAGCCCATTTTGACTTTAGTTATTTTATAGTTTCAAATATTGTTAGATTAGTATTAATTATTTAAACTGTATTATTTTTTGTGATGGAATACAACCAAGAAGAGCTCGTAGATATGATTTTCATATTAGGAGCATACTAAAAGAATTTTTATCTGGTCAGTCCGACCCAGTGGCGTATTTGGGGGGGGGGGGGGGGGCTGCCGGGCTGCAGCTCCCCCGGAGCTCGGCTCTAAAAATCTAATTGTAACCAACGCTTGGACACTTAATTTAAATCTTTAAATAAAGTATTCTTAGCTTAGATTACAAAGGTTTTGTAGGAAACGTTTAGTTTTTAAACTTTTCCTTCTAAAAGTCCTATTTTATATAGAGATTAAAGTTTCAGACGCATATCGTTTTAGTTCTTGATTTTTCATGCAATTTTGAAGGAAACCGAGTAAAAAGAATAATATTTTATAGCATTTTTCCAATATATACTTGCCTCTTCTGCCTTTTTTAGCGCTATTTTCAATCAACAAAAATATTACCCAATGCAATAAAATATTTGCACAACAAACCAAAAAATAATTAATTGAAACATTTTTTATGGAAGAAGTGTGATAATTTATAATAAAAAAAATAGTGCGTGAAGAAACGAGAATGCTTTATTATGAATATACAAAACGGCACTTAACAAGGAGTATTTCAAAACCTATAAGCATTTGCACCAAAAACTGCTCTTAGATCTATGCTCCTAAAATGAAACATGATTTCTGAAAAAATCATCAATTTTGGCGTGGTGAGCGATATTTACTTTATTTTTAAATGAAAAACCGAGCCCGAAAAACGCCGGTTACAGTAATACATATGTCTTATGTTAAAATTTTGGTTTGTTATCAATATTCATATTTTCACAAATATAAAAAATGTTTTGTAAAAAATAACATTTACCAAAACAAATTTAATCCCCCCCCCCCCCCCCCCCCCATGAATAACGTCTAGCTACGGCCCTGAAAACAATCATACTTTTATCGTAAACAACAACAAATCATAAATAAAAGATCATAAATCTATGCATTTTATATTATATTTCCATCGTGTTAAGTCGTTCTAGCCTAATCAAGCGGTAAAATTAGCCTATACCTGAATAGCGTTACCGAGTGTAATGAACGGTAGCAGCAACAATAATGGTAAAATGAGGTGGACACGGCATAGGTTCAGAGACCAGAGCGTGGCTAGCTATTGTAATCAGTACCGGGGCAAGAGTACTACCGCGGTCCATAACCCCTCGCGTGTGCACTTGGCAACAGCGCATCAGTTCAGCTGACACCTGCAGCGTATCTTTCTGTGGGGGCGGGGGGCGCGGAGCGAGTACTCGCGAGCCGCTTTCCCCCTGCTCACCGCGGTTCCCTAACCGTCACAAATCCCCGGGACACGACCAAGATATATACACAATATGTTCTTATAAAAATGAAATCAGTAGAATCGGAAATATTATTTTTGAAGTTTGTATTTTCTTTAAAAAGTTATATCCTAAATACTTCCCCATAGCTCTGTTTTGCAGATAACATATTGCAGCAACAACCATGTTATAATGTTTCTTGTTATATTTTTGTAATATTAATTTAAAAATATCGTGGAGTGACATGGAGATGCCTATTTTGCCCATGAAAAACTATATTTTTTATGTTTATTTGCATTAACACCCATGTTATTGTATTGTATTATTATGTTGTCTTATAAATAGTATGTTAATGTACTGCTAGACAATTAAAGCTATTTTATTAGTTTGTATTTTCTTTAAAAAGTTATATCCTAAATACTTCCCCATAGCTCTGTTTTGCAGGGGATATATTTAGAAAGTAGTACCTAGGTATTATGTCAAATATTTTGACGTTTTAACTCACTTGTCCTCTCTTTGCTTTAAGAAAACCACTATTCAGCTAGAAACAAAGTACAGTAGGTACAGTATACCGTCTCTTGAGAGTAAGTAGCTGTTTTTTTGGGTCGAAAATGCATTCAGGATTCTTAATTTTTTACCAAGACAGGGAAACAATAAATTCACTGGAGTTGTTTACTGTTATTTTATTGTAAACAAGAACACTATATATAGTCTATTTCAGAAAGGTTTGGAGTAATAAAAGCTTATTAGGTATGCATAGAGAGTACAGAGTGATTCAACGAATATTTAAGCCACTTTCATAATTTGGCATTGATTTCATTGCAATATTCTTTATTTTCATCAAGTACCACCCTGGTTTGGGTCAATTTATGGGTTTTGCCTATTGTTATCCATTTACAAACACTGGTGTGACAAAGGCCTTTATTAGGTACATAGTATTAGGTAAACATTATAAAAAAAAAAAAATACATTATACAGAAATTAAAGTATAAAAAATCATAATATTCTTCATCATCTGAGGAACTGTCATCTCCTCTTGACGTTATAATTAACGGGTCGACGATCCGATCGATCAGATGGTCAAGATTCCACATTTTCTCCTCTTCTTTAATGACATAATATACTGCTCTTCGCCCGTTCTCTGGTGTCACTTCCTTAATAGGTTGATAAAGCAGTAGCTTAAAGTCTTTCATTTTGAATGTCATGTTGTGTCTTGCTACAAATCCTTTCACTTCCGCCTATATAAGTTCTATAGGATTTAGTTCGCAACGATATGGCGGTGTGCGCAGTATAGCTACACTATGTTTTTCAGCTATATCTTCCATGGTATATTTCATAAAATGATGTTTGTGTAAATTTGCTATAGCTAATAGTTCCTTCTTTATCAAATTATCTTCTTTTTTTCTTTGGTTAGTTATCATAAATAATTTATTGCACAAAATTTACCTACGCCTATTGCCGACATCGAAATTGAGCCGAACTGCACGGAATTTCCTATTTTATTACTCTACATCTTTCTGAAATAGACTATAATTAGACGTTTGACAATTAATGCTTCAACTCATCTGTTAACATTGTCATCAAAACCACGGTGATCCAAAAACTGCAGAATGAAGTTATAGCTGCTCTCTAGAAGGGTCATTGTAAAGTTATTTAAGAATATTATTGAAGAAGGTGGATAGGACTTTACTTCCTTCATTTCCCTTAATAACCTAAAAAAACTGCAGTTTTCAAATAATAAATTTTCGGATTAATTGGTGATATCTTTATTGATTCAAATGAATTGGAGGAAAATGAGTTAAAATGAACTTCTTAAAAAGCTTAAGTTCATAGATTACTACTTGACGACCATGGTTATCAAATATGGGCACACAAGTAAGTAATGGCTAAGCCTGAATGCAGTGGCGTATTTAAGGGGGTAGGGGGGGCTGCCGGCTTGCAGCCATCCCCCCCCCCCCCCCGATCATAGGAGCTCGGGTCTAAAAGTCTAATTGCAACCTAATTATTCGTCTCACGCTTGGACTAAATAATGCATTTTTGGCTTCTTCTTTTAGGAAACGTGTTTTATATAGAGATTAAAGTTTCGTACGCAAATCGTTTTAGTTTTATGATGCAATTTTATAGGAAAACGAGTAAAGAGAATAATATTATATAGTATATATTTTTCTATTATATTATATTAATCTGTTCCATTTTCCCTTTTTTCGAACTATTTTAAATCAACAAAAATATAACCCAATGCAATAAAATATTTTTGCAACAAACCAAAAGACAATTAGGTGTTAGAAAAATTTAAGTAAACATGTTAATTGAAACTTTTTTTATGGAAGAAGTGTGATAATTTATGATAAAAAAATAATGCTTTATTATGAATATACAAAACGGCACTTAAGAAGAAGTATTTCAAAACCTAAGCATTTGCACCAAAAACTGCCCTTAGATCTGCGCTCCTTAAATACATGATTTTTGAAAAAATCATCAATTTTGGTGTGGTGAGCGATGTTTACTTTATTTTTAATCATGAATAACCGAGCCCGAAAAACGCTGGTTATGTTGACACCAATATTTATATTTTTCACAAAAATATGAAAAATGTTTTTTTTTCTAATAAGGAGATAGCTAGAAATATAAAAAAAAACATTTACAAAAACAAATATAATCCAACCCTGCAGAGAGGGGAGGTAATAATTTAATTTTCGAAATTTAATAGTATAGTTAGGTGAATTCTAACCGAACTTTGGACGTGGCTCCGAAAATGTTTCGCCTGCGGCGCTTTTCCGCCTTCTTCACTAGATACAATATTATGAAATACAAGTTGTCCCGACTGTCCCTTTCTCCCGAAAACAAATGTCGTACTTGTTCTTGTACCCCACATATTATTATTTTAGATCCTAAGTTAGTTTGGCTGGAATATCTCAGACATTCAGTTAGTAATATGCTGGGTCACCTACGTTACCATAGAATATGCCTAGTAAAAATATGTTAATAACCCTTAGTAAAATTATGTTAATCTTTCTCCGTGCTTTTTTATAATATTATATAAATTGACCTTTTTAAAATAATTTTACCCAAGTAAGAAGTGCTTTTTCATAAGAACCGGCAGTAATCATCTTTACCACTTGGTTGCCAGATTTCAAGCCGTGTTGCAGGCTGTATCTGCGCATTTAATCGAACCGGTGGTACTGCAACAGCGCGCGGGGGCGGGTGTGTGGCGTGATGTCAGTGACGTCACCGCAGCACCAGGTCAGGGTACCGCGGGGGACAGCGGGGCAACGGCCACGTGTTCGTTAGATTCGGTCCAGCCTGTACTACGCAACCCACAGATCAAGGACAGTTTTACGAGCTCCTGCATAGTACTTATTTTCTTATTTTACGTTAGTAAATGCTCCATGCAGCGCACGTTGTGCAGTGCAATCAGTAGCGTAACGATAGTTATAATTAAATGACATGAAAATTACATGTAGATAGATAAACATTACATTGCACTAAAAGATGCTAAATCACAACTTGTATTGATTTTTTGTTGTTAGTTTCATTTATTCTTTCGTCTCCTCGGATTGTGATATGCAACTGGTAACTGATACATACCTTGTAAGGAAACATTGATAATGATGATGCTGGCCAGAGCCCTGAACGGGCCGTAATTTTACGACCCGACGCGGCCCGATCCGGGCTGTTAACCAAAACCGAAGAGCCCGACAGACTTAAGCAGCAAACCAAGACTGAACCGAAAAACTGGTTGGCCACAAAAGTCCGGCAGGCCAATCATCTCGACTGTCTCGTCAAGCCCGCCAGGCCCGGAAACAATTGTTAGGGCTCGAAAACCCGAACCTTTATTGATTAAGTAGCTCGGCCCGACCCGAACCCGAGAGTCGGGCCGGGCCGCGGTAATGCCGGAGATGAAAACCCGGTCCGTGCAGGCTTATAATGCTGGCTATAATGATGAAGATTGTTTTGATAATGGTGATAAAAAGTTTTATTTCATTTAAAATATGATGCTATTGATAGACAAGCTAGAAGTATAAAAAAAACACATTTCAACAAGGTAGTTTTATTGCACTCGTATGTAGTAAGAGTTAAATGAACGGCAGTAGAGTTTTGGACTTGTATTATCTTTATTTGTTTTGAATCACAACGTTTCAACTGGAAAGTATCTCCAATCGTCTTCAGGTGAATACTACAGTACAAAAAGTTACCAGCTTTATGCAAAACTATATCTGAAAATGTATATTAAAAACATTGAGCTTTCTTGAACCGAATTCCGCCCATGTTTATTAACAGATTTTTTAAAACTTTTTAAATTTGGACTCTACAGATATTGGAGAATGTGAGAAACTTAGATAGATACTTTTTTTACAAAAAAAAAGATATTAGTACTTTTTTTAGGGTTTTTATTGGCTTATATCTTTTTCCTGGATTTTTTTACCTGCATGAAAATAACTTCCTTAGACCCACATAAATACCCTCTTTCGATTGGTGTAAACAGAAATCTATCTTAGTTTTTTTGTAATTCGGTTTAATAAAAAAACCCAATTTAACATGGGAAATTTTAGCGCATTCGTCTCTTATCATCTTATATTTCTAAACTTAATGCATTCGCGGCGTGTTTTTTATTGTCCTAAAAAAGTTTGTGAATCTATAGGAAAATTTTTAATACTGAGATCTATTTTCTATAGCTTTTAGTTTAGAATGTTAGTGCTTAAAAACAGCCCATTATTTCTATAGAAAAGGTAGGATAGGTACGAAGTTTTTGTTTTTAAAATATGTTACTGACGCGCGCTACTGATTACTCTAAGCTGATGGCCGCAGGCTTTGGCAACCAAGGCCACGACAATAGTTGTATTGAGCCTATTATTAAACAGATAACATAACAGATTTTACATTTACAAATCAAGCTGCTGGGCTTAACTGAAGGCCCATTTTTATTTGTCACCAGTAATGGGTCACCTGACGGCATAAAACCACGATTATATCTTACGGCTACTGCTTTTTTTGTTTTAATCTTCTCGCACTCATAATTTCAGATAAAATTGAAAAAGGACAAATACAAGAGTTTGATTAAAATCAACCTGATATACCAAAAAGTTTAACTGTTTTAATAATTATAATAAAACTGTAAATGCTAGCTATAAAATTGTTGTAATAAAGAAATTTGTAGAACTTTGATTATGAAAAATATATTCTCTAATCACCAGCAATAAAATAAATTATTAGCCGGAATTAGAAAGAGATCTCTGAACAGTGACATCTAGCCAGGCCCGCGCCGTACATAAGGGCAAAGTCGTGTGGTGCACGACGGTGCCGAGGCGCCGAAGGCGCCGAAAAGCCTTAAAACTAAACTAAAAACTAAATTATTTAAGATTGACCATGGGGCAAAACCGACTAAGTAATCTTGCTATCATTTCAATAGAATCGGACCAGCTAAAAGAATTAGACACCGAAGATTTAATTAAACAATTTGCAAAAATTAAAGCACGAAAAGCTTAATTCACTTAGCTAAAATATTAATAACAATACCTAATACCTTGATATTAACCTTAAAAAGGTGACATGTTGCATTATTAAAATAATATATTGTTTTGTTTTTATTTGTCGATCAGTTTCGTCCTGTGATATATAAACGAGTATTTTTTATGTTTTAAATATTTTTTTTATTTCTTGTGCTTGTGTATCATATATTACATTTGAAACTAAAATACAAAAATTTTGAGTTGTAATACTGTTAGAATATATTTCTGTTTTCTATAAGTTTATCATTATGTTATGTATCTCAATGAGAAAATACTTGTATGGCTTGTACTTGTAAAATATAAAAATAAATTTATGAATATACTTTTTAAAATTATTGTTCAATTCAATAGTGGATAATAATACCTAACTTAACCCGTATCTGTACTCACATATGAACGTTGAACGAATTTGGGGCGTTATTTTAAATTTGCACAAGGGCGCCAAAAGTGCTAGGCGCGGGCCTGCATCTAGCCGTACAATTGCTCTCGAGCAAGAAAAATTTCGCCTAAATTTAACAGTTAATATTTTTTGAACCAGATATGATATCGACCTACGGTTTTGAATAATTGATAGATTTATCCCTTGGGAAACAATTGTCAATGTTGGATTTTCTTTAACTGTCAGAAAATTTTATATACAGGGTGTTAAAGAAGACGATGATTTATGATCCAAATTTAATGGCGTGTAACTTTCAGAATAATATTTTTAAAGCTGATCACTCTATGTCAATTGAATCACTGGTTCAGAGCCAAGAAAATAATTTGTCAAATTTTTAATATCTGCTATATTTTAAGAAATACCGATTTTTTTGGAAAACCTTGCTTTATTTCAACTTATTGGTAGCTAGATCTCACTGTGCGTTGTATCGTGCAAACTTTCTGGGTAGTTATTATACCTTATGAAAAGCTTGATTATGTTCAGTAACAATAATAGTACCTAAATGTTCTGATGTACAGTGGCGTACTTATAAACACCTATATGTCTATTATTTACGAGAATCTCACAATTTTTCACGATTGTTTTATATTGGAAAGTACTCGCCCCTTGATTAGGTAAATTTCTTCTTATTTTTTAGTTTTTCATATCGCACAACAGGTATATTATACAGTGTGTTTACAAAATTTTAACAAAGATAATTTTTTTCAATTTAATATTTTTGGAAAAAATTTATTTATTAATTTCTAACATTGAAAGAGACTTTGATATTAAATATCACTAGCTGCCGTCAAACCAAACTCCGTCCATCCGAGGAGGGCCTACAACGTATTAATCCGATCAAAATCAAACTAGCGTTACTTAATTTTAAGGATCCCTTTCAATGTAAGTTTAATTTTAGGAATAGTGTTAGAAAGTTAGAAATTAAAAAATAAATTTTTTCCAAAAATTAAATTAAAACAATTTCTTTGTTAAAATTTTGTCAACACACTGTATATTATACCTATAGTGCGATATGAAAAACTAAAAAATAAGAAAAAATTTACCTAATCTAGGGGCGAGTACTTTCCAATATAAAACAATCGTGAAAAATTGTGATACTCGTAAACCATAGACATATAGGTGTTTATAAGTACGCCACTGTACATCATAACATTTAGGTACAACTATTGTTACTGAATATAATCAAGCTTTTCATAAGGTATAATAATAACTACCCGCAAAGTTTGCACGATACAACGCACAATGAGATCTAGCTACCAATAAGTTGAAATAAAGCAAGGTTTTCCAAAAAAATCGGTATTTCTTAAAATATAGCAGATATCAAAAATTTGACAAATTATTTTCTTTGCTATGAACCAGTGATTCAATTGACGTAGAGTGATACAATTTAAAAATATTATTGTGAAAGTTACACGCAATTAAAATTGGAGCAAAAATCATCGTCTTCTTTAATATTATTCTTTATATAAAATATTTTCTGACAGTTAAAGAAAATCTAACATCGACAATTGTTTCCCAAGGGATAAATCTATCAACTACTCAAAACCGTAGGTCGATATCATATCTGGTTTAGAAAATATTAACTGTTAAATTTAGGCGAAATTTTTCCAGCCGTTTAGTTTAAAGTAGTTATGTTGGATTCTGTAAATAATTCTTAAATTAAAAAATGTTTTCGGCGGCGTTCAGACACGATTAAAATTGAAAAAGTTTTATGCCTTCGCTGGGATTCGAACCCAGAACCTCTTGATTAGACCTTAAGCGCGTTTTTAAAAAAAAATTAGAAAAAACTGAAACTTTTATACATAGCGCCCTCTGTAAAACCAAATACGAATTAGCGACCATCAACAAAATTACTTTCTTATAAGGCATAAAATTTTATTTTAAAAGAGCTAAAATTTATTAAAATTGATAAATGAAAGATATAGAACTTTTAGTAATAACTTATTTACCAGCTTCGCGAACCCTTATTATTAGAGATACAAAAAAATTCTTTGGATCAAACTGCGACAAGAATATATAGGCTTTTCATCCCCCATATCAAAACAGTAGCTTAATGTAGCTATTTTAAAAATAACTAAAATTTTGTCCCGTCAGTTACGCCGTCTAGCGGCAATCATACAACTTTAAAAATAATTTCCAGTATTTTCTTTTTACCGATTTACCCATTAAAAATGTCTTCCCGAAAATGTATTATTAATACTTTCCAAGATACAGCCGCTGACCGACCTTAGCGGGATACCCGGTATATTTAAAAGATATAAAATGCATCTCAAGTGATGTAACAAACAGAAAAGTGCGAGCCTCAAGGCAAACGATTCTTAATGCATAAAATACAAACATTTTAAATTTTATTTATCAACACAATGGTGTTGCAACACTTGCAGTTTCAAGGCAAAGCCTGTCCCCTATTCCCCCCCCCCCCTTATCTTTACTTCAAGAATAATTAATTGTTAATGTCAGTGTCTATAATAATCATATTAAAAAACGATAAGTATAGTAGCCTTCGTTCGAATACATTATATAACAAGAGTTTCGCAAAAAAACGTGATAAATGTTTATTTTAATTAAGACACGATATTTATTTATATATTTATAAATGCGTATAATATAATATCGTAAAAATATGCCTTTAGGGTGTAATAAGTGTATATTTTTCCATTTTTCTAAATGCAAATTTAGCACTTTAACCGTGTCATGAAGAATCAACTAAAGAAATCAATAATGACTGACGATGAATGATGATTTATATATTATAATATTAATAATACAGTATTTAGTATTAAATTTGTTCTAAAGGGTTGTTAAAAAAAAAACGGAATTTTGTTTTTATATAGGTAATAACTTTTTTATTTATGGATCGATTTTTTTGATTTTTATCTTGTTGGAAAGAGGATGAATTAATAAAGAACGCTCTAATTTTATATTTTTAACATTTGTGAAAAAAACAAAATGGCGAAAAACCTATAGATATATAGAGTACTATAGAGTACAGTTCATTTTCGCCTTTATCTTAAAAATTGGATAAACATTCGAAATACAAAAGTTGTAGACACCATTGAGGTGCACATTTTAAAATTATGCTGGAGTATACGGGCTGGCCCAAAAAAACGTGGCAAATATAACTTGTTTTTTTTTAATGTAACACCCTATATATTATATTATTATCTGATTTCCCACAAAATTCTCCGCTTATTTTGTAATTGTAATATATGAGGAGAAACTGTGCAAAACGCATTAAATCCATAATATTATTATGTTGTTTTGAATAAAACTTAAGCACAGTAAGTTAGAAGAAAAACTGTATTTTGTTTAACCAGAATGTGGATTTATGCCATTTTGCTAGGGTAGTATGGATTTATTCCTTTTTGCTTACTTCTTGTTTGGATTTATTACGTTTTGCTTGAAGTAATTAAGTTTATATTATTTTATAAGGCCAATAGAATTTAAAATTTCAATCAAATTCAAATAATTATTAATTATATATATAAGATTATTGAAATAAAAGAATACAAACGCTTTAAACAGAGATTAATATTCTTTTTTTGGATTTATTTTACTTTGCGTAAATGCGAATTGGATTTATTGCACTTTGCTTAAACGTGCATTAGAATTAATCCGTTTTGCTTAGCTGAGTGTTTTTAATATGGCTATTTCTAATTGATTTATCGCGCCTTGATCAAACTGGGTTGTTCTAATGATAGATTGACTAAAAAGCACTACATTTTTATATTTACCTTGAAAATGATAAAAAATGGATTTAATGCGTTTTGAACAGTTGCTCCTTATATGTCTAAATTCAATAGTTTTTAAGATATAGACGTTTAAAATATGGCATTTTCCATGTATTTTTTGTATAAAATGTCATATGTCTAAATTCAATTGTTTTTGAGATATTGACGTTTAAAATATGGCATTTTCAAACTTTGACAGGCGGTAGTATTGGAACGGCACATCTTAGAGAAAAATGGTTTCCACCTCCCTATCTTTGTTTTTTATTCTCTATATAAAACTTGCAACTTCCGTTTAAACATTTTTAACTAAAAAAATGGTTTTACGGTTTAACATGTTAAACCGGAAGTTGCATAAAAAACTAAAATAGGGAGATGAAAACTATTTTTCTTTAAGATGCGCCGTTCCAATACCACCGCCTGTCAAAGTTTGAAAATGCCATATTTTTAATGTCAATATCTCAAAATCAATTATTGAACTTGACATTTGACATTTTATAGAAAATATACGTGTAGTTTTATTGGGAATTAGAACATAATATAATATTTAGGGTGTTTCATTTAAAAAAATGCAAGTTTAGTCCGCCACATTTTTTGAGCCACCCTTTATAATGTAAAATATTTTTAAAATATGCCGTTTTTACGTCCATACCTCATGCTGCTTTAGTATTTTTGATAATGATTTAATCTTCCGTCTCTGCTTCGTTGGTGGACCCGGTATAAAAACAAAATTCCTGTTTTTTTCTATTAAGCCTAAATAATGTTTCTTAGTTTACTTTGCAGCAATTCATCTTTGTATCCTTAGATTGTCCATTGTCAAAGAAAGTAAATTTCTTGTTAAACTGTTATGTCTTAATAATACCATTTTTAACAGTCTTGTTATGATTCCTTATGGACAAAACATAAACAAGTCATAATTATTAAAGATAAAGGTTTTAAAATAAACAAAAGGGGTCTATTAACTCTTGTTGAACTTAATTAATCAAAGTGATTTACTTAAATCCACTTAAATTATATGTCTCATTAAAAGTTTTTATTTTTTCTCCCGCTTAAATGATGCGTAGCATTAATTGATAATTAACACCAATTTAAGTTTTAGAACTAGATAGAGTAATAAATTGCACACAAATATGGCCTTGTTTTTATTACGGTTATACGGATAAACTTATCATTAGCTCACAGGCATAAAGACTAATTAGACATCTTTTAGTACCGTAGAAAAAGACTAAATTAGTACCATATTTTAAACTGTGTAAAGTTATCATTAATTTCTGCATAATAACCCATCATTTTATTGAAAATAAAAACAAAATTATGATATAAAATACCTGCGCAACCTGATCAAGAATTTTTATTAAGTGACAATAATTGTTGCTATGCTTCTAGGGTGTCCGCAACAAAGTCCGCATCATCATATTTTTTTATTATTAGGTATAGGTAAAAATTGAAAAAGCAGTTAGTTTTTGCTTGCCTAAAAACCAAAAATGACGTATACTGAAGTAGCTGCACGACCACCTGTCAAATTTGACATTTTTAATAAAATAGGTTCAAAAATGCCCTTATTTATCAAAATATCGAAAAACTTTATTCGAAAAAGTTATTTATTTAGGCATTTTTAGCCTCTATACGAAATTTTGACAGTCTAATACAATTTTTATTTTTTTCCAGTTTCTGGAAAATTTTGATCAACCCTCGAAATCTTTTTGCTTTTTTGTTTTTGTGCGGCTTCATCAATAAAAAGAATTTTCCATAGTCTCATCTATACCTATCTAATTGCATCTTTGCTGCTAAATCAAGTAGAATAGTGAGGAGTGACCTACCGATTTCGTGGTGAGGTTCATAAAAGTTTACTGTCGCTGCAAATTTTAAATAAATATACTAGGTAGGTATAGTCTGACGCACGGTTCTAGAGCTACAATGCCTGATAAGGCAGGGAGATAACGGCCGCATTAAAAAGGCAATTCCCCTTAAAATAAGGTAAAGTCCATACAATTACTGTCTGGATGCACATCACAGCTTCTGACGTAATTTTTGATTCGAGTTAGGTCGTTATCTCCCTGCCTTATCAGGCATTGTAGCTCTAGAACCGTGCGTCAGACAATATAACATACATTCAATAGCTGTAAAATTTATATTTGTACTTACGGCAACTAGGATTATTTTTTCGTCACAAACTACTTAGCAACGTGTAACCGGTAAATGTATACAAAACCACCTAAAACAATAATTCACAATAGTTCGGCATTTAAGCGAGTAAGTAGAAACGTCGTTTTCAACTAACTAACTGTGCAACTCGAGTACCGTGCATAGCCGGCATGGTGGACAGCCTTAGCTTAGTTGTTAGTGCCAGTATGACGATCGAGAAATATTATTGCCACACGTAGCAACATTCGACTATTGATAAAAATGAATTTTAAAAATTTGTTAAAATGTAGCGGAATGTGGCCGAATATAAAATATTAATAAAAGGTGTAAGACGAAAAATTAGTTTGTAATTAGACTATTAGACCCCGAGCTTCTGAGCACGAGGTTGGGGGGGGGGGGCACTGCAGTTCCCCTAAATACGCCACTGATTAATATGACATCTCCAATCGGTTTATTGCTTCACTAGCGGATACAGGGGGAAATGCAGAATTACCCTTCCTAAAGCAAGTATGAAGGTAAGCAATTTCCTTAATTTTAAAACACTTTTCAGGGCATATTTCTCTCTTTTATTAATGTTTTTTTCTTGTAATCTATTGATTAAGAAAAACCTTTATCACAGTTCACAGCCCAGTTTTAAATTAGTACAATTTTTTTTACGTAAAGAGTAATAATAAAAATTATAAATCAATAATATTAACTTGACGAAATAATCCATATTTAAAGTGGAATAGATATTTAGAAGGAAAGAACTCAACGTCTTCCTCCACTGTTATATTATTGAAAAATTTATTTTAAAATAGAAATTTTCTACATGTTTCGAACGCAGAAGAATTTATCTTCAGGAGAACAAATGAAATTAAGAAGAAAAAGGTAGACATCATCCTTACGGATGCTTAAGTTTATAATGTTAGATGAAATAAAATTTCAATGAGTGGAACAGTAAAAAAATCATCACCAAAATACACGTTACACTGTGAAAAGGAAAATTGATGTAGCTTTAGGTGCTATAAGAATTTAAGTGTAGAATAAAAGGTTTAACAACTAGGTGTGAGAAAGGGTATTGTTAAGAGAAATGAAGAGTAATATGGGTAGAAGTTTAATTATTCATTTTAAAAAATATTTTGGGATGGCATATCAAAAACTATGTAAAGAAGTGTATACAGGGTGGATTTTTTAACTGGAATAAATTCAGTATTAGAAAGCCTCTTTACTTGCGGAGAAAATACGGAAATACGGGTGCCTTTATTTTTAGTTTGGTACACTTTTTTCGTTCCGTCATGAAATTTACCCCACTTCTGGGGGTAGAACCGCCCCAATATCACCAAACAGAAATATTCAAGGAAACAAGGGGCGTTGATTTAACTCATAATAAAATAGGTGTTAAGAAATTGCAACGGTGTAATAAGACCCAAAGAAAATCCAATAAATTAGCATCTAAAAATATCATTGAAGTTACTTATACTGTTGCTCATGTAATTTTCCAACATTTTAATATCTATTAAATCACGCAAGTGAGCAAAGTAAATATAGCTGGATAAAACAGGAGCCAAACACACACGTGTTAAGAGCTAGCAGGTTGCCTTAAAATAGATTAATTGCTTGAAATGACATTTTACGCACTTTCAGTTGCCGTATTTTGTTTCTTTCATTTTTTTATGCATACAGGGTCATAATATTGTAGTATATTCTAAATATGTAGAGTGAGAATAGATTTTTTATCAAAATTTTTATTTTAGTTGTAGGTACATACAGTGACGTATTTAGGACAGCCCCCCCCCCATCCCCCCCTCCGCAAGCCTAGGAGCTCGGGTCTAAAAGTCTAATTGCAACCTAATTTTTCGTCTCACGGTTGGACTCTTAGTTTAGTTTATAGGTCTAGTATGAAACGTTTAGTTTTTAAACTTTTCCTTCTAAAAGTCCTGTTTTATATAGAGATGAAGGTTTCGAACGCAGATCATTTTAGTTATTGATTTATGATACAATTTTAGAGGAAAACCAGTAAAAAGAATAATATTTTATAATATTTTTCTATTATATACTTGTCTGTTCCGTTTTCCCTTTTTAGAGCTATTTTAAATCAACAAAAATATAACCCAATGCAATAGAATATTTTTACATCCAAAACAAAAAACAATTATTAGTAAAAATTTTAATTGAAATATTTTTTATGGAAGAAGTGTAATAATTTATAATAAAAAAAATAGTGCGGAACGAAACGAAAATGCTTTATTATGAATATACAAAGCGGCACTTAAGAAGGAGTATTTCAAAACCTAAGCATTTGCACCAAAAACTGCTCTTAGATCTACGCTTCTTAAATACATGATTTCTGAAAAAATCATCAATTTTGGCGTGGTGAGCGATATTTAATTTATTTTTAATCATAAAAACCGAGCCCAAAAAACGCTGGTTAGAGTCATATATACGTTTTATGTTAAAAATTTGGATTGACCCCAAAATTCATATTTTTCACAAATATGAAAATGTTTTTTTTAAATAAAAAATAGGAATATCAAAAAAAAGTAAAAAAAAAAATTTACAAAAACAAATTTAATCAAACCATGCAGAGGGGGAGAGAAAATGATTTAATTTTCGAAATTTTATAGTAGTTAGGGGAATTTTAAACGAACTTTGGTGGCCCCGAAAATGTTTCGCCTGGGGCGCTTTTTCGCCTTCTTCACTAAGTACAATATGATGAAATATATGTAGTCCCGACTGTCCCTTTCTCCAGAAAAAAAAAATCCTACTTACCGAACCGCACCTACGGATCCACTGAAGTTTTAGCTATAGGATTCATAAATGCTACAAAATTGATTTTTTTGAGCCAATGAGTAAAAAATAATTTTACATTGCAATAAACAGGGTAGTGAACTTTAATTGACAACACTGCTCTCTGAATTTTTTTGGCGAAATCTTGCCATCTAAAAATACAATTTTTAATGTTACTCTAAACTAAAAAAAACTTTTTAACTTTTACCCCTCTTAATTTTGTTTGTGACCTGATACACTTGTTATGGCACTGAGTGCAAGGCGAGGGAACATGTGCAACGTTTATTTTTTAGAGGAGCGTAAATACGTTAGGAAACCAAAAGGGACTGAAGGGGAACAACAGGTGCAAGCAAGCCCTACCTGCTCCTGTCTGCAATGCAACAGAGGGATTTCAAAAGGGTCGTCGGGATAAATTAATTCACATTTCGACATCTCTCTGAAGAGCATCCTCCAGGGCCGAACTGGTAAACTCTCTTAGGCATCAGAGTTTTATATAAAGCGATTTGTGGACTTTGTTGGTGAAATTAACTTAACACTTACGTTTTTTAAATTATTGGCTGCATATTATTTAAAATTATTTTCAATACTATTTATATTTATCAAAACTGAAAATACAATCGGATAACGAAAAATCTAGTATACTCGAAACATGAAAGGGATCACAAATCTACATCATGCGTTACGCCAATGATTAAAATATAGTCTAGCAAAAAAATAATAGGACTTTTTGCATACCCAAAAAAGACAACCTACAAAGTTTAAAAATATTATATTGAACCGGGTGGCCGGCCATATCTCAGAAACTAGTAATCGTACAGCATCCGGGTAAACTTTTTTATTATAAAAGTGCCCAAGAGAAAATGCTGGAAATTATTTTATAGTTTGTAAAATACCCGCCAGGGGGCGTACCAGCCATGACCAAGATTAAAATTAGGATTTTCATCGTGTTTTGACTAATTGACCGGTATAAAAAGTATCTGTATATTAATCCTTACGTATTTCCTAATACTTTTTTTCCTACACAATTTTTCCGATCTAGTAAAACAAAGTGGTGGGGGAAATTAATTTTTTTCTAAAAATACGCCACGGTTACTCCGGTTTGGCATAATCGATTTGAACCAACTTAGTCTTCTTTAAGAAAGCTTTATTTACCCTATAAACTGCGCTTTTGTTTTTTTATCCTTTAGTTTTGCCGTCGCCGCTAGATGGCGCTAACTAAAATATAAGCAAATATTAAGCTGTTTCTCGGTACTGTTAAATGCAATGATAAAAAACACAAATTTGTAACTTTTTTACAACCGGAGTTATGAAGAAAATTAATTATTTCTCTATTATATCATGATAAAACAAACTTATCATTGCGTTTAATTTTTCCGAGAAAAAGCTTAATATTTGCTTATATTTCAGTTAACGCCATCTAGCGGCGACAGCAAAACTCAAGGATAAAAAAACAAAAGCGCAGTTTATAGGGTAAATAAAGCTCTCTTAAAGGAGACTAAGTTTAAATCGGTTATGCCAAACCGAAGTAACCGTGGCGTATTTTTTTTTTAATTAATTCCCCCCATCACTTTATTTTACTAGATCGAAAAAATTGTGTAGGAAAAAAAGTATTAGGAAATATGTAAGGGTTAATATACAGATATTTTTTATACCGGTCAATTAGTGAAAACACGATGAAAATCCTAATTATAATCTTGGTCATGGCTGGTACGCCCCCTTGCGGGTATTTTACAAACTCTTAAATAATTTACAGCATTTTCTCTTGGGCACTTTTATCATAAAAAAATTTACCCGGATGCTGTACGATTACTAGTTTATGAGATATGGCCGGCAAGCATTCTTAGTTGACCACCCGGTACATAGTAATTTTTTACCCTATCTCTATAAAAGACAATAAATAACATTTTATTTCGAATAAGGCTTATTATCTCTTCGTTTGCTGCCAGAGCTGTTCCCCAAGGTATCTACAGCTTAACGTGATTTTGAACCACGATTCTCCTTTGCGATTAAATTTAAGTTTATTTGAAATGGTGTCAAAGCCAGTCCTGCAACATTATTCCATACACTTGTGAACCCATCACCTGCAAATTTATTTCTGGTGTCCTAAAAATTGTCTTTGTTATGCTTCTTACCTTGAATAGCTTGTGGTGTGATTATTACGTTTAACGGTAAATATTTTTTTTTATTGCAAATTAGTATCTTACATCTAAACTAATAAAAAAAGAGGGTCTAACAACGACACATGTCGCTCGGCGCAACATCTTACTGGTGTGTCCGACCCAATACTGCTTAAGCAGTTTTGAATTATTCCTTTCTTTCATCGGATCCTAGCTCTACTGATGAGCCATGATATGGCGAAACGCGTCTAGGGATGGATCTGATCTGAATCTTTATTTATTTTAATAATGAAACGATATGTCTCTTCATCAGTTACTTTCATAAAAATAGGTAGTTATAGAAATTATAATTTTCCACGTCATCTGCTGTCCTTATATTACAAAATAATTAATAAATTACATAATATTTCTGTGTTCATTAAAAATAATATTTTGAGTAATGTGAATAATATAAGTATCCAAGTAACCAAAACTTAAAATCTATCTACACTGTGGCTCAAATTAAAGGAGTACACTTTTTAATTTTGAATATTTTTCTAGATTTTGCACTGATTTAATTTATTTTTGGAGTGATGATGAACTGAAATCGTCTTAGTACAATGTGCAATTTTTATCAAAATATTTTGAACAGGGCCGGATTGACAGGTTTTTTCCAACAAACGTGCACTTATGCTCGTTGCAAACGAAAACTGGTTTATTCATAATTTAGAAAATACGTTTTTTTGGTAGATTAACTATCGAAACTTCTTCGGTATAAGTCTCATTTTGAAAGATTCTTAAATTCAAGAAATACAATTTATTTTGTTCAATATTAATAATAAATTTAATAATATTAACAATTACTGATATCAAGACTAACTATCACCTAAAATCGAAAGTAGTATAAATATTTATAGGATAACATTATGAATATGACCACCATGATTTTCTATCACGGATTGCAGTCGCCTTCGCCATAGGTCAATAGCTGTATTCATTATGTCCTGGTTAAAATTATTCCAACAGAACTGTAACTTTTCCATTAGCTCTTCGATGGTGTTAAACCTTTGACTATTGTGAACATTTGCCTCGAAAATTCCCCATATGGAATAGTCAACAGGGTTTAAGTCTGGACTATTGGGTGGCCACATGTCCGGTTCAATATAATCGGGGCATTGCTCAAACAAAAACATTCTTGTACTCCGAGAATATGGGAAGGAGCACCGTCTTGTTGGAATACGTAATCGTCGCAAATTGCTTCAATTTCAGGAAGCAAGTGATGTAAAAGTTGTTGTTGATACGCGTCCGAGTTGAGTTTTACTCCGGCATCTACAACAATGAGACTTGACTTCCCCAATTTGGAAACTGCCACCGCGACCATTACGCCAGGTGAAAAGTGACTTCTCTCGATTAAAAGATTTTCCAATGGGATTTCCCTCTTTACTCGCACATTTGCGTATACCCGATTATTTTGTGTAAGTATTCTTTGGCGGCCTCAAGTAAACATCTTCTCATCTGAAAACCATATATTTGCGATATTTTGCCGAGAACGGAATCTTCGTAGTAATAGATTACATCTTTCTAATCGTTTCTCCTATAATATTTCTTACCATGGTAATATTTCCTTGAGTTCTTGAAGTTTTTTTCCTTCCCCTTCCAAATTTTATTTTTATCGATCCATTATTTTCTGTAAGATGTCTTAAAAACTTGCCAACTGTTCCAACATACCAATTTTTTTCAGGAAACTCCTTTCCAATTTTTCTTGCGCTGTAATTATGTGTTTGTCAAAAATATTTGATAAGAATTCGATCCTCTTCACTTAAAACTGCCATTGTGTACGGATTAGCTGTCATGAAGCGCACAAAACGTCAAAAATAACATTGTTTATTATTTTAATAATAGTCATGGAAACTTTGATTTTTAATAACGGTCATGGATGCTGCTATCATGGTTCAAACGACTTCAAATTTCCAAAATGATATCCGGAATGTTTTAATACATCAATGAACAAAATAAATTGTATTTCTTGAATTTAAGAATCTTTCAGAGTAAGACTTATACTGAAGAAGTTTCGATAGTTAATCTACCATGAAAACGTATTTTCTGAATTATGAATAAATCAGTTTTTGTTTGCAACGAGCATAAGTGCACGTTTGTTAAAAAAAACCTGTCAATCCGGCCCTGTTCAAAATATTTTGATAAAAATTGCACATTTTACTAAGACGATTTCAGTTCATAATCACTCCAAAAATAAATTAAATCAGTGCAAAATCTAGAAAAATATTCACAATTAAAAAGTGTACTCCTTTAATTTGAGCCACAGTGTACAAGAATACATTTAATCAAAATATATGTTTTTTTTATGACACGCTCCAAGATTGATGACCGCTTTTTCCAAGTGACCCAAAGTTACATTAAACGAACACGTGGTTTCTATTATAAAACCGATACCCAAGCTGTCAATTTTATATTTACTTTGTATACAAACAGTCTTTTTTCTTGGCGTGGGTCTTGGTAACAAAAAATCAGGTCAGACAGGAAAAATTACATTATATTTATAAGATTTGTCATGTTTTTAAACTGAAGAATGGCTCAGAGGTGAGTTACTGGCATTCGACCGTGGCGGTCCGAGTTCGATCCTCGGAGTGGGCATACGTACAATAAAAAAAGTATGTCCGAAATTTAGCAGGTTTAAGAATGCAGGGAAGAGTGTAACATGTATCATCTTCGCACACCATTCACGTCGGTAACCAGGCTGGATGAGATCAGACATCTCGTGGGGTGCGGAAGAAGGTACTCACTCCCCAATCGGTAGTTCATACAATGGCAATTAGCCGAGGGAGGATCGTGGTTCGGCACCCACGTTAAGCTGTGAGTCCAAGAGCAAGTTGGCTGAATGTTCGAAAGGACAAATAATGGCCATAAATAACCCAGAACATACAAAAAAAATAGTAGTTTGTACAACAAGAGTGGATATGATGTCCATATCGCACCAAGAAGTAAATTCTTCTAAAACTTCTGAGGGCAATATGGACAATCCACTCGAGTTGAACAGTATATTTTTTCTACGACCTTATGCTAAAAAATGTAAAAAAAAGTTTGTAGGTTGCCGGGCTCGAACTCACGTCCATTGGTTCTATAGTCCAACGCTCTAACGTCTGGATTATCGAAGCGTTTAGTTAATTATCGGAAAACCAACTGATAAATGATGCTACATGAAATTAATTTTCTATGCACATTCAGCAGGTTGCATTATTGATAAATCTATTATAAATTCGTCTAGATTTTATTATATTGAACAAATTAATAACAAATTGTACCATATGCATTTAAATTATATAATTTATAGTGTCTTAAAAAAGAAGGCGGAGTCTCAGTAAAATAATATACTGTGATCGGTCAGTACTTTTAAAAACAACATGTCAATTTGGCTTCTTGACTACTGTGATTGGTCCGTTTCATTACCTATCTAGAATGGATTTGATATATTCTCGCACAGTTAATTGGAATAGCCTACTTTTCTTATCACTTTAGTGTAAAGTGTAAAGGAAACAGCAAATTTCCATGTGGGAGTAGAAAAAAGAATTTTTAGGGGCATATAATAGTATATAGTTTATACAATAAGAGTGGTTATGATGTCTATACCTTACAAGGAAGCTTCTGATTGCGATATGGATAATCCACTACAGTTAAACCGTATATTTTTTCTACGACCAAACTTACGTTAAAATTGTTTTAAAACCTTTGCAAGCTGCCTGGTTTGAACTCACGACCATTAGATCCTAAGTTCAACGCTTTCGTTTGTACCACAGGGTCATGTAGAAATTTATGGTAAAACCAACTCAATAATAATGCTATATGAAATTAATTTTCTATGAACATTAGTATCTTGAAAAAGAAGGAAGTAAATCAACAGGAAATATCCATGTGGGAGTAGAAAGAGTTTTTTAAATTGACAAAGTTTCGTACCTCCACTAGGAATTAAACTCAGAACCTTTAGACGAAGTTACATTTAATACATACATACATACATACAAACATATGAAAAACAATTATTGTTATAAAACTTTTAACTTTTTATACTTGTTGAAGACCACTGTATCGCATTACGTCGTACAAGTAAGTAAAATCCAACTTCATCTTTGTTGAGTTTTTTTATTTTTGTTTATTTGTGCCAGCTCCCGGTGTTGGGCTGGCTGTGTGCGCCCGAGGCCATCTTGAAACAGCCATCATTTATAAGTGTAGCGATACGAAGAACTTGATTCCGAGGTTTGCTTCGCCTCAAGATGTTGATGACCTTATACGTACGAACCCTCGGTCTCTCCTGATTTAGGTCCGCGCGACCGATTTTTTAATCTATCTGCTAATATTGTCACAAATTTGGTTTCTGAATTATTCTATACGAATTACTTTATAGTTTATTGTAAATTAATTTAAACTAATTGGCATAGTTTCTCTAAATTTGGCAAAATCATTTAATTTAAATCGTCCAATACTTAACCATATAGAACTAACTTTTATAATGTGAAGTTAACTATAAACCATGGATTATTTCAAAATAAATCACTTTTATAATCTATGGTTATCTTTGAACTGCTTAAACCTAAGTTTAACCCTGACCTGTAGATGAAGTACTAGTTAAGCCATACCCAAGGTTTAAACTCCGAATTTGTCAGCATTGTCGTAACGTTAAATAGGTGATTTTTGGTTGTTTTCTTTCCACGAGAAAGTGTCGCTTTTATTGCATTAGTGTAATTTCTTATTCTGCAAAATTTGGTGCTGTTTTCTTATCTTCCATTGCTATTATTATTCCGTACAGAACACTAAAAAACCAAGGACAGGAAAATCAAGTTTCAATGTACGGTTTAGGTACGAATAAAAACTGTAGGTTAGAAAATTAACTGCACCGAAGTTAGGTATAAGTAATAGCACAGAGTATAATGGTGGTCGGCGCTGTCGTTGGACATAAAAGATAAGAAAAGATTGTAAAACCGAAAATTTTGAAGTGAAGGATAAACAAGAGATTAATCTCTGGTTTAAACTGCAAAATAATCTTTAAATTAACTATATATTGTAAAAGCGGCCCTTTATTTATTTAATAGAAATCATAACTGCGGTGTTTAATTTAAATTCATTTAAAAGGAGTTCCTTAAGGATCCGGGTTAGATCTATTAATTAGTATAAGGCTTTATTTGCATACTAAAATAAAAATGACGATCATCATAGCAAGGTTAATTAACAAATAAATAAAGGCATGAAGTCTTTCTCCACTGGTTTATTAAAGTATTAAAGTTAAAATGTAGTAGATGCTCTACATGTTTCGGGTGTAGTAACACCCATCATCAGGAATAAAATACAAAGAGAAAATTGTTATAAGTGAGAGGAACAAAGTTAAATTGTAAATGGTAGTGAACATCGATAGAGCTCTCATCAAGCCATGAAAGATAAAATATTGAGAAATGGGTTAATGATTTAAGATTGGTATGCTTGAAGATTAGAGGTTAAGTCTTGACACTGACCATAACCAACAGGTAACAATGGCAAGAGGGGGCCCGTTTGGGTAGAGAGAAAAATGTAAGAAATATAAGAAAAATGGAGATTCACAGGTCAAGAACTTTCATCCCGGAAACCATGGGGAGAAAGAAAAGTTGTTTATTTAAACTTCTTTAGAATTACTTAGAGGTGGGTATCAATTATTAAACTGTATGAATCTTAGTTTACGATTCCCCGATGTTCCCCTAATTCCCTCTATAATCGTAAACTAAGATTCATACAGTTTAATACCCACCTCTAAGTAATATTTCTAAAGAAGTTTAAATAAACAACTTTTCTTTCTCCCCATGGTTTCCGGGATGAAAGTTCTTGACCTGTGAATCTCTATTTTTCTTATATTTCTTACATTTTTCTCTCTACCCAAACGGGCCCCCTCTTGCCACTGTTACCTGTTGGTTATGGTCAGTGTCAAGACTTAACCTTTAATCTTCAAGCATACCAATCTTAAATCATTAACCCATTTCTCAATATTTTATCTTTCATGGCTCGATGAGAGCTCCATCGATGTTTACTACCATTTACCATTTAACTTTGTTCCTCTCACTTATAATAATTTTCTCTTTGTATTTTATTCCTGATGATGGGTGTTACTACAGCCGAAACATGTAGAGCATCTACTACATTTTAACTTTAATACTTTAATAAACCAGTGGAGAAAGACTTCATGCTTTTATTTATTCCTAAATATTAATAAGTTCTAAAATACTAGAAGAAATTATGAAAATTTTTGGCGTGAAAGTTTTATATTAAACACATCATGAGAAACGAAACGGTAGCAAAACGAAAAGGATTTAAATTCTAAAATAGAAAGTTTAGAAAAGGTTATTAAGCAAAACTTTAATACCTTTGATTTATTTATAGGTTGCAAGACCTCACACTTTGAATTAAAATCTAAATCCATAATATTGATTTTATGAACTGTTGAAAATTACTGCACAATCGGATATTTATGTAAGTAATTTCTTAAACTTATAAACCGATTTTATGAGCATAATAAGCCAGAAATAATACACAGTCTTTCCAATTAGGTAAAGAAAATTTTATTGTTTGTTTTTTTATTTCTTTAGTTTATCCTATTTATGGTTGGATATTATACTTATAATAGTATCTTTACTTCAAGGGTGCCAATCAGTACCCACCAAACAACGTCAGTTTCTCGACAATATTAAATAATAATATACCAATACAGCTACCATTTTAGCCCTTAAATAATAATTATGTTCGAATTAATAATATTAATTTAATCCGAATGTAGCTATGCATGATAGGGCCACGGTTATCTCCGATGAACAATAATTATAAACACTCGTACATTTTGGCGTGCCCCAGCTGTCCGTGTCCGTTAGCTCAAAGCAAGTGAAGACCCAACGTCCAACATGGCTTTGACATTCACCGTTGCTATGGTTACGTGACGTCAGTCACGCAAACAGCATGTAACAATTTGCATTATGCTGAAGGGCAACTTAAAAATAGATCAGTCGTATGCACCATTGTTTTAGCATTGGTTCGCCTAACCTTAAGGTATTTATTTTGAGGACTCGCGAAACCTACGGTTATAGATATCGTTTTTACGTGATTTACCATGTGATTAAAAAGTTTTGTTTTTATTTTTCAGTAATTCAGTAGTGTACTTAGTTGTGTGTTTTAAAAATAAACCAAATTAATGACCCAGTTTGTAATTTGTTGGAAACTCCATTCAGTCGTTGGACAGATGAGGATAATATAGACGTTTTGTTACACGGGCTTTTAGTCAATGTTTATTTAAGTACCCGCACTATACCTAGCTCTTCACCATTTTTTTAGACCGCGAGCCGCCACTGAACAACGTTTTGTTACCTCAACATCGCACACAGAAAAAAAAATTGTTAATACCAATAATAGTACTTTTATTGACTACCTTTAAATTGTTTCAAAAGCTTAAAACAATAAATTATATTTAAATCAATATTGACCTGTTTAAGAAATTATTTTATTTACTTGTGTTTTTTCCAAATACAGTATATATTAAAAACCGATAAACTTTAGGATGTAAAACCAAAAAACAATTGTATCAAAACAAATGATTATACAGCGTGTACAGACTTTATATTCCGACATAATATTTAATACTCAAAAACTAATTTTCAATAAATTTGTTTGTATCATGTAGATTACTGTTACTTTACTCTTAGAATATTAACATATTTTCGTGTTTTTTTAACCACCCTGTACGTTATAACTGTAATTTTTAAAACAATATCACTTTTTAAGGTAAACAAAACTTTTTATGAAGAATAAGTTTTTCTCGTAAAATCAAAGATAAAAAAGTTTTCCATATGTTGCCAATATTCATACACACGCTGTATATTATCCAATCAATAACTGGGAAATATTAAAATAAATTTAATTTCTTTTATTTCAATAGCACTTATGTTTAATTCAATCATAGAAAAGGTAGGCAACACTTCTTCACCTGCGTAGCGGGATTGAAGGACATATTTCTCTTTTATCTGCCGTCGCGTCGTCGCCTTGCCTCCTATAGTATTTTTCTATGCGTTGTTGCTCTATTAATTTTGTAGGAATAAGCGAGTTCTGAATTAGTGCATTGTGTTATGGAAGATTTACTTGTGATCCTCAATACTTTAAGCGGTGGAGTTTATTCCCTTGGGGAAATATTTCGGTCGCAATGTCCCCACGGAGTTAAACTGGAGTTCCAGCGGTCTTATTGGAAACTTTCCCTACGAGATGTGTTTAAGAATACGAGATCGCCATTTTCATAAGAGAAATTACATATCCCCATGGAAAAATCTACTCCCATGAACCAAGAATTGAGTTCTTGTTCGGAATTTCAAGCTTGTTTTGCCACAATCATAGCTTGTTATTGAAAGCCAATGGTGTTTAAATATAAATGCTTGTAGGGTAAATATTCGGAGGTATGTGGATGTTATGGTGATTGTAATATGTATGCAATGGATTATGTCTCAGGTTTTAATATAGCAGAGTGATATTCAATGTCACTCATATTGCAGTAACACCCATGCAATGAGTTTTTTGTTATACTATCGTAATATTATTTTTTTTTTTTTATGATAAAACACCTGCACTGTAGGAAAAATCTTTTAAGGCGCTCTGGGAGCGGTGCGAGTGCGAAAAAAGCGATTAACGTTGGTCTTGAAACGTTGAAGATTGTATTCATTGGGAAACACGACCTCAGGAAGATCATTCCACAAAGATGACGTTCTCCAGATGAAAGAATTCTTGAACACTAAAGTTCGAGGAGTACTAAGCTGAACAACATATGGATGAGCGGCCGTGGTTCGTTGTGTATTTCTGTTTTGCATTGCTCTAGGTGAAATCAAGTGGGCAATGTCAGTCGAACACCTGCCATGGAAATATCTGTAAAAGAGAGCCAAATCACCAACCTGTCTTCGATGCTCCAGGCTATCGAGGGTCTTGGTCAGCTCGGGGTCGCCGATCAGACGAACGGCTCTCCTTTGAATGGAATCCAGTAGCCGAAGGGTGTGCTTGGGTGCAGAGCTCCAGACATGAGAGCAATATTCTAATGATGGTCGAATCTGGGCTTTGTAGAGTGTCAACAGTTGATGAGGTGTGTACAACCTTTTGGTGCGGAAAAGTATTTTAAAATATCTGGAGATGCCTATATATTTTGTCATTCAAAAGCTATATGTTTTGTGATATTTTTTATTACTGTTTATTTTTATGTAATATTGCTAAAAATGTACGCCACATTGTCCTTACTGGATACCCAGCTGCATTCGGCCACGATATATCTCTTCAGTGAGACCTGATGAAAGATAATTGTGCACGCAACTATATCAAAAGATATTAAAGACGTAAAGCGATAGTGTCGACATGGACACTTATGTCGTCTTCTGTTAAATAACAGTTATATACTTTTCAAAATGTAACAAAAGTTACTTTTAATCAATATAACCAAAGTTGTTGTAATATAACATGTTTGGTGGGTGAATGCTAAAAAATGTGTGAAAAAAGAGGATAGTAATAAATGCATGTTCTATTTTTTGAAAGACTGCTTTAGAAAAGGTAATGGTATGAAATAAAATAATTAAATTCCTTTATGGATTGGTAATGGTTATGATTATGACTGGTAAACTTATTTATAAAACCAAAAATAAACGGCAATATTCTACAGGTGACAAGTATAAACAAATATGTTTATTACTGTTAATCAATTTATGAATTTTGCCGCTTGGCAAAAATTATAATGTAAGTTTCTTACACGGGTTCTTATATTTACCCAGAAAATCACGTCTGCCCCTTTTTTTAGTACTTGTGCTTGGGAAATTATGTTCAATATTTGATTTGTACGTGTGTTATTGTTTGGTATGTTTTTTTAAAAATAACTTACTGCCAACCATAAAGAAGGCTAAATATACAAAATGGCTCATTATGAAATATTGTTAATCACAAATTAATAGTACTACTTGAATTTATGTGCTTCTACGTGTTTATTTTGTTTGATTAAAAGATAACTTCTAATCTAGGAGATCGATTGCTACTTTCTACTGGATTTTTTGGTATATAACCATATATTTTAAGTATTTTTCAAAATTGCAAAAAACCCAAACCTAAACAAACCTTATTTATTTCTAACAAAAACTTTTAATTAAGTACAGAACTACATAAAAGAAGAGTCTGATTCATAAGCTGCGTCTTCTAAGCGTTCCTTTCGGGCATCTACCTCCTCCTCTGGGGGCTGTGGTTCTGGTTCTTCCCCAACTTCTCCGAATATTCTCCTGTAGTAATCTTGGTACGCTTGTGGAACATATTTCTTAACTAATAGCTTCACATCTGCCACCTTTCTTACATTTATTGGTAAAGGATAAACCTGGATCATTTTCGTAGCAGGTAGCGATAAAATACATCCAAACTTAGTAGCTGAAAACTTGGTAAACACTGAAAGGGAAACAGTAGTGCCACATTCAATGAAGTTGAAACCGCTTTTATATTTAAATACATGGAATGTTGAGATAAAAAACTTCATTTTAATATTTTGGCTGGTAAACGTTGCTTTAAAAATGGGTTTAAAATGTTCGCTAAAGTCCATTATTATGTCTTGTGTTAAATCTATGACCCCAAATTTTTTGCTAGTTTTTCTTACTAGTTCTTTCCATTCGACAGGTACGTAAACTCGTTCTTTTCTTCTTTTCTCTTTTTCTATTAAAAAAGGAGTGGTCACAGGGTAAGAAACTATGAACAGGCTCAGGATATTGATAAATAACTAAAGCAATATTTTTAATCCGCTGATTAACTAAGGTTAACAAATATTTGGTCATAGTATGATTTTTATTCTGTGCAAATGAGTTGTCAGAAAAGAGATACAATGTTGTTACAGAGTCGGAAAGAAACTTCATAATATAATGGTGAAGAAAACTTATGACTTCTTCTGGTTCTTCCTCATCAGATGACATTATTTGTAATATTATCACACTACTATTATATGTTTAAACGACATAAAACACGATTAAACAACAGACTACGTCTAGGCACAAATAAAACCAGTTATAACCTGTGTGTGTCGTCAACGGTCATGTCCTCCCACTCCGCGACTATTATCTTTGGTGCAAAAGTCGACCAAGTCCTGGACATGACTGATTTTTGCCCCAAAGGGTTTGGTCAGCCAAGTCTTTCGAGCATATCAAATCATTAATATACGTCGGACTTGTCTGATTTTTGCACCAATCGATCAAGGATGCTTTAAATTATATACCCAGTGGCAAAACGCAATTTTGGCCAAAAGTGGACTTGGCCGGTTTTTGCACCAAGGTCTTCAATTGTGTTTTTTACTGTGGCATAAATATTTTCAAGTTTTTTTGCAAAGATATTAATTTAATATAGATATTATTCCGCATGGAGCTGATAACTTTGCATCCACTTAAACAATCAAAATAGGTGTGGTTCTTGTACGTGAAATAATAATCACATCCTGTCATTTAAAACAAAAAATATCGTGCAATATAGTTAAATGACATTGCAAACATATATATGACATTTCCTGTTAACAGTAAACAGGTACTTAGTAAAATTCTAAGTAAAAATGACATGGACATTATGTAAAACAAGTGTCTTTGACGGATATACTAAGACAGCGCTGGTGACCTTAAGGTCATAAATATTCTTGCACACGTGCTTTAGTACCTCTAAATTATTGTTCTGTTAAGTGGCTGTTTGTTAACAAATGACCCAACCCATAACGCTTTAAAATGGAAACCATAATTCTCAACAACTTTTAAAAAATTCACCTTTTAAGTTGCAACTGACAACGGTACTTAAACAAAGTTAACAAAGAGGTCTAAAATTAGAAGTTTTGAGATAGTGGTATTTAAAAAGTGATAATTGTTATAGTTTGACATATTAAGTGCGCATCCATGGAAATAGTAGTTTGTACAATTATTAGAGTGGGTATGATGTCCATATCGCACGAGGAAGTAAATTGCTCAAACTTCCGAGCGCAATATGGACAATTCACTCGAGTTGTATAGTATATTTTTTCTACGACTCAACTTCTATACTTCATACTAAAAATTTAAAAAATTATTTAAATTAGGCATCATAACTTGTCTTTGTAGTTGGCCGTGAACGTGTGACAAAGATAATAAAAAAATATGTAAAGAAATTTTCATTTCGTTGGCAAATACATGGACCAAATTACACTGTAACATATTCATCGATTTGGGTCATTTTTTATATTTACACAAAATCATTTTGAATATATCTATCTCTCTCACATTCCGCCTTTTGAAGAATAACAGACAAAAAATATATATTTATTAATAAAAATTAACTATTTATTTTTCTCAACCATAGCTAGTTTGATTAAATTGTTCCGCTGAAATGCACAGAAGAAAAAAGGTTTGTTAGCTGTAGAATTCATTTTAAACAGTTAAAAACGGCTTTTGTGAATTAATATGAACTTTTAACGTTCGTTATGGTAAAGTTTTTCAAAGTAATCGCCAATTTACAAACTAGCAATACTTTTAACGTAGAAAGAGAAGTGGGAATACTGTAAACATAACATCACTTTAAAACCTTTAGTAAAAAATTGAATTAATTTTTTTCTGGAAATCTTATAATTTCGTCTGTTTTATTTATCTGGTTTTATGTACTCATCCATGTTCCATCATTGAAGGAAGATCTACCAGTTATTTTTCTATATCTGTTGCGTATAATAAAAGTGTTTAGGTCGATTGGGGTTGGATCCCCGTTCAAGATATATTAGAAAATATCGCGGTGGACAAATATTTGCGTGGTAAAGAACCAACGAAGGTTATTAAAAAACGTTTATTTTGTAAGCAGATAATACATTTTATGCATTAAATCTTGTAGTAATTTTCTAAAAATAAATGGAAAACTGGAGACTTTTAAAATACGAAAGTGCATCTCTGCACAAATATTTAGTTCGGTAAGAAAATACTATACTTTATTTTGGTTTTATAGCTTCAATTTTCGCACCATTTCGTCGCGCACTCTTTAAAAAAAAATTATGTATGCTTAGACTCTGGGATAAATGTTTTAATTTAAGTTAAAAAAGAACAAATTTTATTAAGTATCAGAAAACAACTCGTAAAATGTACAAGTACAACGTGTAAATTTGATTTCTTTGTAATTAACCACTGTGATTGGTCAGTTTCATATCCTAACTAGGATGGATATGAATGTAATATTCTAACTTGGATAATACTATAAATGGGATATGATCCGTTCAGTTAACCGGAATAGCCCACTTTTCCAATAACTTCAGTGTAAAGGAAACAAACAAATTTCCATAAAATCTTTCGATTGTCGCTATATATTTTATAATGTTTTATCTAATTACTTATCCGCAATGACAATAATTAATTATTTTAAAATATGTCGCTCTTATGATGGCATACATCCATTGGGATGTAATTATTAATCACTGAGATAAATAAATATATGCCTACTATAGTAACAAATGTTTTGTATTTACCTAGTTTTCATTAATTGTTGTTACCATGTAAACAATATAAATTGTTAGCGTTATTATGGTACTAAATAGACATTGTATAAATATTTATGGACTTCGGTTGATAATAATAATTATTACAAATTCGTCTCTTTTCGTTCCATAGTTGTTTATTGCATATTTTTAAAAAAATTATCAGCTCGTTTTCTTTTTAAATTTTTGTTTTATCCATTAATATTTTTAATATTTTATTATTTTAAATCCCATTCTCCACCTTTCCCCCCCCCCCCCCCCCCCCCCACGAGGAAATATTTTCTAAACTATAATGATTAGAAAGATAAAATGTGGCGTACATATGTACAGTGTGTCCACGGATCGAAGAGGAAAAACTTTTTTATTTATGGGTTGTTTTTCAAAAGAACTCCTGCTTGTTCTCAAACGATCAAAAAGCATATTATTTTTTCAAATTCATATACTGGGTGCTCAGAATTTAGAAAAATATAAAAAAAGCTAAGAACAAAGTACCCTTATGTGTAAAGATAGGATAAAAAGAAATAAATAAAAGTTCTTGTGGTTGAAAACCTACGTCTAATTACCAAGTTTTGACTTATTAGCTAAATGTACAGAGACCGGCAAAAAGTTCCAACTCATATTTGATTTGCTTTAAATTAACGCATTCTGCAAATTAGTTAGTCTTTGAAAGGTATTTCTTTGTAAAAGCTTTAGCATACATTTTTCTAAAAAAAAAACAAAGCGGAATTTCTCTATTTTGTTGTAAATGGCAACCCGTCTTTGTTTTATTTTTAATCTAAATATGACCCTTCGGGGGGTTAAAGGGGGGGGGGGGTAATTCATTATGTATTAGTAGCTAAATATTAAAAAAGTATTGTCGAACTCGTTTATAAGTTCACTACAAAAATATTCCTAGTTTAAAAGATTCTTTTTGGGAGGTAAACCGCCCTTTAAAAAATAAAATGTTTTTTTATTAAAACCGTACCTAATTGAGGGTGTTGTCAAATAAAAATGCTCGTGAAATGATTCAGGTCACTATTTTTTATTTAACTTAGCCTCGAAGGGGGACTTTATCATAAAAAGAAATAAAAAATACCCACAAAGTAATCGTTTCAAAAATCTAAAAATCTTATAGGTATAATCCTTTATGGTCCACATAACAACATCTGCATGGTTTTTAAAAAATATATTTTTTTTAAGAAGTAAACGACCCTTTAAAAGTTAAATGGTACGGAATCCAATACACCGTGTTGACCAGTTTATTATTTATGAAACAAATAACATTTATGTCATAAATGTAACCAGTTTTCTTTCATAATTAGACACTTAGGCAGTACCTAGCTATTAATTACTTTTTTATTTTTCTCTGTTCCTGGTGGTTCCAAGCACTAAGCAAGGATAATAAAAAATATCAAAGATAGGGAGTCACATTTCTTCTCATAACCTATGGAATATTTAATAAAACTATAATATATGGCAATTAAAACGACAATGGTACGTTATACTTTAAAAACAGTATATAATTAAATCTGATCGTCCGTTATATATTTAATTTTACAGGGTGGTAATGTCAGAATTTATTATGTCGAGAGGTAGCACACCAAAATTAAGTCAGAAATAAAACTTGTCTAAAGTTGTTTAAAACCCTTTTCACATTGGGTGCAATTGCAAGAAAAAATTGCCTGGAAGCATGCGCTTTGTCGACGTTTTAAACAGGGGAAACGGGCATCAGCTGATTAAAACGTCGTCTTAATGAATGTTTTGTAAATAGGTATGAATTATTTTTAATCCAGAACAGGATCGTTCTGCAGACGCGCTGCTGGCCAGAATATTAACAATTAACGCCTCCATATTTCTTTTTTTCCCGAGACCCGACAGGACGAAGTCTAGCGAAAGAGTGAGAACACTAATTATAAATTATTAAAAGTCTATCATCCACTTGATTAAACCAAAACGAAGTCAATTATTATGTGAAATATGATAAGCTTACTGATTATTAAATATTATGAACCTATCAGCAAAAATTATTTGAATTGTCACAAAAGTATTTTTTTATCCCTTTAGAAATATCCTAACTAAACTAATTATTAATTAAACTTATAGAGGAGTGATTCATATTTTACATTGAGAAAGCGAAGTATTTTCCAAACTACGGTAAAACTTAAAGATTGGCACCAATGCACTTACCAAACGCGTGCTTTCTTGGCGCGGGCTGATAGATGAAGGATGGTCGAAGGTTGCGACGGGTTTACTTGTTACATCTCTTTCTACCCTACTGCTTACTGGCTCTCTCGCCTGCTTTCACTGGTATAAAATTAGTGCTTTGGTTTTACATAAGACGCTAATGTACAGCGATATCTTTGCTTTTAGAACGGTCTTACGGAATGCTTATACAGGGATCCTGTTCACGATATAATAAGCAAATAATGCGTTCGTGGAAATGATATAGGATTAATTTTTCGGTCCTATAATATTATTTATTATATTAATGTAGAGGTAAATTGCCAAAGTTGGATTACAAGGATAAAAACTAAAATACAAAAAAAATTGTATCTGTTTGTTTTATTGTTCCCAGAGTGGGCAATGTTTTTTCGCCTATATTGTATTACTCTAGATTCTAACGCTGCATTGTATTACTCTAGATTCTAACGCTGCAGAGGAACGTACATTGGCTAATCATTTTAGTGGCTAAGGAAATGTGCTTCTATTTTTGTATTGAGGAAGAAAGACTACCATCAGGAGTAAAAATCAAGTGATGACATAGTAAAACAATTTATGCTCCTATAGAGAAAGCTAATCTACCGTAATAACATATCATTTTTACCTATACCAACCAAAATCATCGTTTTCATCAAAAATTAATAGATACTAAGGTATAAATCAGAAGAGCATCACCCTGTATTGTATATAACTTAATGATACTGACCAAGCAGGCATTAAAATACAGTTCTACTCGACCAGACAAGTTTCCGTCGTATAAAACCAGCAGGTACTTTGACTCCACTTCTGGGTACTTAAAATCACTCTTACATGCACGTAGTGGGTATATACCTACACAAAAAAAAACATCACGAAGATGAAAAAAAATCCTGAAATAAAAAGGACATCAGCTGGAAGGTTAGAACCGGTTTCAGAGTATAGTGTTTTCCTTTTCTCCTTCTAGTAGTACTACAACTACTGCTACGACGTAGTAGATTTGACGGTGAGTTTGCTTTTATATCGATACAGTGGCCCAAGTATTATTTATATATACAATCATTTTTATTGACTTTTTATTCGAAGTATCTGGGTTCGTGTAGAGCCGTTTAAACTCTCTTAAGTGTTCAAATAAATTAGTTATATTGATATGTAAAAATCTCAGAAAGCAGTAGTTTTTGGGTTGTAATTGTAGGGTATTTTGGAAAATTGTTTGTGGTGACACAGGAAATGTAAATTTAAAAATATTGCTGCTAACAAAACGGTGATATTAGCTTATCGAATAATTCTATTGACAACAGCAGGATATCTTTGAAACTTAAAGCAGCATTTTTGGCGACTCATAAAGTTGAATTTACCTTTATAATAGTACCCGCTTATTATCTGCAAACATAACAGTCAGTGGCGGAACTTGGGGGGGGGGGGGGGGGGGGGGGGCAGGGTGGGCTTCGGCCGGAAGTAATAATTAAATTTAATTAGACGGGCGGAAGCTTACCTATTAAGTGAAGGTGGTCATTTCCAACAATTTTTATAAAACAAAATTTTTTATTATCAATGTTAATAATAATAAATAGTAGAGCTAATTTAATTTAATTATTTTAATTAGGAACGGTGCGCCTGAGAAGAAAAACGCAAGAGACCATTTTTATGCAGAATTGACCAGGCTAATCCAAAATAATATCCACATGGAAAAATATCAGTGGCGTCTAAGTGTTTTTCTAAAAAATATATAACCGCTTCTTCATTTAAAATTTTAAAAATTATTCTATTGGCGATAACGCTGAAACAAACGGAGATATCGAGCTGCGGTTTAAATATTTTTTCTAGCAAATTTTATCTTCTTTTCGATTATGGTATCATAATTATACCATATGATTTATTTTTTCGGAGTAAAATTAAAAAATGTGTTATTATTACAAATTGCGCCCTCTAGCATTTTTTTTGAGAATTATTATGGACAACTAAATACCATTGGTGAAAGTGCATACATTTCTCTTCCAAACAGTCTTTAGTTTGCTAAAATCGGATAAGTCGTTTATAAGTTACAGCGATTTAAATGATTACACTTTCAACAGCTTCCCCCCTTCTTATTAAAGTCGGTACGCCAATGAGCATAAGACCAAAATGATGCATAATTATCCAAGCTTTTTAATGGTGTTATCAAAGATATACCTTAATGTGGAATTTTCGGAGATATGTAAAAATTTAAAATTTACTTTTCAATTACGCCCTCTTGCGGCAAAATGCGGAACTTAAAAATTATTTCCAGGATTTTCTCATGGTCATTTTAGTTATAATTTTTTTTTTCCTGAATTTCTATGCCCAGTAGTTTCCGAGATATGGCCGCTCGTCACCCTTAATGAATCACCCGGTATTCTAAAAAATATTGAGATTTATTTTTTTAAATAAATATAACTTTCTTACATTCTCCATCTGTAGAGTCCAAATTTAAAACGTTCTTAAAAACCCATTAATAAACATGGGCAGGATTCGTTTCAAGAGAACGCAATAATTATAATATATAGATTTAATTTCGCATAGGGCTGGTAACTATGGAGAAAAATTAAGAAATATTTTTCGAATCCAATTAAACATGTAAAATATAAAAACTTCATTGGTTGTGAATTAAAAATAAAACTATCTACACTTATAGCCATCTTTCTTCAAGAAAAAGAAAATAACTTTTTAAAAAATTAGGTTATATATATTATTCATAATAAATTAACAAAATTTAGGAATTCAATAATTACGTCATCAATTGGAGAAGACTATATTAGATCCACGCGCACTATGCACATATGGCGTTTGCGGCTTGTTGCACACATGTGTGACATTTATAGCACAGCTTGGTTGCACACGTACAGTAATGCACGATTTTTTGCCTTTTTTGCTGAAAGCGTGGAGTTATTTTATTGACGTAACCCAAATTTCGTCTTTAAAAGTAAGTTTATTTTTATTAGCGAGTTGATTGTTTGTACAGAGTTTCTTAAACTGATATACATAATTATATTTTTCGTGAAATTAACCATTTAACTGTAAACAGTAGTAACAAATCAGAGCTGTGAGTAACTTAAGTAACTAGATACTTAGTAACTTAGTTCTTTTTTGAATCATGCCAAAAGAAACTGTAACTTCGTTACTTTTGAAATGTAACTCGTATCTAGTTACTTTTTAGGAGTAACTATACACTTAAAAAGTAACTAGATACTTTAAAAGTAACTTAGATACTTTTAAAGTAACTAAGTTCCTTTTAAAGTAACTAAGTTAGGTACTTTTAAAGTTTCTCTAGGATACCAATAATGCACACGTGCCGTTCATCAGATGATGACCAAGGAACGATCGGCGGCCGTTAATCAGATTTTCACGAAGGGACGAGCGGCAAGTCGCGACAAAAATATCCTGACATTAACAAGGTTTTTCTCAAATATAACAACCCGTTGCCTTCTTCAGCTCCCGTGGAGCGTTTGTTTTTATATGCTACTTTCATTAATGCTCCTCGCAGACATGCCCTCTTAGATGAGAATTTTAAAAACCAACGGGGCTTTTTAAAAACGTTCTGAATTTTTTTGGTTCCTTATAAAAGTTCCTACTATATTTGGATTTGTTACTTCATTTATATTTATTTAGGTTACTTATATTTATTTAATAGGTTTTTTGTTACCTATTTTTTCTTTCTTCTTTTATTAGAAATGTATTAAGTTTGTAAGTATAATAAATTCGTATTCGTTATACACTTTTCATTTACATGTATCACTACCTGGTAAATTTATGGTATCTTGTTCAAAAAGTTACTTTTAGAGTTTCGTAATTACAATTAAAATAACTAGTTACTCAAAAGTATCTTAGTTACTTTTAGAGTATTGTAGTTACTTTAAAAGTATCTTAGTTACTTATAAATTATAGTAGTTACAATCAATGTAACTAGTTACTGTAAAAGTATCTTAGTTACTATAACTAGTTACTTTAATTAGGTAACTAAGTTACTTTTAGGTAAAAGTAACTATTCCTTATAAGTATCTAGATACATTTGTGCAAAAGTATCAAAAAAGTAACTAGTTACTTTTCTGAAGTAACTTTCACAGCTCTGTAACAAATCATAATTTAGTTTCTTCTTCCTTTTAAAGGCTCATGACAATGAAAATTTTATCTTTTTGTTTAAGAATTCGGACAATTATACAGATACAAAAAAGCCGTTTTTTGTGAGTAATCATAAATCTCAAGTTTCTTGAAGCACCACGGGAGTTGATGGCGTTTTAATTTTTATTATCCAATTTTACCTGAATAATAAAGAAAGACAAGAAGAAAAGATAGCTCTGGTTAAGCTAAATAGTGGGGGCAACTGGTGGCAGCCTGAGGCTAAAATCCCACTTTATAGCGTCGCGAGCCGAGCGCGCGCTGAAGCTGCTGCGATCAACTCGGTGTCCTTGAACGATCGCGCGTACAAGTCCCACTTGCACTTTCTTGCATCAAAACAGCCTGGGGCACCAAACGAATCGGTAGACATGGCTGCCAGATCTACACTTTTTCTGTTTGCCTAAGCCAAATGGTGTCTACATTTTGGTTTGACTCTCTAGAGCAGAGGTTCCCAAACATTTTCTTCTCATAGACCCCTTTAAAAATGTTGCTGGTTCCGGTAGACCCCTTACAGCTACATTTCTACCATATTCCCAAAACTTGACAAAAAATGTGGAGATTAGATCTAACTATGAAAATTTGCATTGCTGCTGAGTTCCAACCACGAAAGAACAGTTTTTGAAAAAAAGTGAGAATTGATTGGTTAATAAATTAATTGATTTTTCTGTTGGTTGGTTGGTAAGTGGATGTCAAAAAAATGAACTTGGCCAATGAAGAAAGTGATTCCATCCAACTTTGACACCTACTACATAACAAGAAACCAATCAATTCTCCCTTATTTTATTCAGAAACTCCCGGAGTGGTAAAAATAAAAAAAAAAATAGTATATTTTCTTTTGTTTACATTACATTGTAATAATATGATAACAGTCATAATATAGCTAAAATTAAACATAATAACGTAACGTAACTTTTTTAAAAATTAAAATTTTAATGGGAGGGATGTACTTGATGGATTGACAGCAAATTATCAATTTTTGGCTTCAATTTTGTTAGGAATAACCACAAATCTCCCCGTTCTGTGATATTCAATCTGCTCCTTTTTTTCGTCAAAAGCGACACTAAAATTTTTTTCGACAAGATATGACGAGGGAAACGCTATCAAAAGCTTTTTCGCAATTCCCCACAGTCCAGGATATCTTTTGGTTATTTCTGCCTGCAGCCAAAATGTTTGATACCCCCTTTTAAATTCTTCAGCTCCCCATTAGTGCTAAGCTCGAGTAGCTCCTCTTGTAATATCACATTCTCGAGTTCCATTTCATCAAATGGATTTATGATCCATGGTGGAATTTCTATCGTCAGAATATTTTCAAATCTGATTTTGAAGTCATCATGCAGGGTAATTAAATGTTGAACGTATGTCTGAATATTCTCATCAATGCATTCTACTTGTGATAAGTTTGAAAACTGGGAAAATTCGCGCCGACTAATATTTTGCTTAATAAATTTCAATTTTCAAAGAAAAGCTGAAATTACACCCTTTGTTTTTATTAAATTGAAGCTGTCCCCTTGGTTATTGTAAGTTAATGTCATTAAATTTTTTGAACAAATCTGTCAAATACGCGATGTCTGCTTTCAAACTGATCAGGTTTTCTTTTAAATCTGGATCTTTACTTTCCAGAAACTCTAAAACTGATTCTAAAAGTGAGTAAAATCTTGTTAAACATGCACCTTTCGACAACCAGCGTACTTCAGTATGTAAGAGCAATCGTTGGAAGTCTTCATCACTTTCATCGCACAATTGTGCAAATAAACGCGTATTCAATGCATTGCTTCTTATTTTGTTAACTGCATTAATCACAAATTGAAGCGATAGGTGCAATCTATCACTCAAATTTTTCGCTACCAGATGTTGTCGATGGATGACACAGTGAATTGCAGTTACCTCTGGTATAATTCTTTTAAGATGGCTTATAAACTCACGATATCGCCCGACCATGGCAGGAGCTCCATCTATTGCCACCGAAAGAACGTTTGTGAATGGAATCGATTTTCGATGCAAGTTTTTACAAGTAACAGTCGCTGAACATCCTAAAATATTATCTGCCTAGGTGAAGTCAAGCCAGCATTTTAGTTCTTCACTATCGAAACCAGATACATTTTCGTGGACCCCCGCTTACGAAATGTGGACCCCCATTTTTTTGTCACGCCTACGTAGACCCCCTTCGGGTCTCACGTGGACCCCTGGGGGTCCACCTGGACCACTTTGGAAACCACAGCTCTAGAGCTTCGAATTTTGAAAATGGCGAGTTCCTGCCCACTAACAAAATCTCGCCAATTAAATTTTTAGACGCTAATATCTTGGAATTGGCTCACTCCTGAAATACCTATGATTTTTGGTACCACCTAGAAAGAATCATATTTGGCGTTCAGTATGAAAAACTTTTTGGTCAATTGTTTGTGGAACTTTGGAGAATTTTTGATTAGCAAGATCTGGATAGTTAGCAAAAAATCTGCTTAATGTTAATAATAATATCGTTTATTTCTCCAATTGAAAAGCAATACAAGGTACAACAATAATTGGAAAAAACGTCATGCATCACACTACAAGAAAAACTCACTAAGACTAATAACAATTCTTTGAAAATAACAACTTTTTAAGCCTACTCTTGAAAGTACCAATGTTAGGTTTTATGCTACTATCTAGGGCACAGTGGTGGCACCAGGATTTTTGGGATGGGATGGCACAAGCGGGCCCGCTGATTTTGGATTGGGCACTACTCAAATCAAAAGTGACTTCTAAAAAAAAAAGGTCGCCGCCTCTCCCACGCTCTCCATGAGCAGGGGTAAAACCTTCCCTCTTGCAAAAATTCCCTCTTCCCTCTTGTCCAAAGTGACGTCTAAAAAAAAAGGGTCATCGTTCTCTTTAAAATTACATACAACCCCACTCTTTTCTCATCAAAGCTTTTAGCCAGGTCCATCCATCCATTACAAATACAATTTTGGGTGGCCACTTATGTTTCTAGGGTGGGCACCGACCCCCCCCCCCCCCTGACGCCGCCGCTGCTAGGGCATTATAAAATCTAAAACAGTTAAAATAAAAACTATTTTGATAGGTAGCTGTTCGATGAGGCGGTGGCAACAATCTTAAGTGTCCTCTAGTATTAAATTTAAAATTAAGTTGGCAACCCTTATTTATTTGACAGCTGATACCCCAGCACAATATACCGTATCTAAGGTGGCTATGAAAATTAGCAAGACATAAGTGTAGGCAAGTCACGTTGCCCAGACAAAACGTGTAGTCCATAGCAAATGCTCCGCAATACCGCAATCTGGAGCATAGATTATCAATATTAAATCCCCATTTAAGTTTAAAATCATTCCCCACCCCCAACATCTATATATTTTTCTGACAGTTTAGTTCTTCTGAAGTTCCTTCAAACAATTTAAAGGTACTTTCGTTATTTCGTCTTAATAATATGAAGGAAAGCCATTCCGTTTTTTCTTTATTTAGATTTAGAAAGTTCTTATCCGCCCACAGTTCTACTTTTCTATAAACACTCTCACATTCATCATTTAGTGTCGACCGATCATCAGTAGGTATTAGGATGTTAGTGTCATCTGCATAGCAGACATCGAATACTTTTTCTGTAGTGATATATGGTCAATCGCATAAGCAATGTAGAGAAAAGGGCCCAAGTTTGATCCTTGGGGAACACCCTGTGAGATCTGTCTATTGTTTCCTCTAACCCCGTTAACTTTCACAAATTGGTACTGGTTCTCTAAGTAAGATTTTATTACATTAAGCGGAACACCCCTAATACCATAACGATGCGATTTCTCCAATAATAGGATATGGTTAACAAAATCAAAAGCCCGCGAAAAATCTATAAATAAACCTGACAGAAACAAGTTCTGATCTAGATTGTCCACAATGGACTTAACAAAAGAACAGAGGGCTGTTTCGGTACTGAGACCCTTAGTAAATCCATGCTGACATGGTGACAGCAGTTTGTGTCTATTAAAAAAATCTGTTAGCTGTTCAAGTATTGTAAGTTCGAAAAACTAGATAAAAGACTAATAGGCCTATAGTTACCATAGTCACAAGAGTACCCCTTCTTGTAAACGGGTATTATACATCCTAACTTAAGTTTATCAGGAAAAACTCCAGTGGAAAACAATAAATTTATTTAAAAGGTCAGAACAGACTGACTGTAACTAAAATAGAAAAATTACACTTCTTCAAAATCAGGCAACAAAAACATGGTTTATGATTCTGTTGAATTTACTACTTACTATAGCCTGTTAGATTTCACGTAAGTATCATGGAAAATACAAATCTCGATATCTAATTTTCTTGAACGGCAGTAGAGTTTTGGACTTGAATTGTCTTTATTTGTTTAGAATCACTACGTTTCAACTGGTAAGTATCTCCATACTGGAGTATTCACCTGAAGACTACTGGAGATACTTACCAGTTGAAACGTAGTGATTCTAAACAAATAAAGACAATGCAAGTCCAAAACTCTACTGCCGTTCAAGAAACGTCATTGTCTCCAACCTTTAAACAGACATCTAGTTTTCTTTTTGAAATTCGTTAGGTTTAAATAAAGTATTTTTTTTCTTTTTTAAGGCTAATGATCCCGAGTACACTTGCAATCTATAATACAATATCCAGATAAACTTGTAAAAAGCAATTTAGATTTAGCTTTTTCATTTATTATTGAGGGTTTGTTTTCACTTCTTTTTCGTTACTTTACTGTTTATTTTTTTTTGGTGATAACTCGAACAAATTTGGCAGCGTTGCTAGTACCTTTATGCAGTTACCAAGCCATCTTCAGACGCAAGTAGAAAACCATACACGGTCTCTAAATGGTCTTAGTCGGGCCTCTACCCTAGACACAACCCCAAGAACCACGAAGTAGTACTGGGCGTCGTTCATCGATGTTTTTGAAACAACGATGTTTAGTGTTCTGGCCATAAAATGTGAAAGGTCACAAACTTTCGTTGTAAATTATATTTTTCGGACTTTTTCCTGCTTGGGGCAAGGCCCTAGGGTGGGTGTGGGCTGGTCTTGGTTCGAAATGACCTTGAGTTAAGTAGGGTTTCTTTCGGGGGAAGGGGGAGAAATATAGAAATACGAATTTAATATACATCGATGTTCTCATAATAATGCAATAATGTTTTGTCGACTTTGATGGTTACCTATGTTGTTAACAACAATGTTTGAACATCGATATTCCAGCACTACTACGACGAGATTCTGCGATCATTTTGATCTGCTGCCATACAACGCGACAGACACGGAGTAGGCGGAGACAGAAAGAGTTGTTGACCTCAGGTCAACGTTGGCAGACCGCTGTTATTTTCACCATCTTCTCGCCATGATTTATTTTTATGCGCGTCCTATTTTTTAAACTAATATCTGTCGTTAGATTTTACGATAATCGCTTATTTATAACTCTTTTGTTTATCTCTTAATAATTGTTACTCGTAGTAGTAACAAATGGTTGAACATGATGACATAATTTGAATTCATTAAGTTGCCAAATGAAATGGCATTTATGTTACTTTTCTTTAACGGACGGCGAGATGCTGCACACCTTGTCAACATGAAAATTGCGAGGTTAGGTAATGCACCTGAATTTACCCAACTCTTAATAACATTTTCATGCATTACAAATATTTCATAAATTGTCACTTAACATTACACTATATAATATTAATAAACATATTAACAATATAATTATTTATTGATTCTGCTGACCACGGCTGATTAGGGCATGCACCAGGGCTACGCCTAGGTGAGGTTGTTGTTAGCCCACTGGTTATGTTAAAATGACTTACTGTTGTTGTACGATCGGTCAGTTCCGGTAATCCCTTTACTACCATGAAAGAATTATTTTAGCTTTTGCTTTTAAAATATATGGTGGTATGACTGCTGTTTTACTTAAATTATCATTGCTTGGTGTTTGCTGGAAAAACGTTGGAAAAAAACAGCATTAATTTATTCAGGTACAAAGTAGCTTTTGATTTTGTTTATAGAAATTGAGATAAAATTTCTATAAACTTGAAAAGCGTTGTTGCGTGGTGTAGGAAGGGTTTAGGAGTGTGCGGAGCCCTGGGACATTGGTGCGTTATCAAAATGGAAATTGGAAAATTATTGATTTTACCTATCTTGCCGGAAAATGGGATAAACCTGAGGTTGTGATGTAACCAATTCAGCTTTTTTCTACAAAAGTAGATATTAGTATGGCGGTAGGCTCTTTTTCCTTCATTTTAGGACATGCTTATGTCTTGTCGGCCCACTTGTTCACAATAAAGAACTGAAAAGCGCAGAAAACAATCTTTCATCCTTCTAATAAATGAGGCTACCAGCTCCAAAACGGCCTAACCCTAAAAAGCTAGTTTTGAAATAATTAAGAAATAAAATTATTGTTAAAAACGCCATTGTCTGTCTCTTATCTCAAAAAAGTTAAAAAAATAATATTTATGTTATGTTTTTAAGTATAGCTATACCAATAAATTAGCAACAGAAAAACTACAGAAAGTTTTGTATTTTATAAAAAAAAGTGGGTTAGGCCGATTTGGGTTTTGAAATATAATTTTAAATCTATTAGGCCAAGGTATAAAAAAACGCTTGTTTGCTAAATATTTATTAATGACGTCGTTATATTGATTTTATAAAAGTAGAAAAATACATAAAACTGGATAGAAAAAAAAACTTAATTAATCCGCATCGTCTTCCTCTATTTCAATAAAATCTTCATCAGGATTTTCGGTCGTCTTTAAGTTTTTATAAAAATCATGATAACGAGGTGGGATATATTCGGAAAGTTCCAAAAGTTTTGCTTTTTCTTTATATCTATTAGGTGGTGAAGTTGTAGCGGCATTTCTTTTTGCGATGTTTACGGTACTAAAGGAGGCAAAATCATTGTTGGAATATTTAAAATGTATTAGGAATGGTTCTTCTTTTTTAAAATTTAACCATTGCATTTTGAGCCACTCAACTTTTTCATCATTTATGGATTTCTTTCTGTTAGTGATTTGGGCTTGAAGAGGTGCAGTGGAAATAAAATCGTGGCTTGTCATGTTAATAATTTTGAAAGGATTTTTCTTTCTGGCAGATTTGATTACATGCATTGTAGTCATAATACGACTTAAATAAATTATGTATGAGCCTTACCTATACCGTGTGTTAAAGTACTCATCATGTATTTTCGTATTTTAATGCATCCACAACTTTTATAAAACTATTCACACTGAAACAAAATGTGTCGTATTATCTGTTAAAATAAAATTGTTTACAGAAATACGGCCTAACCCACAGAACTGTGGGTTAGGCGGATTAAGCGCATAACATCCTTATAAAATTATTTAAGGCAAAAAAACACTAGTGGCGCCATCTATTAAAACGTTGCAAAAGGTGACTTAGGCTGTTTTGCATCATGTAGTTATGCATTTAGGGGACAAGTTAGGACGGTAATCGTAAAATTGCAAATTTGTGGCTTAGGCCGTTTTGGAGCTGGTAGCCTCAAATAAGAAAAGTAAGGTGATTTTCAAAAAACCTCTTATTTTTTTTTAACTGGCCCTGACATTTTTGTACCAGATTTGGTAGGTGGAAAAGGCGACGTCTAAACGTGAAAAAGAAATTCCAGAAAATTACACTTGACTGACAACAGTCCGACGTTACTCAGATGTTAAATTTATTACCATAAAATAACTATAAGCCACCACTATGCGACGTCTACTTAGAGAACGTAGCCTTTTAAGTTCATTTTACGTAAATTTAAGGTCCATAACTGTTGTTTAAAAAAACATTATTAAGAATGACGTCATTATAGAAACAAAGTTAGTCGTTAGTCAGAAAAATGTTTATTGGAGTCCGACAAGGTCCTACAGTCCTAATAAATTTTTTTACTGGAAATAAAAAATCTTCCTTTTCTGAATATAAGCCCATGGGCATAGATATTTGTGGGGGGTTGTAGGGGTAAAAAAACTATCCCCGCCAGAAAATTCTGCGTTGATCAAAGGCGACTTTAAAAAAAACGTTATCCATGCTAAAACTTCTGCTTCGATCTAATAAAAATTATTACATCTTCTATTTTTTACCAAAAGATTTCTACCTGTCTTTGGTTTTATAAACCTGTTATTATTAGGATATGTATCTCACAAACAAATAACACTGTTGAAATAACGAGGACATAACTAACAATGTAGTGTCCAGGTAACAAAGACAAATTTGGTACAACCATTTTAAATCTGATACAAGTAAAAACAATGTAAAAGTGCCCAGAAAAATACTTTCCGGGAAGCTTTAAAGTAATTTGAGTTTAAGTAGCCAGGTCTGTTATTAGTACAGCATAGCATATACCTACAAGCAATTAATAGTAATGACACGTGATACAGTAAGCAGAGTGGTGCAACATGTTCACGAGAACCAACTACTACAGAACCATTAATTACATTAAAGCAGACTTGGTATCTAGTGTACCATTTGTAATATTGCCCTGGGCAGACATCGCAGTTTGAATTTAAAAAGTGTAGGTAGGTGAACTTTTTACAGTACTGTAGGAGTTAAGTACAAATGTAAAAAATTATGTAAAATTACCATGACCCTTATGGTCAGGGAACGGCAGGGCCGTAGGTAAGGGGGGGGGGGGGGCCCTCCTGATATATTACTTGACTGAACTACTCAACTATCGGCTCCCTAGCCTTACTAGAGAAGATAGAAAAGATTATTTTCTAAAAAAAATATTACTAAAATATATTAGATACTAAAAACAATATTACCTAAATGAATCAAGGTGTGTCCTTCCACGCTCGCTTTACCTCATTCATCACCTTAAGATTTACTAACAATTTTATTTGTCCGTCCGTTGGACAACTTCCATTTCCGACAAGTGCGTTTAGTCAGTCCTGTTCTGTGGTCAGTCCGACCCAGTGGCGTATTTGGGGGGGGGGGGGGGGGGGGCTGCCGGGCTGCAGCTCCCCCCGAGCTCCGGAGCTCGGCTCTAAAAATCTAATTGCAACCTAATTTTTGAACGCTTGGACACTTAATTTAAATATTTAAATAATGTATTCTTAGCCTAGATTACAAAGGTTTTGTAGGAAACGTTTAGTTTTTAAACTTTTCCTTCTAAAAGTCCTATTTTATATAGAGATTAGGTTTTTTAGACGCATATCGTTTTAGTTATTGATTTTTGATGCAATTTTGAAGGAAACCGAGTAAAAAGAATAATATTTTATAGCATTTTTCCAATATATACTTGTCTCTTCCGTTCTGCCTTTTTTAGCGCTATTTTAAATCAACAAAAATATAACCCAATGCAATAAAATATTTGCACAACAAACCAAAAAATAATTAATTGAAACATTTTTTATGGAAGAAGTGTGATAATTTATTATAAAAAAATAGTGCGTGAAGAAACGAGAATGCTTTATTATGAATATACAAAACGGCACAACAAGGAGTATTTCAAAACCTATAAGCATTTGCACCAAAAACTGCTGTTAGATCTATGCTCCTAAAATAAAAACATGATTTCTGAAAAATCATCAATTTTGGCGTGGTGAGCGATATTTACTTTATTTTTAATCATGAAAAACAAAACCCGAAAAACGCTGGTTACAATAATACATAATATGTCTTATGTTAAAATTTTGGTTTGTTATCAATATTCATATTTTCACAAATATAAAAAATGTTTTTTTTTAATAAAGAAGGAAGATCAAAAAAAAAGTAAAAAATAACATTTACCAAAACAAATTTAATCCAACCATGCAGAGTGGGAGAGGTAATAATTTTATTTTCGAAATTTGATAGTAGTTAGGTGAATTTTAAACGAACTTTGGGCGTGGCCCCGAAAATTTATCGCCTGCGGCGCTATTTTCGAATTTAACAGGGCATGGCACCCAAAAATGCAACTTTTTTTTAACTTAATAAGTTAAATAAGTTTTCTGCAAATAAATCTTGATGCGTTAGAAAATACGATAGGGTTATAATTAAAACAAATGTTTGAATTTTAATTCTGCATCGAATGACAATAATATACAGACGTTCCAATTTGAAATAAGAAAAATAAATTGCTTTAAAGTTTGACACTAAACTTTGGATACCCTGTACAATTCGTATTAATCAAACTTGGTTAACGAGACTGTTCGATCTTATTTATTACGTACCTACCTTCGTATAATTTTAATAACGAGGCATTATTTTTATGTTTATTAAGTTTTAAAACCAGTGGTGCAAAACCGATTTTTCTTAGTGTTTATTTTTTTTTCGCCTATAATACCGAACCGATTTCGTTAAAACTTTGGGGGTATGTAGGCAACTATAAGAGGCATCCAAGTAAGTAAGAATATTTATGGCATCTAATCTAAAAAAATAGATATCTATGATGTCACACTTTTTTGAAACAGGATACAGGTAAAGTCTGCAAAATGTCAAAATCCTAACTTAATTAATACGTGAGCTATAGAAGATGGGAAGTGATGCGCAGGTCCTGCAGCTTAGACTATATTTTTCCACGGAATATTTCATCAGACGAAGTTTGTGTAAATTTGCTATCACCAATTCCTTCTTTATCAAATTATCTTCGTTTTTTTTCTTTGATAACTTATAAATAATTTAATGCACATATGGCCGACACTTGAGCCGAACTGGACGGAATTTCCCATTTTATAACTTTACACCTTTCTGAAATAAACTATATTTTGTTTTTGTTATTTAACATTTCATAATATACAAATAACAGTTTATGTAAATGTATGTATCTAACATGAGTTGTAATTTATTTTGCTAACTGTAATTACCTCGGTTAAAAGCAGCTCTGCTGAATTTCACCGAGTTAAAAATTAAGACCTTTTATTAATATTATTATTATTATTATTATTATTATTATTATTATTATTATTATTATTATTATTATTATTATTATTATTATTATTATAGGTAATATGTCTTGGCATGATCACGTTGCCGCAATTGCCAAGGCAGCTGCACAGAAACTTGGTGTACTTTTCCGCACCAAAAGGTTGTACACACCTCATCAACTTTTGACACTCTACAAAGCCCAGATTCGACCATCATTAGAATATTGCTCTCATGTCTGGAGCTCTGCACCTAAGCACACCCTTCGGCTACTGGATTCCATTCAAAGGAGAGCCGTTCATCTGATCGGTGACCCCGAGCTGACCAAGACCCTCGATAGCCTGGAGCATCGAAGACAGGTTGGTGATTTGGCTCTCTTTTACAGATATTTCCATGGCAGGTGTTCGACTGACATTGCCCACTTGATTCCACCTAGAGCAATGCAAAATAGAAATACACGGCGAACCACTGCCGCTCATCCATATGTTGTTCAGCTTAGTACTCCTCGAACTTCATTGTTCAAGAATTCTTTCATCTGGAGAACGTCATCTTTGTGGAATGATCTTCCTGAGGTCGTGTTTCCCAATGAATACAATCTTCAACGTTTCAAGACCAACGTTAATCACTTTTTTCGCACTCGCACCGCTCCCAGAGCGCCTTAAAGGATTTTTCCTACAGTGCAGGTGTTTTATCATAAAAAAAAAAAAATATGTTATAAAAAAAACTTATTGGTTGTCCTTCTGAATTTTCTCATTTATACTTCTTTAAGATTTGATTACTGGCAGAGATATAAGACGCGTGGTTTGTACACAGGTGGTCAACCGACTTTATAGAACTAACAAGTCCATAACAAGTAACAAGAGGGACAAACTTGGAAAATCACACGCCTATCTGTATAATGCGGGTATCGCTATATTGCCATTTGAGCCATCTTGTTCCCTTTAATTGCTTATTGTTCTAAATAGACCAAGCTCAGTAACTTAATTACTTTTATACCTCTCATGCATATTTATGAGGTTAAACTGGCTGTCAATAATACATACATATCTCTTATGTAGATTATTAACTAAGATTCAATATACACGAACCACGAACTGGTCCGAAGTTTCATGGCATATTTAATTCTTAATTATTTTTTCGTATAACGGATTTATTTTTTTATTTATTATTTGTTTTTTCAGTTGCAACCGAAACGAATAAATTGACGATGACAGTTGAAGTTTTCAAAACAAAGTGGTTTATTTAAGTCGACACACGCTTGAGTAACAAAGTAGTTTTTTAACAAGTTGTTTTAACAACTCATAATAATGCCACAAAGGCTATTAAAGAATATGTATATCTACAACACATTATTTTAAACATCCATATTCAGTTGTATCATACAATAAAAATTAAATTTTAAATTAAGCCCAAGAAGGTAGGCCACCAAATCACGTTGTAACAAAAGCTCGGTTCCAGTGGCGTTATAACGTTGGCGTACCTTTTACAGGGTAGTACTTATATTTTGTTACAAAAAAAAATGCTATACAGTATCATGCAATAATAAACTCCACCTTTGAGAAAGATATTAACTGATCTATAAATGTAATAAAGTAAATTGAACGGAAAAAATCTAAACTAAACTTTATCATTTATGCTACTCTCTTGCATCGGAAATGCTTATGTCTTTATAGTCTATTTTAGAAAGGTGTAAAGTAATAAAATGGGAAATTCCGTCCAGTTCGGCTTAATTTCGGTGTCGACCATAGGCGCGGGTAAATTTTGTGCATTAAATTATTTATCATAACTAACCAAAAAAACGAAGATAACTTGATAAAAAGGAACTATTAGCTATAGCAAACTTACACAAACATCGTTTTATGAAATATTCCGTGGAAGATATAGCTTAAAAACATGTAACTGTGCTGCGCACACCGCCATGTCATTGCGAACTAAATCCTATAGAGCTTATATGGGCGCAGAGAACTGGCGAAAAACAGTCCATCATGTCATTAAAGAAGAGGAGAAAATGTGGGATCTTGACCTTGGAATTATAACGTCAAGAGGAGATGACAGTCTCTCAGATGAATGAAGAATATTATAATTTTTTATAATTTAATTACTGTATAATGTATTTTGTATTTTTTTTATAATGTTTAATAAAAAATAAGTGTACCTAATACTATGCACGCCTTTGTTACACCATTTTCAATGTTTGTGAATGGATAACAATAGGCAAAACCCATAAATTGACCCAAACTCGGGTGGTACTAGCTGTACCTAATGAAAATAACAAATTTTGCAATGAAATCAATGCCAAATTATGAAGGTGGCCTAAATATTCGTTAATCTGTACTCTCTGTAGTCACTTTGCATACCTAGTTAGCTTTTATTACTCTACACCTTTCTGAAATAGACTATAGTATTTTACGGCCAACTGCATTAGAGCAGCTTTGCCAGATTACAGATAACTAATTTTTTATTTCTTTCGGCAAAGTTGCAAGCTGGCAACCACTTTACGGTACTTTAAAAATATTAAAAATAAAGCTGCCTAGAGCCCATCAATAAACTAAAAATGACCTATAGATACAAGAATCCAATTCAAATACCCTTATTAGAGTCGCAAATAACTCCCAAAATAACAGTCAACAAAACCTAAATCGGGTTGACCCGGAGTCCACCTCTGACGATTCAAAGTGAGAAGGCGGGGAGAGGGAACCGATCAAGTCGCTACCGTGTACAGCGAACGTAAAGAATAAGAACACCTGGACACCTTATCGTATAGCTACCTCGATAGCTATAGCGATTTGACCTGTGGTGGACTTCCCTTAATTACAATTATTAACCAGTAGCGTGTATTTTATAGTTTGTGTTTCGCTTATTTTCTTTTGTTAGGCACTGACCAAGATGAGCTCGTTTTATTTTGATTAAACGTTGATAAGCATGAAAGGGGATTTTAATCATGTTTCTTTGGTATCCATTTTTTAAAATTAAGTCTATTTTATAAGCATACATATACATTTCGTACCTGTAAGATGAAAGGCGATGGGAAAGGGGGGGGGGGGGGCTGCAGCCCCCCCCCCCCCCCCCCCCCCCCCTTCCCCCGAGCCTAGGGGCTCAGGTCTAAAAGTCTATTTGCAACCTAATTTTTCGTCTCACGCAAACGTTTAGTTTTTAAACTTTTCCTTCTAAAAGTCCTGTTTAATATAGAGATTAAGGTTTCGGACGCATATTGTTTTAGTTATTGATTTATGATACAATTTTATAGGAAAACGAGTAAAAAGAATAATATTTTATAGTATTTTTCTATTATATACTTATCTTGAAGGATAGAATAGTTTTGGACTTGCATTGTCTTTAATTTGTTTTACATCACAACGTTTCAACTGGTAAGTATCTCCAGTCGTCTTCAGGTGAATACTAAATACGACTGGAGATACTTACCAGTTGAAACGTTGTGATGTAAAACAAATTAAAGACAATGCAAGTCCAAAACTATTCTATCTTTCAAGAAACATCATTGTCTCCAACCTTCAAACATATACTTATCTGTTCCGTTTTCCATTTTTGGAGCTGATTTAAATCAACAAAAATATAACCCAATGCAATAAAATATTTTTACAACAAAAACAAAAAACAATTAGGTATTTATTTATTTTTAAAGAGAAAAATTAAAGTAAAAATTTTAATTGAAACATATTATTATTATTATTATGTGCTTTATTGGTTTCCCAAATGGCCATAAAAAAATAGTGCGGGAAGAAACGAGAATGCTTTATTACGAAGATACAAAACGGCACTTAAGAAGGAGTATTTTAAAACCCAAGCATATTCACATAACAAGGTGTTATGTGAGCATATTTGCACCAGAAACTGCTCTTAGATCTACGCTTCTAAAATACATTATTTCTGAAAAAATCATCAATTTTGGCGTGGTGAGCGATATTTACTTTATTTTTAATCATAAAAAACTGAGCCCGAAAAACGCTGGTTAGAGTCATACATACCTACGTCTTATGTTAAAATTTTAGATATACACCAATATTCATATTTTTCACAAATATAAAAAATGTTTTTTTTTAATAAAGAACCAGCTAGCAATATCAAAAAAAAACTATTTACAAAAACAAATTTAATCATACAGAGGGGGAGATGTAATAATTTAATTTGATAGTAGTTAGGTGAATTTTAAACGAACTTTGGGCGTGGCCTCGAATATTTTTTTCTGCGGCGCTTTTCCGTCTTCTTCACTACGGGCAATATCATGAAATACATGTAGTCCCGACTGTTCCGAGCATATTTTCTGGCTACGCCATTGGGTGTACCTTAAAAACAAAAACTTTTTCTACTGATTCAAACAGTCTAACCGTCTGTATTTGCAAAAAACAGAACCTTAAAAAACAAATAACAAAGCCCTATTAGGCTAAAATCTTCAGTCCCTTTTTTCTATGTTTTCACACCATCACTCTTTCGTCGCGAAGTCAGGTGTGCATAGATTCACTTTAGATTCAATTTTAACCTGGGGATGGGGATTAGTGAAAAGGAAGCATAATAAGTAGGTAGGTAGTATTTCATACTCTACCACCAACAGGTGATACAATAAGACTATTATAATCCAGCACTGTCATTGAGCATTAGTTTTTGTTAGCCTATTTTTTTTACAGGGAGTTTTATTAAGTCAAACATAGACAAAACTACATTATAGTCTATTTCAGAAAGGTATAGAGTAATAAAATGGGAATTTCCATCCAAATCGGCTAAATTTCGGTGTCGGACATAGGCGTAGGTAAATTTTGTGCATTAAATTATTTATGATAACTAACCAAAGAAAAAAAAATTATTTGATAAAGAAGGAACTATTAGCTATAGCAAATTTACACAAACATCGTTTTATGAAATATGCCGTGGAAAATATAGTTAAAAAACATAGTGTAACTGTGCTGCGTGCACCGCCATATCATTGAGAACTAAACCCTATAGATTTGTAGCAAGACACAGTACGACATTCAAAATGAAAGACGTTGAGCTACTGTTTAATCAAGCCATTAAGGAAGTAACACCAGAGAACTGGCGAAAAGCAGTTCATCATGTCATTGAAGGAGAGGAGAAAATGCGGAATCTTGACCACCTGATCGATCGGACCGTCGATCCGTTAACGTTAACGTAAACGTCAAGAGGAGATGACAGTTCCTCAGATGACGAAGAATATTATGATTTGTTATGATTTAATTTCTATTTAATGTATATTTTGTATTTTTTTTATAATAGGTATTTAATAAAAAATAAGTGTACCTAATACTATGTACATAATGCACGCCTTTTTCGCCCCATTTTCAGTGTTTGTAAATGGATAACAATAGGCAAAACCCATAAATTGACCCAAACCCGGGTGGTACTACCTGCACTTGATGAAAATAAAGAATTTTGCAATGAAATCAATGCCAAATTATGCAAGTGACTTAAATATTCGTTGGGTCACTCTGTAGTCACACAGTACACCATTCTAAAATAGACTATAGTGTTATAAAGGAAATGTTATTAACAATATGAAAAAACAAAAGACAAAAATATAGGGAAAACTAAAAAGAGGTTCATTTTTTTACGAAATAAGGGTGGACAGACTACTCAAATTTTGCTGGGTAATAATCGCGATATCTTTTATTAAGTTTTCATTATCTAGTTACCAGTATTCACCGAATGATTTATAGAGCCGTCAACTGGTTACATAGCTTTTGTATATTGCAGCCAACACCTGGTTGCCATGTTGGTTTTATTACTTATGGTGCTTTATTTAATTAAATCGCTTTAGATTTTGAAGATAAACACTGCCTATTATTTGATTACAATTATTGGTTTTTCGTTTCCGTTATGCAATTTACCGGTCAAATCAAGATATAGTTAACAATATCACTTTTACTGACAACGGCGGAAAAATAAATTATGCAGACAATTTGCAGCTCATAAATTTTGTTTTTTTAATGTAGAGGATCAAATATCAACCAAGATTATAAGTAAAATAAAATATTTAGTAATAATTGCAATATTTTATGCAGATTTAGCTTTCTAATTCTCAATTTACATAAAAATAAACATAAACATATCAGATTACAAAGTTTTGTTTTTAGATGAAACAAAATTATATATAAAATAAAGAGTTGCATAAAAATGGTTGGCAGTGGCGGCTCGTCAGATGAAGTAGATAAAGGGGACCAAAAAAAAAAACGGGAGGAAAATGTTTCGACAATATTAAATATTAATGTACCAATACAGCTACCATTTTAGCCCTTAAACAATAATTATGTTCGAATTAATAATATTAATTTAATCCGAATGTAGTTATGCATAATAGGGCCACGGTTAACTCCGATGGACAATAATTATAAACACTCGTGCAGTTTGACGCGCCTCAGCGACCGTGACCGTTAGCTCAAAGCAAGTGAAGACCTAACTCCCAACATGGCTTTGATATTCACCGTTGCTATGGTTACGTGACATCAGTCACGCAAACAGCATGTAATAATTTGCATTATGATGAAGGGCAATTTAAAAATAGGTCAGTCGTATGCACCATTATTTTATCATTGGTTCGCCTAACCTTAAGGTATTTATTTTGAGGCTTCGCGAAACTTACGGTTATAGATATCGTTTTTACGCGATTTACTGTGTGGTTAAAAAGTTTTGTAAGTAGGTATGTAAAAAGGGGATTTCTATAAGAAAAATATGCAATGCCTTCAAAGACTATACGGTTGCTTGAAAACTTAAATCATTCCATCAAAAACAAAATATATAGTCCGTAACGTGAATTTTGTATCATAATTTGCCTGTAAAAATAATTTATTCATTAAATATTATATTGCGTGCTTGTTAGTGAGTGATTTAGCTTAAGTAGAGATTTTCCTAATTCTATACAATCTGATTATCTTGATTACTTACCTACTTTATTTACGATTATTTACTTTTTACAATGAATGAATGAAATTGGTGTTTTTTTCGTTCTTTTCATATTCGAATTTGTAAGGAAACGACTTTTTTGGACAACGTTTTATACCAAAATTTTGAAAAATGTAACACAACATCCCCCTGTGAAAAAAAACCTTACAAAATTGGCTGTAGAGCAATCGATTTAGATTTCAGATATTTTTTTTGCTGGCGGCAGAGCCAGTATACTTAGACCTATAAAGCCCATTGTATAATTGGATAATGTCAGCCAGACGGGGCCTTAACGTTGAATCCGAACCACGTGTATATACTAGTTATCCTTTCTACGCCCCCAGAGGTCCATAACGCCCTTCTCGGTCCCGATATTAGGAATCACTAGTAGCATACTGCATTCTTTTATCCACTAAATTTCGGACATACTTTTTTTATTATGCATATGCCTACTCCGGGGATCGAACCCGGACCGCCACGGTCGAATGCCAGTACGTCATCTCTGAGTCACTGCCGCGGTTGATTTCGGATATATTATAGACCTATTTTTGATCTATCGTTCTGCGTAAACTAGAATCAGATATGATATTCTGTTATTTTTTTACGACCGATATTCAAAAGGAACAACATAAACAGGAAGACAAAAATCACAAAGACATGGTCTCAATCATGTAATAAAATCAACTAAGGTGACATGTTTCGCTCTTTACGGAGCATCATCAGACTTAAAATTGTATAGAGGTGTGACCCACATTACATTTTTTTTTTGGGCGGGGGGACTTCTTCGTTTATATATTTTGGCTTTTTCTACGCTTGGCCTTAGCTCGGTTAGTCGTATTCTCCTGTATGGTTGCTTCACTCTCCCTCCTACCCGCTTTTATAACTGTCGTTTTTTGTGTTAGTTTTAAGATTAATCGTAACCTGTTTGTTTTGACATGGTACTCGTCTTGTTTTTAATGTGTTATTTCATTTATTGGTTTTAATGAAGGTAGGCTGTTAAATAGTATAAAAATGTAATGTGGGTCACACCTCTATACAATTTTAGGTCTGATGATGCTCCGTAAAGAGCGAAACATATCACCTTAGTTGATTTTATTACATGATTGAGACCATGACTTTGTGATTTTTGTCTTCCTGTTTATGTTGTCACTTTGGGTCTCTTTGAGAAAATGGACGATTTTTTCGAATTCAAAAGGAACGTTTTTCATATTTTTAAAAAAATAACAAATAAAAAGTATTTTCAGACGACTGACATCGAGATGAAATGTGTTCGTTCTTCAATTTCGTAAGGCGACGTTTAAGATTAAAGTTTTTAAATAAATGTAGCAAAGGGTTCCTTTCTGTATAAAAAAGTCCACAATTTCCTGTAATGCTATCGATTTGACTTTCGGATATGTTATAGACTGCCAGTGGCGGCTCGCGGTCTTAAAAAATGGTGAAGAGCTAGTTATAGTGCAGGTACCTACTTAAAGAACATTGACTAATTTATATTTTTATTACGTACTTACATAGCTAGTTTTTGTAAATCAGATCATTAATTGGGTTCATTTTTAAAACACACAATAAAAATTAAACTAAGTAGGTACGTACACTACTAAATTAACTGAAAAATAAAAACCAAAATTTTTAATCACACAGTAAATCACATAATAACAATATCTATAACCGTAAGTTCGCGAAGCCTCAAAATAAATACCTTAAGGTTAGGCGAACCCATGCTAAAACAATGGTGCATACGACTGACCTATTTTTAAATTGCCCTTCATCTTACAATGCACAATGTTACATGCTTTCTCGTGACTGACGTCACGTAACCCAACGGTGAAAATCAAAGCCACTTGACGTTGGACTCTTCACTTGCTGCACGGATACGGTCGACTGGGGCGCGCCAAAATGCACGAGTGTTTATAATTATTGTCCACCGGAGATAACAGTGGCCCTATTATGCATAGCTACATTCGGATTAAATTAATATTATTAATTCGAACATAATTATTTTCTAAGAGCTAAAATGGTAGCTGTATTGGTACATTAATATTTAATATTGTCGAAAAAACTTCGTCTGGTTTAATTTTTTTTTTGGTGAAGAGCCCCTTCACCTACGAGTCGCCACTTTAGGCTGCTCGTTTAGCTATATTTCAGCGCAAACTAAAACTGGCTACGATATTCCGTTATTTTTTTACGGCCGATCTCCCAGCTCAAAAAGGGTGTTTTTCATATCTAAAAAAAAATTCCCGGCTGATGACATCGAATTGAATGTTTTTTCGTTCTTTTCATACTCGAATTAGTGAGGAAACATTTTATACCAACATTTTTAAAAAATGTAACAAATTGTCACCCTGTGAAAAAAAAATTAAAATTGGCTGTAAAGCTATCGATTTCGATATCCTTATAGACTAATTTTTTTTTAGCTATATTTTGCGCAAATTAGAACCAGCTAGTCGAAGTTTAAATTTTTTTTTATGATTTAATAAATATTTTTAGAAAAAAATTAACTTTATTAAAAAGATATGTTTAAGACTAGATAAAAATTATAAATCTTATATTTGAAAGGACGTAAAGAATATTAGTTAACACTGTTTAAAGTTCGTCGTGTAAAAGAACCATTTCTAGTAAATAAAACGAGCTAGTCGCCTGCAGCAAAGACAAGTGGCGCCTACCATTTGTTTGGTGGATAATGTAAACTCCACTCAACCGTTGGTTTCAATGCCCCTTCTAGTATATTTTGCTAAATACAGTGGCAGAAAGGAATATATTGTAAATCAGGATATCTTTTGAAATATAAAAGATGCAAAAATACAGAATAAAAATCATATCACTATAAATAACACAATATTGAAAGGAGTTGGAACGCTTTGTCAGTGGCGGTGCCAAGATTTTTGGGATGGGTGGGCACAAGCAGTGGCGTATTTAAGGGGGAGGGCTGCCGGGCTACAGACCCCCCTCCCGGTCTAAAAGTCTAAGGATCTAAGGATTTGTAGCAAGACACAACACGATATTTAAAATGAAAGACGTTAAGCTACTGTTTGATCAAGACATTAAGGAAGGGATACCAGAGAACTGGCGAAAAACATTCCATCATAAAGAAGAGAAGAAAATGTGGGATCTTAACCACCTGATCGATCGAACCGTCGACCTGTTAATTATAACGTCAAGAGGAGATGACAGTTCCTCAGATGACGAAAAATATTATGAATTTTTATAATTTAATTTTTGTATAATGTATTTTGTATTTTTTTATAGTGTTTAATAAAAAATAAGTGTAACTACCTAATACTATGTACATAATGCATGCCTCTGTCAAACCATTTTTAGTGTTTATAAATGGATAACAAAAGGCAAAACCCATAAATTGACCCAAACCCAGGTAGTAAGTACTACCTGCACTTGATGAAAATAAAGAATATTACAATATAATTTTAAAATTATCTCTACGACTTTTGCATTTCGAATTTTTAATCTAATTCTTAAGATAAAGGGGATAATAAACTTTCCTCTATCGCTGAGTCACCCTGTACATATATATAGATATAATTTCACATGGACGTGGTAATCTTAATACTGGTCGGATGTTCTTAAATCAAAGTACTAAAACACGACGATTTATGTTACCAGTTACTTAAATCACTACTTTATTAATGTATTTGACCTCAATAACTGACGTTTAATACCTAATCTTTACATTACCCAATTTTTTTCTACTTCAAAGGTATTATTGTTGGACTACAACCGCAAACTAAATTGGAGTAAAGACATTTTTTTTCTTTTACCATTATAATAATAGGTTGCTCCTAGAAGGCAGAAGATGATTGGTACTTGATCCAAAAAGTCGTACACGCAAATTTAAACTGATGCTCAAAACACTTCCTTATGCATTTTTTAGCTGCGTTTACACCTATTTCTTTAAGTTTTATCCTACTAGAACGGCAGTAGAGTTTTGCACTTGCATTGTCTTTATTGGTTTTGAATCACTACGTTTCAACGGACAAGCATCTCGAGTCGTCTTCAGGTGAATCATGCAAGTCCAAAACTCTACTGCCGTATAAAAAACGTCATTGTCTCCAACCTTTAAACAGGCACTATATGCCCTACTAGTATATATGTTTACAGCGTAGCATTCACGAACTAAATGTCAGAAAGAATTAAATATAACAGGAAAACAGTGATTTTAGTATAAATACAAACGGCCTGGTTATCAAAACGTAGGCTGCTATACTTTATATTGTTTGTCTTATCTCTTATTAGTCATGCAATTTACGGATCGGTGGTGACTTTGGTATTACGCTACGGTGTGTTTTTCTGACACAAGTTAATTTCAAATTGGTGACACGTGGAAATGGTAAAATTTGAAAACAATGAACTAGTAGATATAGTGCTAATTTACGGAGTGTCGTCAAAGTGCGGCTACTGCTTCGAGATTACACGCAGAACTCTTTCCCTTGCGGGTTCATTCTACACCCAGAAGTTTTCTTAATGTTATTTAACGGGCAAGTTAGGCAGAACCGTATTTGATCCATGAATAAGCCGATAAACTTGCAAGGAAAGGGTTAGAAAACACATTCTTTGGTTCAGAACCGTCACTCGGAGTACCAGGGTGCACAGTACGAGATGGAGCAACAGATAGAGGGATTACACCACAGCAAAAGCTTCATGGAGGATCCAGACCCAAGACTTACGAGATAGTTGCTTCAAATGAACAGGAATCAGCTGAGAACCATTACAAGAATTCTAACAGGACACATGGCTGTCAAGAACCATCCGCACAGAATGCAACTGTACAATGGAGACCTTGACTGTAAATTAAACAAGCCAGGGAAACTGTACAGCACATAAATTGTCATTTGCGAGTCACTAGATCGAAAGAGGCAACAATTGCTCGGGTAACCAAAATTGGATCCCGAGGACATCCTTACCCTCTCCCCAGTTGACCTACACAAACTAGTGCAAGGAACTGGGTTCACGGGGTGGGTGTAAAAACCATCACGGTAAGCACAATGGGCAAACCTGGCCTAAGTGCATCCGGCGCACGGACTGGCTCTATGAAAAAAAACATTCCATAGTCCTAATTTAGAAAGTTTTAAAACTCCATCAATAACACTGGTTAACAAGATTTTTGTCCCAAGCGCAAAAATGTCTGATATCAATATAATTTTGCATGCTGAAATCAATCATGTTTTCAGAATTTCTCCATCACCCTTAGTTTTTATGTTCCAGTATATGTGATTATTTACCTATAAAATGCACGCATAGGTCTGTACTATAAGAGTCATCTAACAAAAAACTTGTGTCAGGCATTGCTCTTTTCTTATTTGTGTATTGTAACAATAACTTGTTGTGACTAGAAATAACAAAGTGTGCTCTGTGTGTCACGCGGAACATGTCTTGGCTTGTTGAGACCTGCAAGCAGTTCCGAGTCCTACATAACATTTATTGTTGTTTTAGTTATCGGCTAGAGCTCGGTGAATGAACATATACGCAGACTTTTTTAACGTTTTGAAGAATGTGCTGTGGTGCATTTTAAGCTATTGTAGTGTAACTCACCTGTAAAAATGCCAAGAAATTGTGTAAACCACCCGAACTCTTTTTGCTACATCTGCGGTGAATTGACATTTAAATCTCAAAAACGGTCTTTCACGCCTCTCGTTAATAAATGCTATGAACAGTATTTCAAGTGTAAAGTCGGCGATCAAGACAAAAGCTGGGCTCCCCATATTTGCTGTGTTACGTGTGTCAGACTTCTTACAGCGTGGGCAAAAGGTAAACGACATATGCCTTTTGCTATTCCCATGATTTGGAGGGAACCATCAGACCATATTACCGATTGCTATTTTTGTCTTACAAATATCAGTGGTATAACTTCTAAATCCAAACATACTGTTAAATATCCTCATATTCCATCTGCACTGAGACCAGTGCCGCACAGTCCGGAATTACCTGTGCCTGACCCCCCACAAAATATGACACCGAGCGACGATGAAACTGCCGATGACGAAGTAAACAACGAAAGTTTTTCAGCCGAAAATATTGATCTGGATCCAACATTTACACCAGATTCGTCTTCTTGTGCGCCGCATCTTCTAAGTCAAGAAGAACTTAACGACCTTGTCCGAAAAAGCAGCATGGTTTTCTTTCAAGGACATTTGCAACGGCGTCTTGGGAAATCGTAAATCCGAAAATTACGTAGAGAATATTAACAATTTATTGGTCTCATATAAAGCCATGGGTTGCAACATGAGTCTAAAAATACACTTTCTTCATTCACACTTGGACTTTTTTCCGAAAAACCTTGGAGCAGTAAGTGACGAACATGGCGAGCGATTTCACCAGGACATTCTGGACATGAAGAAGAGATACCAAGGCAAATGGAGCCCCGCTATGTTGGCAGACTATTGCTGGACGCTGAAGAGAGATGTTTCTGATGCAAAGTACAGTCGAAAGTCATATATGACCACATTTTCTAAGTAAATATATCACTTTGTACTTTATTTTTTCATAACTTATACCCATATTATAATATATACGTTCACAAAAATTCATTGCTTTGCCACTTTAAAACCCTGCGTGATGGAAAAATTCTGAAAACATATATGAAATATGTTTAAAAAGTACTACCAAGTACACCCACTTCAGCTCGTGGGACAAAAAAAATCTTAAATTTTGTTGACCAGTGTAATCATTGCCAGTATTTGGGTCAAGAGTGCACAATATTATTGGTCTAATTTATAATAAATATAATTTGACATGGATCTAGTCACCTTGGAGAAAATTTAGAAATATTGTTTGAATGGTCTTAACCACTGAATAAAATGGTGTAAACTGGCCCAAAGTTGCATGCATTATCGCTGAATACGGACGACCTAAGATGCCTGTGAGGCATAGTAGATTGCACTTGTTAACTGACCTTACACTGTCCGTTATTTTTGGTCATAATATACTTTTTACTCTCTTATAAATCGTATATAGGTTGTACTTACTTTTGCATTTATGAGCACATTGAATTATAAAATTATTACAGAAATGATTAGCTTTGTAATAGACGTAAAACGGTTTGTGTTAGGCATCAACTTTGTAAAAAATTGTATTTCAAGACTACAGGGGAAAAACGGGATTTGTTCATAAGCTTAAAATTGTCTGAAAAATAGATTTATTGATCTTGGGCATTTATTTATTAATTTATTAAATTTATATAATATTTAAATAATTAAAAACTCACTAATATATTAGTTACAAAATGAAATTTTAGTTGCTCTTTAATATAGGTTAAAAACATGTCCATTAAAAGAGCTATAAAAATTATTAATATGGAAATCATAAAAAAAAATAAAAAAATTAAGTCTCTACAGTGTGGTCATTTCAGTGGGCAACATATGGGATTTTTTTTTATTAACGATTTCTCAGAAAATTTTATTCTTAATAAAAGTTGGCGCATCTTCGATAATCATATTGGATGTACTTGGAATGGATGCAAGTCAAACGGTGTACAGGGTAGGGCAAAAAATATAAAACTTCTACAAGAATAAAGTACCCCTATTTCAGAAAATTCAGTAAAATATTATTAAGAAAAGATGTTTAGAATTAAAAGTTATGGATAGATTTGAAAATGTGACCTCTTAAAATAAAAAACAATTTTTTTTTGAAAATATTAATTATTTCCCAAAAAAAAATTTTTTTATATTCACCCTAAAGACCTTCATAAATTAAACAAAATCAAATCAATTTCACATCTCTTTGTTCAAATTCAAGCATACTTATAAAATTAACTTGGCTTTTTAATTTATTAAGGAATCACAAACTTCATGTTTGTTGCAAGGACATTAAACACAACTTTAAAATACCCTAAAAATTATTTTTAACAAGATAAAACATTAGTAAACCTATCCATAACTTTTAATTCTAAACACCTTTTCTTAATAACATTTTGCTGAATTTTCTGAAATAGGGGTACTTTATTCTTGTAGAAGTTTATTATTTTTTGCCCTACCCTGTACACCATTTGATTTGCATTCATTCCAAGTACACCTAATATGATTATCAAAGATGCACCAACTTTTATCAAGAATAAAATTTTCTGAGAAATCGGTAATAAAAAAATTTCCCATATGTTGCACACTTAAATGACCACACTGTATATAAAGGGTTATCCAAATTAAGTGTCCACCATTGGTAACTTTGTTATTATTAAAGATGCAAAATTGTTTAGATTAGCAAGCTAGTAGTATTTCTACAGCTCTTTAATATGCAGAAATAAAAAACAGTAGAGCATCGTGTTTTTGAGGTTAGAAGTAAAATGTAATTTTTTTTAAATGAAACTACTACAAATCTACAAATTATATTATTTTCTAATTATCTATAAAATTCCACGTATATTTTGTATAATAAGTCATATGTCTAAATTCAATTGTTTTCAAGGTATTGACGTTTAAAATATGGAATTTTCATACTTTGACAGGCTGTAGCACTGGAACAGCGCATCTTAGAAAAAAAAAGTTTTTACTTATTCATTTAAGTTTTTGATTCTCTATCTAAAAGTTACAACTTCCGGTTTACGTTAAACCAAAGAAAATGGTTTGACGGTTAATACCTAAGCTATTGTTACTAACAGTGAATTAAAAATATACCTAACATTCATTAAATTAGGTTTAAAATAGAAATAAAAGAAGTTTGACACATTTGTTTTTTTTGCAATAATGATATAATAATTTTGTGTTAAATTTGAATCTCCTCACAGTTTATTGGATGATTTAATTTTTTTTTTAAATAAATTAAATATTTTCATATCAATAAAAAAAGAATGTTGTTCCATTAAAGTTAAATTACACTTTTATTTTAAAACATTGTTATTACTTTTACTTTTTGTTGTATATTTATAATTTAAGTTCGTAACTAAATTTCTATTAGGCCAAATATAAGAAGAATACATTTTGTAAAACAGTTCTTTAATGGAAAAATAATATACAGTCTGTCTACTTAAGTTGGCAACTAATGCGAAACTGTTTTATTATTAACTTTAGGTTAGGTAAGAGTGGCAGACCTTTCGTTCTGATCAAACAGTCTCACGTAGTCCGATCAGGTCCGTTGTGATACCACACGTGTTCCTTAAAACCCAACTTCATCTGATGGTTAGTGCGGCATAGACCGCAGAAGGCTTTTAGCAACTTATTCAAACCAGCCACTACTATTCAGAAACCTACTCAGTCGTCCAAGTTGTAAGTTGCTTAGTTCCTCCAGGCTGTCGAAAAATGGTTCACCCAGAGCAGTGAACCTTCTTCTTGCGAGGCCAGGGCACTCATACAGAAAATGTTAAATACTTTCTTCCTCATCTCTGCAACTTCGGCAGAAGTCGTTAGTGGGTATTTGCATACGTTCGGCATGTCGACCGAAGAGGCAATGTCCGGTAACGACGGCAGTAATATTTCTCACATCTTTCCGACTTTGTCTCAATAGCTCTGCGGTTCTCTTTTTATCGAATGTGGGCCACAGTTGCCTGGATGTACTACAGGTTATCAACTCTGTCCATCTGTTCTGTGCAAGCTGCTTGGCCATCTTATCAATCTCCTCTTTGACTAATCCCAGTGGTTTGTATACTGTATTGTCTGCTAGATCAGCTGGCAATACGCCCTCTCTCGCGAGCGCATCGGCAGCCTCATTGCCATCTATTTTGGAATGTCCAGGAACCCAGCCCAGAGTAACCCGATGTTGGTTGCCAAGTGTGCATAGATTATTGCGGCATCGCTTTACGAGCTTTGATTTGACGCTGCTGGAACAGATTGCCTTAATCGCCGCCTGACTATCACCGAAGATGGTGATTAACGAGGCTGCTCCCAGGCCAAGGTGTTCTTGCAGGATATTATATATAGGCCTTCTCTACTGCCAGTACTTCTGCTTGAAAAATACTACAATAGTTGGGGAGTCTATATGACTTCTGTATTTGTAAACTTTCGGAAAAGACCTCGGCTCCCACACCAACGTCCATTTTTAAAATGTCTGTGAAGATTGCGTGATCTGTTTTCGTTATATACTGATTGCCTTTCCATTCTTCACTACTGGGAATGAGTATAGAATACCTTCTATCGAAGCATGTTATTGGGACAGAGTAATCAGTCGGGTCTTGTAGATTATTCCCCGGGTGTATCTTTAGTATACTGCTGTGTCCGTGGTTGGTATCATTCCAGAATTTCGACTCTTCAGTCGCAGGGCACTTTTTTCAGCTATACTTTTTCCATAGAGATCCAGGGGGATATATATAATAGTACCTCCAGCGCCGCTGTCGGGGTTGACTTAAGGGCTCCGGTTATTCCTAAACAAGCTGCCCTTTGTATCTTTGTTAACTTTACGAAAAAAAGTTATTCTTCATAAAAGTTCTGTATGGTCCAAAACCTAAAATGAAACATGCAACCATCAGATGTTAAATTTTTTCAGTCGTATACGAGGATTATCAAAAAATATGAATTTTGCCCAAGAGTAAAGTACCTTTATTTTTGATATGACGCCCTTCTCGGTCCTGATATTAGGAACCACTAGTAGCATACTGCATTTTTTTATCCACTAAATTTCGGACATATTTTTTTTATTACGCGTATGCTCTCTCCGGGGATCGAACCCGGACCGCGACGGTCGAATGCCAGTACCTCACCTCTGAGGCACTGCCACGGTTTTGACACATATGCAAAAAGTTGTTGACACTCTAAAAAAGTACCGTCTGTCACCATATTGTTAGCAAAGAACCTGTTATTTAAATAGTACAACGGCACAGCTTACAGTATTTTTAATTAATATTTTAACATTGCACCGTTAAAAAATTACCATATTTTTTCCATATTTTAAAAATTTATTTATTTTTAATTAAAAATAAAGACAATTAATTAAGGGTACCATAATAAATCATTCTTTCCGCCTCATACATCAAGCGATTTTTTCCATTTTAGGTTATTTTGTTAAAGTGACCTCAGGTGTGAAAAGCCTAATTTTCAATTATCATAATTTTAAGATGTTATCTTTCGTGTTTTAAGTTAATTTTAAACTTTTTATCGTCTTTCATCTGTTACACTTTTTAAACATCGTGTATTTTATTTGGTCAGGTCAGGGACAATGGTATTGTACACCTTCAAATAATTATTACTGACTGATATACTTAAATATTACAATTTTTTTTAATTATATAAGGGGATACTTAAAAAGTAGATATTAAATCCTTCAGTTTAGGAAATAAGGTAAAAATTATTAGTTTATTCAAACGGGTTCAATGTTTTAATAGAATAAGATTTTTGTTTTCGTTTCCCATGACGGTGAAACTTATGGTTTTTTATGGTATATGGAAATTTGTATTCCGTGTCCACTTAACTATATAAATTATATTTCATTACAGTATGACATGTTTGCCTTTTCTAAATAATATATTTTACCATTTTAAGCTATAAAACGTTTATAAGAATAATAAATAAATCAATATCATTTAGATACATACATGCCTTCAGGACCACTTTAAAAAATCTGTGGTTCGTAGAACAACTTAGAAACACCCATACTTCTGTGGCAATAAGTTGAAAGGTCACAAGTACATTTTTTTAGTTTGTGGGAAAATGGTGGCAAAGATTTGACACTTTTCAATATTTTACTCAGTTTTTATTTAAATACGACTAATTAATTGTTTGTTTTATTCAGTTGAAATAATTTAAAATAAAATAAAAAAAACTGATTTATATGGAATGACTTTTTTGTTAAAAAACATCTCTAAACATATTTTATAATAATGACATATATGCACTTTCTTTAACTTGAAACACAATTAAAAGGTCATAATAAACTTACTCAACTGAATTGCAATATGTGTCGTAATTTATAAGGTAATAAGTTGACATATTTGACACATACAATTAAGATTTTCTTAATAAAAAAGTCGTAAGTAGACCTAATTTATAAAAATATTTATTTTGTCTGCTAATAAAGTCATAAGCTAAGATGTTCGAGGATTTAAAAAAAAAAACGTATTACTTACAAATTTTTTTAATGACTAAAATACACAGTACCTATATCGGGTGATTCAATAAGAAAGGTAGCCGGCTATATCTCGGAAACTACTGGGCATAGAAACTCGGGAAAAAAAATGATAACTAAAGTTAGGGTTGCCAACTTTTAATATTTAAAATAGAGGACCCAGTGGCGGATCCAGAACTTTTACAGTGGGTGGGGGGCGCGAGCAAAGTTTTTTCAACTTGTTTTTAGCCAAATAGCAAAAACTCTTGTATTATTTAATGACAAACAATATAAACCTTTATCGTTTTTGGTAGTTCATGGTTGGTTCCACCACCAAGACAAACAAAAAAAAATCAATAAAATAAGTAGAGATAAATGTTTGAAATAAAACAAACAATTTTCTATATAAGTTTAAATTCGGTTATTTTTTATTTGAATATTTGTCCTGAAAATTAAAATAATTTTTATATTTCGAGTTTGGTAGGCAGGTAATAAAAGAGGACATTTTCTATATGTTAGAGAAAAAAGGACAGACCGATAGAAAAGAGGACTGTCCTCTGGAATAGAGGACGGTTGGCAACCCTAACTAAAGTGGTTATGAGAAAATCCTGGAAATAATTTTTAAGTTCCGCATTTTGCCGCAAGAGGGCGAAATTGAAAAGTAAATTTTAAAATTTTAGATATCTCCGAGAATTCCACATTAAGGTATATCTTTGATAACATCATTAAAAAGCTTGGACAATTATGCATCATTTTGGTCTTATGCTCATTGGCGTACTGACTTTAATAAGAGGGGGGAAGCTGTTAAAAGTGTAATCATTTAAATCGCTGTAACTTATAAACGACTTATCCGATTTTAGCAAACTAAAGACTGTTTGGAAGAGAAATGTATGCACTTTCACCAATCGTATTTAGTTGTCCATGATAGTTCTAAAAAAAAATGCTAGAGGGCGCAATTTGTAATAATAACACATTTTTTTATTTTACTCCGAAAAAATAAATCATACGGTATAATTATGATACCATAATCGAAAAGTAGATGAAAATGTGCTAGAAGAAATATTAAAACCGCAGCTCGATATCTCCGTTCGTTTCAGCGTTATCGCGAATAGAATAATTTTTAAAACTTTAAATGAACAATATTTTTTAGGAAAAAAGTGGGACGCCACTGATATTTTTCCATGTGGATATTATTTCGGATTAGCCTGGTCAATACTGCATAAAAATGGTCTCTTGCGTTTTTCTCCTCAGGCACACCGTTCTTAATTAAAATAATTAAATTTAATTAGACGGGTGGGGTGGTCATTTGATGCACAATGATGCATAATTGTCCAAGCTTTTTAACGGTGTGTCCAGTAGTTTCCGAAATATAGCCGGCTACCTTTCTTATTGAATCACCCGGTACAGAAACTTACTAAAAAGGTGTAAGTTATCTTATTGCTTGTAGCAGAATTTTTGACTTATTTATAACCTTTTAACTACTTACCACAGAATTGATCTAGAGTCTAGATTGTTTTAATACAAAGTGTTGTCAAAAAGTTATTTTTACTGCGGCGGTGGTTCAGAGGTGAGTCACTGACTTTCGACCGTGGTGTTCCGAGTTCGATCCTCGGAGTGGGCATACGCACAATAAAAAAAAGGATGTCCTAATTTTAGTAGGTTTAAGAATGCAGGGAAGAGTGTAAACTATATCATCTCTCAACCCACCCCATTCAGGCCGGTAACCAGGCCGGATGAGATCGGATATCTCGTGGGGTACGGAAGAAGGTACACACTCCCCAATCGGTAGGTCAAACCTAGGGTTAGCCCTTGACTGAGCATCGTGGTTCGGAATCCACGTTGTAACGGGTTTTCCCGTTGGGGGGGTTCTCTGCAGAAATTAAAACACTATTCTGGAGTTGGACAAAGTTGGTTTATTTCCGAATGAGTAACAAGGCACGTGGTCAACTAAGATACCAAGCTAATTCTTCAGTACTAGATTCCCTACTACTATTTACATTTGGAAAACTTCTCGCCTGCGGCGCTGTTACAAAGTTTAAACCGTTACTATTGGGCTGATTGTTAAATTCATCCGCCTGAGACGGTCTATTGACATTTATAACGTCGTTACCCAGTGGATTAAAAGGTCCACTCACCTGTGGCGCTCTAATACAATTTTGAAAATCGTTACCTAATTGGTTAAAATGTGTATTCACCTGTGGCGGTATACTGAAATTTTGAAAATAATTTTTTTTTTTTGTGGATTAAGAGGTCTATCCGCCTGTGGCGGTCTTCTTCTGAAATCTGGAAAATAATTATTTGCTGGATTTATTGGCCTATGCGCCTGCGGCTGGCCCAAATCCAAGCCTAATCTCCCAGTATTAATATCATTTTCCTGTAATGGGTTGTTTTTAGCCTGCGGCGTTAAACCCAAACCCCTATTGAGTACTGCCCTAAACCTATCGTTCCCCTCGGTTCTGGCCTGTTGCTGGCCTTCCGGTTGGAAAGAAAGGTTTCCCAGCTCTACAGTCCCTAACGACATGCTAAACGGATGTTGTACATTAACATTTCCCTGACTACGCCCTAATATTGGGGAAAAAAATTGAATTGTACCTTGCCCGTCTGTCGGTGTTGAACAGCTGCTTCTTCCTGCTTGTCCATGTTGCTGGTTGCTGGTCTCTGCTGGTGGGTTTCCAACCGTTCTTCCCCGTAGGTTGTACCGCATCGCGGGGGGATCCTGCTGATTACTTTCTGATTTCAGTGAATGTTCCAACCCCATCTTTCTTCCTGCGTCACGTTGGTCGCCAAGATGTAACGGGTTTTCCCGTTGGGGGGGTTCTCCGCAGAAATTAAAACACTATTCTGAAATAAACCAACTTTGTCCAACTCCAGAATAGTGTTTTAATTTCTGCGGAGAACCCCCCCAACGGGAAAACCCGTTACAACGTTAAGCTGTAGGTCCCCGCGGGAATGGCCTTGGCAGCGAACGAAGAGGTAAAAAGCCAAATTCGAAAGAAGGACAAGAAATGACAATGACAAAGTTATTTTTATTTACAAATAAACGGTTGTATAACTTCTATTTTACAGTTATATTTTTGCAGGAATACAAAAATGCTATAAATATTCATTCTTCCAAATAACTGACCCCTTTTAAATGAAAAAAAAAACAATAACTTATCATGTTTATGATCTATATTTACCTGCTACCGCGCACTGTTACAGTTTTTTTTTTATAAAGTTAGTGAAGTATGTGCTGGTACCATCATAATATCGTCAGCAAACTACCCTGCGGTGAAATACAATCGCCCTTATTACTCATAGTAGAGGTGTAAGATTGAAACAGTTTTAGATAATAAAAATTAGCGGGAGGTTACTGCTCCTTAAGGGGTGTTTTTGTTAAATGAAATAATCACTTACTATATATATTTGAGGGTTGATGGTAATGGGAATCCTTAGGGATCAAATTAATTAAAATATCACCTGTATAACAGAGTTATTTAGAGCTAATTTGATACTTATGTTAGGAATATATATTTTTAAATAACTCAATATCAATCCGCAAGAATAATTAATATATTTTTAAATTGAAAAATGTTTGCCGGCTTGCAGACAAGATTAAAATTGAAAATGTTTTATGTCTCCGCTGGGAATCGAACCCAGAACTTTTCGATTAAGCCTCAAGTGCGCTGCCAATTGCGCTAGGGAAGACCTGATATTCTCTCACCAACTTCGGTCATCTAACTTATTCAATTTAATTATTATTAGTAATATAATCATATTAATAACTAATTAATTCAATGTATATTTTAATCTAAAAAGATAGCATTTCCGTATAGCGAACAAAATATAAATTTTGCACCATTTCTTCGTTTTTTCCACTTTCAATATAGGGGAGAGTCGGGTATTGGTGCGCACCTAAGCCAAAATTGTAATATTTCCGAAATGAAAAAAGATTGGACTTCTAGGTTCGCTATCAAGATTCTTTAACGATTTGGCTTTAATATACTGTAATTAATTTTAAACAAAAATGCACATTGTGACTTTAAAATTTGAAATTTCAAAAAGTGACACTGCGCACAATTACCCGACGTATGCGGCTAATGGTGCGCATGGATAGGATAATCGTGTGCATTGAAAAGGGAAACGAATAAAATAATTTATTGAAGCTAAGTTTATACTTATTTATTTTTATAGCATAAATCATGATTTCTGGATTCCATTGCGCCTTTGTTGTTTTACGTTGGTATTTCGGCATCTGCAGAAATGCAAAATATTATAATCTAAGATATTTAAGACTGTAATTATGGGTTCTTTTAAGGTTATGCCGAAACTCTGACGTGCTGACTTTTTTGGACCTCGGATTTGGATTTAGCGACCCCAAAAACATATAGTAAACGTGGCCTGACCCCTTTTTTGTGTGGCTGTGTTATTTAAATGCATTCTTAACAATGCTAAATACATGGCGGCTAATCGTGCGTACCGCGCTCGATTAACCGAAAGTGGCAGATTCGGTTTTAAATTCTTTAAAACAATATAACACTTTTTTTGCCTAAATTATATATATCAATGTCAAAAGGGCTTGTTAAGCAATGTATTAACGCACACGATTATCAAAAAATGTAAAAATGGAAATACTTACGGCTTATTTTTTTTCGAAGCATCTACAAGACATACGTAAACAACGAAGCGACCATTTTGGATAAGTTAAGTAAAGCGATCCACCTGACTCATATGTCATAGTACACAGGCCTGAATACCGATTTCGAATTATATACGCCGGTTATGGAAATAAAGGCATGCGCATGATTAGCCGCCGCGCGCGATTAGCCGACTCTCCCCTAAACTGATATCATCTCAAATTTTTCAAAATGTTGATAAGTCATTTTCACAAACGAATATGTAAAAATGAAATTGACGCTAAATGTTAATAACAACTAGATTGTCAACATAGTTGTTTCTAGGATATTAGCTTTTGTTTCATGGCCTACTGTGATTTAAAGTAATAAAGTTTAAATTAATCGCCTAGGAAACCAATATCATCCATGGTGTGATAATTTAAAATGATTTCTTTTTAGATTGAAATATACAGAGATCTCTTTCTGATTCCTGCCGATGTCGCCATACGTCGATGATGTACGAGTAATGGAAAAATTAGATCTTAATGTTCAGTGGTAGTGAATGAGTTCCCTTTCCCCTTATAACACCCTTCCCGGTCTGTGAATCGCAGGAGATTCCAGACTGTTACAACTGACATAAAATTGAATAAGTTGTATGATCGAAGTCGGTGAGAGAATATTAGGTACTCCGTAGCGCAATTGGCAGCGCTTGATGTTAATCGAGAGGTTTTGGGTTCGATTCCTAGCAACAGCATAAAACTGTTTCAATGTTAATCTTGTCTGTATGTCGCCTAACATTTTTCAATTTAAATATTATTTACAGACACCAACATACCTACATAATTAATACAACTTATATTGATTGATTTGTTTAAAGTGCATTTATTTTCAACTGGAAAGCGGTAGATCCTCTCGGGAATGGCTCTGACAGCGAACGAAGAGGTAAAATGACGAATTCGGAATTAGGTATATTATAATTTTTTACAAGTTTATTTTATTACATATAGTAATTTATTGTTGTTGTTTTTGACACAAATAAATATCCTTATTATCCCTTTATTATTATTGTAGCTTTTAGAATTTGGCATTTTGGTTTTGCTTGACTTATATCTTGTTTAAAATCGTGCAGCCGTATAAGTATTATCCAAACTATATTGACACACTGTATAAAAATGTAAATAAAACCACTGAATGGCAAACTATAAGTTTAACATTATGCTTAATTTGAAATAACTGCTTTAAAGTGATTACTGTAATTATCTAAAATGATATCAAAGATTTCATTGAAAAATGGCTGTTGACAGTAATTATAACAGTTCATGGTTGCGTAAACATAAATTATTCAAACCATAAGCGATGCGATACAAATTAAATTAAACTGTCATTTGTTTTCCGTGAGAAATATATGTTCAATCTCTTGATAGAAAGAAAAGTATTTTAATCGCCAAAGAAAATACTCTTCGTCGCACTACTTGTTGGCTCGAAAGCTCAAACGCTACTTGACAGAGAAGAACCAAATACATTATTTGCTTCCAATAAACTCAAGCCATATTTTAAGCAGTATTTTTATGCTTTCTGGCATTTCTAATACAATCTTATTCCAGGTGGTGCGTCCTAATTTTCCATGTAAATTTCGAGGTGATAAAATACTCGCTCTCGTATGTATTTTAAACAAAACCCTTATTAAGATTTTTTAAAAAGCTTAGTAAGAGTAAAATGTCTGCCAATTTTCAACTATTTTACACATACCGATTTGTTCTCACTAGATTTTTCTAATCGATCCATTTCAGATAGATCAACAATAAAAAAATTACCATGCTGTAAATGTATATGCAAAACTGTAAATAATGGGGCCCAAGACAGAAATAATGATAGTAACCTAAATTTAGTACGAGGACGCTAGAAAAAACCATCTCAGAAAATTAATGTTTGGACGGGTATTTTTGGACACCACATAATTGGGTCTTTTTTGTGGACGAAACTTTAACATCTGCAAGTTTTCTGGATCTATGGCAAAATAAAAGTAAACCTGCATTGAAAGCTATCACTGATGAAAATAAGGAAATATTGATTCAGATGGATGGCTGTCCAGCCCACAATTCCATCCTAATAAGGCCATCTTCTTGAAGCTTTTCAAGGAAATATGATTGGCCAGGTCCCCTAATCTTTCTCTAAACGAATTTTTCCTATAAGGGGGCATGACTGAGGATCGTGGTTCGGAACCTACGTTAAGCTGTGCACAGAGCAAAATCGACTAATTAAACAGAATTGTTAAGAATAGTCTTATACCAGTAGCAACATTTTTAATAATCACTATTAAAACAATCTATTACTATAGCAAAAAAGTTAATTAACGAACAGCATACAGAATTGCTACCTCTTTATTTATACGGACAATAAAACGAAATAATTGTGAATATAAGCCCAGAATTGTAAGAATGTATTTAATAAATCATTCTTTTTGGAAATAAAAATGGTTTTATACAACATAAAGATTATACCAATAATAAAACGCTTTTTTGGGGGTATTAATTAAATTATTATTAGATATTAAACATTTATTTACCCTTATGCAACATACTTTTAATTGGCAAGAGTGGTGGAGACTGCGACGTATCAAGACGTGTTTTACGATGCCATTTGCATTTGTTCGGCTGTGCGGGTTGTCTCAGATGTTTGTTGTTTTTTGTGAACAGTGTTGTGAGGTTATTATTAAGCTTTATTTGTGGTGGTATAAAATTATCAGTATTTTGTAACCTAAGAGCTGTGTTTATGATCTCAGATTTTTCGTTGTTTCTTGATTAGAAAGTGTTTAGGGTAAATACCCTTATTTGTTTTTGTTTTTAGTTAAATAAATACCTTTAAAATGTTAACCTATTTTAATTATTTACTATTTTTTATATTATCGGCCATTTATCTGTTTATTTTAAATTCTGGATATACGATTGCACATGTTTTAAAGCGAAAAATAACAGTAGTTCCATGGTAAAATCAAAAAATAAAATTTGTCAATACCAATATAAATATAGTAAAATATCATTACTTTACCTTTATTATTTTTTGGTCTTAAAACATACAATCATCCAAAATATCGCTTGTTGCTTGGAGTTTGCGTAAAGAGATAAGTGATCGATAAATTTATAAAAAATTAATATTGGGAATGCGTAAGCGCAAAATTTGAATCGGCAAACAGTATAAAAACGTTTTATATTGGCAGCTAAACAATTTTATACCTGTTATAAAACTGGATTATACTCTTTTTCAACTGTGTTTACTGGTTATAAAGCGTTTTATAGTCGCTATAGAACAATCCTTTATGGTTATAATTCGTGTCATATAAACAGTATAATCGTTTTTCACTAATGTGTATACCCATAGAAGCACGTTTTATAGTCGCTATGGAACAAACCTTCATGGTTACCATCCGTGTCATATAAACAGTATAACATATTTTAGTTATCCTTATGCACTGGTCCTAGCAATATCTGGTGTAAAACTGGTATTAGCTCGTATTGCTGTCCCAAATAGTATTAAATATTCTTATAATGGGCATAAGAATTCTTATAATGGTTACAATTCATTTTTCTCAGTGTGGGTCCCCTTGGGAATGGCCCTGGCAGCGAACGAAGAGAAAAATATTACACAACAAAAAAAAACTACTTCATACTACATCATAAACTGTTTAAAAACTCTCGTTGATTTTGCCCTAGTAATTAACAGATAAATGTTACGTGCGTAATAATAAATGATATTTAATTAAAAATCGGAATCTGAGATATTCGTTTATATTGCTTCCTGACAATGCAATCCAATTTAATCTCAGCTACAGATACTTGAGGCAATAAAACAGCTTCTGGTAGCATTCCAAATTCAGCTGAATGCGCACATAAACAATCGAAGGCGTTAAGCCATTATTAGAACGAAGTCAAAATATCGGCTTGTATTTTATGGTAAATGCCCGAATCCGCCGAGTGTTCCATCACATTTCAAATTTAAATGAAGTCCATAAAGTTTTGTGGTTGCCGTCGAAGATTTAGGACGAAATCCGAGGTGCCTTAGCTCCCCTAATATAATTTAAAGCCCCGATCAACTTCAGCTATGCTTATTTCCAGCAAAGTACTTTCCTAATTGCTTATGACAAATCGTCAACTCGTCCGTTTCTCTATAAAATGGATTTTGTTGTACGTATAGCCCAATTATACTGACCAAGCTTCTGCATGAGGGGGTTTGATGGTAAAGCTAACTACGTAGGGGTACATCGCGTTGTTTATAGAGTGATAAACCTTTTCACAGCCTCATTACGTTAGCAGCAAAGTAACTTTACGACCGCCTGATTCTAGGCTCTATACTAATAACACGTAATAGCCAGTCAGATTTGACGGGATGCGTTTTTTCGTTACGCGCAATTATTCTAAAACGAGGAGACATCATTTGAATGTGGGGCTACATAGGGGACCGTTTTATACCTTTCGTTTAAATTAAAATCTTTTAAATTCAGGGAGAAAACCGACAGAGCGGTATTTATACGATTTCTTTTTAACACGTTGAATACTAACAATGCTTTAACCAGTTCTATGTTGCTGTACAGTTTATTTATTTTTATTTAGCGTATGGCATAAGACACATCTTACAGTTATAATATACATTCGTACTACAAACAAATTTGCATTAAGTCTATATAGGCTATTGATTCCGGAGTCGCCAACAGGAAATCTTCAGGTGTCCCCTCGTAGGCCGATCCAGGGCACTCTTCTGTAATGTGCTTAACTGTTTGGTTTTCGCCACATTCGCAGAGAGGAGATGGTATCCTGCCCCATTTGTGTAAGAAGTAGGCGCAGCTACCGTGCTGAGTTCGAATTCTGTTTAGGGTGGACCAGGTCTTTCTTGGTAAGTCGAACCCTGGGGGGTTTTGGGTAATACATGGCATTAGGTTGTTCTGATGCTTAGTGGTCCTTTCTTGGTGCCAGGAGGTGGTAAGGTCGAAGCCCTCCTCTATGGCAGATGCTGCTGTTTTGGTGGGAGGCTTTCTAGAAAGGAGGCGGTTATAATTGGCGTATTCAATGTCTTCGTGTATTGGGAGATTTGGGTTAGCCAAAATCTTTTTGTACTCTCTGGTAAGAGCATTCACACGACGCAGATTTGGAGGCTGGATGTGGCTTAAGACTGGAAGCCATTCTGTGGGAGTGGATTTAAGGACAGCGGCGATCATTCTCATTGTGTTGTTGAGCTGAGTATCAATTTTATGGGCATGTGGGCTATTAAGCCATACAGGGGCACAGTATTCTGCAGTTGCGAAAACGAGACCCAGAGCTGATGAGCGCAAAGTGGATGCTGATGCTTCCCAGGTTGTTCCGCATAGCTTTTGTATTATATTATTTCTGTACCGCAGTGATAACTTGGAAACGGATTGATATGACATGATCTGACATGAATCTTAGACATAAATGATTAATAGGAGTTTTTAATATGACGTTGACAGCTCTGACCTTGATCCAATATAGTGGCCACTGGTCTATTTTGAAGAAATATAAGCCTGATGCACTATAATGGCCACTAAGCGTTATAGAAAAAAAAATTATATTTAAACAAATACAAAGAAAACGTTAGGTAATCAAAAATCATATTTCTGACTTTATTTTGTGTGCCATATCTTAAAACAAGGATGAATGCATAAACCTGGACTTTCATCGCCCTTGGGGCATTGGTATCTGATCCTTTTTCGTATGTTATGTTATGTAGGCGGGGCGTTTCTCCAATCCTTTCTGTGTTCCACAAAACTAAACCAAACCTTCTATATTGTACTGCAGAAATTCAGTACTCGTTTAAAATACTTTAAAATGCTGGCCACTATAGTGGCCGCTGTACATTTTTACAACATTTTTTGGCCATTATAGTGGCCGCGGTACATTTTTACAACATTTTGTGGCCATTATAGTGGCCGCGGTACATTTTTACAACATTTTGTGACCATTATAGTGGCCGGTCGTATTCAACGTGTTAAACAGGCCGTTTTATTCATAGAATATGTAACTCAGTGTAGTGCAAAGCCGTTTAAAACAGGGTAAGGATCAATCGACAACGAATGCGTTCATGGAAATGATCTTAAACCTTATTTTTTAAAAGATTACACAAATAAAGTCCAAAGGGGTGAGGTCTGGGGATTTCGTAGACCACTGAATTTCGCCTCTTCTCTTGTTTAACAGATTCAGAAACATTTTAAAATTGACGCGCTTGTAGATCAAGATGGGCAGGGAAGTTGCAGAGGAAATGCTCTATTTTCTTTCTACACTGCAAAAAATTAGTGTAAAATTACATTTTTTTCCAGTAACATATTTGTTAAATTTCCCAAATAAACCGTGTGTTTTTATTTTTAAATAATATATTTGGGATTTTTCAGATGTACTAAAAATTCATAATATATCACTAAAATTTATCAAGCAAAACAAAATTATACTTTAAAATTCGCGTAAAAATACCAAAATAAATAATGTACCTAAGAATTAAAAAATTTTAAAGTATATATTCTGTAAATGCGTCGAAGCCGGTTGATGTCAAAATATGGTTGACAAAGTTGCATACAATTTTACTGAAAATAAGACAATTACAATTTAAAAATCATTTTATTATAACTGAATAATATTTTACGGTATATATACCATATAATATTCGGTAAATCTATTGTAAAGCCCTAACACGTTTGACAAAATCGCATTATATATTACTGAAAAGGTTCTATTCCCTCCCACCAACTGCCGATGCGACGCTACGATCTTCGGCATCGGCATTTATGTTTCTACGTTATCCAGGATAAGACAGGCTTTTATCTCCGTTTATCTCCGCTGCCAAATTTTCAAAATAATCTGTTATTTAGTTCTGCATAAACGTCTAACGTTCCATCCATCCTGAATTACCCTGTATAAAGTAAGTATATAGATAATAATAATAATATGCAGACTTAATAAAATTTACAATAAATTGCATATCAAAAAATCTTTGTGGTTAGATAGTTATTAAGTCTGCATAAGAGTCCGGAGGACTTATTAACTAATATTATGAAAATTATATATTAGTGAATATCTATAGTTCTATAGTTAAGTTTAAGCACGTTTTCCTGTAATGGTTTATTCAGTTACATGTTTAACTTATGATTTATATGGTTGTTAGTAATATCCATCTTAGTGTATTACATAATGTATCTATATATATATATATATTGTATAGTATTTATTTAAATAAATACCTTAAGTTTGATCAAACATCTGATATGTTCGTCATATGTGTGACCAACTTAAGATTCGTTACGAATTTTGTTTTTATAGTTACACCTTATAGGCTATAATAGACCCCCACTTTTTACAGTTAAATTGACCGTATAATTATTAATTTTGTTTGAATAATTTTTAAAGTAAACTGTAAGTGTAATAAAGTAATCACAGTTTACAAAGAAAAAATACATTTAACTTGTGTTTATAGCTTTGGATAGCGGGGTTAAATTTTTTTCACAAAATTGATAAACTACTGTAAATTTACATTGTTTGTTACTTAATAGTATGGAATAATATTAAGTAATACATTCAATAAAAAATCAAGTTTATATTAAGTAATTCCCATAAGAAACCTAATTAAAATTCATGGTTATATTATTTTAATTTAAATAATTAATTATGAAGAATTCCTTAATTTTTAAAGGAAAAATAAGAATTACGGTATATATTTTGTAAAAGTTTACGCAGTTTCTCTATGAAATTTACTTCATATGTAACTCAAGAATGTCAACAATTTTATAATATTTTACGTCGGATATAACTTAAAAATATTTTATTTTTATTAAGTAATTTTACGGAATATTAAACTGAATAACGTCAAGAAATTTTTTATGTGATTTTACGGAACATTACGTTGGCCTCTGTGTGACCAACGTAATGTTACTGAAAATTACATAATCATTTTTTGTAGTGTAGTTTTTCTTGGGTCCTTTTACGTCTAGACTGACTAGCCTTACACTTTATTAAAAAAAACTATCGACACGAGTATTAGAATCTAGTTATTTGAGTACCTTATTACTATAGAGACCCCAAAACAGTTTTCTAATTCTAATTTCTAAATTTTAAATTTTTAGACAAATAGAAGGCAGTAACTCCTCAACAAGAACTCATGTACACTAAGCAGCTTGCTGTAAATTTATCTAAACTGCTGGACAATTGCTTTCGAGCAAGAAAAATTTCGCCTAAATTTAACAGTTAATATTTTCTGAACCAGATATGATATCTACCTAAGGTTTTGAATGGTTGATAGATTCATCCCTTGGGAAACAATTGTTGATGTTGGATTTTCTCTAACTGTCAGAAAATTTTATATACAGGATGTTAAAGAAGACGATGATGTTTGCTCCAATTTTAAAGACGTGTCACAATAATATTTTTAAATTTTATCACTCTACGTCAATTGAATCACTGGTTCATAGCAAAGAAAGTAATGTGGCAAATTTTTGATATCTGCTTTATTTTAAGAAATACCGACTTTTTTGGAAAACCTTGTTTTATTTCAACTTATTGGTAGCTAGATCTCACTGTACGTTGTATAAAAAGCTTTATTATGTTCAGTAACAATAGTTGTACCTAAATGTTATGATGTACAGTGGCGTACTTATAAACACCGATATGTCTATGGTTTATGAGTATAGTGTTAGAATGTTAGAAATTAATAAATACATTTTTTCCAAAAATTAAATTAAAAAAATTATCTTTGTTAAAATTTTGTAAACGCGCTGTATAATATACCTGTAGTGCGATGTAAAAAACTAAAAAATAAGAAACAATTCACCTAATCTAGGGGCGAGTACTTTCCAATATAAAAAAATCGTGAAAAATTGTGAGATACTCATAAACCATAGACATATAAGTGTTTAAAGGTACGCCACTGTATATCATAACATTTAGGTACAACTATTGTTATTGAACATAATCAAGCTTTTCATAAGGTATAAGAATCACTCGCAAAGTTTGCACGATACAACGCACAGTGAGATCTAGCTACCAATTAGTTAAAATAAAGCAAGGTTTTCCAAAAAATCGGTATTTCTTAAAATAAAGCAGATATCAAAAATTTGACAAATCACTTTCTTTGCTATGAACCAGTGATTCAATTGACGTAGAGTGATAAAATTTAAAAATATTATTGTGAAAGTTACACGCCATTAAAATTGGAGCAAAAATCATCGTCTTCTTTAACACCCTGTATATAAAATTTTCTGACAGTTAAAGAAAATCCAACATTAATAATTGTTTCCCAAGGGATGAATCTATCAACCATTCAAAACTGTAGGTCGATATCATATCTGGTTCAGAAAATATTAACTGTTAAATTTAGGTGAAATTTTTCTTGCTCGAAAGCAATTGTCCAGCAGTTTAGATAGATATCAGAATATTTAAGAGTTCTGTCCATTTGTATAGAAATATATCATTATCTTTTGTAAAGCGCCCTAATCCAACTCTGTCATGAAAAAGCTGCGAGAAAATTAAATGGGTTAAACAGTCGTTTTTTATTGGTTACGGGATATCCACCTTAAACGCCGTGCTCTTTTACTGAGTTAATTTTACAAATTTATTGGCGTATAAAGTTCCCCACGTATATTATCTAAGATAAATACGGAATTGCCTAAAAGCAATTCGACATTAACTTTACATTAATAAATCACAGACCAATATAAAAAAGCAATATCGTACTTCTTTCATGATGTTAATAAAATTATAAAATAATTGCTTGGGGACTCTAGGAGATAAAATTTAGAATGGGACGTTTTTATACAAGAACTTAATAGTTCTTTTGGTGAGCACATTTTATCAGTTTATCGCTAAAAATATATCAGGCCTCTAAAGGAAACTATTTCAAGTGCACTGAATATATTCGTTCACCTTTCAAAAACAGTCCTATGCATATCTGATACAGTCTGTTTATGTTTTTTTAAAATTAATCTTAGTTAATGTATTGGTCAGTTAGTTATCAACTAATCGCGCGATGTCGTTGTTACTTTAAATTATTAAAACGTAAAAATGGAACATACTAGTCGATAGTATTTTGCCTATTTACTGGGAGTTTTGACCACATATATACATACACTATATTGCTAATACCATAATTCCATGATGCCACCACTGTAAGCAGATGATCAGGGGCCGTTGAGTTTGCACAGATCGGAAATTTGCTTCTTGATGTAAACATTTGACAGGGCCAACTTTCAAAATATTTTAACAAGCTTTTATTTAAATTCACTCGTTTAGTTCGGGTGTGTACAGTTTATGGTCAAATAACACTAAGTAACCGATATTTTACATACCTAAAATACCTTATTCCTGGTATTGAACCGTGATTCGTGCAAAAAAGGATCATGCACTTTTTTCTACCCATCTTGAGACACAAGTCGCTAACAATAACAAAATGTCTGGTAAAGTTTTATACCTAAATTCGCACCCAAAACTGAAAAATAATATCCACAATCACACACAAAACATCCGAACGAATACAACGTAAAAAAGCTGGAAACGACTACAATTTACAACCTAACAAAAAAAATGTCTAAAGTAAAGTTTTATAAATATTAACACCCAAAACTTGGAAACTATAACCACACACGAATGAACGAAATAAAAGATGGCGACAAATAAGAATACAACGGCAAGCCGGTTCTGTTCAAGAGACCTTGGGTTCTGTTTACGTTCTGTTAGAAATCGTGTGGGTTGCCTAATTTTTTTCCTACTGCGCAAGAGCCACGGCCCCCAACTCAGGTTATTTTGAATCGCACGATGGGTGTATTCTTGCTTCGTGCGGCTGTTTGTATTGGCAATATAGTGTATATATATATATGTGGTTTTGACAAAGTATATCTGCTGATTCGGCTTTATGAATATTACGGTTCATCGCGGTTCAGTGGATACGTCGTGCAGAAAGTTGAGATATTTAAGTTAGACATGATCAGATTGGCGCCTTTTGTAAAAACTGTAGGTTTTTCCTTAGTCAGTTTTTTGAAAATATCGATTTGAAATGGATTAATAATTTAAGATAAACATCCATAAAAATTAATTATATAAAATTTTTGTGGTAGCCTTGAGATGATATGGGGGGGGGGGGGGCAATGGTGGAAATTCTCTTTCTTAAGCTCTTTTTTAAAATGGATTTTTATATAAGGAAAAGTTTTTGCTTTTGTCACTTTTGACGTTACCAGACCGTATGAGACCTTGTGTGGGGCTGAAAAAGGTACTTACTCCCCAATCCGTAGGTCATACATGACACAAAAACCGATTGTTGATGATAACTCTCGTCGTATGACTAAGAATCGTGGTTCGGAATCCACGTTAAGCTGTAGGTCCACTCAGGAATGTCCTTGGCAGCGAACGAAGAGACAAGCCTAATTCGAAATAAAGGCAAGAAAAGGAGAGAGAGATTAAGGAGACACTTTAGCCAGTTCTTAAGTATTTTTTATAATAATAGCACAATATAGGGTGAATTCAAATTAAATTTTTTCTCTTATCTAATAAACTGAAAACATCTGTTTTCCTGCAATTATACCTATCATCAAAGGCAATTAATTAAATAAACTAGCATTGTTTTTCCTGATTTTTTTACTTTACATATACATATTTAAGTAACATGATTACACCTATTTGTATCCAATTATTGTTTCACAATGCTATCATAAAGGCAACTCGTAAAATAATGAGTAGAACGTTGTTTAAAAATGTTTACCTTGAGGCCAGAAATAAATGTCACGTATGTATGTATATAAACCGTATTGAAGTTTTAAATACCGATAAATCATGGTAAACTGACTCAAAACAGTATTTATTTTTTTCTAAATTATATTTTAAAACAATATACCGAATAAAACTGACGACGCGACGGGAAGATACATCTTTTACTACGCAGCAGGTTAGGCTTACAGTGTGCCGTAAAACGGGGTTACTTTGGCAGATTTCTTAGCAGATAACTTAGTGTGGGGGGGGGGGGCGTCCCCAAATCCAAAAAACCAGAAGATTTAAAATATAATTAGGAAACGAAATTAGGGCAAGGGCCTGTCGACATATTAAGCACCGGTTCCCGCAGATCACCGAAGTTAAGCGGTGTCGAGCGCGGTTAGTACTTGGGCGGGTGACCACTTGGGAACACGGCGTGCTCTTGCCTCAGGGAAGAGTGTAAAATGAATCGACACCTAACCATCCTATTCACGCCGGACAGGCCGGATGAGATCGGATATCTCGTAGGATGAAGGTGCCGTTTCACACTCCCCAGTTGGTAGATCACATTTGTGGTCGATGACCGGTTCAAGATGGCCTACGTAGTCGGCGAACCGTAGTAAAAAAAAAAAAGGAAATAATTATTATATTTTTTTTTGGTTATCAATAAATAAAAAATAAACTTTATTTTTAATATTTTTTTGCTCACTTATGCTTATTTCATAAAGTTTTTTTATAAGTTTTAAATTATTTATATTAGTGTATTAGTATAACTCCCTACAAGTCTCTATAAGAATATTATATATATTTTTTTAATTTAAAATTTTTTTATGGTCCAAAAAAGGGTTTCTTGGGCGTGGCACCCGAAAAAACATTTCGCCTGCTGCGCTAGTTATTCCAATTACAGATCCTTTTGGTCTCTCCCCAAAATAAATTTCTGCTCTTTCTTTATACTGTCTGAACTAATAGCTCATATTTCTCAACTAAATATGCAATTGTAACGAATATTCTGAATGCTAAAAAAATATTGAAAAACAACCGAAGAAAAAATTGTTTTTGGGGTGCCAAAATAGGCAGCAAAATTGGCAGGTGAATAATTTGGTATAAAACATTAAAGAAGACAGTGCTTTTAGGCCGTCTTTCTATCTATTTTATCTAAAAAACAAGAATCGGTCCAGTTTTTTCTAAGCAGAAAAATTACATTTCTTTAAAACAAAAATACCATCTTCCTTAGACTTACAGCTATAAACATCAAACAACTTTTATAGTATTCACCTGAAGACGACTGGAAATACTTACTAGTTAAAACGTTGTGATTTAAAACAAATAAATACAATGCAAGTACAAAACTCTTCTATCATTCAACCTTTATAGGAATATAACAGGAACTCTAAATAAACACAACAACTTTTAAACACAAATTTTGATGTGCTTGTTTCTTATTCTAAGGCAAAGCACAGTTTCTTATGCTCAGAGACATATATTTCCTTTAGCAAATTTTTTACTCAAAGCTTTTAAATTGAGATCTGTCAAATACTAATGATCAACTGTTATGTCTACCAAATAGCTTATTTCTAATTGGGAAAGGGTATACCTAGTTATTGTGGCAAATTTTTAGTATATTAGACATGTGTAAGAATAGCCCTGTCGGCTAAAAATCGCCTAATGGTATTCGTATTTTGAATAAAAGACGTTTATTATTATTGTTATTAAAAAATGTATCTGCCAAAATTTCCCCAGGTGCCAAAGTAACTCCGTTTTACGGTATCCCCCATAGTTCACACGAGTTTAGGGTTGTTTTTTTTTCTTTTTTGAAAGAATAGCATATACATCCAAATAAAATAAAGGTATTTCAAATATTCCAGACAATTTCGTGTTACCGAGGAAGCTTCAAGCAATTTAGCGGTATAGCTACTCCCAACGGAGGGTCAAGCCATCACATCTGTCAATAGGTAATTTCGTATCGCTCGGTAATTATTCTTTAGTAAATGACAACATGACATATTACATTAACTACTGTGGGGGATATAACCTGTACACTATTTTGACTTGACACTGAAAATTAATAGCTTAGCAGCTTTTGAGATATGCTGATAAATACGAAATCCATGTATTTATGAGTATGTGTAACAGCTAAGTCTACTTTAGTCTATTTCAGAAAGGTGTAGAGTAATAAAATGGGAAATTCCGTACAGTTGGGCTCAATTTCGGTGTCGGCCATAGGCGCAGGTAAATTTTGTGCATTAAATTATTTATAAACTAACCAAAGAAAAAAAAATAAGATAATTTGATAAATAAAGAACTATAAGCTATAGCAAATTTACACAAACATCGTTTTACGAAATATGCCTTAAAAGATATAGCTGAAAAACATATTGTGAAACTTTGCTGCGCACACCGCCATATCATTGCGAAGTGAATTCTATAGAACTTATATGGGCGCAAGTGAAAGGATTTGTAGCAAGACACAACACGGCATTCAAAATGAAAGACGTTAAGCTACTATTTGATCAAGTCATTAAGGAAGTGATACCAGAGAACTGGCGAAAAGCAGTCCATTATGTCATTGAAGGAGAGGAGAAAATGCGGAATCTTGACCACCTGATCGATCGGATCGTCGACCCGTTAATTATAACGTCAAGAGGGGAGACAGTTCCTCAGATGACGAAGAATATTATGTTTTTTATATTTTGTATCTTTTTTATAATGTTTAATAAAAAATAAGTGTGTTTAATACTATGTACATAATGCACGCCTTTCTCACACCATTCTCAGTGTTTGTGAATGGATAACAATAAGCAAAACCCATAAATTGACCCAAACCCGGGTGGTACTACCTTTCACTTGATGAAAAGAAAGAATTTTGCAATGAAATTAATGCCAAATTATGAAAGTAACTTACATATTCGTTGGGTCACTTTGTAGTCCCTTTGCATACCTAATGAGCTTTTATTACTCTACATCTTTCTAAAATAGGCTATAGCTAATCTACTACCACCATTACTAAGTACTACTACTGCTGAATATTTACAGTGTACTCTCAGCCTACAGAAGATAATTAAAATATAGAAAACACATTAACGGATATCACTAATCTATATCGGTATATCACCACCGATAATAATAGCCAAGTCATTGTCTGCCTATAAAAAATAATAAGGCTACTACTGTGCTTTTAACGTATAAAGAAGGGGTGGATAGAAGTGAAAGGGGCCAGATTGTCGCGACAGAATACACCTGTGTGAAATGATCCATGTAACCCTGTGTGTAGACCCCTGTAGTGCCTTTCAGACACATCCCGAATATCCTTTTGAATAAACTGGTAAAACCATAATGATGGATATTTTTTGTCCGTTACGTTGTCATCAGTTCAGTTTACCCATCAGTCCATTGTTTAAAAGTTTAGCGGATTTTGGGGGTGAAATAATGATAGTTTTATTATAATTGTGTTAGTTATGGTTGGTAACCTTTTTGTGATGAAAAATCATTTTGTTCGGCTTTTTGATTTTTTAACACTAACAGGTGCTCTTCAAGATAATTAACTAAATCCACACTTCCTCATATACTTAGGTCCCTACTAATGCATATCCATATTTTTTTCAATTCTATTATGCAACCCGATCTTGTTATTCATATTGTACGATACTAGTACGAAACCACAACTTTGAATTCAATGAAAAACACCTATTAAAAAAAACTATAGTAGCGTTCCGTTCATTTCATAACAAACTAACCAAAGGTTTCTCCCTTACCCCCCTTCGATTTAAATAATTATTGGCACATTGAAATATCCAAAATTTCAATTTTTTTGGATAAGTAGTTATTGTTTTATTAATTTTAAAAAATGCGAAAATCGACCAATTTTGGTTTTGCAAATACACTGGGTGATACAAGTTGTCAGTGACATATTTTTCCCGTAATATTAAAAATAAAGATTTAAAAATTTGAGGAGTTAATAAGTCTGTAAATACCCATTTGTCGACTTTTAAATTTTATTCGATAGATTCTGTAGAAAATTCTCTTTTCAAAATCTATTTTCAATTCATATCACACAAAAATGGGCGTCTAGATCAATTTTCTTTCGTTTATATATACAGGGTTATCCAAATTAAGTGTCCACCATTGGTTACTTTGTTATTATTTAAGATGCAAAATTGTTCAAATTGGCAAACTAGTAGTATTTTTACAGCTCACAAGAACTTAAAAAACAGTAGAGCATCGGGTTTTTGAGGTTAGAAGTAAAATGCAATTTTTTAAAATTAATAAACACATAAACACTCTATATATTATATTATTCTCTAATTCTCTAAATTTTGTATAAAAAGTTAAAATATGCTTTCATACTGACTGTTGCATTGGAACGGCGCGTTTAGAGAAAAATAGTTTTAACTTTTCCATCTTATTTTTTGATTCTCTATCTAAAAGTTACAACTTCCGGTTTAGCACGTTAAACAAAAAAAATAGCTTTACGGTTTAACGTGTTAAACCGGAAAATGTAACTTTTAGATAGAGAATAAAAAATTAAGATAGGGAGATAAAAATCATATTTCTCTAAGATTTTTGATATTATTTTATTTGGCATATTATCGGTAAACATCCTATAATTCTCTTGATCGATTTTATAATAATATTTTTTAATTCAACACGTTGGGACAAACGGTTCTTGAGATATGGCCGGCGTCGATTCTTATTTGGCCACCCGGTACAGTAGCAAAAGGCAATAAATCTAATTGCACTGTAAATATTTACTGAGTCCTTATTATTTCAACATTCTTTATGAAATGAAAGGTATTTTTTGTATTCAGCGTAATTTATTTTCTATTGCCTAGCGCTTTCGGCCTACTGGAAGGCCATCTTTAGGGCTTAGGTTCTACAAGAAGAACATATAAAGGTAAAAAACATTACTTATAGGACAAAGTATTGGTACATAATATAAGAACAAAAAATTTCTTTAAAATCTTTTTTTTTAAGGTAAAACTGAGGATACTCGTCAAATTTAAAAAAAAATTTCGTTTCCGTTTGAAAATGATTCTTGTTTCCTGGACAAAATTTGACGAGTGAGGACAAAATTTGACGAGTGAGTATTCTCAGATTTACCTTTAAAAAAAAAATTAAAAAAAAACTTTTTAAAGAAATGGTTTATTCTTATATTACCAATACTTTGTCCTATAAGTAATGTTTTTTACCTTTATATGTTCTTCTTGTAGAACCTAAGCCCTGAAGATGGCCTTCCAGTAGGCCGAAAGCGCTAGGCAATAGAAAATAAATTACGCTGAATACAAAAAATACCTTTCATTTCATTGAAAAACGGCGTACAACCGACCTCCCCCCCCCCTTTTACTTTAACATTCTTTATCATCACAATCAGCTTGTTCATTGGCTTATCCAAAATGGTTATTATTTTAATTATCCTTTTATTACCACAAAGTACTTTTTGTTATTTATTAACTTTTTTTCAATATTTCTCTAATTTTTAGATCACAGATTTAAATCACTACTCATGATATAACGTAATAAAGTAAAATACATAAATGTCAAGCTCACGACATGTCCAACATATGTTGCAAATTGGTCAATATTTCCGATTAGTAAAAAATGGTTTAGTAACACGAGACTATTTACTGGAAGCATATGTTGACACATCAAATTACAACTGGATTCCCCAATGGCAACAAACCTTAATCTAGGGATTTGTTCATTTGTTCTCTCTCTCTACTTATGAATAACACTACTATAGTACACTACATTACACCCAGCTGTATAGATTTCTTTTGCTACCCCCAAAAAGTTCTTAAACTTGGATTTTATTAAAATTTTATATGATTATTACTGGATTTTAGTTGAGCAAAGAAAAATTTTGTTCTGCAAAAAATTTATTTTGGTATGATAGTTTTACCCAAAGCTGCATGGGCAAAATTGTTAAGCCTTTTTAAAGTGCTTTTTAAGGGGCTTCCAATTACTTTTTCCAAAGTACAGGCAGTGGCGGCTCGTCAGGTGAAGTAGGTGAAAAAAAAACATACCAGGAGGAAAGTTTTTCGGCAATATTAAATATGAATGTACCAATATAGCTACCATTTTAGCCCTTAAGTAATAATTATGTTCGAATTAATAATATTAATTTAATACAAATGTAGCTATGCATAATAGGGCCACGGTTAACTCGGATGGACATTAATTATAAACACTCGTGCATTTTGACGCGCCCCAGCCGGTGTCGGTTAGCTCAAAGCAAGTGAAGACCCAATGCCCAACATGGCTTTGATATTCACCGTTGCTATGGTTACGTGACGTCATTCACGCAAACAGCATGTAACAATATGCATTATGATAAAGGGCAATTTAAAAATAGATCAGTCGTATTCACCATTGTTTTAGCATTGGTCTGCCTAACCTTAAGGTATTTATCTTGAGGCTTTACGGTTATAGATATCGTTTTTACGTGATTTACTGTGTGATTAAAAAGTTTTGTTTTTATTTTTCAGTTAATTCAGTAGTGTACGTACCTACTTAGTTGTGTGTTTTAAAAATGAACCCAATTAATGACATAGTTTGTAATTTGTTGAAAACTCCATTCAGTCGTTGGACAGATGAGGATAAGAGAGACCTCTTGTTACACGGGTTTTTAGTCAATGTTTGTTTAAGTACCCGCACTAAGTATATTTAGCTGACCTAGCTCTTTACCATTTTTTAATACCGCGAGCCGCCACTGAGTGCATGGTGCTTGCCAGTTTTGCCCAGCTCTAGTTTTACCATAAATAAGCAACCAAAAAGTTGTATAGAGTTTATATTTTTTGGTAAAGGTCGATATTTTTTTTAATTAGGAGTAATTCTAGATGCAAACACTAACGACCCGGAAGTTCGCAAACCCTATTTATGGGGCAACTATAATACATATTCAATTCAGATATTCTGATAAACATAAACAGACCTGCCCTGAATATACAATTAGCACACACCTTACCTCACCTGTAAAAAATCTGTCATATGGTATATTACCATAATATTGATTTCAAAGTAAATTATATTCTGTATCTCCTAGATTATAATTGAGGGCGCTTATTGTTTAAAGGTAAAAGAAAAAACCAGTTAAGTGTTTTGAATAATAGAAAAGAAGGTTTTTTAGCGGCAGGCAGACATAGTAGTGCATCTATCTTTTGCATTGAGTACACAGGGACGCCAAAGGTAATGGGTTTCCTGGGGCACAGGTAGACAATGACAGGCTGTTGTGCTGTTTGCGACCCCCAGTACAGCGAGACTATGCTTTCAAGGCATTTTTAAGAAATAAAAACGCGATGAAAACCCAGTACCGCCATCTATAGGAATCAACTCAATCCAAAAGATAGTCGTGACGAAGCAACAATAAACCAAATACGTTAGGCCAACACACCAGTATAGGCAACATTTATCGCATCCCCCAATTTTTCTACGGATTTGTAGATTCAAATAAGTTCGCGCTGCAGTATACCCACTGTGCGCTGCCAACCTGTAATACAATGCCGTGTTTTTAAAATAAAGTAGTAGAGTTTAGTGTCCGTATAATTAAATAGAAAAGAAGGTTTTTTAGCGGCAGGCGGACAAAGTAGTGCATCATCTGCCGCTAAAAAACCTTCTTTTCTATTTAATTATACGGACACTAAACTCTACTACTTTATTTTAAAAACACGGCATTGATGCAAAAGATAGATGCACTACTTTGTCCGCCTGCCGCTAAAAAACCTTCTTTTCTTTTTAATTATACGGACAAACTCTACTACTTTGTTTTGAATAATATTTTTAGAATAGTAAAATTAATATTACAAAATAACTTTATTGGTCGTTATTGGAGGTATAAAATTTCACTTTGGTCAATATAGGTTTTTTTTTAATTTAAAACCATCCGACCAATATTGTTAAATTCTTCTCCAAGGTTCTCCTATGCGAAGATAATCTATACAGGGTGCTACAAATGTGCGTGCAAGGGGATCTCGAGAACGGTAAGAGATACGAGGATGATTAAATTGTGAAAAAGTTGCGTATTTTGGGGCTTAATAATTTGCTGAAAGAAAACTTTAAATATTCCGAATACCTTTGAACCGAAATTTTTAGTTTTGTTTTTTCTCGCCATCATTTTTGACTTGACTGAAAAAGAACAAAAAAACATTTTCTCATTTACGTTTTTTATGTTCTAAAAGATGGCGTTATTAGTTTTTAAATTTGACGTTTTATTCTTTAGATACCAACCTCAAGTTATTTTTTTTAAATACGGACCTGGAATTTTAAAAACAGTTTTAGGGACTAGTTTTGGAAATTTAATACATTTTTTAATATTTAAACGATTTGTCTTCAAATAACATATCATTAATATTTCAGATTATTCTTTCATTACTATTACGGCCCTGGCAATTACTTTTTGGATTACTTAAATATTAAAATTGCATTATATTACAATAAGTTATTATTTACTTCAATAAGATTTACGGTAACAATACTTTAGGAAGCAAGTAAGTTTTTAAGGCATGAGAAGTACCTAATTATATTTTTATTAGTATTTTATTTATTTCATTAATATAACATATACAGGGTGTCCGGTAACTTATGGGCCGTAGAGTAACTGAAGATACTAGACATCAAACTAAGCCGATTATGTCATATAAGTTTTTTCGGATTGTCACTTGTTTTTTTTTGTTAATTTTAATTATGTACTATGTTTTTTTATGCTTTGGGTTGTTTAAAGGGAAATATCTCGAAAACCGTTAAAGATATTAAGATCAATCAAGTACACCTTTTTGACTCAGAAAATGCCCCTTTTAGGAAACTATAATTGAAAAACACCTAATATCACAGGTAAGAAAAAAAATCATAGATTTATAAAGCCCAGTGTATGCAACTAGCGCCCTCTAGTTTGAAACATAAAAATTTTTACAAATTCTTATTTCTTACTCATAAAAACATAATATTGCCAACTTTCAATTCGATTCATTAAACCGTTTTAAAATTATGGCTTATTTTCGAGAATAAACTTTTACTTTCAACACCCTGTATCTCTAGAACGAGTAACAATTCGAAAAAACTTATATGACTTAATCGGCTTAGTTTGATGTCTAGTATCTCCAGTTACTCTACGGTCCATAAGTTACCGGACACCCTGTATATCTATGTCATATAGTCCTATGGTTTTGCCTTGGAACTAGACCGAAATATATATTATATCGAAGTGTGATGCGTTTATGTTAGTTTTAAAAAAAATTCAAAATATGTTTACATATAAGGTCTGATGATTCAGGCGAAACATGTAACAAAAATTAACACACACAAAAATATTTGAGTCCGAGACTTTAGGTCTTTTTTCTTAAAAAATATCAAATATCAGGCCTCTTTGAGTAAAATGGATGGATTCATCTAATCGCAAATATTTTTTTTTAGTTTCGTTTTAAATGTTCAGGACCGTGTTTATACACGGTGTTTTTTAATTGAGTGGCGATACTTAAGGTTGTGAATCCTTGGGTGATTTTAAGAAGAAAAGTTAATATTAACATATGTCCTAACCCTTTGTTTCCTAGTGGTCGCACTGCGAGGACACTTGCAAATAAATATATATTCAAGTTCCTAGTGTATTCATGGCGAAGACACCCGCTATGATGTAAGCGCAATATGTGCCCCCACCACAAATACAGGTTGGTGGTGCGGATCGGCGTTATTGTCGATTAATATATTCTTTTATTAGCACGTGGTGTAAATTGACAGTGCAGAGTCAGTTGTTTTGTTGAGTAAATTTGTTTTTTATAGAGATGGCCGGTAAGTTTTGATTTTTTTTATTGTTAAAACTGGTCTATTATGGGTGTGTACTATTATTATTCTAAATTTAATCAAAAATTGTTGATTTTTGGTAGAAATAATGTGGTGGTCTCGTAGTGCGAACACTAGGCAGTGTTTTATTTTTTTTTAGGTCGGGGTGGTAATATATTGTCGGAGCTAGGAAACATGAATCCAAATGATCTTTTCGATTTATTAGATGAAATTCCTGCTGATAATATTAGTGAGCTAGGCGATGTTAGCGAGGATGAAATCGAAAATGAAATTTTAACAAATCCTAATTTAGTACGGGATTCAAACCTTTTTGATATAGAATCTATGCCAATATATTTTGATGTGAATGACTTAGTTATTCCTGTCGATGGTGGTAGGGATGATTTTGGTGAATGGGATAGCGATGATGAGGAACCGCTTTCAGTAATACGAGCCCGAGAAATAGCAAAAAGAACCATATGGACTAAATCTGCTTCAAATTGCCTGCAAAATTTAAAAACCTTTGATGAAGTCTGCGGACCAAATACTAATGATATAATAGAAACTCCTACTGACATGTTTCTTCAAATTTTTCCTATAAGTATAATTTATAACTTGAAATCTTATTTTATGTGTGACGTCGGTTTATGCCTAACTGATAAGAAAAACTGTTTTTTGGAATATCATAAGAAGTAATGTATGATATGTTTCTTAAATAAATTAAATGCATTATTTCCTAGTGGTTTCACTATGAAGACACCCTTCTAAAGTCAAATTAAAATATACATATATTAAAAAACTATATAACTGTCTTCCAAACATGGTATTTAAGTAAGTAAACTAGATTTTTTTCATTTTTTATAAAAAAAAATAATTCCGGCCGCAAAGGGCTAAGACTCTTTATTTTTTTTTAACAAAATATCGAAAGCAGTCTCAATGAACCGAAGAAAAAAATGTTTTTTTTTGTTTTTATTTTTTTATGCAAAAAGGGTGCATCATACGAAAGTAAGTTTATAAACCAAAATTGCTCCAAAATAAATGAGGATTTTAAATATAAGTTTGGTTTTTAGAAAAATCAGTGGTGTACCATTTTTTTCTTTAAAAATATTCAGTTCAAGCCCCGTACGGACGTTACTGGTAAAAATTTAAAAAAATCTTTTAAGTTCATAAATTCTCCTTAATGATTAAGAGGTGTGTACAAAATTTCATAAAAGTATCTAAGAGTTATATAATAATTATGATAAAAAAGTTATATTTTTTAAAAAATGTTAACACCCTGTAGCTTAAAAATGAAAAAAAGAGCTTTAGGACATATGTTAATATTAACTTTTCTCCTTAAAATCACCCAAGGATTCACAACCTTAAGTATCGGTACTCAATTAAAAAACACCCTGTATATGAATATAACTTGATAAAATGTGTTATTAGATGACAAAACGTTAAAATTTCAAAAACCTTTAAATTGTATTAAATTTCTAAAGCTTAGAAGTCCCTAAAACTGTATTTAAAATTCCAGGTCTGTATTTAAAGAAATTGACTTGAGGTTGGTATTCAAAGAACGAAACGTCGAATTTGAAAACTAATAACGCCATCTTGTATAACATAAAAGACGGCTATGAAAAAGTGTTGTTTGTTTTTTTGCCAAGTCAAAATTAAAAACCAAAAATAGAAATTTCGATTTTTTTCGGAATATTTACAATTTTCTTTTACCAAATTATTAAGCCCCAAAATACGTGTACGCACACATATTTGTGGCACATTGTATACAGGGTGGGTACATTAAGTCGAACAAATTCCCTAAAAGTATTACACAGGTGGTAAAAAAAAATTTTTTAGTGCCAAAATGTAGCTCATACAAAATCTCAATCGACGTATTTTTCCATTTTTCAAAAATATTTTTTTCTAAACTTCTAGCGAATTTGTTCCAGTTAAAGTCCCTACCCTGTTTAGCAAATTAGGCCAAACACATTGCGGTTTCTTGGTTCTAATTCTGTCCATCTCTAGTAATTAATTTTTTACAAATTTGGACTCTACAGATATTGTAGATTGTCAAAAAGTTATTTTTATTAAAAAAATAATCTTTAGGGTTTTAAAAATAACGCTTAATTGTTTTGTAATTCAGGCTAACCAAAACTTAACATGGCAAATTTTAGAGCAGTCGAATGCACATAATTAGCAAAAGAAGTCCTTATATTGTACTCGTTCCATTGCATGAATTTTAAAAAGAATGTAAAGTCGTAATGAACGATATGATATTAGGATTATATACTACAGGAAATTTCTGGCAAAATTACTGGCAAATTACAGCAATTAGTGGTAAAGCGGCAACCCTGCTAGTTAGTGTGGACATATGCCCACCTTAATATGCAGATATTTGTTTTAATCAGAAAAAAAAACACGCCACGGTCGGTGGGTCACACGTGTACTATGTCGCATCGTGACGCCCCCTATTTTCATTTATTAAAATGATCTTTGAACATTTGCATATCGCATGTTGTACGTGTATACGTAGATCTCACATATGGTACACATTCTATCTGCTTTGCATAAAATATTCCGCAAAAGGGGTACAAACACTCAATATTGTTCTTTATTTCAAGTATTGCATGGTGTGGTAAAAACTATAGGGGTTTAGGAAGCAAAGTAATATTTTGCAATATCATCCTGGATGATTTTAAATTTATTTAAAATACAGTGCTTCCCTATTGCTAACCCAAAAATGGTATGAGATATATTATACATATTCGGTATCTGTAAATGATATAAGCAAAATACTTACCTTTGAACAAAACATTTTTGTTTAATCAAGATGGAGCGAAGATCCGTCAATTTTTTTTATCGGAATCGCCATTTTGAAACGCAAATTTCAAAGGGTTAAAATGTCATGCAGTATCAATGTACTTTTAAGGAAGAAAGAGGCACTAACACCCCTAACTCTAACTCTAACTGGTAGAAGAGGTCAAATACCTGAGAGTAACTCTAGATTCCAGACTGTCCTGGAACAAACACGTGGAAAAGCTATTCGAAAGGCGGAAGTAACCTTAATAGTTTATAGACGAATGTACAGAAAGACATGGGAACTTTCACCTTAACTGGTGCACTGGCTGTATACCAGAGTGGTAAGACCCGCAATCACATATGCAGCCCTGGTGTGGTGGCCAAAGGTACAGCAGAACCACAACATTAAAGTTACAAAGCCTGCAAAGACTGGCATGATTGAGCATTACAGGGGCCATGAAAGCAACCTCTACATCCGCAACGGAGATCATCCTAGACCTTTCTTAATTCGCTTCACTTGGTGATAAAAGGAGCAGTGATGTAAAATAAATAAGGACTCGTTACAAAGTAAGCGTTACTATGTGATCACTAAAAGTAACGAGTCCTAATGTTATAAAAGACTCGTTACTTTTGGCATTTCGTTACTCTGAATTTAAATCTAACTAACTATTCTACCCAGAATTTTACAGCGGGCGGTTTCGTTCGTGGACTTGATAGCCAAACGGATGACAGACAAAACGTATCATAATTATTTTTCGAGCTGGATTTTGTTTTTACCTCGTCAGGCGGCCGATGGCGTGTCGTTTTGCATGTATTTTGGAGATGGCGTATTAATATGTATTTGGTTAATTTGTTGTCGGGATGTCGGGAAGCCATGTTGCCTGTTGGGTTGAGGAAATACAGGACTGGAAGTTACCATTGAGAGATGAAAGCAATGTTTATTCTTATGTATTTTTAATTTATATTTCTTTTTTAATTTTAACAGGCACTTATTTTATAAACATAATATAAATTGAGTATTCTGTTTCTTAGATTGTATAGCGTAAACAAATTGTGTTTAGTCAAGTTCACTTCGCACACTGGTATTTAGAAAATTATAAAATAATAGATCTTCCATTCCTAGAATCAGATGCCCAAAAGCAGAAACGAAGTGTTATTTGTTTATATTTTGTGTAAATTGAGAACAAGTAAATCTATTTTTTAATCAATACGCCATGTTCTATTCCTATTTCTTTATATTGTATGTTTTTATGTGTTTCTTAATCACATATTTGAGAATTGACAATAGTACATAACCTGGATTTAATATATTTATACTACAAAACATGAGTATTTGGCCATCGATCAAAGCCATATTTTTTATTTTTAAAAGTAACGATTTACATAAAGTAACGAGTCCTGAGTAACGAGTCCTAATACCCAAAGTAACGAAACGGTCCAAGTCCTCAAAAGTAACGAAAATTTACATCACTGAAAAGGAGATTGTAAAAGGGGGGGAGGTCGGTTGTACGCCGTTTTTCAATGAAATGAAAGGTATTTTTTGTATTCAGCGTAATTTATTCAATATTGCCTAGCGCTTTCGGCCTAATTGTTGCTTACTAAACCCCTATAGTTGGCCTGATGATGGCCTACAATTAGGCCGAAAGCGCTAGGCAATATTGAATAAATTACGCTGAATACAAAAAATACCTTTCATTTCATAAAAGGAGAGGCAAGAATGGGACTTTATAGACTGCAGAGTTCGACGCCGCTCCTCGGCAGAGAGAACTGGACACGAACTTTTTAGTGTGACTATAGGTGGACCTGAGTTAGAAATGAGATCAGACCATATAAAGCCAAGGTTTCGCTATATAAGGTCGTAATTGATGAACGAAACGCATGGAAAAAAACACCAGAACCTACTCCTGGGACAATAATCTGGTACATAGACGGCTATAAATCCAAAGAGGGTAACGGAGCGGTTATACATGGAGTAAGACCGGAGGAAAACTTATTTTTCTTTCTGCAAGCAAAAATCTACGCCATATTATAGTGTATGTATGAAAACAGTAGGAGAGCTTACCAAAATAAGCGGATCCATATATATTTTGACCGTCAAGCAGCCTTTAGATTACTAATATGCTACAAGGTAACGTCAAGACTGGTATATTAACTTTAAGGGGCATGGTAGGAGATGTCATAAAGCGATGGATCAGAAATGAACAAAAAATCCACTGGAATAAAAGACAGGGATTCTGACAGGACAGATAGCTGTCAAGATTCATTTACACAGGAATGGAACTGTACAATGAAGACTTTACCTGCAGTTTATGCGGACAAGCTAGGGAAACAGTACAGTACATAGTTTGCCATTGCGAGTCACTAGATCGGAAGAGGCAACGAATACTCTGGCAACCAAAACTGAAACCAAAAGACATCCCGACCCTTTCCCTAGGCGACCTACACAAACTAGTGCAAGGAACTGCGATCACCAAGTAGGTATGAAGAATCAAACAGGGTGAGCATAATGGACCATACCTGGCCTAAGTGCAGTCGGCATATGGACGGGCCCACGAAAGAGAAAAATATATACCTTTAAAATGAGGTATGTACCATCATTCGATCCCCCTGTCCATTCAATTAAGTTTTTCAAGATGGTGGATCTCCGCCATTTCTAGGGGTATTGCTTACGGACATTAAGATCATTAAATTCTTTCTTACAGAAATTAAGAAACAATAAAATTTAAGCTAAAATACCCGCCCAAAACTCAACTTTTCGTGACCACATTAAAGAATAATAATAAATGACTCTTCGTCGGTTCGTTGTGAAGACACAAAACGAACATATAAAATCCAGAAGCCAATTTCATTTTTGAAACCCATAATTATGTTGCATTAAATAATTTTATGGTTTTTCATTTGTTCATTCGTTCAGCGTTAAAACTGTTCAGGCGATATGTCAGATTAAAAATTATGTACCAAATAAAAAAACGAATATACGGTGTATGCACTGCTATCTCATACATGGGCGTCCAAGGAGGAGGGGGCTGCAAAAAAATAATTTTAAAATATTATTTTAACTACAATGTTAAAATATAAAAGTTTTCACTATTGCGAATAAAATTTTTGCCTACGGTGTTGTTATTAACTTTTTATTTTATAACTAGATTTATCCACTTCATTTTTAATTTTTTACGTTCTATTATTTTATTTTTTATTAATATTCAATTACTGTCATTGACTCGAGTCAGAGGAAAAAAGTTACTTGAAATAGCACAAGAAAGTAAAACGGGCACGACGCCGTAGGCGGAGTGCTCGAGCTTCCGAGCGCAATAAGGACAATCCACTTGAGTTGAACAGTATATTTTTTCTACGACTCAACTTCGGAACTTCATTTTAAAAATTTTAAAAAATTATTTAAATTAGGCATCATAACTTGTCTTTTTAGTTGGCCGTTAAGTTGTGCGAAAGATAATAAAGAAAAATTGAGAAAAACTTATTTCGTCGGCAAATACATGGACCAAATTACACTGTAACATATTTATCAATTTGGGTCATTTTTTATAATTACACAAAATCACTCTCTATCTTTCTCACATTCAACTTTTTGCAGAATAACAGACCAAAAGCCATGCATTTATGAATAAAAATGAACAATTTCTTTTTATCAACCATAGCTAGTTTGATTAAATTGTTCTGATGAAATGTACCGAAGAAAAAGGGTTTGTTCGGTTTTTTCTGCTATTATAACTTCGAAAGTAGGACAAAATAGTTGGAGAATTCGTTAAAAATGGTGAATAGCGGTCTGTCCGCATTAATATGAACTTTAAATGTTCGCTATGGTAAAGTTTTTCAAAATAAACGCCAATTTACAAACTAGCAACACCATTAACGGGGAAAGAGAAGTATCAATCCTACAGAAATAACATAACCTTAAAACCTTTAATAAAAAATTGGTGCACTCTTTAAGAAAAAATTGTGTGTGCATGGACTCTGGGATAAAGGTTCTAATTTATCTAATTTAAAAAAGAACAACTTTTATCTCACAGATTTGCATATTTTTGCAGTATATTCCTAACCTCACTTCTGTCAAGTGTCGGAAAACGACTCGTTAAATTTACAACAGGAAAATTTGGTTTCTTTGTAATTGACCACTGTGATTGGTCAGTTTCATATCCTAACTAGGATGGATATGGAATCATATCCGTTCAGTAACCGGAATAGCCCACTTTTCAAATCACTTTAGTGTAAAAAAAGCTTCTAATTTCCATGTGGTAGTATAAAAATAAATATTCTCTATATAAAAGCGATGGTGTATATAGCAATTTCTGCAATTTTTACTAATTTTCCAAAAAAAAAAGTTTTTGACAATTAGGACAGAAATATTTTACAATTTTTTAAAATTTTGGAAACAATATTCCCCATCATCGCCCCCTACCCCTTAAGCAATCGTTTTTCTAATGAATAATATTCCCCCAGGAAACTTTCTGCGGACTCCCATGTATAAGAATAAATTGAACTGCGGACTTAAACCAGATCTTTGGGTAATACAAGTAGCACCTATGAAATGAGCTTTAAAAAGAAAGTGGGCGATCTGAAGTTTTAATAACTACCTTGCCAGATATGCATATACATAACATCGCCTACTGCTTTGAAGTCAGTATTTTAATACTTCTTTGTCATCAGCGTGTACTGTAAGAAATATAAAGCATATTTTTTCTTTGGGTATTCTGAAAGAGATTGTGCAACAAAAAACAATTAACAGGTTTGATGTTTGATCGATATTTTTTCTATATCAATGGATTAAAGTTCGATATATCGATGGATTTTGAATTTTGTCCATCCAAAAATTGGGGATAAAGTACTTAACTTAAAAAAAAAGCTTATACGTAATTATATACATACATAACTATTGAAAACAAAATATTATATAGCCTGGGCTATATCTACCATCCTCTTGTACCTTTAATTTAAAATATAAACGGCATTTTAAAGATAAAAATCAATCACTGAATTAACTATAGTCTATTTCAGAAAGGTGTAGAGTAATAAAAGCTTATTAGGTATGCAAAGGGACTACAGAGTGACCCAACGAATATTTAAGTCACTTTCATAATATGGCATTGATTTCAAACAGAGTAAAATTCTTTATTTTCATCAAGTACAGGTAGTATCCGCGTTTGGGTTAATTTATGGGTTTGCCTATGGTTATCCATTCACAAATACTGAAAATGGTGTAACAAAGGCGTGCATTATGTACATAGTATTAGGTACACTTATTTTTCATTAAACATTGTAAAAAAAATGCAAAATACAAAAACTGCATTATACAGAAATTAAATTATGAAAAATCATAATATTCTTCATCATCTGAGGAACTGTCATCTCCTCTTGACGTTATAATTAACGGGTCGACGGTCCGGTCGATCAGGTGGTCAAGATTCCATATTTTTCCTTTTCTTTAATGACATAATGGACTGCTTTTTACCAGTTCTCTGGTGTCACTTCCTTAATGGCTTGATCAAACAGTAGCTTTTACAAGTCTTTCATTTTGAATGTCGTGTTGTGTCTTGCTACAAATCTTTTCGCTTGCGCCCATATAAGTTCTATAGGACTTAGTTCGCAATGATATGGCGGTGTGCGCAGCACGGTTACACTATGTGTTTCAGCTATATCTTCCACGGCATATTTCATAAAACGATGTTTGCATAAATTTGCTATAGCTAATAGTTCTTTATCAAATTATTTTGTTATTATTTTTCTTTTGAATAGTTATCATAAATAATTTAATGCACAATATTTACCTGGGCTTGTGGCCGACACCGAAATTGAGCCGAACTGAACGGATTTTCCCATTTTATCACTCTACACTTTTCTGAAATACACTATAAATACTTCCGATTGACAACAGCGGTTTAAAGCTCTAAATACCTACAATTATTCGATCTGCCGAATTAACATATGCAAATTACATTAATCCGACAGATTAACTGTCAGAGGTTTGTCAAGAATTGATCCTGTCACAGTTGAAACCCAACAGAACACGATTACAACTTTGCGATAAACACTGCCACCATTTGCATTGGATTTGTGGTAATTACCGGAGATCTTAAATAAGACAGCAAATAAGCCAAAAGAAAAATTTTGGTGAGAACTGTGTGCCTGAGGAGAAAAACACAAGAGACCATTTTTATGCAGAATTGACCAGGCTAATCCAAAATAATATCCACATGGAAGAATATCAGTGGCGTCCCACTTTTTTTCTAAAAAATATATAATCGCTTCTTCATTTAAAGTTTTAAAAATTATTCTATTGGCGATAACGCTGAAATGAATGGGGATATCGAGCTGCGGTTTTAATATTTTTTCTAGCAAATTTCATCTACCTTTCCATTATGGTATCACAATTATACCGTATGGTTTATTTTTTCGGAGTAAAATCAAAAAATGTGTTATTATTACAAATTGCACCCTCTAGCATTTTTTTTAGAACTATTATGGACATCTAAATAGGATTGGTGAAAGTGCATACATTTCTCTTCCAAACAGTCTTTAGTTTGCTAAAATCGGATAAGTCGTTTATAAGTTACAGCGATTTAAATGATTACACTTTCAACAGCTTCCCCCCTCTTATTAAAATCGGTACGCTAATGAGCATAAGACCAAAATGATGCATAATTGTCCAAGCTCCTTAATGGTGTTATCAAAGATATACCTTAATGTGGAATTTTCGGAGATATGTAAAATTTTAAAATTTACTTTTCAATTACGCCCTCTTGCGGCAAAATGTGGAACTTAAAAATTATTTCCAGGATTTTCTCATGGCCACTTTAGTTATAATTTTTTTTTCCTGAATTTCTAATCCCAGTAGTTTCCGAGATATGGCCGCTCGTCGATCATAATGAATCACCCTGTATAAGTAGTAACAGTTGATTGTATGTGTTTGTACTAAATACTAAAAAAATGGAGCAAAAGGCAGTATGATACGGAAACAATTATTGTTTTGGCGCCAAAGATATATTAGAGAGAGATTATCTTGAAACCAGGGATAGAATTGCTTATTCAAACAAGTTAATTTAAATGTATAAGTAGAAATAAGAACAAGATAATACTTAAAGGTCACAGGACTGGAGCACCACTTCGATCTATTCTGTCCTTGTCCTCTCCTAATTTCATTCTTAGTAACTTTGAAATAAGACCAGATTACAACAATTTAACCAGAATATGAATGTTTCTTATTTCAGATTCCAGACTTATTTACGAATATGGTATCTCCTGCACCATAATATGGGCCTTTCCTTTGTCTAAGTTGGACCTGAATATTGCTCAGGTTGTTGAGCACTTTTCCGTTGTTACTATATACGGGTATGACACATAGTGTCAATATGCAGGTGTTTCTTATTAAATGGCAGGTACATTTTAAGGGGCGAAGGGATATTCTACTATTCATGCCTAAACCGGTTGACCTAAGGTAGTTGGACCCTTATTTTGTTTGTTCTTTATTTGTTTCGTCTCTATATTGTCAGCTTTTGTGCTAAAAAAGAGTTTTTTTTATTTTATAGAATATGAATTGTTGCTTAACGCATATTTATAAATAAAAGTTTTATTTTAAGGTATTACCTTGTTATAGTTTATTTCAGAAAGGTGTAGAGTAATAAAAGCTCATTAGGTATGCAAAGAAACTACAGGGTGACCCAACGAATATTTAAGCCATTTTCATAATTTGACATTGATTTCATTGCAAATTTCTTTATTTTCATCAAGTGCAGGTAGTACCCGGGTTTGAGTCAATTTATGGGTTTTGTCTATTGTTATCCATTCACAAACACTGAAAATGGTGTGACAAACGCGTGCATTATGTACATAGTATTAGGTATACTTATTTTTTTATTAAACAGTGTCAGTTCGTTAATGGCTTCATCGAACAGTAGCTTAACGTTTTTCATTTTGAATGTCGTGTTGTGTCTTGCTACAAATCCTTTCACTTGCGCCCATAGAAGTTCTATAGGATTTAGCTTGCAATGATATGGCTGTGTGCGCAGCACAGTTACACTATGTTTTTCAGTTATATCTTCCAGGGCATATTTTATAAAACGATGTTTGTGTAAATTTGCTTTGGCTAATAGTTCCTTCTTTATCAAATTATCTTCTTTTATTTATTTGGTTATTTATCATAAATAATTGAATGCATAAAATTTACCTGCGCCTATGACCGACACTCTACACCTTTGTGAAATAGACTCTAACGTTGTTACGATTTAAAAAAATATAAATTTGTCCTTTAAAAAAAGTAATTTTTAAACTGTATATTTTTTTAAATTATGGATATTTTACTAGTTGGTCTTTAAAAAAAGTACAACTAGCAACAGTGTAGGGTCAATCTTTAAAAAAAAATTCTAAGTGTCACGGCTTTATATGTATGCCAAATTTCATATTCCCAACATTATAGTTCGGAAAATACTCTCGCGTGACAGAATGACCGATGGACGTCTGCCTCTGACCGAAAACAATATGCCTCAATATAGCTACAGATGTAGGAAATCCCAAAAATATATTTAGGTATGACATATTATTAGACCATATCATTTTACGACCAAATGTTTATTTTCCTTGTTAACTATTTTCATATATTTTGTTCGTGAGCACGTGTCAAGTGCCATGACACAAAATTTGACAGTAACCAGATTAACAATGTTTTTAGTTGAGGGACAAACATATTGCCGATTGATATTTTAAGCCTTGATATGTTAAAACATGTTTTACGGACATTACCATAATCTTAATGGTTTAAAATTAGTATGTCGTCAACTTTGCTTTCTTGCATTACCATAACGGTAGTGCCTGAAAACAATCATATTATATCTTTTAAACTGGGGATTTAACACCATTTAGTAGATATAAGTTTTGACTTAAAGGTGCAGATGTGGATTAAGGGACCGTAAAATAAACGTGTTAATTGGGTTTCTTTGTCATTATTCTCATAATACAGTGATAGTGGGATAATTTAGGTAATTCAAATACCTATTTATTTGCGAAAGAATGCTCGGACACGACGATTAAGCATTTTCAGTTGCGGTCCTTTCCATTATAAAAACAGTTATACAGTATGTCCCAAACTGGAGATAGGACGCCATCGATAATTTTTTTAAATGGCAACCCTGGTTTTTTGATGACTATTTTTAAAGGGCAAATCAAGTTACACATAATTGCAAAATTTTAATTTTTTATTGCTTGCCATTTCCAAGATAATTTAACAAACAGTTTTTCTATTTAAAAAAAAAAAAAAAATTAAAAAAAAATGTATTGAACAAATTCAAATAGTAACACTAATAAATTTAGATATAAAGTGACGGGTCTCGCGCTCAAAGACTTTTATTATGTCAGTGGCATCTTAAAAAAAGCCCCCCACCTATTATGCAAGACCTGTCCATGATTATTTGGACACTGTATTTCCAGGAAGATGGATTAGTAGAAGGGGACCCTTTAAATGACCACCAAGATCTCCAGATCTGGTTCCTTTGGTTTATTTCCTATGGGGATATTTAAAAAGCAAGATTTTTCAGATGAAGCCCACAAACATTGAGGAGTTGAAAGCACGAATAAGACATGTGTGTAGATAAATTTCCTCAGAAATTATTAGAAATGTTCAAAACGAATTTCAATAACGATTAGGGTATTGCCAAATACTGAATGGAGAACATTTTGAACATACATTTTTATGTTCAATAGTTTTTTAAAAATTTTCAAATAAAAACTGTTTTTTTTTGGAAACGGGAAGTAATAAAAAATTAAAATTTTGCACTTATGTGTAATTTGATATGCCCTTTAAAAATAGTCATCAAAAACCCAGGGTTGCCATTTAAAAAAATTATCGATGGCGTCCTATCTCCAGTTTGGGACATACTGTATAATTGTTTTTATAATGGAAAAGACCGCAATTGAAAATACTAATCGACGTGTCCGAGTATTCTTTCGGAAATAAATAGGTATATGAATTACCGAATTTATTCCAAATTACAGACTATCACTGTGATTGGTCAATTTTATATGCTAACAAGGATGGATATAAAATTATATCCGTTCAGTCAGTGGGTAACCAGAAAATATGCTCTATAGGGGGCTCAGTGAGCGTAAGTAGGACATTTTTTTTCTGGAGAGAGAGACAGTCGGGACTACATGTATTTTATGATATTATACCTAGTGAAGAAGGCTGAAAAGCATGGTTGTATTTGGTTTTTGTAAATGTTTTTTTTTACTTTTTTTTTTTTGATATTGATTATTTAAAAAAAAACATTTTTTATATTTGTGAAAAATATGACGTATGTATGACTCTAACCAGCTAAGGCTCGATATTTCATGATTAAAAATAAAGGTAAATATCGCTCACCACGCAGTGGCGGCGCCAGAATTTTTGGGATGGGAGGGCACAAATGGGCTCGGTGATTTTTGAGTGGGCACTACCCAAAATAAAAGTGACGCTATAGGCAGCAATAAACAAAACCTCCCTCTTGTTCTAAGTGATATCTAAAAAAAAGGTCATCGTTCTCTTTAAAATACCATACAACCACTCATCAAAACTTTTATAGCCATGTCCCTTACAAAACCGGATCCATTAATTTTGGGGGGCACCAGAGTGGGCACTCATGTTTCTAGGGTGGGCCAGTGCCCACCCTGGCCCCCCCTGGCGCCGCCGCTGTCACCACGCTAAAATTGATGATTTTTTTAAAAATCATGTATTTTAGGAGGGTAGATCTAAGATCAGTTTCTGGTGCAAATGTTTAGGTTTTGAAATACTAATAAGTGCTTTAAAAATAAATACCTAATTATTTTCTGTTTTTGTTGTAAAAATATTTTATTGCATTGGGTTATATTTTTGTTGATTTAAAATAGCTCTAAAAAAGGGAAAACGGAACAGACAAGTATATAATAGAAAAATCCTATAAAATATAATTCGTTTTACTAGTTTTTCTTTAAAATTGCATCATAAATCAATAACTAAAACGATATGCGTTTGAAACCTATCTCTATACAGGGTGTCCGGCAACTTATGGGCCGTAGAGTAACTGAAGATACTAGACATCAAACTAAGCCGATTATGTCATATAAGTTTTTTTGGATTGTTACTTGTTCTAGAGATACAGGGTGTATATAATTTATGTATTATTAATTTAATTATGTACTATGTTTTTTTATGTTTTGAGATGTTTAAAGGGAAATATCTCTAAAACCGTTAAAGATATTAAGATGAATCAAGTACACCTTTTTGACTCAGAAAATGCCCTTCTTTAAGAAACTATAATTGAAAAACACCTAAAATTACAGGTAAGAAATAAAATCATAGATTTATAAAGCCCAGTGTATGCAACTAGCGCCCTCTAGTTTCAAACTTAAAAATTTCTACAAATTCTTATTTCTTGCTCACAAAAACATAACATTGCCAACTTTCAATTCGATTCATTAAACCGTTTTAAAATTATGGCTTAATTTCGAGAATAAACTTTTACTTTCTGTTTACACCCTGTATCTCTAGAACGAGTAACAATCCGAAAAAACGTATATGACTTAATCGGCTTAGTTTAATATCTAGTATCTCCAGTTACTCTACGGCCCATAAGTTACCGGACACCCTGTATAAAACAGGACTTTTAGAAAAAAAATTTTAAAACTAAACGTCTCCTACAAGACCTTTGTAATCTAAGCCAAAAATACATTATTTAAAAATTTAAATTAAGAGTCCAAGCGTGACACGAAAAATAAGGTTGCAGTAATAAGGAAGTAATATTTGCGTCTAAAGAAACAAAGTCCGAAAAAACAAGAAAAAATAGGCAGAGATATTTTTGCGTTGAAGAAATTGTTTATCGGGCTCGTAGAATCTCTCCATTATTTCTAGATTCTTTATTTGGCCTATTTTTTTAAAACCTATTTATAGATTGTAGCTGCACTAAAACAAATAACGTGTCTAGATGACGGGTCTAACAGCGGTTTTTGATAAGGATTATCGACGTAGTGTGTTTATACATTGTTAGATTTAATTAAGGCGTAGTAGTTTAAGTTGCCAATGACACGATAAGAAATTTTAAAAGTTTTAAGGTCACTACTATGAACAAGAATGCGTAGAAGTAGTTTTTATAAACAACTGATTAGAGTTATTGGTAATTATAGCCTAATACATAATAATATGAAGTAGAAGATACCTTCACCGTAAAAAATGATGGTAAAAGTCCATAATATTTACTGGAATTTTTACGCTATACAGAGTGATCAGTTAACGGTACGGAGCGGCCATATCTCAGAAACTACTGTGCATAGAAATTCAGGAATAAAAAATGATAACTAAAATGGCCACGAAAAAATCCTGGAAATAATTTTGAAGTTCCGCATTTTGCCGCAAGAGGGCGTAATTGAAAAGTCAATTTTAAAATTTTACATATCTCCGAAAATTCCACATTAAGGTATATCTTTGATAACACCATTAAAAAAGCTTGGACAATTATGCATCATTTTGGTCTTACGCTCATTGGCGTACCGACTTTAATAAGAGGGGGGAAGCTGTTGAAAGTGTAATCATTTAAATCGCTGTAACTTATAAACGACTTATCCGATTTTAGCAAACTAAACACTGTTTGAAAGAGAAATGTATGCACTTTCACCAATCGTATTTAGTTGTCCATAATAGTTCTAAAAAAAATGCTTGAGGCGCTTAAGAACAAATTTTTTGATTTTGTGTGCAAGGTACCTCAGGTGACGCCCTGTAAACTTTACAATAAAAATGAGAGCAGATTCTAATTTCTCACCCCGCAAAACCCCCCAAGCCGAATATTGTGACAATACACCAATTATTAAAAAAATGATTTATAAAAAATGAAAACCAAATTGAAGATTTGACACTCTGTATCTCCGAAATCGTCCACTTTTGGACTACGGTAAGTTGGGTTAGATCATCATATTTACGCCTCAGGAACTTGTGGTCGTTTTTTTCCGCACCTTTTAGAGACACCCTGTAGAGTGGAGTGTCCTCACGTTGCCAAAGGTAAGAACTGTAACATAATAAACACAGCAACACTAAACGGTCTTACAATAAGTGACTCATATAACAACATTATTTCTATTATAACTTTATTGGAAAAGTTCCTGCTGGCATTTTCCACCTGATAAATCAATTATATCCCCAAATTATCCATGGTATCCCATAAATATATCTTTCTAAAAAAGTCATATATTTTTATTGTCGACACCACTAAGGATGAGATGTCGTAACTGCCCTCTCGAGTCTATACACTCTCCATTTAGGGTTGTAAAAGGTAAATGAAGCATTTCCAAGGGTTATCAAACTACACTGGCCCACATTTACATTTTGTAACATTGTAGATGGTCATCTCGTGTAATTTAAATGAAATATTGCACTCAAATGTCTTTTTTGGGGAGGAATAACTCACTTCACTGCAGACCTTGCGGTTCGAGCCGCTTTTTAAATCGCACTCATGCAGTGCCGTAACTAACTCATCATGATACACCCGGTGCAAAATTTCTAAATTCGATCTCCTAAAGAAGTTTTTTATATGAATAAGTTTAGTATAAAAAAAACTTTATAAAAAGAAATTGTTTATATCAAAATTTTCTAAAAGTTATAACAATTTATTAGAATAAACCAATGAACTATTATGCTATCATACAAACACCACTTCAAAATTGGCCGTGTGAAATCGCGGTTCTTCTTGCTTCTTGGCCCAAAAAACAAAAAAAAACTACTAATGAAATGACAGTTGAAAAAGTCTAACCTTAAGTTATTTGTCGATCTTTCTGCTCTATGAGCAAACAAATAAAAAGAACAGTTATTTTAAGATTTCGGCGGTGACTCAGCGGTGAGTCACTCGCAGTTCGACCCTCTGAGTGGGCATACGCACAATAAAATAAGTATGTCCGGATTTTAGTAGGTTTAGGAATGCAGGGAAGAGTGTAAAATGTATCATCTCCCAACCCATCCGATTTACGCCGGTAACCAGGCGGATGAGATCGGGTATCTCGTCGGATGCGGAAGAAGGTGCACACTCCCCAATCGGTAGGTCATGCAATGACTAAACGATCGTGGTTCGGAAGCCACGTTAAGCTATAGGTCCCCTCGGGAATGGCCCTGGCAGCGAACGAAGAGGTAAAAAGCCGAATTCGAAAGACTGGCAAGAAATGACAAACAAATAACAGTTATTTTAAACAAATTTACATCAAAATTCGACAATAATTCAGATGTTAGTGAGATGTAAACAAAAACACTAACATGACGAGGAAAAGATCGGCAATGATGCCAATTGTAAATTATTATCGGATCGACGTCAATAAATAATCGCGCCAGTTTTGCGTTTTTAAAATTTGTGGAAATTGTACATGTTTTCAATGAGCTGCAAAAAATACATTGTATGACCTAGCAATGGTTTTATTGATGATAAACTCCAATTATAGCACCAACTTAACAATTTAAATGCCAAAACTATCATGCCGATAAAAATTTTCATTCCAAATCGATTCTTGGTAGATTGATTTCTTTATCAGAGATATTGTATTTCTTGATATTTCTATTATATTAATATTAATAATGTGTGTACCTATATGTATGACTGTATCATCGCAACTGCGCCCCTAGAAGGATGTGAACGGTTGCGGCACTGCACTCATGTTTAAAAAGTCGAAATAAATCAAATCTTATTCGGCCAAGTGGACCCTACAAATTTATTCACAATATTAAACATTAAATTATTCAAGGGACATTGTGGTCACTTGTTTGTATGCAACCATTACTTGTTTCTCTTTTACATCATTTCTTTCCAATATTTGTTCCGATGTATAAATTTCGTATATAAAAGTTTACGCAGCGTGAATGTGAATAGAATTTTAATTTTTCGTATCAGGTCGTGTCACTAACTTTTTCCTTATCCTTCCATTTACTTACTTGAATCTACTTAGCAAAAAGTTAAAAATGAAAAAAAGTTATGCAAATAATTTTTTGGAATTTCTGCCAATTAAATTATAAGTTGATAACAACAGTGTTATATTTGTCTCAGGGTGTAGGTAATATGTGGAAATTTGTGCGGCCAATATACAGAGTGATTCCTAAGTTGATACTTCTTATTTAGCTGCGTATAAAAGGCATTAAAATAAACAATATTTTCAAATACCTTTTTTCAAAAAAATTAAAAATAAAGTACTTACATTCATTTATTACACTACGAATTAAATACGGTTCTGCCTAACTTGCCCGTTGAAAAACATTAAGAAAACTTCTGGGTGTTGGATGAGCCCGCAAGGGAAAGCGTTCTGTGTATAATCTCGAAGCATTTTGTCACACTCACAGTAAATTACCACCTTATCTATTAATTCATTGTTTTTAAATTTTACCATTTTCACATATCAATAATTTAAAATTAACTTGCTTCAGAAAAACACACCGCACCGGATTGTTCAACACTACCCGTATGACTAATACTAATAAGAGATAAGAAAAACAACAGAACTATAGCGGGGTATGTTTTGATGTCAGGGTCGCACTTCGATTTTTTACTTCTCTATCTCGCCTATTTTTGAGTTTTTTGAAAAATGGTATTTAAAAATGTTGTGTATTTTAATGCCTTCTATACACAGCTAAAAAAGAAGAAGTATTAACTTAGGAATCACCCTGTATACATAAATCCTCGCAGTCCTATCCACCAATTTAGAAATGTAAAATTTAACAATCCTCTTACATTTCTTGCAAAGTAGGAGGGGTTACATCCTGCTGAAAAAATATCTTTTGGTCTAGATTTCCATAATTAGGGAAAATTCTTTGAAGTTCTGGTATTAAAAACTTTGCAAGAAATGTAAGAGAATTATTAAATGTTACATTTCCCAATAGGTGGATAGGACTGCGAGGATTGAGTGGCCGCCCAAATCTCCGGATATTACACCAGTAGATTTTTATAATAGGTTGGAAAGAGTAAGGGAAGAGTGAGGCAAAAGTAAGGTAATAGTAAGGGAAGAGTAAGCGAAGAGTAAGGGAAGAGTAAGGGAAGAGTAAGGGAAGAGTAAGGGAAGAGTAAGGGAAGAGTAAGGGAAGAGTACTTCCATCGGTTTGGTCGGTGCTAACAGATTCATGGGGCACATTTTGAACAATTGCTTTGCTAAAAAAGTAACATTATGTTTTAAAGTTATTCTTAATGTAATTGTTCCTTAAATTAGTTTTTATTAATTTTCTGACACATTGTTTTACAGATTTTAAAAAATTTATTGACAAATTCCTTTTTCAATAAGCTCTCCTAAAAGGTGCCAAAAGTGTTATCGTCTAATTTGAAAAAAAAAGTTGATTTTGTTGGCCCCTTTGGATTTTTTAAAAATAAAACGTCATTTTTAAAATGTTGCACATTTTTTAAAAGCACAGGGAGGGGGGGGCAACAGCCCCGTTCATGGACAGTAGATATAAAGGGTGGGGATTTCAACTGGAACGCTGATTATAGAGAATATTTTTGTCCGGCAGGACGAAGCCCCTCCTTACCTTGCAAGAAATGTAAGAGAATTATTAAATGTTACATTTCCAACTAATAGGACTGCGAGAATTTATAGAGTGGCCGCATAAATCTCCGGATATTACACCCTTAGATTTTTATTTATTAGGCGATTTAAAAAGAAGATGTCACCAGACCTAGAAATCTGAGTTGAAGGCAAGGATTCGGGCAGAGATCCGTTTAATAACGCCAGAAGTGATGGAAAGAGTTCTACCATCGGCATCGGTTTGGTCTGTGCTAACAGATTCATGGGGCACATTTTCAACAATTAATATGCTAGAAGAGTGACATTACAGTAATTGTTAATATAAATTGTTCCTTAAATTAGTTTTTATTAAGTTTCTGAGACATGGTTGAACAGACTTAAAAAAATATATAAGTTAATTAGGGCTGCGCCCCTCTCTTGGGGGTCCAAATTTTTTTTACATGACAAAAGCGAGACCCATAAAAAATCGTTGAGGACGTATTTTTGGATTTTAGAGTAATCTTATTCCAAGAGGAATAAGCAATGTTCCATTTGAAATCCCCACCCGGTATATGATAATTTAGAATCGCTACAATTATATTAGTCTAATATCCTACCGATATTTTTAATTAAAAATTTATCAGAAACCGTATAATATATTTGTCTTTTAGGAAGATTTTGTTAGTTTTCACAGACTTTACTTTAAGTAATTTATCAGCTGTTCCAATCGGACAAATTAATTAATCAGAAAGTCAACTATTTTACATACATGCGCATTACCAACGATTTTCAAACTGTTTATAATCAAAAGTTGGAACGAACCTAATACAAATCAAATCAAATCAAATATATTTCAGTTTTAGGTTTACAGTACATTTCTTATGTTAAATAAATGTATTCTTATTTTAAGTCATTGCATTTTAAACCTGCACCTAGGGGACTGAACCCCTGTATGTGCATAATAAAGTCTAAATTTGTAAGGTTAGCTCTAATTTCAATCACTAATCACTCTTTCAAATATTACAGTAATAAAAATAAATCAAAAATCTAGAACAAAGTGTTGAATTTTTGGTAGTTATCTGAAATAAACATTTCACAGTTGTGGCGAAATTTTTTAAAATGTGTCATGATTCGCATCTCTGCTGGTAGAATATTATAAATTTTTGGAAATAGATAGATAACTGATCTTAAGTTAGCATTGGTATTATTAGGAATCACTAAGTGATTTTTGGTTCTGTTCCTTGTCTCATGAAAATGGGCAACATATTGTCTTACTTTGACATTCTTGTGAACAAAAATACACACCGAATGAACAAAAAGGGATCGAAATTTCAGCAGAGTACAGTAACTGGGTAGGGTATCTTTTGTTTTTTCTGGATATAACCTTTAAGATATAATTTTGTGCAGTTTTAAGGGGATAAAGAGAGTTCTTGTACAGGCCTCCCCATACAATTATCCACCAGCATTTTGTATACAGTAATTAACATATTTTTGTTAAGTATTTCTCTTAGGGTGTAGAATTTGTGTATTAATTTTCTAATATTTTTTGTCAATTTTAAAACATTTCAAATGCTTGTCAATTATAATGCCAAGGTATTTAGTATTGTCAACCTCAGACACAGTACAGTCCAGATTGTCTATATAAAGCTCATTAAAATGAGGTCGATTGGCAGTTGTAAGAGAAAAGGCCATGTTTTTTTATTTGTCTTACTGAAGTTTAGAGTTAGTTTAAAGCTATCTAGCCAGTTTTTTATCAAGTTAACACCCTCAACAGCCCTCTCCTCAACCTGAGCCCATGTATACAATAACAATAAATAATTTCTTTGGGAGTATTGCACTTAAGCTCATGAAGTGTAGAATTTGCCAAAACTATCCACTAATAGATTTGTGCTTAACTTTAAGATATTCAATACTAAAGTAAAAACGAGAAGAACAACTACTAATAAATTTAAAAAAAAACTGGTATATTTTTCCATTTTTCGACCAAGTTTCCATAACAACGTTCATTAATATACGTAGGAATTTGGCAATATCTTGGTAATAAACGATAATAAGAAAAGGAAAACTGTCACATTACGGAAAACAGGAAGAAAAAATGTCGTAAATAAGAGAGCTGCAAAGGCAGATTCCAAATTTATGTCGTAATTAATGCTTCCTTCCCAAAGATATTACTCCGGAGTACGATATATTCCTGTATCGGTGACGTATTATTTATAGGGCAATATAATGTCTTGAGAGCGACTCGAATGAAATAGTAGAAACAAAGACGTGGAAAGACCTTAAAGGAAAAACAGCAATAGCAATCAATGACTGAAGTGTATTGCTTAAATCAACTGCTGTATTATCGGACAAACGACTGGCGAGGGGCAGTTATGGCCTATCATCTCACATATTATAGTGGAGGTAAAAGTAACAGCGTCTGTGGCGATATAATAAAGTAATCTCCAAAAATTTGGTCGCTCTTGCTCAGGCTATAAACATAACCATAATTTAGCCCCACCTTTTACTTTCGCAGATAAAAACCACGGAATAGATTTTTCTCTTACCAATTTTGTTACGATATTCAATCAAAATACAGGGTGGCCCCTTTGGGGTCCAATATTTTTTATCTGACAAAATCGAGGCCCATAAAAATCTTAACAACATTAGAACTTTCTGTTTACTCATTTAGCCAGCGTTATTAGTTGATTTGTATGTGTCACTACAAATAAAAATTTTAAAAATATTAGTTTTTTCTTTAAAAACTTTTTTGTTAGGACAAAAAAGATTTGTTGGGCGTGGCACCAAAAAAAATCGGCGATTAGCCTGCGGCGCTTTTTGTTTGTACTGCATTACGATTTTAAAGTTCTGGTCATGTTAAAATTTGCAGAAAAACCTAAAATGACGACACTGACTTCGCCGAATCTTTATTTCAAACAATTTCTGACGCATGCTGGTTGGAACGAAGTTATGGTAATATACAATAGATTCGTGTTTGGTTGTTTCATTAGCCAGTTTTTGCCAACAAATAAAATCCCGCTATTCGAATTTTCAGACGCTAAAATCTCAGCAACCGCTGACTCCTGAAACCCGAGTTTCGCTCCGTTATAAAGAATGATACTTGCCGCTCAATATGAAAGTAATTTTTTAGTTTCAGAGAAATTTTCCTTTGAAATATCGTTTAGCGGGATTTTGTTGGTTAGTAAACTGGCTATTATTTAACTAAATAAGAATGCCAAATTTGTCCTTCACTTTCTTTAATATAAAACAACAATTACTGCCTACGCGTTTCGGTTAACAAACCATCATCGGGGCCAGCAGGTCAAGACTCCACACTGGTACAGGTCAAAAAAAAAAAAAAAAACGACACCACACTTTAAAACTTATATACTAATATACATATATATATATAATAAGTTTTTGACCTGCTGGCCCCGATGATGGTTTGTTAACCGAAACGCGTAGGTAGTAATTGTTGTTTTATATTAAAGAGGGTGAAGGACAAATTTTGCATTCTAATTTAGTTAATGATGACCCTTCTGGAGAGTAGATATGATTTTGGCTATTATTTACTACATACTTTATTACAATTTATTTTTTTAATTTGATAGAAATAAATGTTTTTATTACCTTTTCCTTCCTTGTATTAGCTTTACGCAGGTATATCAAAGAAATACCAAAACCATAGATGATTATTATAATAAGATTGGGTACCTAAATATTTTAAAATATAATGCGTATCTATCTAATCACAAATGATTTGCGAAAGGTAATATAATTTAGCTACAGGCAACTTAAAAACTGTAACTGAGCGGATTTTCCAGAGATTATGCTCTGCGGCAGGGGACTTAACTTCCCTTGGGAGACCTGTCTTTGATACGGAGAGCTTATTTGTTGGTAGAGATTCTGTTTGGTTTAATTCGAAAAATATACTCGAATGAACATAAAATAAAGTATTTAATTAATTTTAATAAATTGATTACAGCACGGGGTTTAAGTTGTTCTTTATAATTTATTTTTATTACGTCTTAAATTAGAAGTAAGTATTTACCCACTGGCTCAAAGGTGAGTTACTGGCATTCGACCGTGGCGACCCGGGTTCGATTCCCGGAGTGGGCATACGTACCGGGTGTCCCACTAAGAATGGCTCTCGGCCGTATCTCGGAAACTACTGGGCACAGAAACTCAGGAAAAAAAATTATAACTAAAGTGGTCATGAGAAAATCCTGGAAATAATTTTTAAGTTCCGCATTTTGCCGCAAGAGGGCGTAATTGAAAAGTAAATTTTAAAAGTTTACATATCTCCGAAAATTCCACATTAAGGTATATCTTTGATAACACCATTTAAAAGCTTGGACAATTATGCATCATTTTGGTCTTATGCTCATTGGCGTACCGACTTTAATAAAAGGGGGGGAAGCGGTTGAATGTGTTTGGAAGAGAAATGTATGCACTTTCACCAATCGTATTTAGTTGTCCATAATAGTTCTCAAAAAAAATGCTAGAGGGCGCAATTTGTAATAATAACACATTTTTTGATTTTACTCCGAAAAAATAAATCATACGGTATAATTAAGATACCATAATCGAAAAGTAGATGAAATTTGCTAGAACAAATATTAAAACCGCAGCTCGATATCTCCGTTCGTTTAAGCGTTATCGCCAATAAAGTAATTCTTAAAAGTAAGCGATTATATATTTTTTAGAAAAAAAGTGGGACACCACTGATATTTTTTCATGTGGATATTATTTCTGATTAGCGTGGTCAATTCTACATAAAAATGGTCTCTTGCGTCTTTCTCCTCAGGCACACCGTTCTTAATTAAAATAAATTAGCTCTACTATTTATTATTATCATTATTAACATTGATAAGGGCAAGGGCCTGTCGACATATTAAGCACCGGTTCCCGCAGATCACCGAAGTTAAGCGGTGTCGAGCGCGGTTAGTACTTGGGCGGGTGACCGCTTGGGAACACGGCGTGCTCTTGCCTTAGGGAAGAGTGTAAAATGAATCGACACTTAGCCATCCTATTCACGCCGGACAGGCCGGATGAGATCGGATATCTCGTAGGATGAAGGTGCCGTTTCACACTCCCCAGTCGGTAGATCACATTTGTGGTCGATGACCGGTTCAAGATGGCCTACGTAGTCGGCGAACCGTAAAAAAAAAAAAAAAAAAAATAACATTGATAATGAAAAATTTAGTTTAATAAAAATTGTTGGAAATGACCACCTTCACTTCCGCCTGTCTAATTTAATTTAATTATTATATATGGACAATATGGACAATATGGACAACTAAATACGATTGGTGAAAGTGCATACATATCTCTTCCAAACATTCAACCGCTTCCCCCCCCCCCTTTTTATTAAAGTCTGTACGCCAATGAGCATAAGACCAAAATGATGCATAATTGTCCAAGCTTTTCAATGGTGTTATCAAAGATACACCTTAATGTGGAATTTTCGGAGATATGTAAACTTTTAAAATTTACTTTTCAATTACGCCCTCTTGCGGCAAAATGCGGAAATTAAAAATTATTTCCAGGATTTTCTCATGACCACTTTAGTTATAATTTTTTTTTTCTTGAGTTTCTATGCCCAGTAGTTTCCGAGATACGGCCGAGAGCCATTTCTTAGTGGGACACCCGGTACAACAAGAAAAATATGTCCGAAATTTAGTGGATTTTAGAATGCAAGGAAGAGTGTAAAAGCTATCATCTCCCAACCCACCCCATTCACGCCGGTAACCAGGCCGGATGAGATCGGACATCTCGTGGGGTGCGGAAGAAGATACACATTCTACAATCGGTAGGTCATGCAGGCAAGAAACCAAGGGGTGATAGCCCTTGGGGGGTGTCGCATGACCGAGGATCGTGGTTCGGAACCCACGTTAAGCTGTAGGTCCCCTCGAAAATGGCCCTGGCAGCGAACGAAGAGGAAAAAGCCTAATTCGAAAAAAAAGTATTTAACAATAATTCAATACTTATAAAAGAGGGGGTTAAGATACCTATGATGCATGGAAAAATGAAATATTTCGATCTTTCTTCAATGATATAATTTTTAATTGTTATTTATGATTTTGTAGCAAAATGAGCAATTTTATGAAAATTGGTTAACAGTGAATTTTAAATACTTAGTACCTAATTATTTTTTTGGGTTATCAATAAATTCTCTTTCTCCTCCGTCTGTGTATAATAGTTCCATAATAAAATGATTTGGCGATTTAAGAGGTCAAGCAAACACGATTGAAACTAAAGCTACCCTTTGTGAATGAGTCATAGTGTCGGTATGTCCGGACCATCGACATTCTAGTTCCTAGAGAATAACAAAGAAGAGTGATGGTTTTTATCAAGAAAGTTTCGTTCGCAGTTGTTATACGTATACATATAATAAAAAGTTATCTATGTAGAGTAGGGCAAAATCATACCCTTTTTTTCAACATTTTTAGGTGGTTCTTGAGTGAACAGGAAATTTAGTTAAAAAAAAATAAGTTAAAATGTCTCAGATGTTATGGTCTTGTCATTTCTTGCCCTTCTTTCGAGTTAGGCTTCTGCCAGGGCCATTTCCGAGGGTACCCACAGATTAACGTGGGTTTTGAACCACGATCCTCAGTCATGCGACACTTCCCCTTAAGAGCTAACCCTCGGTTTCTTGCGTCATCACCTACGGAGTGTGAACCTTCTTCCGCACCCGACGAGATATCCGATCTCATCCGGCCTGGGTAATGGTGAATGGGGTGGGTTGGAAGATGATATTTTACGCTCTTCCCTGCATTCTTAAACCTACTAAAATTTGGACATACTTTTTTTATTGTGCGTATGCCCATTCCGGGTATCGAACTCGGAACGCCACGATCGAATGACAGTGACTCACCGCTTGTTGTCTTTTTTCTGTTGATTGCCTTTTTTAATTTATAATGGATAAAAGCCTAATTTACCAAAGGTCTATATTTTAGCATATTAATGATATATCGATTCCCCACAAATTATGTAGAATTCTGTGCCGCGTACGAGAAAAGGAATGTTAACAAATTAGCTAAAACCCAAGCACTTCAAGACAAAATAATATTATGAATTATGACCTAAATAATAATATGTTTTATAAAAAAATTTAATCAAAAATGTAAGCTCGGTGTTCAAAGGTGCCCAGGATTTTTTAAACATTGAAAAAATTCGTAAAAATCAATTTTTTACAGCAATTTTTTTTTTATCATTTCTCTTTGACTTATGAAGACAAAACTAAAATTTAGATATATTATTTTACCATTAATTTATATACTTAGTCGATTAATAAATATATTTACGACTTATACAAATATGTTTTTGTTGAGAGGTAACACAACCTCATAATAATATAATAATGTGAAAATTACCAAAAATTCCAGAATATAATTAAAACAATTGCGAACTAAAACAAAAGCGTTATCGGAACTGTCATAATCAAAACAAAAGCTGATAAATAATGGCGTGTGTCTAGTTGAAGTAAACCACCTATTCAAACGTAATCCAAGCCGAAAGAATTGCGCGGACCCATTAATTAATATCAATTAATCAAAATTTGATATTTTCTGAAAACAAGCTGCAGTAAATAAAAAGCCAATTATAACGAATTTCTAAATGACAAATGATCAAATTAGTGTAATATTCTTTTAATAATAGTACGCGGCGAGAATTAAAAAAGTCGAACGGCAATCAAATTAATTTGAGCTATATAGCACAATTGATCCATAAAAAAGAAAATATGACTTCCTGACTGACTGTAATTACATGGTAGGGGGTGGATTGGTGGTTATTTATCCCAAGAAAAAATTTAAAACCCGTTATTAAGCGTGTCGTGATAGATATAGGACCCTGTACACTTTAAAGTTTTTGAAATAATGGCTTTAATTATGTAAAGAATATAAACTCCATTTTCTTACCATCACGCAATATTAATGTTTGGTATTTATCATGATTGGTGGAAAAGTTCAAGGTTACCTATATATGTACATATAAAAATCTGTCAAGTGTAAGTTAAACCGATATTACTTAAAAAAACTATAGAGTATTTTTTAAAACATCCAGCGGTGTATAGTAGGCCTCCTCCCCCACCCCTTCAGGCCTTCCCCCCTAAGGAAAATTTTACCAGTATACCAAATATAAATACCAATTATTTCAGATTAGCCTGGACAATTCTGCATAAAAATGATCTCTTGCGTTTTTCTCCTCAGGAACACCGTTCTTAATTAAAATAATTAAATTAAATTAGCTCTACTATTTTATTATTATTAACATTGATAATGCAAAATTTTGTTTATGCTTCCGCCCATCTAATTTAATTTAATTATTTTAATTAAGAACGGTGTGCCTGAGGAGAAAAACGCAAGAGACCATTTTTATGCAGAATTGACCAGGCTAATCTGAAATAATACCACATGGAAAAATATCAGTGGCGTCCCACTTTTTTTCTAAAAAATATATAATCGCTTCTTCATTTAAAATTTTAAAAATTATTAGCGATAACGCTGAAACGAACTGACATATCGAGCTGCGGTTTTAATATTTTTTCCAGCAAATTTCATCTACCTTTCGATTATGGTATCATAATTATACCGTATGATTTATTTTTTCGGAGTAAAATCAAAAATGGGTTATTATTGCAAATTGCTCCCTCTAGCATTTTTTAGAACTATTATGGACAACTAAATACGATTGGTGAAAGTGCATACATTTCTCTTCCAAACAGTCTTTAGTTTGCTAAAATCGGATAAGTCGTTTAAAAGTTACAGCGATTTAACTGATTACACTTTCCTCTTATTAAAGTCGGTACGCCAATGAGCATAAGACCAAAATGATGCATAATTGTCCAAGCTTTTTAATGGTGTTATAAGATATACCTTAATGTGGAATTTTCAATTACGCCCTCTTGCGGCAAAATGCCGAACTTAAAAATAATTTCCAGCATTTTCTCTTGGGCACTTTTGTCATAAAAAAAATTACCCTGCAGCTGTACGATTACTAGTTTCTGATATATGGCCGGCAGTCATTCTTAGTTGACCACCCGGTACATACTTATATCCTATTAAACTGTCTAGTGTAAAAATTTGGTTTATTAATATAAATAAAGCCGGCTAAAATAATTCAAATCATAGGACAATAGCTCTAAATATATTACCTATATGTAGAAAAAAATGCAAAAATCCCCTTAAAATATAACCGCCAGTCGTCAGTAAATTAATTAATAATAACTAATTTTTCGGGTATGTACCATAATTTAAAAAAAGCGTCAGTGCATCTAAATGGTCTTTAAAAAAATAGCGTTTAACATACGTAAATATGTATGCATCAGCTGGCAGCAAGGCGCGAAATGATGAATCTCTTTGGGTGCATACATAGGTTGACAGGCCATTGTTAACAAACTGTTAATGTCCGATGACAATGTTTGCACAGTGGTTATTAATGATGGGGTACCTCCTTTAATTGCGAAACGTCCTTTGCATAATGTCACACTAGAGAGGATTGTTATAATCGTATACAAAATCTCATACATATAATATAAGCGTAAAACTTTTTATTCTACCGTACCCAAATCTGGTCTGAATAAGGGCTAGAAAAATGACCGCTGTCTCCTATGCCATTGTTAACAGGGTTGCGCGTCATATTATTATAGTCACCGTTCACTTAATCTCGCCTATGACATCTAATCATTTTATTTAAATGATTTTGCCAAGTCAAAGTTTAAGTAGGTTAAATTAATTATAGTTCTGGAAGTGCATGGGAATTTTTATGTAGTCAATTGGGCGTTAAGCTTAATAGTCAAAGTATATGAGGCGATGGAAGAATAGGTAATAGGTAATATTAATAACGGGTGCTTTGTTCCAAATGTGTTAAAAAACCTATTTTATTTTAATAATGATGGTCGAGATATTATTAAATAACCTTACAAAGCTTGATTTTACAGATAAAAATGTGAAGGAATCAGCACTTGATTTTAGCTGATCCAACTCAAATAAAAAAAATGTTCGATATAGCGTTCCTTAAAATACCAATTCAGCGAATCATTAAAAATATTTACGAGTGAGATTTTTGCAGGATATGTGCACGTGTATAAAAGTAAAGCATAAAACTGACGTAATCAATAAATGTCATCGGATTGACATTTACAATTTCCCGCAAATGACTTTTTTATGTACAATTTCACATAATGCGTGTTCATCCCTGTGTATCAGATGCACAATGGAGCGGCAACACGAGCTGGAAGGTCTGTGAAGTTGCACAGACATTTTTCCGAGCTAGTAGTTCAGGCCATTTATCTTGGTTTGTTAGATTTTCCAACATTTATTTACTTTTCCGGTCAGAATTTCCAAAAACCGCACACACAAGCCACCTAATGCATCGATAATATCATTTGTCTTGGCCTAAAAGCCACTGAACCGTTTATGTAGACAGCCCTTAATGCATATTCGACGATTTGTCAAAATCAAGGGATATAAATATGATATTCACGAAATAGATTAGGTTTTAACGCTTTATAACCATTTTTGTAAATATGATTTTCGTATTGAATCTTTAAAAAGTAACTACTAATTTATACAATGTGATTTCTAAGTTGATACTTCTTTTTTAGCTGTGTATAGAAGGCATTAAATAATCTACATTTTCAAATACCTTTTTCAAAAAATAGGCGAGATACAGAGGTAAAAATCTAAGTGCGGGCCTGGTCATTAAAACGTAGCCTGCTATACTTTATGTTGTTTGTCTTATCTCTTATTAGTCATGCAATTTCGGTCGGTGGCGATTTATTTGGCAATACGCTGCTGTGCGTTTTTCTGAAACAAGCTAATTTTAATTTGATGACCCGTGAAAATGGTAAAATTTGAAAACAATGAACTAGTGATATGGTGCTAATTTACGGTGAGTGTCGTCAATGTGCGGCTGCTGCTTCGAGATTATATGCAGAACGCTTTTCCTTGCGGACTCATCCTATACCCAGAAGTTTTCTTAATGTTATTCAAAGGGCAAATTAGGCAGAACCGTATTTGATCCGTAGTGTAATAAATAAATGTAAATACCTTATTTTTTAGTTTTTTGAAAAAAGCTATTTGAAAATGTTGTTTAGTTTAATGCCTTCTATACACAACTAAAAAAGAAGTATCAACTTAGGAATCACCCTGTATATTATACCGGGTGTTGCATCGTCGAGCGGAACATAGGAAATCCCATGTAATTTTAAATGGGGTCAATTATTGGCTTCCCTAATTATTTTAGAGAAAAATTCTATTTAGGTTTATTAAAGAGCACTAAAACCCACATTTAAAAGAATAACTTTAGATATTTTTGATGAGCCTGTTTACGGGTTATCGCCGATTTCTTTTTAACTATTTCTCCTTTTTATGGCCCCGTATTTGGGGGCACCAGTCAAGGTAAAAGATGACTGTCAAATTAAGTTGTCATTTTTTTTTCTTCTTGTTCTTCTTCTTCTTCTTTTTCTTGTTGTTGTTGTTGTTCTTCTTCTTATTCTTCTTCCTATTTTTTTTCATCTTCTTGTTCTTCTTCGTTTGGATGGCCTTAGTAGTGAAATTATCCCGGCAAAATCACAGCTTGAAGATAATGAGGATAATTGAATAAATCAATTGAAAAGAACATTGACAAAATTATACTAGCTAAGTTAAAGTTACGTGCACTTTATCAGTTAAGGTCTGCAATATTAATAAAATTATAACTGATAAAGGATCATTGACTTATTTTATTACCATCATTCGGGCAAGGGCCTGTCGACATATTAAGCACCGGTTCCCGCAGATCACCGAAGTTAAGCGGTGTCGAGCGCGGTTAGTACTTGGGCGGGTGACCGCTTGGGAACACGGCGTGCTCTTGCCTCAGGGAAGAGTGTAAAATGAATCGACACCTAGCCATCCTATTCACGCCGGACAGGCCGGATGAGATCGGATATCTCGTAGGATGAGGGTGCCGTTTCACACTCCCCAGTCGGTAGATCACATTTGTGGTCGATGACCGGTTCAAGATGGCCTACGTAGTCGGCGAACCGTAAAAAAAAAAAAAAAAAAAAAAATTACCATCATTCAGATTTGATAAAATGTACTCTTATAAAAGTTGGTATGTAAATTTTAAAAATCTTTTTGAATATTATTTCAGCGCTAAAAGTTTTTGCGATGCCCTATGGTTCTCCAATTTACAAAGTTGTTATAATACTTGAAAGTCGATGTGACTATAACGAATAAAGCCTTGTTTTAATGAGTGGGTTGTTACAAGATGCCATCAAATGAGGGAGAGCGGGTCATTCGACTTTTACAACTTTCTGAAGAAGGTTTATATCTACTTATAATGCTGTGTATTAGACTTTAAAATGCTCATTTTACTACATTATTTTATAAACATTTCCCTGGGGCTATTAAACACGGAGTTGGAAAACGCCATATATTTTTATGGTTATTGAACGACAAATCCAATTTTTGGGGCTATTTAAAACGTTGAGCGTTTCTACGCGAAGAATATGCAGAGTGACATTTATTACAGCCGCCAAATCACTGCATTTTATGTACGATATTCGATCGCCATTTTTATATCTAAATTTCTTGAAGTAGATACCTTCACATGCTCACCAAAGGGCTTACTTCTTATCCCTATATTGCTCGTAAAAGTCCTTAGTCGTTTATTTTTTATATTGCTCTGTTGGCTATTAAAATATTTATATCCAATAAATATTTTACAATGCTTAAGAATAACATTTTTATATTAAAGATTTTTAAATCCTCACTATTAAAAAAGGCACTATATATTTTGAAATTATTTTTTCACAGGCTAAAACAGTTTATTGGTGTTGAGTTATAGCCAGTAAAAATTTTTAAGTAATCTGATAAGGAGTCTAGTTTTTAGCATTGGCAATATTTTAGCCACAATGAGTATTATAGCCCAATTCGCTGATCTTACAACGAGGCCACAAATATTTCGCAATTCGTGGATTATCTCATCAGTTTTCACGAAGGTAGTAGAAAAGTTGGAAACAAAGCCGGAGACAGTGCTGCCAATCCTTCTCTATTTGTCATTAGATCTACAGAATGTATTTATCGTCTCTTGATAAACTGAACAATAAACATGATAAAATAAGATTAATCATATTTTCTTAAGGGCAGTGCGTCGCGGTGTTAAAAAATTGTGAAGAGCTAGGTATAGTGCGGGTACTTAAACAAACAATGGTGACATTTTGCACACCAACAAAATCCCTCTAAACGCTATTTCAAACGTGATTTTCTCGGAATCCACACAAACAATTTTGTAAAAATCTGTTTTATATTCAGCGCCAAATATAAATATTTCCAGCGAATCAAGAAACCGGTTTTAGGTATCAGCCAGTGCGATGATTTTACCGCCTAAAAAATCGAATAGCGGGATTTTGTTGGTTTGCAAAATGTCACCATTGACTAAAAACCCGTGTAACAAAACGTCTATCTTATCCTCATCTGTCCAACGACTGAATGTAGTTTCCAACAAAGTACAAACTATGTCATTAATTGGGTTCATTTTTTAAACACACAACTAAGTAGGTATGCTAAAACAATGGTGCATACGACTGATCTTCATCACAATGCAAATTGTTACATGATGTTTGCGGGACTGACATCTGACATCACGTAACCATAGCAACGGTGACTATCAAAGCCATGTTGGGCGTTGGGTCTTCACTTACTTTGAGCCAACGGACATGGTCGGCTGGGGTGTGCCAAAATGCACAAGTGTTTATAATTATTGTCCATCTGAGTTAACCGTGGCCCTATAATGCATACATTCGGATTAAATTAATATTATTAATTCGAACATAATTATTTTTTAAAGGCTAAAATGGTACCTAGCTGTATGGTACATTAATATTTAATATTGTCGAAAAACTTTCCTACTGATTTTATTTTTTTTTGTGAACAGCCCCTTCGCCTACTTCACCTGACTACTGCTGAAGGGAGGCCTTAAGGAAAAACCTCGACTACAAGTGATATGAAGAATCAAACTATATAAAATACGAGATATAGTTTAAGACAAGAACTAAAATAAAAGTCAAGATAGCGGAAAAGGGAAGACTGGAATAATATAAAAACAAAAATATGACGCGAGCCTTTTTGAATCAGAGGGCCATTTATATTTCTTTTATTAAATTCTCAACGCGCCACAAAAGAAGATTGAAAAAAGTCCGCTAAAAAATGCGTGTGCAAATGACATTGGCTCAGAGCAAAATAGGTCTCATAACAGTATTTCTTTTCATGCAAATATACGGGTGATATGGTAATGAAACCATCCACATCATCGAGATATCAAGAGAAATAATCAAATAGGGAGGAGTGGCAATAGATTCACATATCCGAAAGTTTAAATTTATGTTTCAACAGTGAAAAGAAGAGTATAAAGAATTTAAGAATAACACGGAGCTTGCGTAATTAATGTAAGGTTATCTTCTACCCATATATATTATTAATTATGGAATAAAATCAAATTACAACACTACTGAAAAATATTGCTATTTTCTTTTCCTATCGTAAAATGGGCTATTCGGCACTTTGGCTAGATATTTTTATAGTTTCTGGAAAAAATAATTAATGGGTTCCCAAGTTACCACATGGTATTATTATGTATTACAATTATTATTTATTGGGCATAATACAGATATGCACTATTTTTTTTTATTATTTTTTGGGAATAGAACTCAAAATTATGTAAAACAGTTTTTAGTCAATGTTTATCTATAAAAAAAAGGAAACAACTGAAAAATCTTAAAAAAACAAAAAAATACAGGGGTGCATAAGTATGCCCATATAGCCCCGTTTTACGTTACACAATAATTTTTTTGCTTTTAGCTCATTATTTTGAAAAGCTATGGGTATACAAAGAGTGTTTTAATGACTTACATCTCGAAGTCTTATAACTCCTCGCGTTCGGAGCTTTAGCCACTTCTTAAAAAAGAAATCGCAAAGATAAGAATTGTGGGGATCGAAAAGCACCTATTGTTCCCGACATTCGTTGGGGTGTCAAGTGGTCACATTTATTTGTAGCGGCTCAATCTTCATATAGAAAGAAATGAGACAAGCGAAATATGTCCCTCGGGATAGAAAAGAGTCATTTAATCATACTTTTATCAGCTCATAAATGAAACTAGTGCGATATCTGCGGTTCTCTTCTCACGGAATGTGATTTTCTTTTATTGGATTGAGTTTATTTGCTTTGTAGTATACTTGTAGTATAAAGGACTCTATAAAATATAGTTGTCTTATTTTACGTATCTGATTTTGAAAATTTTAGGAATATTCTAGTACACTGTAAAAAATTATGGTAAAATTTTACAATATTTACAGGGTGATTCCTAAGTTGATACTTCTGTTTTAGCTGTGTATAGAAGGCATTAAAATAAGCAACATTTTCAAATACTTTTTTTCAAAAAACCTGAAAATAGGCGAGATACAGAAGTAAAAATCTAAGTACGGGCCTGGTCATCAAAACGTAGCCTAAAATATTTTATGTTATTTTTGTCTTATTACTCATGCAATTTACAGGTCGGTGCCGGTGGTCAGTTATTTATTTGGCTATCGGTCCGGTATGTTTTTCCGAAGCAAGTTAATTTTAAATTGGTGACACGTGAAAATGGTAAAATTTGAAAATAATGAACTAGTAGCTATGATACTAATTTACTGTAAGTGTCGTCCAAGTGCGGCTGCTGCTTCGAGATTATACGCAGAACGCTTTCCCTTGCGGGCTCATCCTACACCTAGAAGTTTTCTTAATGTTATTTAACGGGCAAGTTAGGTAGGACCGTATTTGATCCATAGTGTAATAAATGAAAGTAAATAGGCCTATTTTTGAGTTTTCTGAAAAAAGGTATTTGAAAATGTTGTTTATTTTAATGCCTTCTATACACAGCTAAAACAGAAGGATCAACTCAGGAATCACCCTATATAAGCTATATTTCCATGGGTCAGTAATATTTCTTTACGGATATTGTAAATTCAAAATTTACTAGCCCAACTTTTTTTTCCGCTATGTGTTATGCAAATTACAGGTTTTTATTTTTACAGTATCTACAATGAAAAAAGTTTTGAACTAATAATTTTTTGGGTTTTGGTATGGGACTACCAAGAGATGGCGCTAAGGGCAACCCAAAAACGTTGATACTGTAAGCTTTAGTATAACAACCTTCGTTGGGACTGGTATGGTATGAACACCTACCCTGCAATGACAAGAACAACAGAGTTCGAAACCGGTCTGCAAGCGGTGACATGCTACCAATAGTAAAGTTACACTTCTTCAGGTGGTTTTAAATTTAATTTTCATGCATTTCTTAAAAATGAGTTAATTTTACAACCAACCCTATATAAAGTGCACTTTTACAAAGAACTTGTGTACTATTACTATATACATATAAATTACATGAAATTTCTTACACAACTAATAGTGTTATATTTTTACAGTATATATTGTGGTAATAAATTACCAACGATAAATAGTGTAATTATTTTTAATAGTGTAGTTGCCGCGCCCCTCCCTACCCCTGTCGAAAATACCATAAATTGTATTTTATCGTGTTTATTGTTTAGTTCATCAACAGACGATCAACAAATTCGGTAGATCTACGATAATTCGGGAGGATTGGCAGCACTGTTCCCGATGACAACTGAAATTTTGCCTCTCCGCGATGATGATCGGGTAAGATCAGAGACTTTCGTATCACTCATACTCGATACACTGTGGCTAAAGGGCAATTGCAAGAAAAATGGCCTGAAAGCATGGGCTTCGACGACGTTTTAATCAGCTGATGCACGTTTTCCCATTTAAAACTTGCATCAGCTGTTTAAAACGTCGACAAAGCGCATGCTTTCAGGCAATTTTTTCTTGCAATTGCACCCAATGTAAAAAGGCCTTAAAGTATGCAACTCAGCCCATCTCCCACTAGCACATCTAAAATGTTTCACTGCTACCGCTAAGCTTTTAAATTATTTTCTTTTTATGCAAGTTCGGGTTTTTAGGCGTAAAAATACCTAGATCTGCGTAGGTACTTTCATACTAAATATCCATGAGGCGCCACTGGTGCCTTTTATAGTAAAATATAAATATATTTTATGACATCAGGGACGGATGGGCCATAAGGGAGACCGGGAAATTTCCCGGTGGGCCGGTCGGCCAGTTGGCAAAAAGTTACTACAAAATTGGTAAAAATATATTTTGGATAAAACCAAATATTTTTTTTGTGTTCACCTACTTTCTATATTATATTTAATTACCGTCGGTGCATATTGACAACGTCGAAAATCATTTGGCTACGTCGCGTCGATTTGACATTCCACATTTCCGTAATCGATCTACATTCGGCCAGTCAATCCCAGTCGGCCTTATCTTATTGGATTGTTTATCTTCTGTGAGTCTGTAGTTCCCCGAAAAATCAAAGAAGCGATATTTATAACTTAGGATATTTATAAGTTTAGGTCGTTCTTCGTTCATGATATTACTTGTACATGACTGATAGAAGTGTTTTGGCCTTGCATTGTCTTTATTTGTTTCATATCACAACGTTTCAACTGGTAAGTATCTCCAGCCGTCTTCAGGTGAATACTAAATAAGTAAAGAAACTACAGCTCTACACTGAAGCATGACTGAGATGGGTGCAGTCATGCGTTTAGTTCGTGTGCCGTATTTTAAGTTTACATCTGCTTAACAAAGGTTTCCAGATATTTCTTATATCTAATGATGGCTTACTAAAACAATCTGGTATATGGTAGCAGCTTCCTTGAACTTCCTCTTCCTCCAATGTGGTTCTTTATGCAGGATTTGGGCTTCTTTCCACTTGATGTGATGACGTGTGTCCAGGCATGGTCAGCTGCACCTGATTTTTCGGTTTCTCTTTTAAGCGTGTTGTTTCTATGTTCCTTGACCCTAGTTTCAAGTGACCTTAGAGTCTCACCAATGTAAGATCGGCCACATTCGCAGGAAAAAGACAGGAAAAACTGTGTCTACCAGATCCCCTTTGGATTGGAAGTTCAAGGAAGCTGCTACCATATACCAGAACCCAGATTGTTTTAGTAAGCCATCATTAGATATAAGAAATATCTAGAAACCTTTGTTAAGCAGATGAAAACTTAAAATACCGCACACGAACTAAACGCATGACTGCACCCATCTCAGTCATGCTTCAGTGCATCTAGCTAGTATAAATAAAGCTGTAGTTACTTTACTTTTTTAGTATTCACTTGAAGACGGCTGCAGATACTTACCAGTTGAAACGTTGTGATATAAAACAAATAAAGACAATGCAAGTCCAAAACACTTCTATCAGTCAAGAAACATCATTGTCTCCGACTTTCAAACATTACTTGTATATATTATAATATTTTTATGTTTTGTTGAAAGTTGTTAAATTTAGGACTTTCCAAGTTCATGATTCACAGTTTTACAGGTTACAAAAAATGAAGACCTTTGCTTGTGTTACATTTTCTTTGATTTTTTAATATTTATAAATTTTAAAGGCGTTCACTTAAGTTTTAGCATAATATGATATAACTTGGAATTCTTGTTATAATATATCGTTAATGTTCTCTAATATACGATTAGTTTTGTCATTACTAAATAACACATTTATTTAGGTCGTACCATAATGATCTCTTTTAATAAGGAGCATACCTTTTACACACAAGTGGGCCGCTTGACCCGAAATTTTCCCGGGCCGGTCTCACAGAGCCCATCCGTCCCTGTATGACATCCTAAAATTGTGAAATATTTTGACTATTTGAAAAATGTGTGGCATACAGATTATCGTTTTATGTGAACGGTAAATACCATTTTTTATAATTAGGAAGGTTCATATTTTTATGTTAAAACTTTTCTAGTTAGGAAAGTAATCCATTGAAGTTTAAAACAAGTGTATAGAATCTTTAATGATCCTTCCATAAGCGAGACGCAAATGAGAGTGTCTAATGCCGGCTATTTTTATTTTATTTTTGACTCATTTGCAAGCCTGAAAATCCTTCACAATTTCAGATATTTACCTCTATAAAGACAATAAAACATAAAAAATGGGGAGACGCCGTGCAAGGCTTTCTTTTTTACACAAAAAACGAGGACTCCGTTCTGTGGCAAAAATTTCATGAATACAAGGACCTGCATATTTCAGAAGGTTTTCATCTTTTGAGTTGACTGCGGCAATTGTTTCGAAGATATGAAGTGGATTGTCGTCGAGACTTAAAAAGTCAATGCTATCTAGATCTCGTTCCCGACTGCCTCCCATCATCAGCATTCAAATTGCAGCAGCCGAAAGCGACCGCGATATAATTTACTTGCTGAATTTTAAACCGGAAACGGGAGAGTCGTTGGGTTTGACTTTTTAAAACTGTATCAGTGTTACGCATTGATTCACTTAACATCACCTACTAGAGATTATTTGTGCAGTTTTTTGCATTATCTGGAAGAATAATACTGGGGAACAAATTTCAACATTTTTTGTTTCCTGAATTTTTTTGGTTTCAATCTTCAAAAATTTGCCATATATATCTTTCATATTGTATTGTCTCCAGTCGTAATTTTGAATTGCTATACGTTTCTTTCATGTGGTCACATTATGGAGTAACACAGCTTAAAGTCGAAGAAGCTGTCCATTTTCTCTAAGAGACCTGGCTTAAGTATAAATAAAATAGATACAAACTCACGGTCTCATTCAAATTTCATTCAAGTATAGTAGCTTGTACAACAAGAGTGGATATGATGTCCATATCGCACGAGGAAGTAAATTGACACGACGCCGTAGGCTTCCGAGGGCAATATGGACTATCCACTCGAGTTGTACAGCATAACTTCCGAACGTCATGCTAAGACTTTAAAAAAATTATTTAAATTAGGCATCATAACTTGTCTTTTAAGTTGACCATGAACTTGTGAGAACGGTAATAAGAAACAATTGAACAAAAATTTATTTTGATGGCAAACCCATGGACCAAATTACACTGTAACATATTTATCGATTTGGGTAAGTTCTTATATTTATACAAACTCACTTTTGAATATATCTATCTTTCTCACATTCAACTTTTTGCAGAATAACAGACAAAAAGCAATATTTGTATTAATAAAAACGAACAATTTATTTTCTCAACCAGGTAATTTGATCAATATTGTTTTACTGAAATGCACAGAAGAAAAAGAAGTATTTCGTGTTAATTTCTGCTTGCGTAAAAAATTATAACTCCGAAAGTGCAACAAAATAGCTGTAGAATTCGTTTCAAATAGTTAAAAATGGATTTTGTGCACTAATATGAATTTTTAACGTTCGCTATGGTCAAATTTTTAAAATAATCGCCAATTTACAAACTAGCAACGCTGTTAACGTGGAAAGAGAAGACGAGAAGTGGCAATAGTGTAAGTAGAAATAACATAACCTTAAAATTGTTAGTAAAAAATGTTTTTTTTTCTAGAAATCTTAAAATTTCGTCTGTTTAATCGGATTATCTTTATGTTCCACCATTTAAGGAAGAATTACCAGTTAATTTTATATGTTTGTTGCGTATAATAAAAGTTTTAAGATCAACTGGGGTTCAATCCCCGTTCAAAATATATCGGAAAATATCCCCGTGCACAAATATTTATAATAATATATATTATTTATATTGAAAAAAATTACGAAGGTTAGTAAGAAAACGTTCATTTGGTACGTATATAGTACATTTTATGTAAAGCTTGTAGTAATTCTCTAGAAATGAGTGGAAATAAAGATATTTTTGAAATAAGAAAGTGCGTCTGTATGCAAATCTTTAGTTCGGCAGAAAATAACAATAATTTGGTAGAAATATATTTTGGTATTAATTTTGTTATTATACCTTCAATTTTTGCACCATTTCGTGTACTTTTTAGGAAAATATTGTGTATACATAGACTCTGGGATAAATGTTTTGATTTAAATTTAAAAAGAACAAATTTCATCTGACAGATTTGCATATTTTTGAAGCATATTGTTAACCTAACTTCTCTCAACTGTCAGAAAACGAATTTACAACATGTAAATTTGGCTTCTCTGTAATTGACTACTGTGATTGGTCAGTTTCATAACCTAACTACGATGGATATGAAATTTTGCCGCACAGTTAACTGGAATAGCCTACTTTACCCGCCACTAAAGTGTAAAGGAAACAGCAAATTTCCATGTGGGAGTAGAAAAAATATGTTTCGCTCTATCCAGCGGCGGCGCCAGGGTGGGCACCGGCCCACCCTAGATACATGAGTGCCCACCCAAAATGGATGGATTCGGTTTTGTAATAGAATTTCCGAGGGGAAGGAGGATTTGGCTATGAAAGTTTTGATGAGAAGGAGTGGTATTGTATGAATACAAAGACAACAACACAGACATTATAAATAGCACATACCTTGTCTGTTATTATATTTTTTAAATGCTTTATTGTTTTTAAAGTAATTAGGTCTGATGATGCTCATATACAGCGAAACATATGTAACTTTACTTGAATGAGACCTTGACTTTGTGTCTATTTTATTTATACAGCTTTAAAAGCCTTTTTACATTAGGTACAATTACAAAATCGAAGTGTTGCAAGGTTGATGGTCAGGCGACATTTTCTGGTACACAATCGTTTCAATCCGTTGGATCATCATCAGACTCAAGTGTATATTCCTGAGGTCGAATAGGTACAGGCAACTCGTCACTATGAGGCACCGGGCGTATGGCGGATTGTAAACTTGGCTACTGCATGACAGACCTTTTTTTTTCTCCGAAAAGCCTTTTTTGATGGAAGGTGTCAAACAAAAGTTACAGTCAGAAATGTGGTCTGTCGGTTCTCGCCAGATCATTTTTTATCTTCCGAGTGCCTGGACTGGGGAGAGGGTAGGGATGTCCTCTGGTTCCAGTCCGATCCAGTACTATACTCGCAATGGCAAACTATGTGCTGTACAGTTTTCCTGACTAGTCCGCATAATCTCCAGTCAAGGTCTCCATTGTACAGTTGTATTCTGTGCAGATGGTTCTTAACAGCCATTTGTCCTGTCAGAATTCCTGTAATGGTTCTCAGCTGGTTCCTGTTCATTTGAAGCAGCTGTTTCGTAAGTCTTGGGTCTAGATCCCCAATGAAGCTTTTGCTGTGGTCTAATCACTATCTGTTGCTTCAGTGGATTTTGTGGTCATTCCTGATACATCGCTTTAAAGCATCTCGTGCCGAGTGCCGGTTTTGGACTAATGAATGTATATTTCATTTCGCTAGATTATATTAATAACGAAGGCATCTTATGCCGTTTTCCACTTAGCCAGCCGCAAATGTTGAACGCACATTTGTGGCATCAGATATGGGGAGTCCAATTTGTATCCTCTTCTCCAACTTTGCAGCCAAAATACAAGTAGTACGCCTTTTTTTTAAGGGATAAAACTATATTTTTGTTTCACAAAAGTCACTTTACCATATCCGGTAACTTATGGGCCGTAGAGTAACTAGAGATACTAGACATCAAACTAAGCCGATTAAGTCATATAAGTTTTTTCGGATTGTTACTCGTTCTAGAGATACAGGGTGTTGAAAGTAAAAGTAGTACCTACATAATTAAATTAATAATACATAAATTATATACACCCTGTATCTCTGGAACAAGTAACAATCCGAAAAAACTTATATGACTTAATCGGCTTAGTTTGATGTCTAGTATCTAGTATAAGTTTTTTATTAATAATTAAAATAATAATTTAATTATGTACTAAGTTTTTTTATGCTTTGGGATGTTTAAAGGGAAATATCTCGAAAACCGTTAAAGATATTAAGATCAATTAAGTACACTTTTTGGCTTAGAAAATGCCCTTCTTTAAGAAACTATAATTAAAAAACACCTAATATCACGGGTAAGAAAAAAAATCATAGATTTATGAAGCCCAGTGTATTCAACTAGCGCCCTCTAGTTTCAAACTTAAAAATGTCTACAAATTCCTATTTCTTGCTCATAAAAACATAACATTGCCAACTTTCAATTCGATTCATTAAACCGTTTTAAAATCATGGCTTATTTTCGAGAATAAACTTTTACTTTCAACACCCTGTATCTCTAGAACGAGTAACAATCCGAAAAAACTTATATGACTTAATCGGCTTAGTTTGATGTCTAGTATCTCCAGTTACTCTACGGCCCATAAGTTACCGGACACCCTGTATATACCAAAAATGTGCCGGCTTATGTACACAAACTCGCGACATGTTGCTCAAAACCCCCTAATTTCTCAAATACGAACGTCTCTCGATCACCTGGTAGTTGAAATACAACGAACTATTAATTTAGAATTTAGGTTATATATATTTACACCTTTTATAAAGCACACCTAGTTATGGTAAATCCAGGTATTTCTCTTTTAATGGTCTAATTTTCAAATACATTAAGGATAGGTAGGTAATTATCATAATTATCATGAATCTATAAAACCGGAGCCAACTTGGAGATTGTTCATTAGTATAATAAAATAAGTAAGATTTTGCTATTTTGGTCTAGAAACATTTTTTGCTGTTCCCAAGTGCAATTAAAATGTTCATGCAGACTACACAATGGCATGAAAAGTAATTCGAAAAATCCTGCCCTACCAAAGTTAGCCGTCTTATAGTTGTATTTTATTCGGGAAAATAAATAGGGCTAAAGTAACCCTTTCGCTATAAAACTAAACATCAATTAAAAAGAGCTTAAGTTAATTTTTCGATGGTTTGGCAGCTTTAGATCGAACGCCCGTAAAGACAATCAAAATGATTTGAATTAATTAGACAGTTAATTATCTAAGCTAAAGCAAAGAGTTAAGGGTGATAAATGATATGTTGCGAAGTCACGTGGCAGCGAGCCCATTTCTAATTTGTCACTAGGGGGAAACTCTATAAGGTCTGGCATAAACCTTCTTAAAGCCTTGGTGGGCCTAATTTAATTACACTCTAAAGGTCATTAGATAAATGAAACTAAGATTCCCTAAAAATCAAATCTTTGTGACGGACAGTCCGCGATAATCAGGATTCTGCGCAATAGACTCGGACGCGGATCTCTGGGTGTTTGAATTGGTTAGAAAACTATCAAACTGTAAGAAACTTGTCCGCGATTGTTTTGGGAACAAACCCAAGGAAACATCATGTAAATTGGTATAAGAATTATGTAAAAAAACGTAAATGACTTTGTATTTTTTAAATTATATTATTACACAAAAATTTAATGAAATATATAAGGTAGTCGTAATGTCTTATATTTACTTAGTATTCGTAAATAGCCTGCAAAATAGCTTTACTAGATGGTCATTTGATTAATCATAATCCAGGAATCCCAAGAATTTCTGGTAGAAAGAATTTATCGACCAACAATTCGCGTGTCAGCAAGTATTCAAACAAAAAATCGTTACATTCCTAGGGACACTCTTTAGTGACAAATCAATACATTCCTTATGCTTGTAACTATATTATTGCCTGGTGACGATTATTACTTTTATTCCCTTTTATTTTTTCAGAAAATCCAAGTATACAAACAAGGTAACAAAGGGCGCATTTATACAGTGTGTTGGATGAGTAAGGATTGACTCCCAAAGTAGGAAAACTTTTTTATTTGTGGATTTAAAAAAAAAAGTTATCATTCATAAAAACTCCTGCTTGTGCTCAAACTAACCAAAAGCACATTATTTTTTCAAATTTATATACCGGGTGTTCAGAATTTAGAGAAATATGAAATGTACAAGAACAAAGTAAAGATACGATAAAAAGTAATTATATAATAGACACAGGTAATTTTTTTTTTACGGTTCGCCGACTACGTAGGCCATCTTGAACCGGTCATCGACCACAAATGTGATCTACCGACTGGGGAGTGTGAAACGGCACCCTCATCCTACGAGATATCCGATCTCATCCGGCCTGTCCGGCGTGAATAGGATGGCTAGGTGTCGATTCATTTTACACTCTTCCCTGAGGCAAGAGCACGCCGTGTTCCCAAGCGGTCACCCGCCCAAGTACTAACCGCGCTCGACACAGCTTAACTTCGGTGATCTGCGGGAACCGGTGCTTAATATGTCGACAGGCCCTTGCCCCAGGGTAAAATTTGTGCATTACATTTTTTATGATAACTAATCAAAGAAAAAAAAAGAAGATAATTTGATAAAGAAGGAACTATTAGCTATAGCAAATTAACAGAAACATCGTTTCATAAAATATGCCGTAGAAGATATAGCTGAAAGCGCAGACCGCTATATCATTGCGAACTAAACCTTATAGAACGGGGCAAGTAAAAGGATTTGTAGTAAGACACAACACGACATTCAAAATGAAATACGTTAAGCTACTGTTTGATCAAGCCATTAAGGAAGTGGCACCAGAGAACTGGCAAAAAGCAGTACATCATGTTCTTAAAGAAGAGGGGAAATTGTGGGATCTTGACCACCTGATCGATCGGACCGTCGACCCGTTAATTATAACGTCAAGAAGAAATGGCAGTTCCTCAGATGACGAAGAATATTTTGATTTTTATGATTTAATTTTTGTATACTTAATGTTTGTTTTGTGTTTTGTATTTTTTTATAATGTTTAATAAAAAATAGTGTACCTAATACTATGTACATAATGCACGCCTTTGTCACAACATTTACAGTGTTAGTGAATGGATAACAAAAGGTAAAAGCTATAAATTCACCCAAACCCGGGTGGTACTACTTGCACTTGATGAAAATAAAGAATTTTGCAATGAAATCAATGCCAAAATATAAAAGTGGCTTAAGTATTCATTGGGTCACTCTGTAGTCCCTTGGTATACCTAATGAGCTTTTATTACTCTACACCTTTCTGAAATAAACTATAGTAAATGTTGTGGTTGAAAAGCTATTCCTCAATACCAAAATTTGACTAATTATCTAAAAGTACAGGGATTGGGCAAAACACCTTTATAAAATATGATTCCCATTAAATTAACTTACATTTTTGTGAATAAATTAAAACAACTGTTTGTCTTTAAACGATTTTCTGTTTAAAACTTTATATTGTACGAGGAATTGTCAACCTCAACAACTTTTACTATTACTTTTTATCATATATTTACACATAAGAGTAGGTACTTTGTTGTTAGGTTTTTTCATATTTTTCTAAATTCTGAACACCCGGTATATAAATTTTAAAAAATAATGTGCGTTTGGGTAGTTTGAGCACAACCGGGAGTTTATATGAATAATAACATAATTTTCTTAAACCCACAAATAATAAAGTTTTTCCTCTTCGAAAGTCAATCCGTGGACACACTGTAGATACAAAAATCAATAACCAAACAATGGAAATAATCAGTAAACTGGGATATTTAATAAGCGATAAGTAATTGTATCCTAGTAATTGTTAAAACGTCAGTTGTCGATAATGAGGTTATTAAAAGGCTTTTTACAATTGGGGGTGTCAACGTCAAATTGCTCTGCTGTATATTGAACAAAAGTGTAAATATTAATAAAATAAGTAACCACTATTCCCGCTTTGTTAATTATATGTGGAGGGAGAGGCTTTTTAGTAACCCGAAAAAAGGAAAAGTGATATATTTATACAATAGCTCTCGGTTTTATTAACTGATTTTAGCAGGAATATTATTCCTGATAATAGGGTTTTTATTTATAGTCATTGTCATTAATAAATCAAAAATTATTGAAACTCATTTTGTTAATAAACATAATAATTTGTGCCACATAATGTCATATATGTCATAAACAAAGTCTGTGAATCTAACAGGATATAAAATTAAGTAAGGGCTTTCATTGGGAGAAAACAATTCCTAAAGTAAACAATTTATATAGAATAATTTACTTTATACGGGGTGATTCCTAAGTTGATACTTCTTTTTTAGCTGTGTATAGAAGGAATTAAAATTAACAACATTTTCAAATACATTTTTTCAAAAAACTTAAATATAGGCGAGATACAGAAGTAAAAAATCTAAGTGCAAGCCTGGTCATCAAAACGTAGCCTGCTATACTTTATGTTGTTTATTTTATTAGTCATGCAATTTACGGGTCGGTGTTCAGTTATTTGGCAATCCGCTGCGGTGTGTTTTTCTGAAGCAAGTTAATTTTAATTGGTGACACGTGAAAATGGTAAAATTTGAAAACAATGATATGGTGCTAATTTACGGTGAGTGTCGTCAAAGTGCGGCTGCTGCTTCGAGAATATATGCAGAACGCTTTCCCTTGCGGGCTCATCCTAATCCAAAAGTTTTCCTAATGTCATTCAACGGGCAAGTTAGGTAGGGCCGTATTTGATCCATAGTGTAATAAATGAATGTAAGTACATTATTTTTGAGTTTTTTGAAAAAAGGTATTTAAAAATGTTGTTTATTTTAAAGCCCTCTATACACACCTAAAAAAGAAGTATCAACATGGGAATCACCCTATATATTTAAAAATTCCTTATATAAGAAACATAGTTTCTATGTCAGACGTTGTGTCTATTGTGACTATGTACACAATACACAATGCACGACTTTGTCACACCATTTTTAGTGTTTGCGAATGGATAACAATAGGCAAAACCTATAAATTCACCCAAACCCGGGTGGTACTACTTGCACTTGATGAAAATAAAGAATTTTACAATGAAATTAATGCCAAATTATGAAAGTGGCTTAAATATTCGTTGGGTCACTCTGTAGTTACTTTGCATACCAAATGAGCTTTGATTACTCCACCCCTTTCTGAAATAACTATAATGATGTATATATAAGACGACTGATTTAAAAGAACCTGTTTAAAGGAATTGGCACGCTTTAACAATATAAACTTTATGGTTATCCCTTAAAAAATTTACGCCCCCAGAATAACAAAAATGTATCTGCATAAATGTTTTATCTCTGGTCATAATATAAAGACGTCAAAAAACTAAATCACATTCTCCTAGTTGGACGTAAACGAGATAAATTCCCTTTTCCTTCAATAAATCCTTCCATGCATGATGCTCAAGGGCCTGACTAGATTTCACCACTTATTTTTATTAAGTCATATACCATGAAATCATATTTGTATAATACAAAACCCAGTTTTTTTTTACTTATTTTTACAAAAAATCAACCGGTAATTACCCACGATGGGGGTTAAAAGATAATAGAAGCACAGGACATGTGGGGAGAAAGGAGAAAAATAATTACAGTTAATAAGGGATCACAATAATTTTTGAATCCAAAAGTCTAGTTACGCCGTCATTTGTGATATCGGTATCATTATGTTTTCCCTATAGGGTCCTTTTGTGCAGTATGTCCACTGTATAATTTTTTACTACCGGGAAAGTTGCAGGTTTTAAATGTAGTATGCGAAGCGCCCATGGGAATTGACTTCATTCGAAGTTTTTAACGCTATATGGATACTTATTTCTAATCACGCAATTAGGGCTCCATGATTACAGTGATCATCGTTCATTTCAATTAAAGTTATTTAGAGCGTATTTAATTGATATGATTTAGCCATGTAGGGTTAGTAAAAAGTTTATACAGAAAATATGTTACCTACATAAGTTTTAGAATTCATTTAACATGTTGCAAAGAAATAGAAAGCGAGTTTTTTTTAATGTTGCATTTATAGAAAAGTTAAGTTTATACAGTGTGTCTACTTAAGTTGGCTACATATGGGAAACTTTACGAAAAAAAGTTATTCTTCATAAAAAGTTCTACATGGTCCAAAACCTAAAATACAACCATCAGATGTTAAATTTTTTCAGTCGTATACGAAGTCTGTCAAAAAATATGAATTTTGCCCAAGAGTAAAGTACCTTTATTTTTAACAATATCGAAAACTAAAATTATGGAAAGTTGTTCGGTATAAAAAATTATGTTCTAATATACTATTACACAAAAAAATGTTTTTTTATTTTTACAAATTTTGTCTCAAATTATCTACCTATAAATTTGTAAAAATAAAAAAAATATTTTTCAGTGTAATTACATTTTATAACATAGTTTTTAATACCGAACAACATTTCATAATTAGAGTTTTCGATGTTGTCAAAAATAAAGGTACTTTACTCTTGGGCAAAATTCATATTTTTTGACAAACCTCGTAAACGACTGAAAAAATTTAACATCCGATGGTTGCATTTTAGGTTTTGGACTATGCAGAATTTTTTATGAAGAATAACGTTTTTTCGTAAAGTTAATAATAAAAAAGTTTCCCATTAGTTGCCAACTTAAGTAGACACACTGCATATTTCACTATACCGGGTGTCCCGCTAAGGTCGGCCAGCGGCTGTATCTCGAAAAGTATCGGTCACATATTTTCGGAAAATTTTTTTTTAGGTAAACCGGCAAAAAGTCAATTCTTTAAATTATTTTTAAATTTGTTCGATTGCCGCTAGAGGGCCTATCTGGTGGGGCATACTACAAAATTCAAGTTATTTTAAAAATAGCCTCATTAAGGTACAAATTTATAAATAATTTCCAGTATATTCTTTTTACTGGTTTACCTATAAAAAAAATGTTACCGAAATTTATAACCAATATACCGGTATAGGCTTTTCTCCAAAAATGTTTTTCTTGTACTTATATGTACATAATTATTTATTTAAAACAGGTTTAATTTTTTCCGAAAATTGGAATAACATTTTAACCTATTATTGTCATTTTCCGACTTTTTCCATAAATTCCCCAATGGATCTGTTGTGTTGTAACAATCTTATTTGATAATAAAACCAAACACTGTGGCAATAAGTTAAAAGGTCACAAGTAGGTTTTTTTAGTTTGTGGGAAAATGGTGGCAAAGATTTCACACTTTTCAATACTTCACATTTAATTCAGTTTTTTATTTAAATACAACCAATTAATTGCTTGTTTCATTAAGTTGAAATTCGGGTAATATGTATAATTGAAAATAAGAGAATAAAGCTGATTTATATGGAAAAAATATTACATAAGTAAGCCCTTTTTATTAAAAACAATATCTAAACATTTTTAATAATAATGACATATGTGCACTTATTTCTACTTGAAACACAATTAAAAGGTCATAAGTAAACTTATTCAACTAAATCGCAATATATGTCGTAATTTATAAGGTAATAAGTTGACATATATAATTATGATTTCTTTAATAATAAAGTCGTAAATAAACCTAATTTATAAAAAGATTTATTTTGTCTGCTAATAAAGTAAACATATTCGAGGATTTTTCAAAATAAACTTATTACTTACAAATACTAAAATACACATTACACAGTAACGAAAAATGTTAAAACTTACTAACAAGGTATATCTTATGCCTGTAACAAAATTTTTGGCTTATGGCTATATATACTCCGCCAATTACATTAATTGTAAAATATTTTTTGGTATGAATTTATTAACTTTATGACCTTTTTAGCGGATCGCAAATAAGAATTTCAACAAAATATCAAATTTAGTTTTTATTTTTAGCACATATGTCTCATAATATATACACTTATTTCGTTTTAACCATAGTTTTTTATGATACTATTTCTCCAGATATCCATCAAAAGCCCAAAATCAGAACAAACTGACCTATGACCTTTTAACTATTTACTACAGATTACAACAGGCATAAATCTGTAATATGTGACAAAGTAACCGATGCCTCTAAGAAAAATTTGTCAAAATCCGAATTTGGCTCTGGATTTGAATTCTTTTTACTGGCAACATGAAAAATATGTTTTAATCGGGAAATAAATACTTTTCAAGATCAATCAATCTATCTTTATTTACTGTTAGCCTCAAACCCCGAACAAGCCCCTTGTTTAATTACGATGGGGACACACAGATTGATTTCAAACTTTTTAAGCGTCGATGTGTACTGTGATTCATTCAGTAAGTTGCGGCTGAACAGTTTCAAATTAACCCTTCGAATAATCCGTTCCTTTACTACTCCGCTAATTACTCTAAGGCAATGAGCTTAAACTGATTCGCGTAGACAAGCATTAATCCCTCGTTAACTAGCAGAACAGACGTCTTAGATCGGAATTTTTCTTTTCTCAAACTGGATTGCAACCCCTACTCCAAACCCAACTTAAATATTATTAAAGTAAACAATTTACTTATAAAATCAAATAAAGATATTCCTTTCATTTTGTCAGATCCATCTCCAGACGCGTTTCGCCATATCATCGCTAATCAGTAGAGCTAGGATCCGACAAAAAAAAGGAATCAGTTCTCGAGAAAAGTATAACTAGTGCATACACGTGGTTAGGATTCCCCGTTAAGCTGTAGGTCCCGCCTGGCTGACATTACTTAGACGATAGGCGATACACTGGGCCTTATATAGGCATAAGTATACTGGCTCTTCCGCCAACCCCAGAAATAAAAATGATCTGAGTGGCACGACCAGTGTACCTATACCGGGTGTTGCATCGTCGAGCGGGACATAGGAAATCCCATGTAATTTTAAATGGGGTCAATTATTGGCTTTCCTAATTATTTTAGAGAAAAATTCTATTTAGGTTTATTAAAGGGCACTAAAACCCACATTCAAAAGAATAACTTTAGATATTTTTGATGAGCCCGTTTACGGGTTATCGCCGATTTCTTTTTAACTATTTCTCCTTTTTATGGCCCCGTATTTGCGTTGTCATTTTGAAATGTGTGCTTTATTGTTATAAAAACTCGTATATCGAAAATATTAGCCATGAATTACACTTCTGAAGAAAAAATATTGATGATTAAATGGTATTGTCAAGGAAATAGTTATCAAAATGTGTCAGACATGTTTGCTGCTCTGTATCCGAATAGACCGATACCTGCAAAATCTACAGTCGAAAGGACTATCAAGAAATTTGAGACAAAAGGCACTGTAATAAATAACTGCAGATGTGAAGAAAGGCAGGAACAAAGAAGAGATGCAAGAAATGATAGGGACTTGCAAAGGCAGGAACAAAGAAGAGATGCAAGAAATGATAGGGACTTGCAAGTTTTATTGTGCGTGGAAGAAAATGATGGGAAGATCAGCACAAGGAAACTTGAAGATGACATAGGATTAGATCACACCACAGCGTTACGAGCTTTGAAACGACATAAATATTATTCATACAAATATGAAAAGCACCAAGAGCTAAGAGATAGGGACGAAACACGATGACAGGAGTTTTGTTTTGGTATGATTGAAAGAGCAAACATGGATAGGAAATTTTTAAAAAACATTTGTTTCACTGACGAATGCACATTTACCTTAAACAATGAACCCAATGTTCAAAATTATCGATATTGGAGCAAAGAAAACCAACACAGGTTTGTCGAAACAAGGACGCAATATCCACAAAAAGTTAATGTTTGGGCTGGGATTTTCGGAGAAAATATTATCGGGCCATTATTTCTTACACGAAATTTAAATGCAGAATATTTTTTGGAACTACTTGAAGATCATATTTTACCTACTTTACATGATGCCGCCAGGGAAAATCAGGAAGTTTGGTACCAAATGGATGGCTGCCCGGCACATAGTACCCTGGCTGTCCGGGAATATTTAAACCGTGCTTTTATTAGAAATGTTATTGGCTTAAATCATACAGTAAATTGGCCAGCCAGGTCTCCTGATTTATCGCCAAATGATTTCTTTCTCTGGGGCCATTTCAAAAACAGGATATACAAAGATAAAAAATACCCAAATCTAGACGAGTTAAAAAATGCTATTTCTGCCGAATGCAATAGAATTTCAGTTTACCAACTAGCAAATGTAAGAAGAGAATTTTATGATCGCCTCGGTTATTGTCTAGCAGTCAATGGAGGAATATTTGAACATCTTCTTAAATCCTAAAGTTCTAACAATTTAGTAGTACCTACCTATTAATTAGTAAAATATTGAAACATGTAAAATGTCATAATTAACCTTGTAATTGGATACTTTATTTTAGTTTTATTCAGATTAATTTGTACTTATAAATACACCTTTAATATTTTCGATGTACGAGTTTTTATAACAATAAAGCACACATTTCAAAATGACAACTTTATTTGACGGTCATCTTTTACCTTGACTGGTGCCCGCAAATACGGGGCCATAAAAAGGAGAAATAGTTAAAAAGAAATCGGCGATAACCCGTAAACGGGCTCATCAAAAATATCTAAAGTTATTCTTTTGAATGTAGGTTTTAGTGCTCTTTAATAAACCTAAATAGAATTTTTCTCTAAAATAATTAGGGAAGCCAATAATTGACCCCATTTAAAATTACATGGGATTTCCTATGTCCCGCTCGACGATGCAACACCCTAATTCTACCTAATTCCCCCGTATGGAACCAAATGTAATCGTCCAACCAACCTCGCCCTATGATGAAAATGGTTCACAGTGATTATTAATTTAATTTTTTTATTTTCTTATTGTTTATGAAAGAGAGCATCGTCGTTTTGCTAAAGGTATGTAATTCAAGCATTTTTTGTTAAATTTGTTTAATAGATTTTATCTTTATAATCATACAAATCGTCAAATTCATATGAGTATCTAAACTAGCCAAAATTTGCAAACACTTTAATTATTTTTCTTATCCTTAACTCGTGAAATAATGTCTTTTAGCCCTTTCCGATTACTGAATACGAGTAAAAATCATTTTAACCCACTTTAGAACTGTTTTGTGTACTTTTATTTTAGATTAACTACTGTTTCTTATGAACGAATTCATTTTGGAAACATGATTTGGTTGCTCTTCGGCTTGGGATTATTTTAAAGTGATATTTAAAGCCGAAAAGTTTATTCAGTATCCTACTGTTCGGTTTGTATTACTTATAAAATCAACTAATGGTATTTTGTATCATTTTTGGCTTAAATATTACTTTAAAATTTTGTCAATAAAGAAAATTACAAATCTGTAGGCATTTAAATGTCCCGCTTCTTGACTCAAGGTTCTCGCCAGACACGATGGCGACGCCACTTGTTTTTGACGTTTCTTTGTTTCGACCAAAAACAAGTTTGTTTTTCTTCTTTCTCTATTTGGCTTCGTTGGTTTCATCAGTTGACCCTTTACGAGTAGGTAAACGGATGCCATTTCGTCAGTTAAAAATATTATCTTCTTCTTCTCTAGCCCATGCTCATCCACTCCTGAATGTAGGCCTCTTCCAGTGACTTCCATGCTTTCCTATCTAGAGCTGCTTGAATCCAATTTCTCCCTGCTATTTTTTGGATGTCATCCCGCCATCGCTTTGGTGGTCTTCCTGCTTTCCTTTTTGTGGTTCTCGGTTGCCACTATATTATTTTGTTTGTCCATCTGGACGAGTCCTGCCTGGCAACATGGCCCGCCCATCGCCATTTAAATTCCGCCACTCTTCTCAAAATGACCGTAACCCTTGTTCTTCTTCAAATCTCATCATTTCTTATGCGGTCCCTTAGGCTGATTCCCAGCATAGCCCGCTCCATGGCTCTCTGAGTTGTTCTGAGCTTTTCTGCACTATTTTTGTTAAAGATATAGTTTCTAGTCCATATGTTGCGACCGGCAGAATGCAAGCCTCGTAGACTTTCCTCTTAAGATTGATTGGAATGTCTTGAGATTTTAAAATGTAGCCAAGTCTACCGAATGCTGCCCAGGTTAGTCTTGTTCTTCGGGATATTTCTGAATTTTGGTTTTGTTTTCCCAGTTTGATGGTGTGGCCCAGGTATACGTATTCCTCCACATGATCGATTTTATGGCCATCCACATGTATATCCGTGTCTTCACCGGTTACTACTTTGGTCTTGTTTAGATTCATCCTAAGTCCAATTTGCGTTGATGTCTCTTTCAATTCTTCTATTATACCTCTGGGGAAATAACACAATATTATTGTCTTTTATGTACTTTGTCGAAATACCCTTCATACAATAATGACCCCTAGCAGCATTTTTGCCAATTTATTTTGGGTAGGTTAGTTTTCAACTAATGAAACGGCACTATGTGAAACTTATTAGAATACCAACTGACGAACAGAGACGAAAATAGGTAGATTTACATCCACTGACGAAATGGGAACTGATGAAGCGGCACTCTACTACCCTGCATGTCTCTGACAGACTATATAGACTTCATAAGGGGCTCTCCGATGTCACCTTTATTATCCAACGTAAAATGACATAATGGAAGAAAAAAGCCAATAATTACAGCAAAATGATAATTGTTTTGTTGGCCAAAAGATTAGATTAGTTTTATGTACAGTCTATTTCAGAAAGGTGTAGAGCAATAAAATGGGAAATTCCGTCCAGTTCGGCTCAATTTCGGTATCGGCCATAGGAGCAGGTAAACCTTGTGCAAATTATTAATGATAACTAACCAAAGAAAAAAAAAGAAGATAATTTGATAAAGCAGGAACTATTTAGCTATGGCAAATTTACACAAACATCGTTTTATGAAAGATGCCGGGAAAGATATGGCTGAAAAACATAGTGTAACTATGCTGCGCACACCGCCATATCATTACGAACTAAATCCTATAGAACTTATATGGGCGCAAGTGAAAGGATTTGTAGCAAGACACAACACGACATTCGAAATGAAAGACGTTAAGCTACTGTTTGATCAAGCCATTAAGAAAGTGTCACCAGAGAACTGGCAAGAAGCAGTCCATCATTAAAGAAAAGGAAAAAGCGGGATCTGGTCCACCTGATCGATCGAACCATCGACCCATTATTTATAACGTCAAGAGGAGATGACAGTTCTTCAGGTGACGAAGAATATTATGATTTTTTATAATTTAATTTTTGTATAATGTATTTTTTTATAATGTTTAATAAAAAAATAAGTGTACTTATACTATGTACATAATGCACGTCTTTGTAACACCATTTTCAGTGTTTGTAAATGGATAACAATAGGCAAAACCCATAAATTGACCCAAACCCAGGTGGTACTACCTGCACTTGATGAAAATAAAGAATTTTACAATGAAATAAATGCCAAATTATGAAAGTGGCTTAAATATTCGTTGGTCACTCTGTAGTCCCTTTGCATAGGTACCTAATGAGCTTTTATTACTCCTCACCTTTCTGAAATAGACTACTTATACCTCATAATAATATTGGACAAAATTCCAAAATTATTTTTTTATTAAAATTCTGTTTTTGGGTCAAATCTAAGATTTTTTTTTAAATTTCTCCACCTCTAAACTAGAAATGTAGACATTTTCTCCAGAGTATAGTTTTATATTGGTAATATAAAATTTCGATGGCGTCTTTCTTATGACATTTATCAAGCAATATGATTTGATATTCAAAAATGAACAGAATTTATCATCCAGGACCACGAATAAACAAGAAATAATAAACTAGATAGCTCTAATTTTTCAAAGGAAGCACCGACCATTGATATTTGCATATAGTGTAGGCAAACTTCCGCATTTATTATTCTTTATCATATTTGGAGCGATGACAATTTATTAGGCTTGAATGTAAGGGTAAAAAACGCAATGGTCAACAGTAAATAATATTTCCAAAATTAAGGGGTTTTTTGTGAATGTAAATATGTTATATTTCCTGAAATTTAGTAGCCAGTTCAAAGTATATTAGTTAATATATCTTCAAACAGCAGCTATAGTTTATTTCAGAAAGGTATAGAGTAATAAAAGCTCCTTAGGTATGCAAAGGGACTACAGAGTGACCCAACGAATAATTAACCCACTTTCATAATTTGCCATCGATTTCATTGCAAAATTCTTTATTTTCATAGTTTGGGTCAATTTATGGGTTTTGCCTATTATTGTTATAGATTCACAAATAATGAAAATGGTGTGACAATGGCGTGTATTATGTACATAGTATTAGGAACACTTATTTTCTATTAAACCTTTAAAAAAAATACAAAGTACATAAAATACTGTCATCTCCTCTTGACGTTATAATTAACGGGTCGACGGTCCGATCGATCAGGTGGTCAAGAATTTTCTCCTCTTCTTTAATGACATGATGGACTGCTTTTCGCCAGTTCTCTGGTGTCACTTCCTTAATGGCTTGATCAAACAGTAGCTTAACGTCTTTTATTTTGAATGTCGTGTTGTGTCTTGCTACAAATCCTTTCACTTGCGCTTGCGTTATCCATAACTACTACTGAGTCAGCTGGAAGATATTTTATCATTTCACCAAAATAGTGCTCAAAAACATTTGATTTCATGTCCTTGTGGTAATCTCCCGAATTGAATTACGCAATTACTTGAAAATTTTCAAATAATAGGTACTATTTTATCTTTTTTTTTTATTTCTAATTTTATCTTAATATCGATGGCCAAATAGGAAAAGCTATAAAGCTCTTTTTTCTTAATACCCGTTAACCTAATTCTCTAAAAATTTTGGTTAGTTATCATAAATAACTTAATCCACAAAATTTACATGCGCCTATGGCCGATACCAAAATTGCGCCGAACTGGATGGAATTTCCCATTTTATTACTCTACACCTTTCTAAAATAGACTATAGATCTATAGAAAAAAAATCCACCTTTGTTTCTTGTAACCTTTATTTAATTTTAAAAATAAAGATAAAAGTTGACATTGTATTCATATTTTAGTTAGAATTTTATTGGCCACCATTATGTTCCTGACCTTTCCACTTCATTGAAATAAAGTAGTTTGAGTTGTGTCGCAAAGTTAACTCGTTCGAACCTTTCTTTGTTCGCGTCTCGTGTAGCTAATCTCTTCAATTCTTTTACTATTTTTCAGAGTATTTGTTCGTAACGCCAACAATGGGAAAATCATTAAAATTATATAAATTACCCTATTATTACTACAAATTACTATTCGGTGCATATTAAAAATGGTATTGTCTGCATTAAAAGGTTAAAGTGGTCTTTTTAGTCTTCATTTACTTTTAGAATATATCTGCTAAAATATTCGAAAATGTACTAAAGTATTTGTGTGTAATGTCTTAGCGTATTCTTATTAACGTTCTTTATTTAACAATTTGATTGATTTATTTAAAGCTTCACGAAGAAGATCTTACTGCAGAAATATTTTGTGATATTTCCAGAGCTTTTAATTGTGTTAATTACAAAATAGGTTGAGGAAACCAAAGAGGCTACCGGAGCGGGGATACACGGAGTTAGACCAGTGGCGGCCCGCGGTCTTACAAAATGGTGAAGAGCTAGGTATAGTGCGGGTACCTAAACAAATATTGACTAAAACCCCGTGTAACAAGACGTCTCTCTTATCCTCATCTGTCCAACGCCTGAATGGAGTTTCCAACAAATTACAAACTACGTTATTAATTGGGTTCATTTTTAAAACACACAACTAAGTAGGTACGTACACTACTAAATTACCTGAAAAATAAAAACAAAACTTTTTAATCACACAGTAAATCACGTAAAAACGATATCTATAATCGTAAGTTTCGCGAAGCCTCAAAATAAATAACTTAAAGTTAGGCGAACCAATGCTAAAACAATGGTGCATACGACTGATCTATTTTTAAATTGCCCTTCATCATAATGCAAATTGTTACATGCTGTTTGCGTGACTGACGTCACGTAACCATGGCAACGGTGAATATCAAAGCCATGTTCGGCATTGGGTCTTCACTTGCTTTGAGCTAACGGACACGGTCGCTGGGGCGCGCCAAAATGCATGAGTGTTTATAATTATTGTCCATCGGAGTTAACCGTAGCCCTATTATGCATAGCTACATTCGGATTAAATTAATATTATTAATTCGAACATAACTATTTTTTAAGGGCTAAAATGGTAGCTGTATTGGTACATTAATATTTAATATTGTCGAAAAACTTTCCTCCTGGTTTTATTTTTTATTTTGGTGAAGAGCCCCTTCATCTACTTCACCTGACGAGCCGCCACTGAGTTAGACCGAAGACAAATTCGTTTTTGTCTCTGGGAAAGTCTCCTACAGTGTTCCAAGCAGAAACTGCGCCATATTGCAATTTGCGTACGAAAACAATAGGAGGGCTTACCTTAATAAGCGGATCCATATATATATTTTAACAGTCAAACGGTCAAACTTCAAGACTGGTATAGGAATGTCAAGAGGAAGTGGAGGCCCTGGCAAAAGTAAACAAAGTAATACTGCAGTGGGTACCAGGACACGAAGGTATTACAGGAAATGAAAAAGCCGATAAACTTGCAAGGAAAGGCTCAGAAAATATATTCATTGGTCCAGAACCGGCACTCGGAGTACCAAGGTCCACAAGACGAGATGCCATAAAGCGATGGATCAGGAGTGAACACAAAATCCACTGAAGCAACAGACAGGCACTACACCACAGCTTTAAATAAACATGAATCAGCTGAGAACCATTACAGGAATTCTGGCAGGACACATGGCTGTCAAGAGCCATCTGCACAGCATGTAACTGTACAATGGAGACCTTGACTGTAGATTATGCGGACAAGACAGGGAAACTGTACAGGATATAATTTGCCATTGCGAGTCACTAGATAGGAAGCGGCAACAAATACTCTAGCAACCAAAACTGGAACCAGAGGACATCCTTACCCTCTCCACAGTTGACTTACATAAACTAGTAGGTACAAGGAACTCGGATCACGGAGTGGGTTTAACAAACAAACAGGCCAAACCTAGCCTAAGTGCACCCGGCGCACGGACGGGCCTTCGGAAAAAAAATCACAAAATAGATTAAGGAAATTTGAATTTAATGCCATTAAGCTATAATTTATATTGATTCAGATTCTCTCTAAACAGTAACAAAAATTACTAAAAGTTTATTTAATCTTGTAATAAGCTTTCTAACAAGCTACCTTCTATATCAAATAACCATTCCTGAACGTTAGTCACAATAAAAACAAACGTACTTTTTCAAGAGCTTCAAAACGGTCATTGTCTGCCAACTGCAGCGAAAAAAGAGCTTTATAGCTTTTCCTATTTGGCCATCGATATTAAATCTACCTGGGTACCTGATCTCGCCATCAATGAGTCATAATAATCGCCCAGACGAATGGTAGACATCGCTCAGTCCGAGGATCTTTTATGGTGAGTCAACAACCGATGTTGCCAATATTTGGTACAACAGTGTTTAGTAAATATTAACGAGAGGGTGACCAAAGCACCTACATTTTAAAACATTAAATAGTATGTTTAATATAAAGCTTTATTGAAACCACACTAAATAAAATATAAATACATAAATGTATCTTGGAGGATGACATTGCTTTTAAATGCATCAAAATAGTCAGCCCAGTGGCTGCTCGTCAGGTGAAGTAGGTGAAGGGGCTCTTCACAAAAAAAAAATAAAACCAGGAGGAAAGTTTTTCCACAATATTAAATATTAATGTACCAATACAGCAGCTACCATTTTAACCCTTAAAAAATAATTTTGTTCGAATTAACAATATTAATTAAATCCGAATGTAGCTATGCATAATAGGGCCATCGGTTAACTCCGATGGACAATAATTATAACACTTCTGCATTTTGGCGCGCCCCAGCCGACCGTGTCCATTAGCTCAAAGTAAGTGAACCCAACGCCTAATATGGCTTTGATATTTACCGTCGTTATGGTTACGTCACGTCAGTCACGCAAATAGCATGTAACATTTTGCATTATGATGAAGGGCAATTTAAAAATAAATCAGTGGTATGCACCATTGTTTTAGCATTGGTTCGCCTAACCTTAAGGTATTTCTTTTAAGGCTTCGCGAAACTTACGGTTATAAATATTGTTTTTACGTGATTTACTGTGTGATAAAAAAATGTTGTCTTTATTTTTCAGTTTATTCAGTAATGTACGTAGTACCTACTTAGTTGTGTGTTTTAAAAATGAACCCAATTAATGACATAGTTTGTAATTTGTTGGAAACCCCATTTAGTCGTTGGATAGATGACGATAAGAGAGACGTTTTGTTACACGGGTTTTTAGTAAATGTTTGTTTAAGTACCCGCACTATACCTAGCTCTTCACCATTTTTTAAGGCCGCGAGCCGCCACTGAGTCGGCCATAATATTTTACTGCATTAGTCAAAATTTACAAGCTGTTAAAAAGTTTTAATGCACCCTATTTACCAGACCTAAAACTACCTGAGTTTTCTTGACGTCCCTCTAGAAATCATTGCTTCCTTATTTAGTAAATCTAAAGATAAATAGAATGCCCAAGGCCTTTCTTTACCAGCTTGTAGCCCTTTAAGTTAACTATTACCCCACATAATTTAATTAGTTTGTCAATAAAAGGGATAATGATCACGGCTGATTTTGACTTTTAATTTTGTACCTGAACGATTTACAAGCCAATCGGGGAAATTGTAATTAGAGTTTACAAAGTGGTATTAATTCAATAATGGATGACTTGCATCTGCATCTAATTAAAAATACAGATTTAATTAAGAAATTCTCAAATTTAGAAACGAGATTTTTTACTAAAAATCTGATTTCTCTTCTCCCTGTAGTTTTTAATAAACAACTGTTTATTAAAAACTACTTGTCTCTTAAAGGTGCGAAAAAAAAGCTACCACAAGTTCCTGAGGTATAAATGAATTTTTTAAATCCAGATATCTCAAAAACAGCTGCTCCAATCAACTCTTACCACGTAGGTATATCTTTTTAAGTAAAAGACGTTGGAGAATCCGAATTTTTATTTAAAAGTTAAATATAGGGTGGCACAAAAAAGTTATTTCGTTTTAAATGTGTAAAAGGTACCACAGGTGGCGCCCTCTAAACTTTACAATAAAAATTAGGGTTAAATCTAATTCTCACCCCGCAAAACCCCCCTAAGCCGAATATTGTGACAATACACCAATTATCAAAAAAAATATTTATAAAAAATGAAAACCAAATTGAACTTTAGATACTCTGTATCTCCGAAATCATCCACTTTTGGACTAACGTAAGTTGGGTTAGATCGTCATATTTACGCCTTACGAACTTGTGGTAGCTTTTTTTCCGCACCTTTCAAAAACACCCTGTACAATAAAAAACGTTATTATTATAAAACTGTTCGGATTTTTTCTAAACAACTCGATTGGGCGATTACCCAAAAAGCAAGATAAGTTTATTCATTTGCATGCGTGTAAGCCAAGTCGTGTTTTATACTTGAATCTTTACAAGCTTATTTTACTTTAACAATTGATTTTGCTTTCTTCTAACTGATCAATATTCAATTTTAAAATCTTCAGAAAAACGATTATAGGTTGCAGTATCTAACCAAATTTCCCATCTCGTTATAACCGGTTCTGGAGAAAGTGGTGTGTGAGGCAATGGCAATGTTTTCCTAAATATAATGTAATCTTATATAAATCGCAATTAAACTTATAAATTACAAGACTTTTGTTTAAATAATGATTTATTGTTTACTTATTGTCTTCAAAACAAATATTTATAATATTTCTGTACAGATAATGGGCTGCTTCTTTATCATTAAATTTATCATAAAAAACCTTTTCTAGAAACAATTAAAAATACAGCTCAAAAGCTGGAAGTTTAAAAAGATAAGATGAGAAGCGATGTCATCATCCTATTAACCGCGCCCGATTATGTATCTTTGTTCTAATAACTCAAATAGACAAAGACAGTTTAGAAACAGAAAACCAAACTTGACACCTCAGTCAGGTAGAAGTGCGTCGTTCACAGACTGATCGGCGGTTGCTATTGCATAGAATTGTTTTGAAATCGGTAGGTTGTTTCGCGTGTTTTTATTAGAGAGCGTATTTTGTTTAATTATTTTCTCAGTAAATAATTAAATAATTTAGAAACTAAAAGCTTATAGTCTATTTCAGAAAGGTGTAGAGGAATAAAAGCTCATTAGGTATGCAAAGAGACTACAGAGTGACCCAACGAATATTTAAGCTACTTTAATAATTTGGGATTGATTTTATTGCAAAATTCTTTATTTTCACCAAGTGTAGGTAGAACCACCCGGGTTTGGGTTAATTTATGGGTTTTGCCTATTGTTATCCATTCACATATATACTGAAAATGTTGTGACAAAGGCGTGCATTATGTGTTATTAGGTATACTTATTTTATTATACATTATAAAAAAAAAATACAAAAAATACATTATACAGAAATAAAATTATAAAAAATCAAAGTACTCTTGGTCATCTAAGGGACTGTCATCTCCTCTTGACGTTATAATTAACGGGTCGACGGTTCGATCGATCAGGTGGTCAAGATCTCACATTTTATCTCTTCTTTAATGACATGATGGACTGCTTTTCGCCAGTTTTCTGGTGTCACTTCCTTAATGGCTTGATCAAATAGTAGCTTAAGGTCTTTCATTTTGAATTTCGTGTGGTGTCTTGCTACAAATCCTTTCACTTGCGCCCATATAAGGTCTATAGGATTTGTTGGTTTGTAATGATATAATGTGGCGGTGTCCGCAGCACAGTTACACTATGTTTTTCAGCATATCTTCCACGGCATATTTCATATAAAATGATGTTTGTGTAAATTTTCTATAGCTAATAATTCCTTCTTTATTAAATTATCTTCTTTTTTTTCTTTGATTAGTTATCATAAAAAATGTAATGCACAAAATTTACCTACGCCTATTATTGCCGACACCAAAATTGAGCCGAACTGGATGGAATTTCCCATTTTATTACTTTACACCTCTCTGAAATAGAGTATAGAACATTTTATTTATTCTTGCTTTATACGATAGGTTTAAAATCAAAATTTAGTCAAGAAGCCGGTTAGGTAATTTTTTTTTCACTCGAAATAAGTTTTGACAATTTTTTGGCACATGCTATTTTGGGAGGTCCTAATACTGTAATCAGATTATACTAATAATAAACTGAGTGTAAACACCACCACCACCATCTATCAGTCAAAATTGTATTACATATTATATGTAAAAATAAAACATATAGACAATATCATTTCTGAGGCTTCAAGGGCATATGGTTTCATTCTCCGTTGTACAAGAGAATTTGTAAATATTCAGGCTATTATCACATTGTATAATTCGTATGTAAGATCTAAATTGAAATATGGGGCAGTGGTGTGGTCTCCGGGTTATAATGTTCATAGTGACAATTTAGAAAAAGTTCAGCGGAAATTTCTAAAATACATTACATTTAAGCGAGAGGGAGTTTACCCTTATCAGGGGTTTTCACATGAGCAATTACTTGAAATGTTTAACTTATCTTCTTTAAAAGAACGACGTAATTACTCCCTTTTAATAACTTTGTTTAAACTATTAAATAATATTATTGACTGCCCAAATATCCTATCCAGAATTAATTTCGGTGTACCTCGCCTAAATAGTCGTTATAATAACTGTTTTTATTTGGACACTCCTCGTACAAACATTTTAAGGTTCTCTCCGCTTTATGCAATGTGTGATTTGTATAATAAAAATATTCATATTGACTTTTTTAACTCGTCATTATCGGAGTTGGGTCGAAGTCTTAAGCATTGAAAACCTCTGGCATAATTTTTCGGTAATTTTTTGCTGGTTTTTAATTTTATTTTATAAAATATCTTAGTGTAATTAGTAATCTATTGTATTGTGCCTTAAAACTTGCCAATTTTTCCTAATTTCTTTAATTTTTATTAGTGTTAATTTTGAAATATTTAATTGTTATACATTACAGGGCTTGTATACATGTTTTGTCCTGCCTCGTAGTTGGGTATGTAATAACCTGTACTTAATAAATAAATAAATAAATAAATAAAATAAATAAATAAAATAATGTTGGTTCCGTTTTATGTTCAAAAAAACGACCCACCACTGTAGAGGTAGTACGTACGTGAACATATTGTGAATTAGATTTTGGTCTCAATGGATATCAACTCCTAAAAAAGATGTTCTTACCTTTTAGGACACACATCACCGGTACCTCTATAACGGTAAAGACATCTTTTTTTGATGTTTAGTAACAAATGCTTGCCTTTTAAAAAAAAAGTTGGAATAATATATATCCGTAATCAGACTCGTATTGGCAGACTAGTAGTTAGTTAAAAAAAATATAAACAACTCTCAAAGTGTATTGTTCGTCCATTAAAAATAATTAAATGAAATATGCAGAATATGTTATAGGAACAGGCAATGAATATTTATGAAATTAAAATGTGTGTACATTATTTGTGTTCAAAATTATGTTTCACGAACAAAAATTAATGTTTTTGGTGCATAATTTAAAACTGATTTAATTATATAATCAAATTAAAGCAAAGGCACATATAGATATGGTATGTATATGAATATTAAATAATGGTCCTTAGTTTTAGCAAATCGCTTTAAGTGGATGTGAACAATATTTCTAAATTATTCTCAAAAGTTACCGGCTCCATGCGAAATTATATCTATATACAGGGTCCTGCACCTCATCTCCAAAAATAAGTCTTGATGCGTTAGAAATTGCCATAGGGTTGTAATAAGGACAAATGTTTGGTTTTTAATTCTGCATCGAATTACATACAGGGGTTCTAATTTGAAATAAGAAAAATAAATTGCTTTAAAGTTTTCAAAGTTAGACACTAAAGTTTAGACACCCTGTACAATTCGTATTAATCAAACTTAGTGAACGAGACTGTTCTACATTATTTATTAAGTATCTTTATATACTTTTAATAACGAAGCATTATTTTTATTTTTTATTAATTTTTAAAACCAATGGTGCTAAACTGATTTTTCTTAGTGTTTATTTTTTTTTGCCTATGATACTGAACCCATTTTATTAAAATTTTTCGGGTATGTAGGCAACTATAAGGGGCATCCAAATAAGTAAAAATATTTATGGCATGTAATCTAAAAAAATAGATCCCTATGACGTCACACTTTTTGGAACACCCTGTATAAACAAAAATATTTTCCTGAAATGCGCCCTAAGATACAGGTAAAGTTTGCAAAATATTACAATCCCAACTTAATTAATAAGTGAGCCATTGAAGACGGGAGGTAGGGTGCATGACCCTGTATGTTAAAAACATTGCGTTCTCTTGACCCGAATCCTGTCCATATTAATTGGCGGATTTTTAAAAACTTTTTAAGTGTGGACTTTACAAATACTGAAGAATGCGAGAAAGTTATTTTTATTACGAAATATTAATTTATTAATATATAATGTTTTTTAAAATACCGGGTGATTCATTAAGGGTAACAAGCGGCCATTTCTCGGAAACTACTGGGCATAGAAATTCAGGAAAAAAAATTGATACTAAAGTGGTCATGAGAAAATCCTGGAAATAATTTTAAAGTTCAGCATTTTTATGCAGAATTGACCAGGCTAATTCAAAATAATATCCACATGGAAAAATATCAGTGGCGTCCCACTTTTTTTCTAAAAAATATATAATCGCTTCTTCATTTAAAGTTTTAATAATTATTCTATTGGCGATAACACTAAAACGATCGGAGATATCAAGCTGCGGTTTTAATATTTTTTTTAGCAAATTTCATCTACTTTTCGATTGTGGTATCATAAATATACCGTATAATTTATTTTTTCGGAGTAAAATCCTAAAATTTGTTATTATTGCAAATTGCGCCCTCTAGCAATTTTTTTGAGAATTATTATGGACAACTAAATACGATTGGTGAATGTGCATACATTTCTCTTCCAAACAGTCTTTAGTTTGCTAAAATCGGATAAGTCGTTTATAAGTTACAGCGATTTAACTAATTACACTTTTAACAGCTTCCCCCCTCTTATAAAGTCGGTACGCCAATGAGCATAAGACCAAAATGATGCATAATTGTCTAAGCTTTTTAATGGTGTTACCAAAGATATGCCTTAATGTGGAATTTTCGGAGATATGTAAATTTTAAAATTTACTTTTCAATTACGCCCTCTTGCGGCAAAATGCGGAACTTAAAAATTATTTCCAGGATTTTCTCATGGCCACTTTAGTATCAATTTTTTTTTCCTGAATTTCTATGCCCAGTAGTTTCCGAGATATGGCCGCTCGTCACCCTTAATGAATCACCCGCTACAATGAACTTTAGTATTTTTTTTAGAATTTTCATTGGCTTATATCTTTTTCCTCGATTTTATTTTCGGCCTAAAAATAACTTTCTCACACCCACATAGACGCCACCTTTCCATCGGTGAAATTAGAATTTAAAAAAAAAACAAAAAAAAATTTTTTTTTGGTTTTTTTTTGTAATTTGGTTTAAAAAACACACACACACACAAAATTTAACATGGGATATTTTAGCGCGTTCAGATCCACTTAAGAAATACGACATGTTCAGTTATTTAAACTGAATGTAAATAGATTAACAGATACGAGTCAACACTCGACTAAAAATCGTTCTACTAAGAAAAGAATAATCTAATATTTTACTACGTCGAAACCAAAACAGAAGAACCTGTTTAATTTAGAAGCAACAGGTTCTTTTTCGAGCGAAATAATTGAAAAACCAGCAACATGTTATTACCAAATCAGATACCCGAAATTAAAAAACTTTCTCCTACCTAGTAAGACAGCCTATTTTCTGAGCTCAAAATTATTATTTAAAGGGTTTTTAGAGGTTTAATTTATAGCCCCAAAATATAAAATCTGACGACTCGGTACGATATTATTTTGCTTTAAGAAAAATAAAAGATTTGAAAATCTTTATGCAACCCAACATAAGACATTTAAAAGTTGGATAATTGATATATGTACGTTTTATCTGTAATTTTATACACCAATTATATCACCCTTAGTATATCATCACCTTAAAGTATAATATTGCATATTTCATATTTCGCTGAATAAGCATAAGATACCAACAGACAGTTAAGACGCTCATGAGAATCTTCAGTCGGGTTTTGTATTGTCACGCTATAACATATTTACCATATTTTTGTAAACTTAGATTTTAGTTGAAAATAAATTTTTTAAAAAGAAACTTCCCTTGTCTAAGGATTTAATTGGCGCAGTCGTGCAGATTTTCGGAATCGATCGTATCGAACGGGCGATTTTCGTATCAACGATTAACCGAAATCGAACCTAAAGTTAGTGACTTTGTTGTGCGGAGGTGTTTTGTGGAGTAACGTCATTTCCCATTAAGGATTAGCCGTTCATCTATCGCAGACCATTAGACCCATCCAGGCAAGGCACTATCGAAAATTGGAACACACATTGTCCAATTTTGCAAGAATCCAAGTTTTGGGAGGACCAAATAGCGGACCATTACGAAGTTCTTATAGTATAAAGGCCAGTTTCATTACTATTTTAATAATGGACATCAAGGACATTAGAGAAGACAGCCCTTGTGAAATCCAGCTAATTGACGTTAAAAACACCTCCGCCTGCGAAAAAACACTAATTAAGGTATCGAAATCAACCATCAAGCGATTAAGCGATTCTAGCCAATGGATAGCGCTGCTACCCAAACAAGATACTCTCCAACTAAAATGCAACAACCAAGAAGAAGTACAGAAACCAATGGCCGGCACATATCTAATTGACCTGCCTATTGGATGCCGAATATCCACTCAAAAAGAAATAATATTTAATAAAAAACAATCTACCAAATTAAACCAGCCCATATTATTTCCTGACCTGGACACAAATTTGGCTCCACAATTTACCAGTAATACGACACTCCGGTTAGAAGAAATCGAACTGGACGACCTGAAATCAATTCGAAGTAACATTATTGAAAACCAGCCGAAGCTATTAAACAATACTATCTCCAATACACCAAGTTTTTGGACTTTGGCAATATATGCACTTTTAATCCTGGGAACCATATTCTACGCCTATAAGAAGATATACCCCAAAGTAATTATTCTTAGAAGAAAAGCCCAGACGAAAGAAAAAGAAGCTATCGACTTTGCCGATGTCCAACTTCCTCGCTAACCCTTAAAGTTGGATTTTAGGGGGGAGGAATTATATCACCCTTAGTATATCATCACCTTAAAGTATAATATTGCATATTTCATATTTCGCTGAATAAGCATAAGATACCAACAGACAGTTAAGACGCTCATGAGAATCTTCAGTCGGGTTTTGTATTGTCACGCTATAACATATTTACCATATTTTTGTAAACTTAGATTTTAGTTGAAAATAAATTTTTTAAAAAGAAACTTCCCTTGTCTAAGGATTTAATTCAACGGTAGTTTTTTTTTCTAAAGTAACGTCAAAAACAATGTTACTTGAGGATTTACATACATAAATCGTCATCGAGATATTGTGTTTCGATTTTCAACATGAAAAAGAATATTTCAATTTCCCAACCGGTTGTGTTTCTGAATAATACAGGGCCTAATTTTTAAAGCCGATTATTACGGGTGCATGACAGAGTACATCGTGTTATGGTTTAACGGATTTTTTTTATACCGATTTCCATCGAATTTTAAATTTGAATGCTGCTGGATTTAATAATTTTTGTTTTGGTACAGCTGGATTTTCGGGTATTATCAAGCTAAATGTGTAAATATTAGGAGGGTGTTTTTGTTACCTTAAGCTTGTTATGGAAAATATTTCAAAAATATAACCCGATATTTTTATAAAAACAAAATGAATTGAAAAAAACTTTGTACTTCGATCAGTGGCGTGCATACAATATAGGAAAAAAGCATTGCCTACCCTGAGAACAATAAAACAAACAGAAACAATTTGTTTTTATATATTAGTTTTTAACCGTGTAATCCAACTTTGGCAATTTATCTCTACATATATAATAATAAATAAGAATATAGGACCGAAAAATGAATCCCATATCATTCCCACGAACGCATTATTTCCTTATTTATATCGTAAACTAGATCCCTGTATAAGCATTCCGTAATACCGTTCTAAAAGCAAAGATATCGCTGTACATTAGCGTCTTATGCAAAAGTAAAAGCACTGCTTTGTACCAGTGAAACCAAGGGAGTGAGCCGGCAGGCAGTAGGATAGAAAGAGATGTAACTAATAAACCTGTCGCAACCTTCGGCCTTACTTCGTCTATCAACCCGAGTCAAGAAAGCCCACGTTTAGTGTGTGCATTGGTGCCAATCTTCAAGTTTTACCATAGTTCGGAAAATACTTCGCTTTCTCAATATAAAATATAAAACACGCCTCTATAAGTGTTATTATTAATTAGTTGAGTTGGGATATTTTTAAAGGGAAAACGGATAAGGTATCGTAAAATAAGAAGCACTTTTGTGACAATTTAAATAATTTTTGCTGATAGGTTCATAATATTTAATAATCAGTAAGCTTATAATATTTCACATAATAATCGACTGCTTTTTTGGCAACATTGGTTCAATCAGGTGGATGATAGATTTTTAATTTATAATTATAGTGTTTTCGGCTTTTTGCTAGACTTCGCGCCGTCGGGTTTCGTGAAAAAAATAAAAGCAGCGCGACTGCAGAACGATCCTTTCCTGGATTATAAAGAATTCATACCTATTTACAAAACACACAGGGAGAGACACGCTTATTAACAATAATCTATCTGGAGAGCGACTTTTGCAGGATTTAAAACGCAAATCAATTTTTATGACGATGTTTTAAAATAATTTTTACGTAAAGCCCGCCGTATTGAACTAATTTACAAATAATGTCATTTTATTCTTCTTCTGCCAGTGTTCCACAAACTGAAAAACAAGACATTTTCTGACAAAAAGTTAAATTTAGATGCTTGAATGCTACGGAAGGTAAATTTTTGTCTTAAATGCCTACCCTGCTCCCTGATTAAAACAGCATTGCAATCCACTGACTTCGAAGAAATTGGTAATTTGTTTCAAATTTTTTTGTTCTAATTGGAAATTTTAAAAATGATGTGTGCATGCCGTTTTTAACTATATGAATTTTCACAATATTATAATCAGTAGTTTTTAAAATGTTTTCAATATTCAAGACTAGTTTGAACCCGTTTATATAAATTGTGTAGGTACAAATAATTACACTATATCCGATTTTTAAAAATAGTATAAAAGCACAAAATTTATATATTTGATGTAAAAACATATCCGTTGCCCCTAATTTTAAAACAAACCCTAAAGTAAACCACCGATAATTTGAAACCTTCAAACTATCATATAATTTTTAGATACTAAAAGAGGATAAACATTAAAATACCCAAAGGATCTGATAACCAATCGTACTAATTCGTATAGAATCAAAATGACTCAGAAACTTTTTAATTTTAAATGCTGCAAATATAGGTGAATGCCATTGTTACGTATATCTTTTACGTTGGAAATCTATATAGGTAGTAAACCATGATTCATGTTCAAATGAATCATTTAAGTAATACACCTATGCGGGCAAGTATGCGGTTAAAATTATATAAAAACGAATCAGCCTTTTCATAAAGAAAAATGGAAGTGACATATCGTACCTCTTTACCAATTTTGCCACCTGGTTTAGACCCAAAATCTACAATAGTGGCTTTAAAAGCAGTAATATTTTTCAAATTAGGTAACATACTGATCCCTATCTCTTATTTAAAAGCATCCCAAGCAACCCAAGCTACAGACAAAATTGTGTCATAAAACCAAATTGACCGCGACGAATCCCAGTACAAACGGCCCAAGGTTGACCTTGACTGACCGAAGACAGGCAAAATAGAAGAGAAGTTTTTGTTTAAAAGCACAGCACCCATGTTTTCAACAAACCTAGTCGGTTGTAAAACCCATCAACCCTTGAGGCCATATACGTTTTGTACAAAACAACGGCAATGGCATCGGCAGCTCGCTTGGTAATTTAGACCTTTTTTGCCCGAGGCCTTTGTTAATATTTTGCAAGTGTGCAACTTCTTTTCTTTTACGATCTCACAGGTTTAGGCATGTAAAATAGGGTCTTAACATGTGGTTTTATAAATCTCAAAATGGGAGAAGAATTGTTAAGAAATTCTGCTTTTAGACTGTTGCGCACGCAGGGCAATAAGCATAATAACGTTAAAAAGAAAAATTAACAAATCAAGAAAACTATAAATAAATAAAACAAATAATGATAAAAGCTAGTTTTTTGTGTTTGGTTCTATAAAAATAACGGTAAGCTGTACAAATAGTTTGCATACCTATACGTATACAAATGAATTAAATTATGTTCTCTTTTACATAATTTGCATAAAATCACGTATATTTAGACATTTCTAAATAGATAATAGGTTGAATGTCAGTTTATTGTAATAGGTGTGGGTAATATCGGCATGGCCGAACAAACCTCATAGAGTGTTATTTCAAATTTTCGGTTGTTTTCAAAAGTTACAGTCCGATACATAAAAAACTACAAGAGCTTCTTGGATGTCCGAGATTCTTTAGGCAGCTATGTAGAAGACTGGGAAAATGAGTATCAAAAAATAACTACTTTCTGCACTATTTATAAAAGGAATTATATTATTGTGAGCCATGTGACATGCATGGAGTACCTATTTGTCTCTAAACGAAAAAAACTTTTGTATATTATACAGTTGCCGTTTTCTTCATATCAATATGCTGCAACGGTAATAAAATTGTCCTTCTTATACAGGGTCCTGCACCTCACCTCGTCATCTATAGCTAATAATTTAATTAAGTTAGGATTTATTAAAACTTATTTGCTGAAAACTCATTTTATCAACTATTCCAACAGTCATTATTATGAATAAATATCAAAGGTAGCTTTGAAAAACAATGTATTGGTATTAACGTTTACTAAAGTCACAAAAAATAATTCTTTTCGCATGCTTCTAATATGAAAATCATATCTACGAGCTCTTCCTGGTTGTATTCCATCATAAAAAATAATATAGCTTAAATAATTAATAATAATCTAACAATATTTGAAACTATATAATAACTAAAGTAAAAATGGGCTTTTGTCGATTTAATAAACTTTAATACCAATAAATTGTTTTGCAATTAGATATTTATTTATAGGTAATAATGACTGGTGGAATAGTTGATAAAATGAGTTTTCTGCAAATAAGTCTTAATGCGTTAGAAATTGCGATAGGGCTGTAATTAGAACAAATGTTTTATTTTTAATTCTGCATCGAATGACAATAATATACAGGAGTTCCAATTTAAAATAAGAAAAATATATTGATTTAGCAAACTTTGACACTAAACTTTGGACACCATGTACAATTTGTATTAATCAAACTTGGTTAACGAGACTGTTCGACCTTATTTATTAAGTACTTTTGTAGAATTTTATTAACGAGACATTATTTTTATTTTTATTAATTTTTAAAACCAGTGGTGCAAAACTGATTTTTCTTAGTTTTTATTTTTTATCGCCTATAATACTGGTGATTTTTTTTTTAATTTTAGGGGTATGAAGGCAACTATAAGAGGCATCCAAATAAGTAAGAATATATAGATGTAATCTAAAAAAATAGATACTCGACGTCACACTTATTTGGAACATCCTGTATAACCAAAAATATTTTGCTGAAATGCGCCCTAGGATACAGATAAAGTGTGGAATATATCAAAATCCTAACTTAATTAATAAGTGAGCTTTAATAGACGGGAAGTCAGGTGCAAGACCCTGTATAGGAAATCTGATCACTTTAAGTTGCCGAATAAAATAATTAATATTTAAAATTAATCCAGGCTGATTACAATGACCTTAAGATTTTTTTAAAAATTTATATGAAAGAAACATATACCTGCCCTAAAAAGTTGCTGCTACTAAACCTTTTTAAAGAAAAAAGGATGGTCATAACTTTTGCTTCGAACAGGCACCAGTCGCGTGGCTCTCTAACACTTGACTATTTTCTTTCTTCCTTCTACGCAGTAAAAATACAACAGGTACCCCATGTGGCACTATATAATCAAAACACGAAACATTAAAAGCGAGGCTCTTAAGGATTTAAGTTACCATCTGTGCCGTTTACCAAAGTTGCCCTGAGTAGGCTTGGGTTCCGAGAAATGGCCACAAAGTTCTCGGAGATGGGCTGTAAAAACCAGACACGATGGCTTGCTAAAGCAACGACACACAACACACACACACACACACCTGATATGTAAGAACCCTAACAGTGGCGTTCATGAATGATAGATACTTCGGGTAGAGATTAGAGATTCGGACTTGCATTTATTTTTTTAATCACAACGTTTCGACCAGTAAGTATCTCCAGTCATCTTTAGGTGGCGTTCATATTATAAACTACAACATATAAAAAACATTGTTTATTACCAGGGCACCGATCTACACCTAATGCTGTCGTTCCACAGCCCCGGGGCCAACGATTTAACGAGGGCTTCGAACTTTCGAACGACATCAGTTAGTCGAACCTATGTTAACGCAACACCCCTAGCCATTAAATGTATCTACAACACCTAGACACCTAGACCTGGTTAGGTCCGAACAGTGTTACTTCTGTAAGCCGAGGTAAATCCAGAACTTCTTTGAAGGAAATTGTGTCTAAATTAAAGAAGTTTGTCCTTTGCGTGCAGTAAGTGGTCTTGAGGCACGCCAGGAAAAAATGTCTTTAAAACATCTATGAATGCCAGTGCTATATTCATAAAGGAGCCTCCAAACCAGTTGCCCAGTTAATTTCATTTTTTTTTGTCGTTGCTGGGGCTGGCTGAAGAGCCAATATACTTAGGCCTATAACGTACATTGTATCCCATATCGTCTGGATAATGTCAGCCAGACGGGACCTACAGCTTAGCATGGACTCAGAACCACTTGTGTGCACTAGTTTATCCTTTTGTACTCCCCCAGAGATCCTCGGTCCTCGGCGCCCCTCTCACTAGGTCCCGATATTAGGATTCACTACTGCATTATTTTATCCACTTTAGTTCCGAGCATACTTTTTTTTATTAAGCGTATGCCCACTCTGGGGACCAAACCCGGGCTGCCACGGTCGAGTGCCAGTAACTCGCCATGGAGCCACTGCCGCGCATAATTTTATTTAATTTGTTTTGTGAATTATGTGCATAATTTAAGGTGTTACGATTCACATATTACTTGACCACAAACAACTATTTTATAATTGACAAAAAAAATTATAAACAATTTCATATTGGAATTGGTACAAGAATTATTTAAAAAATTGATATTCTAAGGAATATTATATCATGTTTAATTTAACTCTTAGATTTGTACCCATTCTTTATGGGATGTTGGAAATTTTAGAAATATTGCTATAAAATAAATACTAATAAAATACTAAAAAAAAGTAGGGAGGTATACTTACTAACTTCTGCGTATATCCTATAACTTTACCAGTGAAAAACTGAGTTTCTATAAATTAAAAACATTTTTAAAAAAATAAAAAATAATTGTGTGTGAGTTATACTTGCAATAATTGTGTTGACCACAGGTATGTGAATCATAATCCCTTAAATAATACATGTACAATATACATCTCAAAAGCATTATAAAACCGAATTTCTTCCTTTTAAATTATTTTTAGATAACAATAGACATGGCACCGCACCGGTGGAACGCGGTGAACCGCTCGGTGGCTCCGGCACCGCTACCGCTACCACCACGTTGGTCTGAGGGGTCATTTAAATTAACTAAGGAAAGAGAAATGGGTAAGCGTTGCAGATTGTGAAGATTGTTATAAAATGAACGCAATAATTACTATTATATTGCTTGTTATTTATCCATGGTATCTTACTGTTAATTAAAACATTACTAATATTACTCATATTTGTTTTAATCAGAAACTTAAAACATTCAAGCAGGTAGACATTCTCTCACTTGAAACAGTTAAAGCAAGTTTGGTTTTAAAAATTTTTCGATTAGTTACGCCACTGAAAAAATCTTTTTAAGTCGAGTCTTTGCTATCGTATACATTTTATTTTATTTGTGTAGGTAGTAGGTGCCCAAATTGCCATTTTAGTATACAGAATGGTCGCCTGAAAGTATATAAATCCAGGGTCTTTTAAAATATTATTAGGTTATTGTTCCTACGGATCAAACGTTTGCCGTTTGCATTTTTTAGAACATCTATTATTTATTACATTGTGTAAGAAAATATTCTGAAAAAATATAATTATAATAAATAATTAATTATTAATAGTTGATTAGAAGTTACTATGTTTAAATTTAAATAAAACAAGTCCTAACTTTTTTGTAACTGATTTTTTTTTTACAAAAACGTATTTATAGTCTATTTCAGAAAGGTTTAGAGGAATAAAATGAGAAATTCCGTCCAGTTCGGCTCAATTTCGGTGTCCGTGACAATCGTAGGTAAATGTTGTGCATTAAAATATTTATGATAACTAACCAAAGAAGAAAGAAAAAAAGATAATTTAATAAAAAAGGAACTATTAGCTATAGCAAATTTACACAAACATCGTTTTATGAAATATTTCGTAAAAAAACGTAGTAGGCGCAAGTAAAAGGATTTGTAGCAAGACACAACACGACATTCAAAATGAAAGACGTTAAGCTACTGTTTGATCAAGCCATTAAGAAAGTGACACCAGAAAACTGGCAAAAAGCAGTCCATCATGTCATTAAAGAAGAGGAGAAAATGAGGGATCTTGACCACCTGACCGATCGGATCGTCGACCCGTTAATAATAACGACAAGAGGAGATGACAATTCTTCAAAGGGCAAAGAATATTATGATCTTTTATAATTTAATTTCTGTATAATATATTTTTTGTATTTTGCAGATAATGTTTAATAAAAAAATAAGTGTACCCAATACTATTTACATAATGCACTCCTTTGTCACGCCATTTTCAGTGTTTGTGAATGGATAACAATAGGCAAAACCCATAAATTGACCCAAACCCGGGTGGTACTACCCCGCACTTGATGAAAATAAAGAATTTTGCAATTAAATCAATGCCAAAATAATGAAAGTGGCTTAAATATTCGTTGGGTCACTCTGTAGCCCCTTTGCATACCTAATGAGCTTTTATTACTCTACACCTTTCTAAAATAGACTATAAAAATACAATTTCATATATTTTTTTAATGTCTCAAGCGGTATTTTTACGTATCATATATTACAAAATAAGTTAGGGCCCCAGGGATGGTTATAGCCACAGGCCTCCGAATAGCCCTTGGTAGCTTTGAGCAATAGAGTATACATACAGTACTAGGTATTAGATTTTAGTATTAACTTTCCCACCGTCTAATTTGATTCTGTATTGAATAAATAACTAATTCCTACATCACTGTTTTTATTGCATTAAATTGTTTATTGAGAACTCATAATTAAATTTAAATTATTGCAGTCACATTTTACAACTACTGAACCGTTTACGAAAGCATAAAACATCTTTTCGAAAAATTACGAATTCAAGCTTTGTCCCTAAAGGTCCCGTAAACTATAAGTATTCATTTCGCGTTCGAACCAAAGTGTAAAACTCTAACATATTTTATAAATAAACCTCCAAGTAATAAAGGAAAATTTATTTGTCATTGAAAAGCATTCTGACAGTCGACGCTTTTTGATGGCAACAATCCAAAAATCAAAATCATACGGTAATACGGTCGACTCGACGCTGCAAGAGACTGAAAATTTCGCAATATTTATTTTTAAAATTTGTCTCATTACTCTTATGTTATAGTTCTTTGTTCTGAAATACAAGTGCACCTACTGCAGTACGTATGTACAATGCACTACTGGTTTGTTTTTTGCGTTAAGATCTAGCTCAAGGTCAATGCAATTTTCCTGATTATTAAATTCAATAATTATTAAGCGTTGTTTATATTTGTACAATTCGTAATCTATTAAGTGAGCGCAAACTATGCGAAGACTACTTTTAATTTTTACATAATACATTTTTGCACAATGTAAACTACGTTGTACTTAGTTGATATCAGAAAGTTACCTCTTGACTCAAGAACATCAAATGTATTTAAAAATGTACCAATAATTTTAGTAGGAGTGTTCGGATCGTCTTAGATATCAATCTCGACTTTACCTAAGAAGAGTTTTTCTTTTATAACATACCTATAGTCTATTTCGAGAAGGTGTAGAGTAATAAAATGGGAAATTCTGTCCAGTTCGGCTCAATTCGGTGTCGGCAATAGGCGCACGTAAATTTTGTGCATTAAATTATTTATGATAACTAACCAAAAAAAAAGATGATAATTTGATAAACAAGGAACTATTAGCTATAGCAAATTTACACGAAAATCGTTATATGAAATTATGCCCTGGAAGATATAGCTGAAAAACATAGTGTAACTGTGCTCCGCACACCGCCATGTCATTGCGAACTAAATCCTATAGAACTTATATAGGGGCAAGTGAAAGGATTTGTAGCAAGACACAACAAGACATTCAAAATGAAAGACGTTAAGCTACTGTTTGATCAAACCATTAAGGAAGTGACACCAGAGAACTGGCGAAAAGCAGTCCATCATGTCATTAAAGAAGAGGAAAAAATGTGGTATCTTGATCACCTGATCGATCGGACCGTCGACCCGTTAATAATACCGTCAAGAGGAGATGACAGTTCCTTAGATGACGAAGAATATTATGATTTTTTATAATTTAATTTTTGTAAAACGTATTTTTTGAATTTCGTATTTTTTTATAATGTTTAATAAAAAATAAGTGTACCTTATACTATGTACATAATGCACGGCTTTGTCACATCATTTTCAGTGTTTGTAAATGGATAACAATAGGCAAAACCCATAAATTGACCCAAACCCGGGTGGTACTACCCCACACTTGATAAAAATAAAGAATTTTGCAATGAAATCAATGCCAAATTATGAATGTGGCTTAAATATTCGTTGGGTGACTCAGTCACTCTGTAGTCCCTTTGCATACCTACTCAACTTTTATTACTCTACAACTTTCTAAAATAGACTATACAATAATGGTATAGTTTTCTTTATTCAAGATATAAAAGATAGGTAATAAAAAGGCGACTTGATAATTCTAGTATGTATCTATAGGTATTTATTTATTTCTGTAAAATTGTAAAAAAATACTCAAACAGTATTGGTTACTTTTATGATGAAAAATAGGTGTACCTATAACCTCCAAAGATTAAAAAAACACGTAGACACAAGATTGTATTATAAGAATTTATACCGGGTCCGCCAACGTGGCGGGGATGGAAGATTAAATCATTATCGAGGAGCTTATCAAAAATACTAAACCAGCATAAGGTATCGACTTAAAAGCGGCATATTTTAAAAATATTTTACATTATACAGGGTGGCTCAAAAAAGTGTGGCGGACTAAACTTGCATTTTTTTAATGGAACACCCTATATATTATATTATTTTCTAATTCCCTATACAATTCCACGTATATTTTGTATAAAATGTCATAATATGTCTAAATTCAATTGTTTTTGAGTAATTGACGTTTAAAATATGACATTTTTTGACTTTGACAGGCTGTTACATTGGAACGGTTCATCTTAGAGAAAAATGGTTTTCACCTCCCTATCTTAGTTTTTTATTCTCTATCCAAGGAAACCAACCTCCGATTTACTACTACTTTAACATGGTACACACACACACTGTATAATGTAAAATATTTTTAAAATATGCCGCTTTTAAGTCGATACCTTATGCTGGTTTAGTATTTTTGATAAGCTCCTCGATAATGATTTAATCTTCCATCCCCGCCACGTTGGCGGACCCGGTATAGATATTAGCTTTAAAATGTTCGCATTTTAGTACAGATACAGGTAAATACCTGTATGTCTATGGTTATATAAATTCATAATATAAATCAGGTGATATCCTAAAATAAAAACTGGGTCATACCGTCTTTGTCTGATTATTAAGATTAAGATAACGGATTAACAAAATTAATCGAGTGTACTTAAAAACAGATATTTTAATGTAACTATTTGGTACCTGTAATAATTAATAATTAGTTAATAGGGTAAAGTCGCCAAAATCGTACCGTTGCCTAAATCGGACCACTACAAGTTTTTATATTAGACGATAAATTATACGACATCTATCGGACGTTGTTCTAGTGTCTAACTACTGCCAGTTGCTTAATATAATCGTATTGAACCGATTGTGTTTCGCTAAGCGGGAAAAGCAAGTTAAAAGAATTCGGCTATTTTCATGTTAATTTTGTTGATTTTTTGCAAGGCTATATCTCATTGGTAAGTAGTATTTATACAGATTTTTTTTTAGTAGCATAGCCTGGGAAGTTCTTGTAATTTGGCAAAAATTGAATTTAATTTTATATCTATATTGGGGTTAGAATTGTATTATTTATTATTTTGATTAACAGTTTCCTAAATCGTACCACACACGCACATGAATAGTGTTCCAACGTGACACGTCTTAATAAGTACTACATGTGCGACTTTTGTTTGTGGGTACATTTAAAATTATTTTCAAAGGTGTGATAGATTTTTTTAATGTTTTTTTTTTTGTAAAATACTTAATATAAACAATAATGTTGTGTAATTTGTTGTCTTTACAACAAACTGTACTCATTTTTATTTAATATACCCCAAAAGAACACTGTGGTACGATTTAGAAACCCACTAGTACGATTTAGGAAACCAGTTTCTTAAATCGTACCATTTGCTATTCCTTACAAAAACAGCTGTTTTTTATAAATTAAATAAAAAATAATATTTTAAAAATTGCAGTTAGGTGTCCAATAGACCGATCTATGGTTTTAAACCAAAAAATATACATTTGATTTATTAGTTTATAAAAAAAAATTAAAACCAAAAAGTGGTACGATATAGGCAACCTTACCCTAATTAAATACTTGATAAAATAACATTTTTAAGTAATGAGTGGGCATTGTCAAATAATGGCGCTATTAACACCAAAATTTAAATGACAGATCTGCCATCTGGGGATCTACATTTCTACTAAGTCAGTGACGGCTCGCGGTCTTAAAAAATGGTGAAGAGCTAGGTATAGTGCGGGTACTTAAACAAACCTTGACTAAAAACCCGTGTAAGAAAACGTCTCTCTTCCTCAGCTGTCCAACGACTGAATGGAGTTTCCCACAAACTATGTCATTAATTGGGTTCATTTTTAAAACATATAACTAAGTAGGTACGTACACTACTGAATTAACTGAAAAATAAAACAAAACTTTTTAATCATACAGTAAATAACGTAAAAACGACATATATAACTGTAAGTTTCGCGAAGCCTTAAAATAAATACCTTAAGGTTAGGCGAACCAATACTAAAACAATGGTGCATACGACTGATCCATTTTTAAATTGCTCTTCATCATAATGCAAATTGTTACATGCTGTTTGCGTGACTAACGTCACGTAACCATAGCAACGGTGAATATCAAAGCCATGTTGGACGTTGGGTCTTCACTTGCTTTGAGCTAACGGACACGATCGCTGGGGCACGCCAAAATGCACGAGTGTTTGAGGATATTTACCTTGAAAATTATAAAAAATGGATTTAATGCGTTTTGCACAGTTGCTCCTCAATTATTGTCCATCGGCATTAACCGTAGCCCTATTATGGATACCTACATTCAGATTAAATTAATATTATTAATTCGAAAATAATTATTTTTAAGGGCTAAAATGGTAGCTGTATTGGTAGATTAATATTTATTTGTCGAAAAACTTTCCTCCTGATTTTATTTGGTGAAGAATCCCTTCACCTACTTCACCTGACGAGCCGCCACTGTACTAAGTAGAAGTTGAAATCTAGATTTATACGTAGACCTACAATCAATCCATTTAAAACCTTAAGAAAACCTTTAAATGACCTTATTTGAGTAACAATATAGTTTAAAAACAAACCAAAAAAATGTTTATTGCATAAATAGTCATAACAAATATCTGTACTACATACTTCTAAAGCTTATCTAATTGTGTATACAAAACAAAAGATAAGGTGTTCTTTTCTTCAACCATGTAATAATATGACTTCGTGCTGGCCTTGACATTTTGTGAACATCTGCACAACGAAAAAAAATGGTTTCGTTTAAAAATGTGTGCCGGTGGCAAGCGGCCTTGATTTTTTCGCTGTGCGGGAATAATATGATGCAACTGTTTTTACTGACTATACTAAAAATTGACTTCCGTATAAAAATATGCAATTTTGTCATTAATTTAATTCACTTTCTGACCTAATCTATTTAGTTAATATTCATTTTTTCACCAATAATTTTGTAAAATTTAGATCTCTTTAGTAGTCTATTTTAAGGTGTGATGTTTCTTCACCAAAAACAAAATAAAACCAGGAGGAAAGATTTTCGAAAGTATTAAATATTAATCTACCAATACAGCTACCATTTTAGCCCTTAAAAATAATTATGTTCGAATTAATAATATTAATTTAATCCGAATGTAGCTATGCATAATAGGGCCACGGTTAACTCCGATGGATAATAATTATAAACACTCGTGCATTTTGGCGCGCCCCAGCCGACCGTGTCCGTTAGCTCAAAGCAAGTGAAGACCCAACGTCCAACATGGCTTTGAAATTCACCGTTGCTATGGTTACCTGACGTCAGTCACGCAAACAACATTTGCATTATGATGAAGGGCAGTTTAAAAATAGATCAGTCGTATGTACCATTGTTGAAGCATTGGTTAGCCTTACCTTAAGGTATTTATTTTGAGGCTTCGCGAAACTTACGGTTATAAATATCGTTTTTACGTGATTTACTGTGTGATTAAAAAGTTTTGTTTTTATTTTTCAATTAATTCAGTAGTGTACGTACCTACTTAGTTGTGTGTTTTAAAAATGAACCCAATTAATGACATAGTTTGTAATTTGTTGGAAACTCCATTTAGTCGTTGGACAGATGAGGATAAGAGAGATGTTTTGTTACACGGGTTTTTAGTCAATGTTTGTTTAAGTACCCGACCTATACCTAGCTCTTCAACGTTTTTTAAGACCGCGAGCCGCCACTGGAGCGGGGAATTCACCTGAAGATGACTGGAGATACTAACCAGTTGAAACGTTCCAATTTAAAACAAATAAAGACAATGCAAGTCCAAAATTCTCCAATATTTCTCTCTTTTTGAAGTAAATTATTTTATAACAAGAAAAATACGTTCTATAAAAAATGTGTCTTACTGAATTACATTTTATCTTATTTACAGGTAATTTTTTGATAAAATAAATAATATGCGTTATAATTTTTCTAAATGACTAATAATAGATTAGAGCAAGGGTTATGACGCGTCTAAAAAAATCAATCATATCACTTTGCAGCGTAATTAATCAGATCAATTTCACAGCTTTGAAGTTGATTTTCTATATAATAAAAATTATCTATAATTTAGCCTCTAGTATTAAATCACAAAAATATTGTTTCATTTAATTAACTGGTAATTTTTTAATGATAAGAAAATGTGGGTTACAATTTTGCAAAATGACTAATAAATAGGTTAATTATGTCAGTAACAGTGTTATAAACGCAAAATAATACTATGTATATTAATTGCTCAGCAAATAGACAGTACCGATACGATAAGAAACTAGTTTTTGTATACTCGAAAGATCTTTTTAAAAAAGAAATCATAATTTATTGCCTTCTGAGTATATAGGCCATATGCACCAATACGTATTCATACTGGCAACATCTAGTATAACTAAAAAGTATTCTTTAACAAATTTGACAATAATCAATAATTCACAGGGAAAAGGAGGGATGTCAGATTTACATGTTTTGTACAATCAACAAGTCAAAGTTTGAAATTTTAAAAGGTGCGGAAAAAAAGCTTCCACAAGTTCCTGAGGCGTAAATATGACGATCTAACTTAACTTACCTTTGTCCAAAGGTAGATGATTTCGGTGATACAGGTTGTCAAAAGTTCAATTTGGTTTTAATTTTTTATAAAAATTTTTTTTAATAATTGGTATATTCTCACAATATTCGGCTTGGGGGGGTTATGCGGGGTGAGAAATTAGAATCTGCTCTCATTTTTGTTATAAAGTTTAAAGGGGGCCACCTCCGGTACCTTGCACACATTTAAAACAAAATAACTTTTTTGAGCCACCCTATATTTAACTTTTGAATTAATAATAATTCGGATTCTCCAACGTCTTTTACCTAAAAAAGGTATACGTGGTAAGAGTTGATTTGAGCAGCTGTTTTTGAGATATCTGGATTTTAAAAATTCACTTCGTGTATGGCCAGGTCTAAATTATTGTAATAATTGAACACATTTGAAGCGTAGGCGGTAAATTAAAATAACGTCACTAAAAACTGACTTGTGTACACGAAGTGAATTTTTTAAATCCAGATATCTCAAAAACAGCTGCTCAAATCAACTTTTACCACATATACTTTTTTCAGGTAAAAGACGTCGAAGAATCCGAATTTTTATTTAAAAGGTAAATATAGGGTGGTTTAAAAAAGTTATTCCGGTTTAAATGTGTGCAAGGTACCGCAGGTGGCGCCCTCTAAACTTTACAATAAAAATGAGAGCAGATTCTAATTTCTCGATCCGCATAACCCCCCCAAACTGAATATTGTAAGAATACACCAATTATTAAAATAAATATTTATAAGAAATGAAACTTGAACTTTTGACACCCTATATCTCCGAAATTATCCACTCATGGACTAGGTTAAATCGTCATATTTACGCCTCAGGAACTTGTGGTATCTTTTTTTCCGCACATTTTAGAGACACCCTGTATGTGCTAATAAAAAAACATTATAGTATGCTGTTATGCAAATATATTTTAGACAGGTATTGGAAAAGTTCTGATACAAAGAGTAACCCAAAAGAATGTACTTATTTATTTTCTACAGATCGAAAAAAAATGCCCAATGGCAGACACTCAATTTGGTCAAATTTTGACATTCTATCTTTTTCTCCTGTGGTCGTTTAAATTAAGCTCGAAACACAGTATGTACCGAACAAGCATCTTATTGGTGCGGATCATCCACGTTCGAAGCTAGGTCTGCTTTCCTGGTTCCGTGGCGTTCTCGAATGAACCTAGACAGGTCGAAACCTGTCCTAACTTTTGTGATGATTGTTTTACTCAGTTTGCAGGTGTTACGTCTCCTTTTATGCAGTGACCAGTCGATTATTGTGGATTTTATGCAGCCCTTTTTTTTGAACAAGTGCATTTAAGATCACAGTATTTTCATTTCAGATTGCAGAAGTTTTAGGTAAGGCTTTAAAAGTATACTGAACAGTGGCGGCTCGCGGTCTTAAAAAATGGTGAAGAGCTAGGTATAGTGCGGGTACTTAAACGAACATTGACTAAAAACCCGTCTAACAAAACATCTCTCTTATCCTCATCTGTACGACGACTGAATGGAGTTTCCCAAAAAATACAAACTATGTCATTAATTGGGTTCATTTTCAAAACACACAACTAAGTAGGTACGTACACTACTGAAATAACTGAAAAATAAAACAAAACTTTTTAATCACATAGTAAATCACGTAAAAACGATATCTATAACCGTAAGTTTCGCGAAGCCTCAAAATAAATAACTTAAGGTTAGGCGAACCAATACTAAAATAATGGTGCATACGACTGATCAATTTCTAAATTACCCTTCATCATAATGCAAATTGTTACATGCTGTTTGCGTGACTGACGTCACGTAACCATAGCAGCGGTAAATATCAAAGCGATGTTGGACGTTGGGTCTTCACTTGCTTTGAGCTAACGGACGCGGTCGCTAGGGCGCGCCAAAATGCACGAGTGTTAACCGTGGCCCTATTATGCATAGCTACATTCGGATTAAATTAATATTATTAATTCTAACATAATTATTTTTTAATGGTAAAAATGGTAGCTGAATTGGTACATTAATATTTAATATTGTCGAAAAACTTTTCTCCTGGTTGTATTTTTTTTTTTGGTGAAGAGCCCCTTTACCTACTTCACCTGACCTGCCGCCACTGATACTGAAATCTAGTAGGTATAAAAGGGTAGGTTAAAATTGAAATTAACCAAATTTTAATAATAATATGACATGGTAAGTAAATCTGAAAAGTTGGGTATACCGTATGACAGGAAAATATCCCTAAAGGTGTGTAGAAAATATTAATAACTCTGATTTTTTACTGGTTTCAACAAATTTACATAACCCTTTTTATCCTTGATCCTTAATGACATCACAATTTGATCATTGCCATAACAAGTATTGTATACATCCATTATGTTTAATAAATACATCACGTATTATTTTTTCATATTTAGAAACATTTAAATACCAATAAGTATTTATAGATCATACTCAATAAGTATATTTCCCATTTATTATTCGTTTAAAAAAGTTTTGTCCGCAGTTTTTTTACACAAAATACCTAATGTGATATGTATTATAAATAATCAACTGGTGGATTTTATTTTTGAAAACCTTTTGATGTGAAAACGTTTAGGTAAGTAGTAGTTAGTAGAAACAAGCATTAATAAAAACCTCTCTTTATTATTGTAGGTTACATATTTCGCGCTTTTGTCCTTTACCTACGAGCCCTATCGAACTTTACAAACATTTTAACTAATAAATATCAGAAAATTAGTAGAAGTATTTAGTACCGGGTGACCAAATACGAGAATCCGTGAAAGCATTCAAAATAGACTGCTAGCATTAAATACTTAAACATTTATAATTAGCATTTTTGAGCAGCAAAAAGGCTTTAAAAACCCGTTAAATATGTCATATAGTTATAAACTTTTACACAACTAATTTTATGAGCAAAGGCGTTTTATTGTATTCCTCAGTGACAGCTTTTTTATGTCTTTGTTTTAAACTCTTCTTTGTAAAAAGTAAGATTTTCTTGTTTAATTGTCAGTAGTTGATATTAACACTGTTGATACTCGATCAGGAGTTAGATGACGAAGAATTAGGGTGATCATTATATTTTTATGTTAAAATTTTGGCTCTAATTTAAGTTTCAACAATAATTATAAAATCCTTCATTTAAACTTTTTAAATTATTTGTGCCAAACAACAAAATCCCGCTAAACTTATTTCAAAAGTGATTTTCTCTAAATCCACACAAACAATTTCGTAAAAACCTGTTTCATATTCAGCGCCAAGCATAAATCTTTCCAGCGAATCGAAAATCCTCTTTAAGACATCAGCCACTGCCGAGATCTTAGCGCCTGAAAAATCGATTAGCAGAATTTTGTTGTTTGGCAAAATGTCACTATTTACATGCCCACTTCACTTTAAGTTTAGTATAGATAGGTTTACCATCCGTCCTCTTTTCCCCGGACACTGTTCTCTTTTTTTAGCGGTCCGGGGGAAGTCCACACAATTTATGTTAACCAAAATATAATCATCAAAATAAAACCATCTCGATCACTGTGAATAAACATTTTTACCAAAATGATAAATTAGACGGGCGGAAGCTTTCCTATTAAGTAAACGTGGTAATTTCCAACAATTTTTATAAAACAAATTTTTCATTATCAATGTTAATAATAATAAATAGTCGAGCTAATTTAATTTAATTATTTTAATTAAGAACGGTGTGCCTGAGGAGAAAAACGCCATTTTTATGCAGAATTGACCAGGCTAATCCGAAATAATATCCACATGGAAAAATATCAGTGGCGACCCACTTTTTTTCTAAAAAATATATAACCGCTTCTTCATTTAAACTTTTAAAAATTATTATATTGGCGATAACGCTGAAACGAACGGAGATATCGAGCTGCGGCTTAAATATTTTTCCTAGCAAATTTCATCTACTTTTCGATTATGGTATCATAATTATACCGTATGGTTTATTTTTTTGGAGTAAAATCAAAAAATGTGTTATTATTACAAATTGCGCCTTCTAGCATTTTTTTGAGAACTATTATGGACAACTAAATACGATTGGTGAAAGTGCATACATTTCTTTTCCAAACAGTCTTTAGTTTGCTAAAATCGGATAAGTCGTTTATAAGTTACAGCGATTTAAATGATTATACTTTCAACAGCTTCCCCCCTCTTATTAAAGTCGGTACTCCAATGAGCATAAGATCAAAATGATGCAGAATTGTTCAAGCTTTTTAACGGTGTTACAAAGATATACCTTAATGTGGAATTTTCGGAGATATGTAAAAATTTACTTTTCAATTACGCCCTCTTGCGGCAAAATGCGGAACTTAAAAATTATTTCCAGGATTTTCTCATGGCCACTTTAGTTATCATTTTTTTCCTCGAGTTTCTATGCTTAGTAGTTTCTGAGATATAGCCGGCTACCTTTCTTATTGAATCACCCGGTACATAATATACAAAATACAAGCATTTTGTTTTTTTTTTTAATATATATTTTGTGAGTGCAGTTGTTTGTTAATTTTATTTATAATTCATTATTATGTTTTTGAGTTAATGTGTTATACATATTTTTCACAAAAACTTTTAAAATTTACTAAAAAAATATGTTTGAAAAATATTTTGTATCTATATTTTACTTTATTTTACGTGCGTCACGGTGAGTTCGGGCCTTCGGGCGAAATGTCCGGGGCTTCAGGCGAAATGTCCGTGGATTTAGCGATTCAGGTTATAGTTACGTAAATTCTAAGATGGCAACCCTAAGTATAGACTACTTCTTCAAGAAAAAAATATGTTCATTGCCTAGACAACTTTTTCTTTATCACGTGATTGGTAAAACAATTTCGAAATATTCAATGCCAGAAAAACAAACATATATTCCTAATATTTAATAAAATAAAATCTACAACCTTCCAGACAGCATGTCACCTGATAATGGTGTGATTAAACTCAAAATATTATTAAAAAAGATAACTAATTTAGTTGATTTGTAAGCGATAAATTTAAGTCGATGTTCTATATACAGTTAATTTAAATGTTTAATAATTTTGCACAATACCTCGAAATTTGGAATTTTGTCTGACGATTACAGCAAATATTTTCGGCGTTAGCAGCGATTTAAATTAATATTGTTAAGAATTAAATTCTAAAAATAGTAAAATATGACTGCTTGTCACCAGTCGTGCAACGGTATTATTAAAATAAACCAAACAAAATGGAATTGTGACTCAACACAACTGAAAAATCGACTATAAAAAAGAAAAGAACCGATACGCCCTGTATAAAAAGCATCAGGTGTGGATCTGATTAACTCTCTTTAGGGGCATCAACCTCTATAAAGCTTTAAACCCTGTTTTTAGCTTTCAATTATGAGTGGAGAGTGAAGGCATATTGTGTGAAGTGAATTTATCTCATGTCACAGCTTTTTATATATTTTTTTTAACTTTATTTTTGACAGGTTGATTTTGATATATTGCATTTTATTGCGTCCTAATTTTTCAGATTTATTCGCATGTAATTTTTTTTTTGATTTTCTAGACCCTGTTTTTGATATAAGATATTAATACTTTAGCAGTTATTTTGTTAAATAAAAGAAACAGTTGAACCAAATGGTAACAAGTGCTTTTTAAATATTAATTTTAAAATATTATTTAAAAAGTATTTCTTTTTATAATGACTTTTCCAGATATTGTAGCTAGAAATAATTACATTAAAATATATTAGTTCTTACAAATACATAAACAATAATCAAATATTTGTAATGCATAATAAAATAAACGGAAGTTGATTGTGTAAAGCGCTTTAATTTTTATTTTGTTTTAAAACATTGTAATTTTAATCTTATCAATAACTTACTGGTGAGCATCTCTATTGTTTCAAAATATTTAATCTCGTATATGAAAATGGGTCAAATTATTCTATTATTATTTGTTTAACTTTAATTAGCCTTCTTATATCAAAATAATATAAATTAACCTATGATAAAAAAAAATATAGTGTGTCTACGTAAGTTGGCGGCATATGGGAAACTTTTTTATTATTAATTTTACGAAAAAAAGTTATTCTTCATAAAAAGTTCTGCATGGTCCAAGACCTAAAATGCAACCATCAGATGTTAAATTTTTTCAGTCCAAGAACGAAAAATAGGAAGAAATAAATATAGTAAAAATATGCTTAACTAGAGGTGCCCAAAAATATTCTTTCTATGGGACATAGATTAACTCCGATTACAAAAAGCGCATGTTGAATAATACAATTAAATTTTTTTTAATATTATTGTTTATGTCTCTATTATTTTTATTCTTTGGCAAAACTGCAAAAAGTATTTTAGTATTCAGCTTCCCATCTAACCTTTCAATCTGCAAAAACACCGCATCGTTCAGCAACATTATTAATTTATGCGTTTTAAGATTATTGTTGGTATTACCGATCAAACTGGTGAAATGTATATGCAAGAACAGCCAGACGTGATGGTGCCAATGACTGATACAGATAAATGACATTACCGAGAAACAGAGTGCCTATTTATATTAAGTTACACTTGATTTCATTTCCCAGAATATTGTTTTATATTTACAAACTGTTATCAAACAGATTAATATTTGTTTTGCTTAATAATGTCTTCATTTTGTTTTATTACTGATGGTAAAAAAAACCGAACAATTTTAATAAATAGATTTTCCGTTCACTGACTAAAACTCCCTGTAGAGAAAGATAATTTATTAAAATTTAAAAGTACGGTTGCATTCATACTGCGCAAAAGTACCTACTTAAAATCGCGTTGACTAATATTTAACAGCGTCCAGTCAGTCAGGCATCAGACAAACACGGAAAACTGCTCAATACTGACGGAGATAAGGAGAAAAAAGAGAAAAAATAAAATCCAAATATTGGACATGCTGCATGTACAATTTGTACATCGATGATTCACCTTTAGTGATTCAGAATCAGGAAGAAAGAGATTTTGTAATACTTATGTGACCAATTTGTTTTGTTTGATTGGTGTTTATTTAGGTTTACTCGTTCGTTGATCTGGGTGTTTAGTTTTGATGCATAAGAGATCTTATTTTTGACCTACTTTAACCAATTATCCTAAAAAAGTAAACAAAAATTGTTGTGTATTAGTGTCTAAATTCCTTTAAAAGTGTTAATAATTACAATAACAAGACTAAGCATTCAGCATAATAATAATTTTTTCTTTAGGATATAATAAAACATAAATTACAATAAATACAGTATGGAATAGGCGAATCAAATCCCCTCCAGTAATAAGAAAGAAATTAATTGAAAATAATAAAAATAAAAATTATTTAGATTAATATTTAAATTAGTTCTTTTCTCATTACTGGAAGGAATTTAATTCACATATTATATGTATTTTTATTATATATCTATATGTATGTAGGTGAGAAGGGTAGTCTTCACCGACTAGTTAATCAACAAAAGACAAACCGATACCCCAAGACTTTGTCTTTTATATGTATGTACATATATATTTTTTTGGTAATTTAACTGAGTCTTAAAAATATTTTTTTTGGAAAATCTACATTTTTAAATTGTTAAGTAATTTTATAAAATTAAATATTTTGTGAATTATGTCCCATTACGATTCGCATATTTATAGACCACAAACAAGTTTGCTAAAGTTTAATATTAAACTACGTAGTATATTAAAGTTGGTCTGAAAAAAAGTGTATTGGAATTGGAAAAATTATTTTAAAAATTGTTAACCAAAAAAAAAATTCAAAAAGAGTACCTACTTAAAAAAAGAAATTATGCATAAGTACATTAGACTCTGTCATGTGTAATTTTACTTTTAAATTTGTACACAACAGTCTCTGAGATTTTTGAAATATTGCTATAAAATAAAGTTGTACTATGTCAGAAAAAATACTAAGAATAAAAAAATAGTAAGCACGTATACTTATTCTCTTATACGTATATACTATCGATCTATGAATGAAGAACTGAATTTCTATAACTTGAAAATATTTTTGGGAAAACGAAAAATAAATGTGCGTTATACTTTCAATAATTGTATTGACAGAAAATATGCGAATCATAATCCCTTAAATAATGGATATAATTATACAACTCTAAAAAAACATAAGGGAAAAAACCGATTTATTTCCTTTTATCTATATTTTTATAATTTCGTAAGTTGTTTGTCAAAATGAAAAAAAAATTATGAATAAATATTTTGTTGAAAAAATTTAAACTTTCAAGTAGGTACTACAGTATGAAAATTGAAATAGCGGCTATTGTCAGTAAACAAGAGTATTAAATAATTTTATTAAAACGACGTTGCACAAAAAATTAAATCCCAAAAAATTGGTATATCATACATAATAAACTCATATTGTCCTAATCATAGATTTTTCTTTGTAACAAATGTCAAACAAAACCACAAAAATATTAGACGCAAAAATTTTAATTAATGATAACCTTATCTATATATTTTCTGGAAGTGTCATCACCCACGCCACAAACCGCAAAAGTTGTTATTTACAAAAATACGCACTAAATTATTTAAATAATCATTGTTTACTAAACTACAAAAAACATATTTAAAGAAGAAAAAGGTTACTAGCCCTGCAGTTATAAAAGAAAAACAAATCTTTTGAAATTTCAAAAAGATGTCTTGGTTATGTTTGGAATTTAATATCGGTCTTTGACACAAAGGTGGCAACAGTGAACGTGAAGTGCATTATCATCAGAGACTAAAAACTTGGAAATAGGATACCCTAGTGCAACTTCTCGACCTAAACTCAGTAAAATATCAATCTTAGCTGTTAACTAACAACAAAGGTTTAGTGTTTCTAAATATATTTGGCCAATATTTCGCTCGGTTTTTGGTAGACACGCCTATCGTCGACGCCTATTGGTTGAGGCGCGAAAAACACAGTTCACCCTTATGACGTACTGCGTAAAAACATTTATCGTCTGTGACCGTGTTGCGGGGTGCAGCTAGGTAAACGTGAGAGTCACAAATACTACACTGAAACAGTCGCTTTAGTAGCGTGCATTAGGAAGCACGCAGATCAAACCTCGCTTAGACTTCGTAACGTTCGGACGTGCTCCAACTCTAGTCGCGTGCCTTCGTGAGTTCGAACTTAGTGTTTTGTGTTCAAGATTTTGAAAATTTCTGTGATTGAGTTTGCCAATATGGCAGTGCCCTTTAATATGCCTGAAGATCAAAACGAAGTGGAAGTTCTCCTTGTGCAACTTCAGACACTTCTTAACAGACTTCAGGTCGCTGTTCGACGCAATCAACAATCATCGCAACAGCAACAAACACCTACTTCATCAATACCGTCAGTCCCTAGTGGAAGTCGAGGTAAGTCACCTTTAAAAAATTCCCGCCAAAAATATTGTTTACTTTTTAAATAAATATTAATACAACTCTTACTACCTCGACCTGTTGCTTGAACACGGAGTTCATGGCCAAACATAAAAAAATATCAAAAAAGTGATGCAACGCCAAAACGACTAAAATTCGCGGGCAATGCAACATGTTTTGCACGGGTTTCAAGGCCAGAAATTCATTGACTCGCGACACGATACCCAGGCAGAAATTATCCGCGACACTTAACATTTGGCGCCCAACGTGGAGCGGACCTATCCCATCTTGTCAAGGCCAATAAAAAAAAATTATTAATTTTTTCTTGTAAATTAAAAACGTTGACGGGTTATTATTTTTTTTATTATGAGGTAAAAAATACAAACGAAACAGCAAAATAAAATGTTTAAAGGATTTAAAAATTGCTATCTACAATAAGTGTTTTTTCGACTTAATGACATTTTTTGTGTTTTACTTTTTTTATAATAAAATATCTTTAATAAAAATAATAAATCATCCAAATATATTTTTTATTTATGCTTTTTGGGGAAAAATAATTTTGAATAATTTAAGAAAAACAAATATTTTTAACAGATAAAAATAAAACGTTATGAAGTATGGAACGTAACACTAGTTGACAAAATTTTTACACCTAGTGCGTGTAAATAAGGAGTGAGACACAAAAACAGTTTGATGAAAAATTTAAAGTAATATAGTTTTCAACAAATTCATATAATATAACATTGATAAAACAAAAAAAAAAGTAATCTGATAAAATTGGTAGTATTAGGGAATTTATAAAATTGCAAGAGCTAAAAGCGAATTCATTAATTTTAAAATACTATTAAATTCCTTTTAAACCTTCTTTTATAAACAATTACATATTGCAAAAATATTTTTAAAAAATTATAGCCAAAGAATTTATATTTAAAAATTGACGAGCTAGAACAGAAAATAAATAAACTCCAGTGATAACATAAATCTCTTACAAAATGGCCTTGGTTTCACGAAACGCCTGGTGCAATAATAATTATATCTCTACACGTAGCATATAACAGCTGTGTTTATTTTTTTTATGCTATTGAAGGCGCCTCAGGTTGTTCGTGTATGCAAAGTTTTATAGTGGGTTACATGAAAAATTGTTATTCCATATCTATAATCCGAGATGTATATAGATTTAATAAATTAAATATCGTATAAATTATCTAATAATAAGATTACGTATGTCGCACTTATACTATTTGCCAATTAATTTTTTAAAACATATTTTTTTTTCATTTTAAAAACTGCAGATGTCTTTTTAGAAAATGATAAACTATTATTTATACATGATGTTTTGTTGTGGATTTTATTAGTGACAAGAATTGTTTCGAAAACGGTATTTTAAATATCACAAATGATATCAAATTCCTAAATATAACGTCTTTTTCAGTATATACTTCGTCGAGTAGCAGAGTCAGAACTCGCGAATCGTCTGAATCAGACACGTCGGCCTCAGAACCGACTCAGAACGTGTCCCCTGATCTCCTATCAAACTTATCGTGGCTTGCAGCCTCTGCCAGTGGAACTTCTCAGTTTTCTTCCCCATTAACTGCCATTTCCATACGATCTCCTAGAAGAAGAACAAGTTCTGAATCTTCAAATTGCGAAGAGACGAAGATCTCCATAACGGCCTACGTTAAAAATGGTTACACCGCTCAAGATTGGAACAAGGTTGGTGTCACTTTGAGAAAGATCGCTGACGATTTTCAGCCATCCCTAACAAATCAGGTGGGTGTGTGATCGTGTTATCCGTCGCACCCACTAATTTTTGCATGCACTTTTTATTTGACAATATATCTTTCGTTTGCTTTTTTTGGTATGGTAGACTAGGCAAATCGCAATTACCGATTCGATATTTTGTCAAAAAATTGTTCTCTGAGAAATAATATCAATAGCCTCAGAAGCAAAAAAAAACTAACCCTATTAAAAAATATTATTTACACCACTAAATTACCAAATAAAAAAATTTCCTCTTTACTTTCTATATTATTCGCTACTTCGTTGAAGAATAATTATTATCTTCATATTATGCGTAATTATGCGAATAAACCTAATTTAATTTCCGTGCCACGCTATAATTTTAAACTATGTTGCATGTAAATATCTTTTTTAGTTCAGTTGCCAATTAATTTAATTATTGCATTACATATATTGCTAAAACCTATAATTGCGGGAAGAGCTTAATCGTGAGATATTCTTTAATTCTGCTTTGCTTCACCATACTTAGTTTCTTCTTCGTTTTATTTAATTCCTACAAATACCTCATACTGTTAATTATATTTTAACAACTCAAAAGATTCTTTCAAATTTCTAATTTTTTTTATGACGGCAGAATTAAAAATTTTATTAGTGGATAATTATATTAAGAATATCAATAATTAAATTGAATTAATTCTGTTTGTATGAGTATGAAAATAATAATATGGATGAATATAAAAAAAGGATATTAGTATAGAGCAAATATTCGTTTATTCATTACTTAGGTTTCGACCTAATTTTAAATGTATTTACTAAATGGAAAATAAATCAATCTAATGATTTAAATACGCTTATTCTAAACTAATAGAGCACATACACATCTACATGGCGCATTGGGTATGCAACCAAGCATACATTCTGGCAATTTTCGCAGAACAGACGCTGTTATATGCGTTAAAAATTATTGTTTCTAAAATTGTAAAATATTCTTTTGTTGTAATAATAATATAAAAATGTCATTGGATTATTATTCGTTTAACGTCTATTAATCTTATAAAATGCCATACAATAATTAAAACGTATTAACTCTGCAAAAACGCATTCACAAAATCGTTAGATAACATAATATTTCCCAAACAAAGAAAACCGTGAACGTGTAATACAAACAATGGAATAAATAATAATTACATTATAATTATCTATAAAACGGTAGTCAAGGTTAAAAATGCATATTGCAAGAAATTGTCCGTAAACATTAACAAATTGTACGACGCAGTATGCTAAGAAGTAAATATCATTATCATTAGTTTCGCAATCTTCTGTGGCGCGAAGAATACATCAAAGATTATAATCTTTGCTCGGGTATATAAAATAACGCCAATATACTTGTACATTCGTAATAAATTTTTTAAATAAAATGTTAAGAGACACTATTTTTTTTATTCAATTAACTACATATTATATACATACCTACAATCCAGTGAAACCTGCTTCTTTGTTTTATTTGATATTACTGTTCATGTTTAAATTCGTACTTTATTCTGTTTATAGTAAATGTTAAACATATTCTAGTAATTATACTGATAATTTTTGATTAAAAGAAAATCTAACGATATGTTTTTTTCTTCACAGATGGACTGTTTGGATATTGAAGACTCCAAATCTATACCAACAGATGGACTTTTGTCAAAAATAATGCCTGCGTCAGTATCATCGTGTTCGCTGATGACGGCAATGATATGCTTTGTGGGTTGGCACATATTTCGAGCTCGGTAAGCCTCAGTGAGGCATTAATTTGCACAATTCATCCAAAGCCTAAGTGATCGAAACGTTAGTTAAGAATTTTTGCATCTATATATTATGTTTTTGCTTTATATTGTTTTCCCTATTATACTTTCGGTGTGTTCTCATTTCCATTTTTATATAGTATTCTATTAACAAATATACTGAGTGTTAGGTTAACTTTAGGGGTTTATATTAAATAAATATTTTCCAAGCAAATAAGCAAATCATGTGATTTGGTGTGGTACCGCTCTAACCGCACTGGTTGTTATATAATATGTAAAAATCAGATTTTATTTTCTTGGAAATTGTTTCGAGATGAATTATATGATATTATACGCAGGTCATTTGTGAATGTAGGCCAGTCTGTAAAATAAACTATAAATTAATATAATAATTCCCAAAAAATACCAAAAAGTGGTAAGTTTTACCAATAAGACTGATCTGTCTTCTTATCTTAACCGAAAAGGTTTTATTATTCGATAAAGTTTCATATTTAAAACAGATATACAGGGTGTTCCCTAATGACATGCTAATATTTAAGAATATGATTCCTCGGGTTATTTAAAAAAAAAAAAAATATATGAACTGCAACGGCTTAAATTTTTTGCTACAGAGAAGGTGTTAAATTATTTTTTTACAGCGTTATTTTTTAATATATTCGAAAATACTTTAGATATACACCCTGTAACAACAAATTTATATGAACTTTTCTTTATAAAACTACCTGGCGAATCACATTCTAAAATATTAGCACATCCTAAAGGAATACCCTGTATATAAATATTTAGTCCTTATAAACTTTTTTTCTATGCAAAAACGTTATTGTGTTCTTACATCAATAATTCGACTTCAAAATTGACTGATTAAGAGTTAAATTTTTGCAGACTGACCTAACAAAAAAACTGTGTTGGTGTTCCAAAGAGAGAAAAGTAAATCAAAGTGTTTGATCTCATTCAGTTAGGCCCAAAGCCAAATAAGGCAGGTCTACACTCAGGAATTTTTATATTTGTATTTAAGTAAAAATTTCCGTTTTGTTTTCGCTTAAACCTGGCAAAACGAGAATTGACGTTTTCGACTTCTGTGGAGTTAAGTTGGGATTTAAATATATTTTTTATAATACATATAAATTTATCTAAGTATGACTTACCAATAGTATCTAAAGTACCTAAAGTAAGCGCCGCAACGCCAACGTAAATTTTTCTAAAATGAATTAAATCTAAAAACATGAGCACAAATTTTATTATGGGTATTGGATTTAGATATATGTGATTTTAAAAAATTAAACCAATTTTTCAAATGCTACTAAAGGGGCAAATTAATAGAATTTTTTTTTAATATTCTTACCGTTGTCATAAGTCAATAATTCGTGCTATTTGCCAAAAATATATTTTATTTTATCATAACAAGTAATTATATCGTGACGGAAAAAATATGTATATTGACCCTTGTAGATAAATTTAAAATTCTCGTTTTGTCCAGGTATTGTAATTATGTGTATATAAAGGTGAATTTTTTCAAAAGTTGGATTCAGCAGAGCCAAAGAAAGACTTCACAGTGCCAAAAATGACATCTTCTATTGACTTTTAGAAATGAATGACGTACAGCCTACTAAATAAATTTTTCAGGCAGGCAAGTCACATTCTAGAAAATAAAATTAATAAAAATACATTTACACGTACACTATTATACACCTGTAAGATTTTCTTTAACCGATGCCTGCATTAACAATGTTCTTAATTATTAATTGATATTTTTATTGACAATTTAAGAGGTCTTCACGCTTTCACGCTCCACCATACACTAGCCTGTGTTATAGCTTTTTCGTGTGGAGTCGCCCTTAAGAAATTGAAGGCATTTTATTCAAAGAACAAGTCAAACAGAGGATGTTTGTTTTATTCATTTATCAGGACCCTATTTTAAACAGTTAACTTTTGCTGCCAATGAGTCTGACTGTCTATTTGTGTATAAAATGGAGCAGTAACTAACTTTACTGCCCTGTAAAAGGTTTTCAAATGATCTCCGTAGTTAGAATAGAGGTGCAGCCAGGAAGCTGATTTTTGACAGCTTGCACCTACAGGATAATTTAAAATACCTACACGAATTTTTATAAGAAAAATTTATAAAGTAAATTTTATTGTATTTTTTTAACTACATTGTCCATGTCGATACCTGATAGGAAAAGTTTAATAATAATGTTCGAATTTTATATAAAAAAATTTAAGAAATTTTAATAAATATAGTCGCGTAGTTTTTAAATTGTCCTGTTACATTGTAAATATTGTGAGGCTGAGTCTAATAAAATTTTCAAAGTTACTCAAAGACTCGACCTCGGACATGCATGTTATATAGCTTTCTACTTTTTTACAATATAAGTGGTAAGATTGTAATTATATAAATGCCGATATTTTTTAAACAAATAAAGCAATTATATGTATTTTAAGATTTAGTTTTAAGTTTTTATTGTGGCTCCTTTCTAGGAGCTACCGCTAGACGTAGCTCTTCAAAGCACCTCTGTGATTACGCCTAAACGGCAAATATAAATGTAAAAGAGACTTCCCAAACAATTTGGGACTTTTACAATGACTCCTGTTTTCAATGATCTCCGATACATTTTTGACAGAATGTTTTATTTTAGTAGTTTTTATGCCCCTAGTCAGTATAGTCGTTGTTTTTATATAGCGTTGGCTAGGCTCCCTTTTTTTTACTTCTAAGTTGTAATGTAGTTGTGTGTTATTGTTTATTGATTTTATCAATCTTGCTATAAATATAGATGTATTTTGCCAATTGCCATATGAATTCACTGCTCCTATAGACATGTAACTATTAGATACAGATTATAATAAAAAACAGGTTATTTTTGCATTGTAAATAGTTCGTGGACAAGTGATGAAATACACTACTGGGTTCTTATTATTTTTAACTAATACTAACTAAGCCGTTCACCAGGATCACTTGCAAGGCTACTCGCCCGCATTATGCCTGACCATTCTTATAAAAATTTATAAAATATAGCTACTGATTTTTTTAAAAATATTTCAACTATTTTAAAGTATTTAGTCACATGTCCAAGGATTACTTTATGTCCTTTGTTCATAAAAAGCATCCTTAATAACCCCTGTTCTAAAATCTTGGGGTTCAAAGAACCAAACATAATATATGTTTTATCTTGACTTGGACCAACAATGATCGTTTGGGCCCGTGATAATAAAAGCTCAAACGACCTTTTTTTTAACTTCTTGAGTTGAAAATATTTGCTTATATTATTTTCGATATAAATGTCATAAGTTTTACACATAACATATATCTATATATTATTATATTTTTGTGATGTATGGAAAAGATATTGTATAATTTCCTTTATTTTGTTTCGCTGCGCGGGTGTTGTAAACTTTTTGTGCAGCTATGGTTTTGATGCCATACATACACACATCTCTACCAACGTCTTTCACAGTGTAACTTTTTCACTTTTATATAGTTGATTTGAAATATATGTAAACATGCCGAAAGAAACATGGACTTTTTATTTTCCCGTATCCCTCTACAATCAGAATTTCTTTTTCCTATTAAGATATAACCTCATAAATAGTCGTCGAAAATTACCGTCAAACGGGGTTAGGTGATTTAAAAAAATTAATTTTTCCATCGTCATTTCCATCATTCCAAACCAAATTTAAAAGTTGTAAATTTTACGCGTCGTTTTATGACACTTAATAAAAGTAAGGTTAAGAATTTACTTTAAAAGGATGCAAATCCGTCAGATCAAATTTGTTATTTTTTATTTGAATCAAAACATTTCTCCCAAAGCCTACGCATACCAATATTTTTCCTAAAGATTGCACGAAATAGTGCGAAAATTGAAGATATGAAACCAAAATATATTTTGACCGAACTATTGTTATTTTTTGATTGCACTAAAGCCCAAGAAATTACAAATGCCCTTTCTCTTTTCTAAAATCTCCAGTTTTCCACTCAATTCTAGAGAATTACTACAAGATTGAATGATTAATACACAAAATGAACGTTTTGTACTTGCCTTGTTGGTTTCTTGCGCTCCAACCCCTTAAAACTTTTATTATACGCAACAGATATGGAAGAATAACTTATAAATTTTTCTTAAATGGTGGAAAATAAAGATAGGAATAACATAAAACGTAAAACATATTTCTAGAAAAAGATTAATTCTATTTTTTAAGATTATTGTCATTTCGTTTTTATCACTACAGTATTGCCACTTCTCTTTCCAAATTTGCACTGTTGCTAGTATGTAAATTGGCGATTAGTTTAAAAAACTTTACCGTAGCGAACGTTAAAAGTTTAAAATAATGCACAAAAGCCATTGTTAACTATTAAAAAAACGAATTTTACAGTTAATTTACTCTATTTTCGTAGTTATAATTCTTACGCAAGCAGGCAACCAAGAATACAATACATTGGCTATGGTTTAGAAAAATAACTGGTTCATTTTTATTTATAAATATATAGCTTTATTTTGTACCTGTGTCTGGCGATGACAATAAAATTTATTATTTTATAGACAAAATATTATAAAAACGAATTTCACCATAATTAAGTGGCGCGGCGACAGTTCTGGTGATTTTTAAGATAATTATGGGGCGTTTGTATATTTAAAGGAAAATAAGAAATTAACATGAGAAGCCGAAATATTTCTATTTTTATGTTCTACATGGCGGGGGAAATATTATTGAAACTAAAATAAATTTTCAATTTTTTTTTTTGGAAAAAAAATAAGGTATCATCCGCCAAATTAGAAGTTCTTGTGAACCCCTTAGTAAAATTTCTAATTTGACAAGCGGCGTTTCACGCTGGTACGAAAGGCTCTTAAAAAGATACAAGGAATCATCAAATAAGAAAAAATACCAACAAACTTACTTTCCAGTCAATTGACTCGCCGCGCCGATAAGACTTCTTATATAGCAACTAAATATAATAAACCATTTTATAATAACGAACAAGAACCCTTAGAAAAATATATGTTTGTCCCTAAATAAGCTGATTTAAAGTTATTGGTCACGTCAACATGTTATTGGTTTGCGGGTATTAGGCCAAAATTGTCGGAGTTCTTTTCAATTTCAAATTGAAAAGAAGGGCGAGGGTTTTAAATCAGGTGTAGGTTTTCCAATGGATTTTGTTATACCTAAATCTAATAAAGTTTCTGGTTATATTTCAGAATAAATTCAATTTACCGGTCAGTCAGTACTTTATATTTGTATTTTTGTGATTTATATTTTTTTTGGGGAATATTTGTTTTAACCATGAAAGGACTCCGTTCGCCTTTAAAACTAGATTTTTTTTATGGGTTTATTAATAGATTAAGAAAAAAGTTATATACAGGGTGATTCCTAAGTTGATACTTTTTTTTTCGCTGTCTATAGAAGGCATTAAAATAAACAACATTTTCTAATACCTTTTTTCAAAAAACTTAAAAATAGGCGAGATACAGGAGTAAAAAATCTAAGTGCAGGCCTGGTCATCAAAACGTAGCCCGCTATACTTTTTGTTGTTTTTCTTATCTTTTATTAGTCATGCAATTTACAGGTGGTGTTGAGCATTCCGCTGCGGTATGTTTTTCTGAATCAAGTTCATTTTAAATTGGTGACACGTGAAAATGGTAAAATTTGAAAACAACGAACTAGTAGATATGGTGATAATTTACGGTGAGTGTCGTCAAAGTGCGGCTGCTGCTTCGAGATTATACGCAGAACGTTATCCCTTGCGGGTTCATCCTACACCCAGCGGTTTTCTTAATGTTATTTAACGGGCAAGTTAGGCAGAACCGTATTTGATCCAGAGTGTAAATGAATGTGTACCTTATTTTTGAGTTTTTTAAGAAAAGGTATAAATGTTGTTTATTATTTATTTTTATTTATTTAATGCCTTCTATATACAGCTAAAAAGAAGTATCAACTTAGGAATCACCATGTATAAAACTTTCTAAAAATTAAATAAAGAATATTGGAAAGTCCTTTTGATTTGTCATATGAATTATATATACTTATTTAAATCATTTATTTTTTAATTTAGCGACACTATATTGATCTTCAATATTCTTTAAGTAATTCTAAACAACTTTTAATAAAAATTTTTCAAGTGTATTTCTAAGCTTAATTATAATCCATCACAGTCGCCCACTCATGCTCTCTCTTTCTAACATCAGTGATGAACCCTACTTTCGCGCGTCGCCTAACTGCTGGCTTCCGAAGAGCAAGCATCATGAAAACTGTAAATACGTATAGCTAGCCAGTGGCGGCTCGTTAGGTGAAGTAGGTGAAGGGGCTTTTCACCAAAAAAAAAAAATTGGGAGGAAAGTTTTTCGACAATATTAAATATTAATGTACCAAAAAAGCTACCATTTTAGCCCTTAAACAATAATTATGTTCGAATTAATAATATTAATTTAATCAGAATGTAGCTATGCATAAAAGGGCCACGGTTAACCCCGATGGACAATAAATATAAACACTCGTTCATTTTGGCGCGCCCCAGCCAACCGTGTCCTTTAGCTCAAAGGAAGTGAAGATCCAACGCCCAACATGGCTTTGATTTTCACCGTTGCTATGGTTTCGTGCCGTCAGTCACGCAAACAGCATGTAACAATTTGCATTATGATGAAGGGCAATTTAAAAATAAATCAGTCGTATGCACCATTGTATTAGCATTGGTTCTCCTAACCTTGAGGTATTTATTTTGAGGCTTTGCGAAACTTACGGTTATAGATATCGTTTTTACGTGATTTACTGTGAGATTAAAAAGTTTTGTTTTTATTTTTCAGTTAATTCAGTAGTGTACGTACCTACTTAGTGGTGTGTTTTAAAAATTAACCCAATTAATAACATAGTTTGTAATTTGTTGGAAACTGCATTCAATCGTTGGACAGATGAGGATAAGAGAGACGTGTTGTTACACGGGTTTTTAGTCAATATTTGTTTAAGTACCCGCCCTATAACTAGCTCTATACCAATTTTTAAGACCGCGAGCCGCCACTGATAGATACGGAATCCACCCATCCATTAACAGTTTTCATAATGTTTGGCCCACTGATGTTAGAAAGAAAAGGCATCAGCTACTTCTATGGATTTAGACTGAAAATTTAACTTGATTTAAAAAAAAACCTTAATTGTTTTTGAAAAATTATTTTAATAAAAGTTGTTTAGATTTCATTGCAGAATGAAATATTATATGACAAGCCAAAATAACTTTCTAATATTCTTTATTTAATTTCTAGAGACTTTTATATACAACATTTTTTCCTTAATTGATTAATAAGACGTTTCGTTTTAAAGGTGTACGAAGTCCTCTTAAGGTTAAGAGTATAAAAATTATAAAATGAGATTAATTATTTATTTTATTAATTACAAACTTAACCAGTAATATCCAGATTTCAGTTAAACACAAAGGAACTTAATCATCTTAAATTAGAGATTATATTGATTTCAATAAATTTAGACTTTTTAAACAATCCATAATAAAACTTAATTAAATCTATGTAACATTTCTTAAAAGAAGTTCGGTATCACGGTAAATTTAAAATACTAGCTTCATTATTAAAACTACCATTAAACATTGCTGGCGACATTGTGGTTTTTAATTAAATTCTGCTTAACCCTAAAACTTCAAATCCTCGTAAAGTACTTTATGTCCTTTATTATCTTTCCACTTAAAATCTTCTTTGTTTTTTATTGATAAGAATGCAACACATAGGTAATTGAACAAACATCTTATTTTTCTACTTTGTTATACTTTCAAGGAAAAATATTATTTCATTTAAGTTGGGAAAATAGCTATTTCAGAGGAAACAACGAAAATTTTCTATTAGATTTTATGAATCGAAGCGGAATGAAAAGCACTAATAAAATAAACTTCATGTGCTTTTGGTATCAAACTTTTATTTCTCACACTTTTATCGATTCTAGCTAGCAACTTTTTTTTAGAAGGTATGTGAAATAATGACTAAAGATTATTTACACCCAAAAATTAATAAATAACTTTTAACTTGGGTATATTTATATATTTCTAACATTTACTTGATCTAAGTTTGCTCTTCAGCTAAAGAGCGCTAGTGTATTATTGATCACAATCATCAAATTCTATACCGGGTCCGCCAACGTGGCGGGGATGGAAGATTAAATCATTATCGAGGAGCTTATCAAAAATACTAAACCAGCATAAGGTATCGACTTAAAAGCGGCATATTTTAAAAATATTTTACATTATACAGGGTGGCTCAAAAAAGTGTGGCGGACTAAACTTGCATTTTTTTAAATGGAACACCCTATATATTATATTATTTTCTAATTCCCTATACAATTCCACGTATATTTTGTATAAAATGTCATATGTCTAAATTCAATTGTTTTTGAGTAATTGACGTTTAAAATATGGCATTTTTTGACTTTGACAGGCTGTAACATTGGAACGGTTCATCTTAGAGAAAAATGGTTTTCACCTCCCTATCTTAGTTTTTTATTCTCTATCCAAAAATACCAACTTCCGGTTTAACATGTTAAACCAAAAAAACGGTTTAACATAGTAAATCGGAGGTTGGTTTCCTTGGATAGAGAATGAAAAACTAAGATAGGGAGGTGAAAACCATTTTTCTCTAAGATGAACCGTTCCAATGTTACAGCCTGTCAAAGTCAAAAAATGCCATATTTCAAACGTCAATTACTCAAAAACAATTGAATTTAGACATATGACATTTTATACAAAATATACGTGGAATTGTATAGGGAATTAGAAAATAATATAATATATAGGGTGTTCCATTTAAAAAAATGCAAGTTTAGTCCGCCACACTTTTTTGAGCCACCCTGTATAATGTAAAATATTTTTAAAATATACCGCTTTTAAGTCCATACCTCATGCTGCTCTAGTAATTTTGATAAGTTCCTCGATAATGATTTAAATTTCCGTCCCCGCTTCGTTGGCGGACCCGGTATATATTAATGAAAAATTTGTTTTAAAACATAACTTCTCTACTTGTTTCGAATGCAGAATCATTTATCTTCAGAAGAACAAATGAAACTAAAAAGAAAAGTGTAGACATTATCTTAAAAGAAGCCTTAAAATTATAATATTAGAGGAAATAAAGGATCTATGAGTAGAACAGTGAGAATCAATGAGTAGAACAGTAAGAATATCATCACCAAAAAACACTTCACATTGTGAAAAGGGAAATATTTATATATGTAAGGTTTGTAGCTTTGGGTGCTATTAGAGTTTAAGTGTAGAATAAAAGGTTTAAAAACCAGTTTTTTTTATTCTACACTTAAATTCTTAAAGCATCCAAAGCTACAAACCTTATATATTTCCGTTTTCAGTGTGAAAATGTGGTGACGATTTTCTCACTGTTCTACTCATTGAACCTTTATTTCATCTAATATTATAATCTTAAGGCTCCGTTAAGATGATATTTATCCTTTTCTTTTTAATTTCATTTGTTCTCCTAAGGATGAACGCTTCTGCATTCGAAACATGTAGAGAATTTCTATTTTTAAAACAAGTTTTTCCTTAATATAACAGTAGAGGAAGACTTTGAGTTCTTATTTGATTTCTTTCCTTCTACATATTCACTCCACTTTAAGTATGAACATTAGTTTGTTTTCCTGACAGTTTTAATCGATTAAAATGTTTGTTTTTCTTGGGTTTTCGGTCACTCTTGAATAAAAGATTTTTCTTTATAAGGGGTTAACGTTTCGGTTTTATTAGGAAACCATCATCAGAACTATAAAAAAATATTTGTCTAAACAATCAAAAGAGAAAAGAAACTATTGTATACAAAAATAAAAAAATATATAGAAAACTATAATCACGTATAAAGTATAAGCTAAACATACCCTTATTTAATTTTAATTTTAATTTAAATGTAAAAAATTAAATAAGGGTATGTTTAGCTTATACTTTATACGTGATTATAGTTTTCTATATTTTTTTATTTTTGTATACAATAGTTTCTTTTCTATTTTGATTGTTTAGACAAATATTTTTTTATAGTTCTGATGATGGTTTCCTAATAAAACCGAAACGTTAACCCCTTATAAAGAAAAATCTTTTATTCAAGAGTGACCGAAAACCCAAGAAAAACAAACATTTTAAGTATGAACTATTTCTTCAAGTTAAAACCCTTTATTTCAAAACTTTAATATGGTAATTTTAATAGTAATAATTATAACTCGGCTTAGTTCCAATATAAAACTCAACGACGTTGCAATGTCTCTGATTTAGGTATAATATGTAGGTATATGAAATAAAAATGTTAATAAACTCACGTGTACACACCGTCACAATATCAGTCTTGGATACGTTCATCAATGTTTTTAATATAATACTGTTACTTTGACGAAGAAGTATATTATATGCTTCGGAATGATGATGTCCTTGGTAGCCCTTATATGCCATCAAAAGATAAATCTGCTATAATTTTTAACCCGATTTGGAAAAGAGGAATGTGGAATTACAGTTAACCATTATAAAAAGCACCCTTATAGAATCAAGTCATATGAAATAATTTTATTGCAGTTCTTGATAAATAAGTTTTTGTTCTTGATGGATAAGAAGAAATGATGAGGCATAATTGAAGATTTAAAATGGCCAGAATCTATTGATCTTTAAAATCTAACTGTCATCTCATACTTAAATGTACTTCCGGGATTTAGAACAGTTATGTTTATTCGCTTAGCTTATTCTTACTAGATTTAGTGAATTTTCAAAACTTCTCGAAAATTTCACCTTATTATGTAGTTGTCTCTCCAAGATCTTTAATAGTATATTACAAAACAAGTACGGTAGGTATGTCTTTACCGCATGTGCGCGATGCTTAACAAAACGAGCCGAAGGCGAGTTTGGTAAATCACGCAAATGCGGTAAAGACACCTACCGTAAGTGTATTGTACGATATTTTATCTACAAGCATGTTTTAGGGCACCAAGATTAAAAACTAAAAGAGCACTGTTTTAATTTACTCCATAGGTGCCTCGTAAGTCGTTATCAACAAAACTGATGGCATATTTAAAAAAGAAGATTTGTTTCAAATCTACTTTTAAATAACAACTTATTTGCTTGTTTCAGGTGGTATGTGAGCATCTCTGGGACATGTCGCCGAGAGGCGTTATGTAAAATGAAAATTGAAGATATTAAGGAATTTGAAACCCACCTTGTTGTAACTGTCCCGGAGATAAAGACAAATGTAGATCAACAGTTCGTGGTTTACGTGAAAGGATTTTCATCAGAAATTAATACTATTTCAATTTTCAAGAAGTATAGAGCCCATGGACCCGATCATACTGCCCATACACGGTTATTTATTGCATATAAAAAAGAAAGATGCACTATCCAATCACTGGGTATAAATACTTTCTCAAATTGCATCATATTTAAAGTTGTCCAGTCCCAAAGAATATACAGGACATTGTTATCGAAGAACGTCAGCTACATTATTAGTAGATTCTGGCAGGTATATCATGAATTTAAAAAGACATGGTGGATGGAAGTCCTCCAGTGTTGCGGAGGGCTATATTGAAAATTCGGTGCAAAATAAAATAGGAATTGCAAAGTAAATAAATGGTGTAGAAGAATATGCACCTCCTGTTTTAGTAAATCTGTAACTTTTAATTCTTATGTCTTCCTTCAGCGATATCGTTTGGAAATGTTACAAACTCTACTATTAATATTAATATTTCCTAATTTATAAGTTTGGAATAGTTTGGAAAATTAAATAGTGAAACCTCTCTTAGGCGGACACCTACGGGACTGTCTAAATGTGGCCGCCTAATAGAGGTGTCCGCCCATGGGAAATTTGTTATTAGGTAATATTTAAATGCAAAATTATTACTACATATATGTCTACACAAATAAACATTTATTAAACATAATAAAAATGCACTAGTTTTAGTTAGGATGTAGTACTAAAAAAATGCGACGCTTTCTGCCATTTTTTACGATTTTAACCTTACAACTCCCAAATAAACGGCGTACTGCTTTCGGGAAATCACACTGCTTTCATTCGGCGACGTCCTTTCGCGCTGCCACGCATACGCGATTGGCTTTGTGTGTATCTTTAGAGAGTTTTTGCCCCATACTTATTCGTCTCCCAAATACTTTAACATTTTTTTGTTCGTTTAAAGGAAAGTTTTCGCACTCTTTGTATGAAAACAGCCTCTCCGCGTCCGCCCAAAGGAGAGTCTGCCCAAGAGAGGTTGTTTTTAATGAAATTTCATATACCTAGTTTCGGATTATGAAAACATGTCCGCTTAATAGAGAATATATCCGCATATCAGAGGTGTCCGTTATGAGAGGTTTCACTGTATTTGTTATACATATAATGTTTAATAGAGTTTCTTTTGAAAATAAAAAATACACTTAAATAATATAAAAGCTTGTTTTTATAGTATGTAATTACTTACAGCACTAGTGCAGTAAAGTGATACTTACCGCACTCGAGTCAGTACGGTAAGTAGTTACTTACCGCACGCTTGTAGATAATAGTTATTTACGATATAGGTGTTTTAAAGATTCATATCACAACACGAGATGTTAAAGTTGTCAAACGAGGCGTCAGCCGAGTTTAATAAAACATCGAGTGTAGTAATATGAATTTACAACAAGAATATGGTACAAAATTTTATCTACTTTCATCTATGAATAAAAATATTTGGCAAAAGGCATTTTTAAAAATAAAAATGCACCTGCTATTAAGTTTACTAATCAAGTTTTTTATGTTACCTTTCGCATATTACTGTTTCGCATGGTTACTGTCGAAGCTTTGTCAAACAAATTCAAAAATATAAAAAGCGTTTTTCAAAATGAACGATTCTGATGGAAGTTTACCCTCTGATGTAGCAGCAGCGGCAAACGAAGCGATCTCAAGTTTAGTTCCGATAAAATCCAAGGCGCGGTATGAGTTGGGGTATCAGAAGTTTGAAGATTGGTGTAAAGCTAACAAAATAAAGGAGGTGTCTGAGAAAATCCTTTTGGGTTATTTTTACATAAAGCAACGCTGCCAGAAACCATCTACACTATGGACTCACTACTCAATGTTGAGAACTATGATTTTAGTCAAGAAAAATCAAGATATAAGCAGATTTTCTCAACTAATCGCATTTTTGAAAAGAAGTTCAGAGGGTTACAAGGCCAAAAAGTCAAAAGTTTTCACAAAGGAAGACGTATGTAAGTTTCTTAGTACTGCAGATGATGAAACATATTTACTTATGAAGGTTGTTATGATAATCGGCATTTTTTGGGCTTGTCGGCGCGAAGAACTAGCTAAGTTAATGTTGGATCATATTGAACACAATAATTTGTATATAAAAATTGTGATTCCATTCTCGAAAGCCAAAATTATGCGAGAATTTCTTATAACAGAAGGAAATGTGACCGGTGTCAACTGTTTAAGTATTTTTCGAAAGTTTGGAAATTCGAACGTAAAGGGCTCCATCACATCCACTGTTATACAAATTTCTAACTGTAAAAAGTGTATTATTAACGTTTATAATAAACCTTAAGTGTTATATTTTAATTAATAATTGGTAATTAATTTTATAATTATTGTTAATAATAAATCATTCTTCTAAAGAGTGTGGTTTTATTTAACAGCAAAATTTTAATAAACCCGTTTTTTGCCATTACACTGTAAGGGCATCTATTACAGCACTAGTGCTGTAATAGATGCTCTTACAAAACGATTTACAGAACTGTAAAATTCATATTACTAAATAAAAGTAGATAAACTATTTTATTAAAATTGATGGTAAAGACTAGGTCTGAATTTAAATAAATCCTAAAGTGTTGTCGATATTTTAAAGTGTCTCTATTAGAGCAAATTTACCAAGTACCTCCAAGCAAAGATTAAATAAAATTATTAAAATGAACTACTTAAGAAACCCGCTTCGCTGGCAGAAATCAAGTGAGAGATCATCCATACACCAAGTTAATACCATAATAAAATTTTCACCAATTGGTCTTTATTGAGATAACGCAGCCCACTATTAAATCACTTTATATGCATTAGTAAAATAGTTGTGCCTAAATTATTATACTGGCAATAACATCTTCATATCTGCTAATTGAACATCTTTTAGGGCATGACCCATATCTCGATCATATTTATACGTTTAGTATTTATTTATATTGACATAAATGATATTTTATAAAAAGTTGAATAGTACGAGGCAAACAGTTTTATGTATAGGGTTGGGCATAAAAAACCGGAATATTGTTTTTATATGATAACTTTTTTATTTATGGACCGATTTTATTGAATTTTATCTTGTTTGAGATAGGATGGATCAAGACAGATCGCTAATCTCATATTTTTGACATTTGTTGAAAAATCAAAATGGCGGACCAACTTGGTTAAACTTTAAAACTTCTTGGAACTTTTTTTAATCATACGGTATATCTTTACATACAGCGTGTCCAGAAACCATCTTAACATACGGGAAACTTTTTTATTTTAGACTTTACAAAAAAAAGTGATTCTTCATAAAAAGTTCTGCATGGTCTAAAACCTAAAATGCAACTATCAGATATTAAATTCTCCCAGGCGTATACGAGGTAAGTCAAAAAATATGAATTTGACTTAAAAGTAAAGTACCTTTATTTTTGATAATATCGAAAATTGTTATTAAAAAAAGTTGATCAGAACTAAAAACCACGTTTAAATATGAAATTACGCCCATTCACAAGATTTGAACAAGCGGTATTCATTCTTGTTTAGTAGGTCCAGCACGCCTTGGAAAACTAAATGAAACCATGACAACTAATTATTTTATTTGTCAAGGCGGACAGTTTCCTTTTAATTAAATATGGTGCTTAAATTTACAATCGAGGAAAAAGTTGAAATAGTGTTAATTGTTGGAGACCGCTACAAGACGTACAGAGAGGCTGGTCAAATTTTTAATGCAAGATGAGAAATATTTCACAAGCTGTTCCACGACCTGTTACAAAGTCCACTGCCCAAGTTATTTTAAGAAAAAATAATTTTTACCCATAAAAACCAAAATTTCTTCACAAACTGCAGCCTAGAGATTTTGATTCACGATTTTTGTTTTGCTCTTGGTTTCAAGGTGAGGTAGAAGATGACCCACTATTCGCAAGAAAAATATTGTTTTCAGACGAGGCGATGTTCACCTCAAATGGAGTAGTGTGTTCTCAAAACTGTAGGTGGTGGAGTGATGAGAATCCCCATTTTGTAATTGAGTGTCGTGACCAGTATTCTTTCAAGACAAATGTTTGGTGCGGCGTGTTTAGGAACCAAATTGTAGGGCCGTACTTTTTTCGAGAAAATATTACCAGTGAAATTTACTTGAACGGAATTATTTGAATTTTTTCATGGACTACCAATGAATATAAGACGAACACTTTGGTTCCAACATGACGGCGCTCCAAGCCACAGCTCTACAAGAGTGACAGAATTCCTAAACCGGACATTTCCACAGATATGGATTGGAAGATCAGAATTTGCTTGGCCACCAAGGTCACCTGATCTAACACCTCTGGATTTTTTCGTATGAGCAAATTAAAAAATGAAGAAGCAAGACACCAGTGGCGTAGCCAGAAAATATGCTCGGGGGGGGGGGGGGGGGGGCTCAGTGGGCGTAAGTAGTACACAGGGCCGTCTTATACTAGGCTGGGGCCAAGCAAATTATAATAAAATTTTTTTACTAAGTATGGCCATTAATTATAGGTAATCAAATACAGTATGATATAATATGTCATTAATGATATTAGAATGCTGCTGGGTTTTTGGTTACGATTACGATAACGGTTTTTTTCGGGATTTCTGTTGAGCAAAATCTTCTATTATATCCCTAAAGTCAATTTTTTGAAGGATATAACTTTCTATGCACATAATTGACAAATTACTCAGTCGTTCTTGTAACATTGTTGTTCGCAATTAATTTTGTATTCTCTTAAGCTGCGAAAATTACCGCTCTCCACTACAATTGGTAACTATTAGGCAAAGGAATATTCTTGTAGCAATTTCTACGTTTGGAAAAAAATTAAATTATACCTAGTCTGTGCTTACGTTTTAATTGTAAATAATTACCTGCGTTGTTTTAAAGCACATTGCTCGTGGTAACGTGCTTAAAAGTTTCTTAAGCACGCTAAAAGGAGGTTATTAAAAAACCATAATGACAATCAAAAAGAGGTTATTATAAAACGTCAGTAGAAAAAATATCAAACGAAACAAAATAACGCCACTCACTGACTTACTCCACTCTCCACTCATTCCTCTATCAGACTGAAAGTTTAATACATCATTCGGGGATTCAGATTCGGGATTCCCCCAACCCCCAACCATAGACCATAGACAATGTCGACATTTATGTTAGGCCTTGTTTAGACGGTGCAGCGTGCAGCAGTGCAGCTTGACTTTGGAATCGGAGGGATTAGGTGACTGCGTGGGTGATCGCTAGATGGTGTACTTAGTAAATTAGTTATATTATTAATTAGTACAGCAGGACTAGGCGCAGTCATCGATATAATGGCGTAGTATATACCTTGTAAATACCTTCTGATAAGATTACTGATTTGTGAAAAAAGTGTAATGTGCCCGACAAAAATGTTTTGAGAATAAATGTGTGTGAGAGAAATTGTTAAAGTCATCGGGGCCCCCTGAGAATGGGGGGCCCTGGGCACGGGCCCCGGTGCCCTTATGGTGAAGAAGGTATTGGTAGTACATTTTTTTTTGAGAAAGGGACAATTGGGACTACATGTAATTTCATGATATTGTTCCTAGTGAAGAAGGCAGAAAAGTGCCGCAGGCGAAAAATGTTCGGGGCCACGCTCAAAGTTCGTTTAAAATTCACTATTATCAAATTTCGAAAATTAAATTATTACCTCACCCTCTTTGCATAGTTGGATTAAATTTGTTTTCGTAATAAATGTATTTTTACTTTGTGTTAGATATTCCTATTCTTTAAAAAAAATATATATATATTTTGAATTTGTGAAATATATTATGAATATTGGTGTAAATTCAAAATTTTTACATGAGACGTATGTATGACTTTAACCAGCGTTTTTCAGGCTCAGTTTTTCATGAGTAAAAATAAAGTAAATATCGCTCACCACAAATTGATGATTTTTTCAGAAATCATGTATTTTAGGAGCGTAGATCTAAGAGCTGTATTTGGTGCCAATGCTTAGGTTTTGAAATACTCCTTCTTACGTGCCGTTTTGTATATTCATAATAAAGCATTCTCGTTTCTTTCCGCACTATTTGTTTTATTATAAATTATCACATTTCTTCCATAAAAAATGTTTCAATTAAAATTTTTACTTTAATTTTTCTCTCTAAAAATAAATACTTAGGTAATTGTTTTTTGTTTTTGTTGTAAATATAAAAAGCTCTAAAAAAGAGAAAACGGAACAGATAAAGTATATAATAGAAAAATACTATAAAATATTATTATTTTTACTTGTTTTCCTATAAAATTGCATCATAAATTAATAACTAAAACGAAATGCGTCCGAAACCTTAATCTCTATATAAAACAGGACTTTTAGAAGGAGAAGTTTAAAAACTAAACGTTTCTTACAAGACCTTTGTAATCTAAGCCAAGAATACATTATTTAGAAATTTCAATTAAGAGTCCAAGCGTAAGACAAAAAATTAGGTTTCAATTAGACTTTTAGACCCGAGGTCCTAGGCTCAGGTGGGAGGGCTGCAGCCCGGTAGCCTCCCCTTAAATACGCCACTGCAAGACACTATTTACTATACAACAAGAAAACAATTTATCTTAGTTTTTTTTACCTCTTTAGTCATAGTTTTTTAGCCCTTTAATACAACAACTAATTAAACAAAGTGGGTAAGGTATTATATGCAATGTGTTGACATAGACCTAAATAATGTTATTAAGACGATAAACACGCTTTTATCCACAAAGTTTTTCGATGATAGTTTATCTAACTTAAACCGACCCTAATAAATTTACGAGTAGTTGTGGCACGTGTTTATTCCAGAGATAAACACTTCTTCTTGATAAAAAAAATATCAGTTTACTCAAAGACAAATAAAAGTACGTATCTCTGTCGTCACAGAATTAAATTTGATAATACCTTGCATCTTTGCACGTGCTGCAGGGATGATACAGGGTGTGTCAGTGTGTCAAGGAATAAACCATCTGAAATTACTGCTAAATATATTCCTAAACTTCAATTGTGTGATATTTATGTTTCGTGTGTGCCACATGTTCCATACTGTCGACTGTAATAATAATTATGACAGTTCGGTGATCATCATTAACAATAACATCTCACTTTCTCAATGTGAAGACCATACATTCACATTGGACAATTGATGGCATTGCAACTTGTAACCCAATCTTGTTACTTGGTAATGATTAAAGTTAAGGCGTATTTTATTGGGCATCTTACTCAATTTCCAGTCAGCTTTGGCCAAAGGCTAAGTAGCAATAGTCATATTATTAACAAACAAAAAGACTTTCAACCTAGTTCTATGACCACGTTGAAAGGCTAAGTGGCAGGTGGCAAGACGAGAGAGAAAAATAGCTAATAATGTTTTAAGAGAATTTGCTGTTGTTAAAGAGTAAAACTGGAAAACAGAGTCTCCTAAAAGGTATGGTCAATGTCAATAATTAGGATTCAGGAAGATTAAAACTTCATATAAAATGCTCTCCTATATTCCCTAATTACTGAGCTACAGTCCCCTAAAGGGGGACCCTGACAATACTTACTTACAACCCCGGGTGGGTCTTGGCTGCCTTGACTATTTGCCTCCACCTGGAGCGTTCTTGAGCTAGCTCCTTCCATTCTTCCTGGACCACTTCAAGGGTAGGTGGATCCTTGTTAATGTTTTAACCTTGATAATGGTTTTCACTAAATATACCAGAAACCGTTAAAGATAAAAATACGCTTACCCTGCTTACAAATATATTATCTTCATTTTGTTTCTGAAGAAACCAACTAGCGTATTCCAGGCGTGCAGAATAATCGTTGGATGACATAGTATACTTCTCTGGAAGTGATAGAAATGGAATAGTTGCTCCTAAAGAACAGCATGCACTAACGATTTTGATGTATTAAGTGGTGTTGCCTGAATTCTTACATTATTTTTAGCGTCGTATGACACTAAATCCAAAACATTTTCTTCCATATCAATAGTGCGCGCAGTTCTTGGACGATCTACACCACCAAGTTTTGGTACAAGACTACCTAAAATGAAAAATATCAATAATTGTGTTTGAGGTCCTCAAACCAAAAGATAATATGCATACTTGTTTCACGTAAATTGGGGCGAATACATTCAAAAGTTCTACGATCGGGCAGTTCTAGATCGGCAAATTTTTGTGAAAAGAGTAGCGTTACCAGAAGCTAATTCGTACACTAAATGTATGTCCGCGTACTAACCAAAACTAAAATGAGGCATACTATAGTCTATTTCAGAAAGGTGTAGAGTAATAAAATGAGAAATTCCGTCCAGTTCGGCTCAATTTCGGTGTCATCTTTTATCTTGATGAGACGTGGATTAATGAAGGTTATATAATACCAAAATTGTGGCAACACAAAAATATAACCAGTGCCCAGTGCTCGCCAAGCTTTCATGGACGGCCTGTCAACGGATATTAAGGTGCCTGTAGGTAAAGGGAAGAGACTAATAATAATCGTCCATATTGGAAGCGAAGAGGGATTTTTAAAAGAAGATTTGCTAACCTTTCAGTCGTTCAATACCGGAGATTACCACGAAGACATGAATTCGAATGTTTTTGAGCTGTTTTGGTGAATCTGATCTTCCAGCTAATTCAGTAGTAGTTATGGATAACGCAAGCTTATCATTCACGACGCACAGAGAAGACTCCAACTACATCTTGGAGAAAACAAGAAATTTAAAAATAATTTGATAAAGAAGGAATAATTAGCTATAGCAAATATACACCAACATCGTTTTATGAAATATGCCGTGGAAGATATAGCTGAAAAACATGGTGTAACTTTGCTGCGCACACCGCCATATCGTAATAAGAAACTTTAAACTTTCAAACCTACCATAAGTGTAACATGTATTACAGCACTTACATTATATTCTTTATGGCAAATAATGACAGACACTTACTTAATCAAATTGAAAATTTATATTTTTCTTTTCCTTGGATTCAAGGTAATTTGTAAGTCGATTTATCTCGAAAACGGTACATTAAATTGGGTCCAACTAAGAATAAGTACCTTTTTTTTTGTAAAAAACGTCAGATTTCTTTAGTCCCACATAGAATAGTACAAGACACAACGCAAAAAAAGTATGATCTATTTTTACCCCACTACCTTTCCTTTTGACGCCATTTTAAAAATACCAACATTTTGGTGATAACAGATGAACTCAGAGCACAAAGTTTATCAAAACTTTAAGATTTAGTATTTTTATCTTTGAAGGTTTCGAAAATATTTTGTGGAAACCATAATCAGGGTCCCCCCTTTAGGGGAGTGTAGCTCGATAATTGGGGGATATAGGAAAAAATTTTATATGAAGTTCTAAACTTATTTTTATTTAATTCATTAAATTAATCAATCCCTAATTAATTAAGTATCATTGTAAAGTTAAGACACTCATAAAAAAAAGATACGAGCAATCAACTGGCTGACACGAAAATAACAATTCGATGGTTAAATTTATTCCAAGTGGAATTTGTCGTTGACGTGAAGGGGACTCTCTCGCCTGTCAACTTTCCAGGAGTTTCGTGGAACGTAATATCACGCCCCTGTTTGCCCTATTGTGCCATCAATTTCCTGACAAAAAAGACAATAATTACGGAGTGGAACTGAAATTGAAAATTACATTATCATATCAAGAGGCTTCGGTTACAAGAGTTTTGAAGCACCGTGAAATTTTAACAACTCAAAAATATGAGATTTTTGTCTACTCTCCACCACTTTTAAGTAATTTATCAATAAATATTTTTTCTACTTCCACATGGAAATTTGCTGTTTCCTTTGGTGGCGGGTAAAGTAGGATATTCCAGTTAACTGTGCGGCAAAATTTTATATCCATCCTAGTTAGGTTATGAAACTGACCAATCACAGTAGTCAATTACCGAGGAGCCAAATTTACATGTTGTAAATTCGTTTTCTGACAGTTAAGAAAAGTTAGGTTAACAATATGCTTTAAAAATATGCAAATCTGTCAGATGAAATTTGTTCTTTTTAAATTTAAATCAAAACATTTATCCCAGAGTCTATGTGTATACACAATATTTTCCTAAAGAGTACACGAAATGGTGCAAAAATTGAAGGTATAATAAAATTAATTCCAAAATATATTTCTACCAAATTATTGTTATTTTCTGCCGAACTGAAGATTTGCACACAGGCGCACTTTCTTATTTCAAAAATATTTTTATTTCAACTCATTTCTAGACAATTATTACAAGCTTTACATAAAATGTACTATATACCTACCAAATGAACGTTTTCTTACTAACCTTGGTAATTTTTTTCCATATAAATAATATATATTATTATAAACATTTGTCACGGGGATATTTTCCTATATATTTTGAACGGGGATCGAACCCCAATTGATCTTAAAACTTTTATTATACGCAACAAACATACAAAATTAAAGATAACCCGATAAAACAGACGAAATTATAAGATTTCTAGAAAAAAAAACATTTTTTACTAACATTTTTAAGGTTATTTTATTTCTACTTACACTATTGCCACTTCTTGTCTTCTTTTTCCACGTTAACAGTGTTGCTAGTTTGTAAAGTGGCGATTATTTTAAAAAAATTGACCATAGCGACCGTTAAAAATTCATATTAATGCACAAAATCTATTTTTAACTGTTTGCGGTGGAACACTCGGCGTATTTTTTCTCGAGGGTATTTTGGTTCGTGGTAGGGTTCGTGGTAGCCAATGAAAACAAAAATGGTTTGGGAAAGATCTCAGTTTATTGTTTTTCACACTTCTCCTGTAGGTACTAGAAAAATTTAACGTAGTCAGTAAGATAGGCCACGTGTGGGGGACAAATAAAAAATTATGGTTATGAGAAAAATATTAATATGTCAATTAAATTTAAGAAAACTCACCTAGAAAAATTTAACGACCAGGCACGTAGTGACTTTACTTCTTTGGTAAAACAAAACTAAGTGGCCAAAGGCTCGCGCTTTTACTAGTATTATTTTGGAAAAAAAAGATAACTGAGAACCCACGCTTCTAGGTCTTTCTCTCGTTCAGAGCAAAAGGACCGGTGGAAAAATTTTAACCTCCGTGAAATTAACTGTCAACCAGGTGGGGGTCCAGGCGCCCAATTCAAAACCGACCAATGATAGCCGACTTCGTCACCCGCACTTTACCGGTCGCGCCGCCACACGGCTAACACGTGTACCCGACATGGGCGTAGATATGGGGTTTTGCCACATCTTCGCCCCCCTTTGAATAAGGCCTCGAAAACGTCTCTTATTTCAGTTTCGTGTAGAGGCCGTAGAAGCAATAAAAAACTTTTTTAAATGAGAAGCATGAAAAACACCCCGTTCCAGGGGACTATTACGGTGCTCGAGCACATACGTAGCATTACTTATTTTTTTCTTGACCCGATAAGGGCCTTCGAACAACAATAGCATTTTTTTCGTTTCAGCTCGAATAGCTGATGAGACGGTATTTGCTTTAAGCAAAACTAAATCGCCAGGCTGGAAATCCGCAACCGTGCGGCCGGGAAACTGTACGGCGCGGCGCGCGGCTTTACCTTTTAAAGTGGCATCGGCCAATATTAACTTTTCCTCTTGTGAGATGGGCGTGCCATTTTGCAAATATTCTGGCGGCAAGAGCGACGGCGCCGAATTTCCAAATTGCAGCTCGTTAGCAGCAAAACCCGTCGACTCATGCACGACATTATTTAAAAAGATTTCAAAATGCCCGACTTCCCAAGCCCAACGCGAGTGTTGATCAGAACAATATGTCCTTAATAGGCGGCCCAGTTCGCGCATTACGCGTTCACTTGGGTTTCCGCATGGATGCCGTACCGAAGAATATACCAATTTTATATCATGCGAACGCAGCGTCTCTCGCCAAATTTTTGACGTATACTGCGTACCGTTATCACTGAGCATGCGCGAAGGTATGCCATTTGTGAGGAAATAATCTTTCGTAAGTCGGTTTAACATAGCACGCGAAGTCGCCTTTTTTAATGGGTACAAACGAACGTGTTTTGTAAATAAATTTACAACTACAAAAAGGTACATGGTCCCGCCGCGGCTGCGTATTAAAGGCCCTAAAATATCGGAGGCCACGATATCGTCCTTATTTAACGGTATTATTTGCATTTGAGGAGGTTTAGGCAGGATACTAATTTTTGCTTTTTGACAAATTTCACAGGTTTTCAAACGCTTTTTAATTTCACGATGCATGTTATTCCACCAAACTTCGTTTTTTAATAGCAACCATGTTTTATATACCCCAAAATGTCCGAACGCATCATGATAGACATCAATAAATTCAGGAACAAGTTTACGGGGGACGCACATTAAATAATGTCCCTCACGACTACCCATTTTATATAAGATGTGATTACGTGTAATAAACTGAGACTTTAGTGATAGGTCCTCAGGCAACGCTTTTTTAATAGAATAGAGTTTTTCGTCTTCTTCCTGAAATTTTGATATGTTCCTTAATAACTTTTGAAAATCACCGGGTAATTTAATGAATGTGGATATTTGGAAACACTTATCTTTTGGTGTAGGGAACCTACCCCCCGCATAGCGACTAAGAGCATCGGCCGGTATATTATCTCGTCCCGGAATATGTTTTATTTCAAAGTCGTACTCCTGTAAGATTAATGCCCATCGTGAAATTCGATCTGACAGTAACCGACAACGGTCAATATAGGTAATGGCCTTGTTATCGGTATATAAGTAAAATTTACTACCCAACAGATATACACGCCATTTTGTCAAAGCAAAAAGAACTGCTAAAATTTCCTTCTCGGTAGAAAAATATCTTTTTTCCCTATCCAGCAGCAATCTCGACGCATAGGCTACCACCCTACGCTCACCCAGGATCAGCTGATAGAGAATGGCAGCAATCCCTACGTCACTGGCGTCGGTTTCCACATAGAAACTCTCACTAAAAATGGGGTGATAAATAAGGGTTTCCTGCTGCAAAAGAGCTTTAAGATCTTGGAAGGCCGCTTCCTGTTCCTCGTGCCAGGTCCAGGCCACTTTTTTTCTTAGTAATAAAGTCAGCGGCGCCGAAAGTTCCGCAAACCTGGATGAAAAAACCCGATCATACTGACAAAGACCTAGAAATGCCTGCAGTTGCTTAACATTTTCAGGACGTTTGTAGTCCCGTAGTGCTTGTATCCTCTCTGGGTCTGGCTTCATCCCATCTCCATTTACGATATAACCTAAATAGCGTAACTCAGTTTGAAAAAAAAAACATTTTTCCAATTTCACCGTCAGTCCTGCCGACCCTAGGCGACTAAAAACTTGATCCAAGTGACTTAAATGGTCCTCGAAAGTGTCGCTCATCACCAGTAAGTCATCTAAGTAGTTAAGTAAGAAATCCTGAAAAGGTGCGCCAAACATAACGTCCATGGCACGGCTAAAAGCGCTAACTGCCGTTTTGATACCAAAAGGGAGGACACAAAACCTATAAGTTTGAGTACCGACCATAAAACCAGTATATTTTCTATCATCCTGGTGCAACGGGATCTGCCAGTAACCATGCGTAAGATCTATACTCGAGAGAAACTTTTTTCCTGACATTAACCTTACAATTTCCTCAATTGGTTTAGGTAACTCGAAATCTGGTACCATTACCTCATTTACACGCCTTGCGTCTAGACATATTCGCACGCTACCGTCTTTTTTTTAGGGTGGTCATAATAGGCGAAATATATTGTGAAGAGACACGTTCGATGACTCCCCATTCTAACATTTGTGTTAGTGTTTTCTGCACGGCTTCTCGATGAGCCACCGGTATCGGATACGGTTTAACAAAAAACGGCGAATCATCTAATAATTTAATTCGGTGTTCGTACATTTTTGTGCGACCCGGTATATTCGAAAAAATATTGCCGAATTTCCGTAATAATTTTTTTAAATGCTGTTGTTGTTCAATAGAAATTGATTCAATTTTATTTGCAGTATTGTTCACTAATTCAAAAGAATTTATTTGTTGACAAAGTTTAAAATAAAAATCCGGTTTTGGAATTTTATTCTGCAGAAGCGATAAGAATTTATCGTTTTTATTTACAATGCTGCAAATGCCCGGCGGAACATTGTCCTCGCCGTGCTGATATTTTTTTTCTGGTACAATAAAAAATTGTTTATTGCTTTTTATTACTAAATGTTTTTCAGGTAAATTTATTGTAACCTGAAAAAACCTTAAAAAATCACAACCTAAAATAACTGAATGCATGAGATCCGGTATAATTAAAACTTCCTGTAAAAACCTTTGACTTTCTATAAATATTGGTATTTCAGCTTGTAAATTAACTTTTTTGAATTTACTTTTAAAAGCACCCACAACTCGTATACCCGTACATTTAATATGGGGTATCTTCGGGTGAAAAGCTGTTAGCTGTATCCAAATTTCTTCTGAAATGACAGAAACCTGGCTACCGCTATCAATCAAAGCTGTAAACCAAAAGTCAAAAATTCGAACGTTAATTTTAGGCAAAGAGTCGTCCAATATTCCATGCTTAAACTCACATTCTTCTAAAAAATCCTCTCTTGGATTATTGGACAACACTTGTACCTCCTGCGCCCCCTGCATTTGTGGCGTGTCCCTCAAACTGGGGGTCAGTTTTGAGGGCCTTCCCAGTTTTCCGAACCTTCCAGGTCCACTTCCAAGGCAGAGATATGTGGCCTTGTGTTCCTGGAAAATTGGGGTTTAGGAGCCCCATTGGAAAAATTGGGTCTAGGATTTTTGTTATTTGCATATCCTATATGTTTCTTATTACTGTTATCAAAATAGCTATCCGCCTGTCTCAATCGTTCTAGTGCCCCCGTTAATGTTTGCACCCCTATTAATATTGCTGATATGTTTGGAGGAAAATGTCGGGCTATGATGCAAAGTAGCTCCGTAGTTGTATACGGTGGGTTTAAATATTTTGATAAGCTTACATATTTATTAAAATGTTCCGTAAGGAGTCCGCCATTTTCCTCGTACCTATCTGCTTCCAATTTTAATTTTATTTTTATCTGTCGGTCTGCGCCCCAAAAATTCTCTAAAAAAACTTTCTTGAATTCCGTATAATTCAGAAACTGGTCGAAGAAAGCGTCCCACCAGGTTTTGGCTGACTTTTTGAAACTGCTATTTAGTATAAAGGCTATTTTTGTATAAGGTAACGTGTTTACGTCTACTATATTTTCTAACAGGTGCAAAAATTCCACCGGATGTATACTACCGTCATCCCCAAAGTGGGGTAAAACTTTTGTTACGTCTAATAACGAATTATTCGTTGTAGAGTTACTCGTGCCTGTTACATTTTGTTGATTATTATTACTATTGCCTAAATTTACTTGATTTACTGATTGTACTATTAAGTTAATAAGTCTTGCCAACTCCTCGGGTGAGTACGGTGGTGTATAGGCCAGCTGCACTGGCACACCATGTGGTGCTTGAGGTGGTGTATGGGCCAGCTGCACTGGAACACCCAGACCTCCAAACCTTCCTCCATGTGTACGTTGCGGCGTTCCGTCAGAACGATTAGGATTAAATTGAACGTGGTTACCTTGTCCCTGTGTGTGTTGCTGGGCGGTGGTGTTGGTTGCATTTTGCTCTTCCCTTGGGAAACCCATGAATGGTGGCGATGTTTGAGGGTGTGGGAGACTGTGGCGTCCCCGTCCTTGATTCGGCGTGTTCGTTAGAACCATTGTTCATAGGCCAGCCCCACGTTGGGCGCCAAGTTGCGGTGGAACACTCGGCGTATTTTTTCTCGAGGGTATTTTGGTTCGTGGTAGGGTTCGTGGTAGCCAATGAAAACAAAAATGGTTTGGGAAAGATCTCAGTTTATTGTTTTTCACACTTCTCCTGTAGGTACTAGAAAAATTTAACGTAGTCAGTAAGATAGGCCACGTGTGGGGGACAAATAAAAAATTATGGTTATGAGAAAAATATTAATATGTCAATTAAATTTAAGAAAACTCACCTAGAAAAATTTAACGACCAGGCACGTAGTGACTTTACTTCTTTGGTAAAACAAAACTAAGTGGCCAAAGGCTCGCGCTTTTACTAGTATTATTTTGGAAAAAAAAGATAACTGAGAACCCACGCTTCTAGGTCTTTCTCTCGTTCAGAGCAAAAGGACCGGTGGAAAAATTTTAACCTCCGTGAAATTAACTGTCAACCAGGTGGGGGTCCAGGCGCCCAATTCAAAACCGACCAATGATAGCCGACTTCGTCACCCGCACTTTACCGGTCGCGCCGCCACACGGCTAACACGTGTACCCGACATGGGCGTAGATATGGGGTTTTGCCACATGTTTGAAACGAATTCTACAGCTATTTTTGTTGTACTTTTGGAGTTATAATTTATACGCAAGCAGAAATAAACCCGACAAACCTTTTTTTCTTCTGTGCAATTTAGTAAAATCAAAATACCTACAGTTGAGAAAATAAATTGTTCGTGTTTATTAATACATATATCGCTTTTTGTCTGTTATTCTGCAAAAAGCCGAATGTGAGAAGGATAGATATATTCAAAAGTGAGTATGTATAAATATAAGAACTTACCCAAATCGATAAATATGTTACAGTGTAATTTGGTCAATGGGTTTGCCATCAAAATGAATTTTTGTTCAATTGTTTCTTATTACCGTTCTCACAAGTTCATGGCCAACTTAAAAGACAAGTTATGATGCCTAATTTAAATTATTTTTTAAAATTCTTAGCATGAAGTTTGGAAGTTAAGTCGTAGAAAAAATATACTGTACAACTCGAGTGGATTGTCCATATTGCGCTCGGAAGTTTCAGCACTCAACCTACGGCGTCGTGCTCAATTTACTTCCTCGTGCGATATGGACATCATATCCACTCTTGTTGCACAAACTACTATTTGAACTCAAGTTGAATACAATATCCTCGTTATTTACGAATATTTTAAACAATGATCGTCCCTATAGAATTTAGAATTTAATATTCTATAAAACACAACCACCGTTACACAAAACCTTACCTTCTACATGGCTTAACCTATTTACTATGACGTACGATATTATTTGTTCTCACTAATTAATGACACTGAATGCACTGCCCCAAATAGCGAAATGTATGATGGAATATGGAATACCACATGTAGGTAATCACGGTATTACTGACCTACATTACACCCCTCGCTCTTGAGAATTCATAAAGGAATATGTGCGTTTTATATTTTGAAAGCCAAAGGGGAATTTTTCCTCTCATTTCAAGAACCCCAGCGCATCTTTTGTTTCTTGTTAAGTGTCCATGAAAAGTGAAATATAAAACCCCGTTAAACAGCGTGGTTCAAAAAATTAAATTCTAAAGGTTTGTGATGTAAAATAATCTCAAATAACAACCCTGATTTTTAAAAGTTTTTTCTCTAATTAAATTTGTGTGGATTCCTTAGCGCAAAGACAGCAGCCTTGACTCTTTTAAATTAATTTTAGAAGGCCTAACGATATACGAGGATTAAAAGTAATTAATTATATGCGAGGTGTTAAAATATAAATAAGAACTGAATTATTTTATATTTCAAAATCCCTAGTCGAAAAAAAGATCATGTCTTACTTGTTGGAAATATTTTCTAAACAATAATGGTTAGAAAGATGAGATTTTGGGTAACGCTAGGGCACCAACAAAGAAATTAAATAAAAATTATTCTTGACTAACATTTTTTTTATCCTAAGTCTCAAAATGACCCTTTGGATGGTGTCCTTGAAATGACTGTACAACGCTTCACCACAAACTCCTTAACCAAAAATAAGGCGATCTAGGCAAACTTACCTATATGCAATGTTGCTTCGTTTTGACGCTACAGGGCGCTAAAGTTTTCAAATTAATATCGTTTTTTTCGAATAATTTCAAAACGCCTTTATCGATTTCCACTTATTTTGGGACTAAGAGTCACTATTATTAATAGCGTGAGTTAACGTATACGCCATCTTTTTATTATACTTGCAAATTTAAAAATAGCGTGTGATTGGTAAATAAAAGTTTACCTTTTTGTTACCCCCCGTATAAATGACTTTATTTATTTCTCTGACACTAGCTGACTTCATGCTGAAACTTTTTGGTATTTTATTAAATTTTAGACATGCAGTTTCTCTACAAAAAAAAATATTTACAATACCTTGTACATCATTGCTGTTTATTCAGAACGAGAAACATGAAATTTTTAAAAATTCTAAATTACTACCAACTAGTTTGATTTTTATAACAATTGTACGAAATGTTCACAGTGTTCCTGAATACATAAATAATTTTTTTTTAATTAAACCGTACTTTGGGCATCGTCGGCAATGATGAATTAGAAGGTACCGTAAATAATGTTCTTGTAGAGAAACTGCATGTCTGGCTAAGAGACAAAAAAGTTTTAACATGATGTCAGCTAGGGTCAGAGAAATAATTAAAGCCATTTATACGGGGGATAATAAAAAGACAAACTTTTATTTATCAATTAGACGCCATTATTAAATTTACAGGTATTAAAAAAAGATGGCGCACACATCAAAACACTCTATTAATAGTGATCATTCATACTTCCAAAATTAGTAGAAATCGATAAAGACGTTTAGAAATTATTCCGGAAAAACGATATTCATTTGAAAACTTCAGCGCCCTGTAGCGGCAAAACGAAACAACTTTTGGTCAAATTTGTCTAGATTGCCTTATTTTTGGTTAAAGAATTTGAGGTAAAGCGTTATACAGCAATTTCAAGGATACCCTGTATAAAGGCATTTAGAAATTATTCCGGAAAAACGATATTCATTTGAAAACTTCAGCGCCCTGTAGCGGCAAAACGAAACAACATTTGGGCAAATTTATCTAGATTGCCTTATTTTTGGTTAAAGAATATGAGGTAAAGCGTTATACAGCAATTTCAAGGATACCCTGTATAAAGGCATTTAGAAATTATTCCGGAAAACCGATATTCGTTTGAAAACTTTAGCGCCCTGTAGCGGCAAAACGAAACAACATTTGGGCAAGTTTATCTAGATTGCCTTATTTTTGGTTAAAGAATTTGAGGTAAAGCGTTATACAGCAATTTCAAGGACACCCTGTATAAAGGCATTTAAAAATTATTCCGGAAAAACGATATTCGTTTGAAAATTTTAGCGCCCTGTAGCGGCAAAACGAAACAACATTTGGGCAAGTTTATCTAGATTGCCTTATTTTTGGTTAAAGAATATGAGGTAAAGCGTTATACAGCAATTTCAAGGACACCCTGTATAAAGGCATTTAGAAATTATTCCGGAAAAACGATATTCATTTGAAAACTTCAGCGCCCTGTAGCGGCAAAACGAAACAACATTTGGGCAAGTTTATCTAGATTGCCTTATTTTTGGTTAAAGAATATGAGGTAAAGCGTTCTACAGCAATTTCAAGGACACCCTGTATAAAGGCATTTAGAAATTATTCCGGAAAAACGATATTCATTTAAAAACTTCAGCGCCCTGTAGCGGCAAAACGAAACAACATTTGGGCAAGTTTATCTAGATTGCCTTATTTTTGGTTAAAGAATATGAGGTAAAGCGTTATACAGCAATTTCAAGGACACCCTGTATAAAGGCATTTAGAAATTATTCCGGAAAAACGATATTCATTTGAAAACTTCAGCGCCCTGTAGCGGCAAAACGAAACAACATTTGGGCAAGTTTGTCTAGATTGCCTTATTTTTGGTTAAAGAATATGAGGTAAAGCGTTCTACAGCAATTTCAAGGACACCCTGTATAAAGGCATTTAGAAATTATTCCGGAAAAACGATATTCATTTGAAAACTTCAGCGCCCTGTAGCGGCAAAACGAAACAACGTTTGGGCAAGTTTGTCTAGATTGCCTTATTTTTGGTTAAAGAATATGAGGTAAAGCGTTCTACAGCAATTTCAAGGACACCCTGTATAAAGGCATTTAGAAATTATTCCGGAAAAACGATATTCATTTGAAAACTTCAGCGCCCTGTAGCGGCAAAACGAAACAACATTTGGGCAAGTTTATCTAGATTGCCTTATTTTTGGTTAAAGAATATGAGGTAAAGCGTTCTACAGCAATTTCAAGGACACCCTGTATAAAGGCATTTAGAAATTATTCCGGAAAAACGATATTCATTTAAAAACTTCAGCGCCCTGTAGCGGCAAAACGAAACAACATTTGGGCAAGTTTATCTAGATTGCCTTATTTTTGGTTAAAGAATATGAGGTAAAGCGTTATACAGCAATTTCAAGGACACCCTGTATAAAGGCATTTAGAAATTATTCCGGAAAAACGATATTCATTTGAAAACTTCAGCGCCCTGTAGCGGCAAAACGAAACAACATTTGGGCAAGTTTGTCTAGATTGCCTTATTTTTGGTTAAAGAATATGAGGTAAAGCGTTCTACAGCAATTTCAAGGACACCCTGTATAAAGGCATTTAGAAATTATTCCGGAAAAACGATATTCATTTGAAAACTTCAGCGCCCTGTAGCGGCAAAACGAAACAACGTTTGGGCAAGTTTGTCTAGATTGCCTTATTTTTGGTTAAAGAATATGAGGTAAAGCGTTATACAGCAATTTCAAGGACACCCTGTATAAAGGCTTTTAGAAATTATTCCGGAAAAACGATATTCATTTGAAAACTTTAGCGCCCTGTAGAGACAAAACGAAACAACTTTTGGTCAAATTTGTCTAGATTGCCTTATTTTTGGTTAAAGAATATGAGGTAAAGCGTTATACAGCAATTTCAAGGACACCCTGTATAAAGGCATTTAGAAATGATTCCGGAAAAACGATATTCGTTTGAAAACTTTAGCGCCCTGTAGCGGCAAAACGAAACAACATTTGGGCAAGTTTGTCTAGATTGCCTTATTTTTGGTTAAAGAATATGAGGTAAAGCGTTATACAGCAATTTCAAGGACACCCTGTATAAAGGCATTTAGAAATTATTCCGGAAAAACGATATTCATTTGAAAACTTTAGCGCCCTGTAGAGACAAAACGAAACAACTTTTGGTCAAATTTGTCTAGATTGCCTTATTTTTGGTTAAAGAATTTGAGGTGAAGCGTTATACAGTCATTTGAAAGACACCTTTTATAGTCAGTCCTCTAATTCCATGCATTTCATATAATTCTTATTTTTAGAGGTTTAACTCTAAATAACAAATATTTAAAACACACAATTTTCAATATCGTACCGTCGTACCCGATCCTAAGCCCTGAAGTACTACCCATGTCGAAAATATCGTCCTGTACATAAAAACCGAGGCGTCAAGCTGTCTGGACCAAATCTCAAGGCTGAATGTGTTAAATCGTTTTCGAAGGCATCAAGTGGTATTATATTCCTTTTTGGTTAGAAGATGAGAAGGAACATCTGGTTTTTTATAGCTCTATGACCCAAGACGAACAAAAAGAGTAATCACTCTAAACACCATCAGTAGCTTAAGAAATAAATCCAATTGGTTTCGGTTGCTTTTCAATACGTGATTTACTGAAATGTTTGTTCTTAAAAAAAGTAACCTGTACTTAAATCTATTAATGCTGGCGAAACAAATTAATGACAGTTTTAATATAAATGAGGCAACGTCCAAAGTTCATTTATCAGTATTTAGATTATTTTAATTTCGATTAATGACTTTTCGAATGACCATTATTTAACCCTTTAATCCTTCGTTGGCAATCACAGGGTTGTACTAAATAGTTTTAGATCATAACTTCATCTTTATAATTTTATAATCAATAATTCGATTAGAAAGTACAGGATTATCCAACCAGGACTGAACGGGGGCCTATATTTTGCAGTGGCGGCTCGCGGTCTTAAAAATGGGGAAGAGTAGTAACAAAACGTCTCTCTTATCCTCATCTGTCCAACGATTGAATGGAGTTGCCAACAAACTACTCTCATTAATTGGGTTCATTTTTAAACCACACAACTAAGTAGGTACGTACTACTGCATTAACTGAAAAATAAAAACAAAACTTTTTAATCACACAGTAAATCACGTAAAAACTATATCTATAATCTTAAGTTTCGCGAAGCCTCAAAATAGATACCTTAAGGTTAGGCGAACCAATGCTAAAACAATGATGGTGCATACGACTGATCTATTTTTAAATTGCCCTTCATCATAATGCAAATTGTTACATGCTGTTTGCGTAATTGACGTCACGTAACCGTGGCAACGGTAAATATTAAAGCCATGTTGGGCGTTGGGTCTTCACTTGCTTTGAGCTAACGGACAAGGTCGCTGGGGCGCGCCAAAATGCACGAGTGTTTATAATTGAGAAGCAACTGTGCAAAAAGCATTAAATCCATAATATGTTGTTTTGAATAAAACTTAAAAAACTAGCAAAGTAAGTTAGAAGACAAACTAAGATTTTCATGTGGCGCAGAATGATTTATGTAATAGGATTAAAAAGGAATATTTCCTTTTTTTCCTAAATTTTTGATTTTCATGACCATATGGTATATTTTTTAGTGGATTTACTGCATTTTGTTTAACCAGAATTTTTTTTTTTTTTTTTTTTTATGATAAAACACCTGCACTGTAGGAAAAATCCTTTAAGGCGCTCTGGGAGCGGTGCGAGTGCGAAAAAAGCGATTAACGTTGGTCTTGAAACGTTAAAGATTGTATTCATTGGGAAACACGACCTCAGGAAGATCATTCCACAAAGATGACGTTCTCCAGATGAAAGAATTCTTGAACAATGAAGTTCGAGGAGTACTAAGCTGAACAACATATGGATGAGCGGCAGTGGTTCGCCGTGTATTTCTGTTTTGCATTGCTCTAGGTGGAATCAAGTGGGCAATGTCAGTCGAACACCTGCCATGGAAATATCTGTAAAAGAGAGCCAAATCGCCAACCTGTCTTCGATGCTCCAGGCTATCGAGGGTCTTGGTCAGCTCGGGGTCGCCGATCAGACGAACGGCTCTCCTTTGAATGGAATCCAGTAGCCGAAGGGTGTGCTTGGGTGCAGAGCTCCAGACATGAGAGCAATATTCTAATGATGGTCGAATCTGGGCTTTGTAGAGTGTCAAAAGTTGATGAGGTGTGTACAACTTTTTGGTGCGGAAAAGTACACCAAGTTTCTGTGCAGCTGTCTTGGCAATTGCGGCAACGTGATCATGCCAAGACATATTACCTCCCAGATTGACCCCCAGCAAATTAATAGACGGTGCCAGGGGAATTGCGTGTCCTGCCATGACTATATCCGGTTCTGCAATGTTAACCTTTTTGGAGAAGACTGCTGCCTGGGTTTTCTTAGTATTAAATTCGACTTGGTTACTGTCACCCCAAGCCAAAATTTCTTCCAGGTCCTTGTTGAGGCGCAATACTTCATGCTGCCTGCGAAGATGTGCGTCGGCAGCGGATGTTTGGAGAGTCAAGGTAAAAGATGAGACAAGTGTGCTGTCATCAGCAAAGCTATAAATTGGATTTTGGGTTTTCACTAGAAGGTCGTTAATATACAGTAAAAAGAGGGTAGGCGACAATATGGACCCTTGAGGAACACCGGCATTGATGGTGAAGGTGTCTGAGAGAAACCCGTCAATCGCCACTTGCAGAGAATGGTTCTTAAGGAAGCTGGTTAACCATAAACAAAAACCATTAGGCATACCGTAGGATCGCAATTTACTTAGAAGCCCATCGTGCCAAACACGATCAAAAGCCCTAGAGATGTCCAGTGCAACAGCCCGGGATTCTCCATGATGTTCGATGGTGTTGCTCCAAAGATGGGTGACATATGCCAGAAGGTCACCTGTTGATCTGGACTTACGAAAACCGTATTGATGGTCGCTGATAATGTTAAGCCCTTCCAGATACTTTAGGAGATGTGGATGTGGATTTATGCCATTTTGCTAGGTTAGTATGGATTTATTCCTTTGTGCTTGTTTGGATTTATTGCGTTTTGCTTAAAGTAATTAAGTTTATCTAATAAAGTTTAAGACTTCAGTGAAATAATTATTAATTATATATATATACGGTCCGCTGGGGCGCGCCAAAATGCACGAGTGTTTATAAATTATTGTCCATCGGAGTTAATGGTGGCCCTATTATGCATTATCTACAATCGGATTAAATTAATATTATTAATTCGAACATAATTATTTTTTAAGGGCTAAAATGGTAGCTGTATTTGCACATTAATATTTAATATTGATATTTTGAGTTTCCCTGTATTTCCATTTAAACCAATATGGTAATTAATATAGCTATCTTGCTTAGTTTTACCGTAGAATCTGATATTGCGATTTAAAAAGCTGCCTCTAGCTTACAACAAAGGCAGTGTGGCGTAAAAAATAAGCCCCTGATCAGTACGTTGGATGACCCTGTATAAGGCGCAATATGCCTTATCAAATTTCATTTGAAAAAAGTCACTGAGCAAAATGCTAATACAGTAACAATAACAAATTAATAATTGTTAAAAATTAAACAAAATTTAAAGATTAGGTATAGGTAACTAGTCATTTTAAAATAAAATTGGGCTTGGCTCTGTTGAATTATCCAAATTTGAGAAACTGATAGACATTTTTTGAAAGCAAAACCCACCATTACATTTTATAAATTGAATAGACCCCAACTGTTAAAAAAAAAATTAAATTTAATTAATAAATATAAAAAAAAATTTTATAAACTAAGTAATGCACTTTAAACATCTTTAGATGGCCACATTTTGTAGATGACCATATAATTTACTTTTATAATGGAGGTTCTTTCTATACTACCAGTGGCGTGCATACAATATAGGCAAAAAGCATTGCCTACCCTGGAAACAATAAAACAAACAGATACAATTTTTTTTGTATTTTAGTTTTTATCCTTGTAATCCAACTTAGGCAATTTACCTCTACATTAATATAATAAATAATATTATAGGACCGAAAGCTTAATCCTATATCATTTCCACGAACGGATTATTTGCTTATTATATCGTAAACTAGATCCCTGTATAAGCATTCCGTAAGACCGTTCTAAAAGCAATGATCTCGCTGGACGTTAACTTCTTATGCAATAGCAAGAGCACTGCTTTTGTACGAGTGGAAACAAGCTAGAGAGCCGGTAGGCAGTAGGGCAGAAAGAAAAGTAACAAATAAACTCGTCGCAACCTTCGACCATCCTTTATCTATCAGCCCGCGCCAAGAAAGCCCGCGTTTGGTAAGTGCATTGGTGCCAATCTTCAAGTTTTACCGTAGATTGGAAAATACTTCGCTTGCTTAATATAAAATATGAAACACGCCTCTATAAGTTTTATTATTAATTAGTTTAGTTAAGATATTTTTAAAGGGATAACGGATATGGTATCGTAAAATAAGAAGCACTTTTGTGACAATTTAAATAATTTTTGCTGATAGGTTCATAATATTTAATAATGAGTAAGCTTAACATCATATTTCACATAATAATTGACTTCGTTTTGGTTCAATCGGGTGGATGATAGATTTTTAATTTATAATTAGTGTTTTCGCCCTTTTGCTAGACTTCGCGCCGTCAGGTTTTGGGAAAAAAAGAATTATGGAGGCGTTAATTGTTACCATTCCGGCTAGCAATGCGTCTGCAGAACGCTCATTTTCTAGATTAAAAATAATTCATACCTATTTACGAAACACATAGGGAGAGACACGCTTAAGTAAATTAACAATAATCTCTTTGGAAAGCGACCTTTTGCAGGATTTAAAACGCAAAACCAATTTTTATGGCAATTTTTTAAAATAATTTTTACATAAAGACCGCCGTGTTGAACTATTTTACAAATAATGTGGTTTTATTCTTTTTCGGCCAGTGTTCTTTCCACAAACTTAAAAACAAGACATTTTGTGACAAAATTTGAAATTTAGATGCGTAAATGCTACGGAAGGTAAATTTTTGTCATAAATGCAATTTTTTCCTACCCTGATTAAAACAGCATTGCACGCCACTGCATTTTGTAGATGACCATATAATTTAGTTTTATAATGGAGGTTCTTTCTATAATACAGGTCAAAACATTTTCCCTTTAAAAAATATATTTTCATAAAATGTTTTTTTCAATGTGTCGAAAATTTTTTTTTTTGAAAAAAAATATTTTTTCATAAAATGGTTTTTTCAATTGTGTCGAAAATTTTTATTTTTGAAAAAAGAATATATTTTCATAAAATGGCTTTTTAAATTGTGTCGAAAATGTCTATTTTTGAAAAAAAAATTAATACATCCAAATATCGATTCCAACCCTGTAAATCCGAGATTGGCAATGGATCGGTTAACACGACCCATAATTTGAATCATGATGTTGACACAAAGCCCCAAAGTAATCCGTCAGAGCAGTCCGACCGACGCGACTGTAACTTTTTTTAAACCTGGCAAAGGGGGTATCACCATGTTAGGGGAAGGCAGCGAACGCACAAAGTGTGATAATGTTTTAGAATTGACACCAGTTTCGATTTCATTTACATTATGCGGATCGCAGATCTCATCTCGCTATTCTTTGCTAATCCGATGATAAAATTAATTCGATATTGGCTGCTGTCATGCTGTTTTATTTTCGTATTAGCTTCCCTTTTGACGTTGTCGTCGTTTTAAACCGCCAATCGACTGGATTTTTTGAAGATTGTAATATCTTATTATTTATTATATTACAGTAATAAAATAACTAATATTGTTTAAACTTTCTTATGAAATTAGAACTTTATTAAAATTTATTATTATTCAGTTATTAATACTCACATTTACAATATTAATTATATATACAGACAAATTCTAAATATTTCTTTTGATAGCAAAAAATAATAAGTAAATTATTGTCTGTTTAAAGGTTGAAGAGAATGATATGCCATAAATATTCTTACTTATTTGGATGCATCTTATAGTTGCCTACATACCCCCCAAAATTTTAATGAAATAGGTTCAGTATTATAGGCGAAAAAAAATAAACACTAAATCAGTTTGCACCACTGTAACTTTAGTACCAATAAATTGTTTTGCAAAGCCACCTTCGATATATATTTATAACAATGACTGGTGGTGAGGTTCAACCTTATTTATTAAGTACCTTTAGGTATAATTTTATTAAGGAGGCATTATTTTAATTTTTTATTATTTTTAAAACCAGTAGTTTAAAACAGATTTTTTTTTGCCTATAATACTGAACCGATTTCATTAAGATTTTAGGGGTAAGTAGGCAACTATAAGAGGCATCTAAATAAGTAAGAATATATAGCATGTAATCTAAAAAAATAGACCCTTATGACATCACACTTTTTTGGAACACCCTGTATAAACAAAAATATTCTCTTGAAATACACCCTAGGATAAAGGTAAAGTCTGCAAAATATCAAGAAGGACCCTGTATATAGATATAATTTTGCATGGAGCTGGAGGTTTGAAGAAGAATTTAGAAATATTGTTGGGATCCACTTAAAATACTTTTGTGTTTGGCTGTGACGACGATTCGCACTGCAATTAAGAATATATTTTACCAGCAGGATAATTATTACTTTTTAACCACACAGTAGCTGTAAATTATCCTCAAAGATTTGCAGATGGATTTTAAAATTACAGTGGTTAAGCGTGAAATCATAAGTATATGCCTTCTGTATACCGTTGGCGTTGATTCGTTTTTGGCAATTATTATCAGGAAAACTGGTTACCGTTTTCCAGCAAGTTTGTCATATTTATATGCTTTGAAGTTTCAACATCACTTCATCACGCAAGATGTTCTGTGTTGGCTGACCTATCATTATTGGAACAAACTTTATGGCTTCTTCTTCACGTGTTATTAATGATTTTGTGGACAAACGGTGACCATAGCTTAGTTAAACACTGATTAATATTTTTATCGTTACCACTAAAATGGCCAAATAAAAACCTGATAACAGTGGCGTAGCCAGAAAATATGCTCAGGGAGAGGGGCTCAATGGGCGTAAGTAGGACATTTTTTTTCTGGAGTACGGGACAGTCGGGACTACATGTATTTCATGATAATAATGCCTAGTGAAGAAGGCGGAAAAGCGCAGCAGGCAAAAAATTTTCGGGGCCATGCCCAAAGTTTGTTTAAAATTCACCTAACTACTATCAAATTTCGAAAATTAAATTATTACCTCTCCCCCTCTGCATGGTTGGATTAAGTTTGTTTTTGTAAATGTTTTATTTTTATATTCCTTTATTAAAAAAAAGCAGTTTTTATATTTGTAAAAAATATGAATATTGGTGTCAATTCAAAATTTTAACTTAAGACTTACATATGATTTAAACCAGCGTTTTTCGGGCTCGGTTTTTTATGATTAAAAATAAAGTAAATATCGCTCATCATGCCAAGGTTAATGATTTTTTCAGAAATCAGGACCACAGATCTAAGAGCAGTTTTTGGTGCAAATGTTTTGAAATACTTCTTCTTAAGTGCCGTTTTGTATATTCATAATAAAACATTCTCGTTTCTTCCAGCACTATTTTTTTTAAATATAAATTATCACACTTCTTCCATAAAAAATGTTTCAATTAAAATGTTTACTTTAATTTTTCTCTTTAAAAATAAATACCTGTTTTTTGTTTTCGTAGTAAAAGTATTTTATTGCATTGGGTTATATATTTATTGATTTAAAATAGCTCTAAAAGGGAAAATGAAACAGACAAGTATAATATAATTGAAAAATACTATAAAATATTATTCTTTTTTCTCGTTTTCCTATAAAATTGCATCATAAATCAATAACTAAAACGATATGCGTCCAAAACTTTTATCTCTATAAAAACAGGACTTTTAGAAGGAAAAGTTTAGAACTAAACGTTTCCTACAAGACCTTTGTAATCTAAGCCAAGAATACATTATTAAAAAAATTTAAATTAAGAGTCCAAGCTTGAGACGAAAAATTAGGTTGTAATTAGACTTTTAGACCCCGAGCTCCCAGGCTCTGCGCTGATAATAAAATCCGACTCTAAGAGTCGTCTATAAAATCTAACTGCAAACAAAAATGCGTGTTTAATGAGTCATTCACTATATTCTGTCATCCATATCATGTTCTTTAATTCCATCCTAACAGACTTGAGCTTATACTATAATTTACACCCGAAAATCTCATTCAGTCAAATCATTTTGATTCGCACAAAATAACGACGTTCGTGAACAGCACGTGACTTTGCGGACTACATTTGTTTAGGACTAGTGAAATGAAGGGCGTTTGATATTTGACACATTCAACGCGTGTCAGTGTTTTTCTTTCATTCGCTTTTCGCCACAAAGAACTAGATTATTATTGTGATCCGATTTTCAGTTTGGTTCTTGTTACTGGAACATGGTATTAAGACTGATTATGTATATCTATCGGTCTATCGTTGTTAATGTGTCTGAGAAAATATAATTATTACTATTATTTTAAGTTTTTATCTGCCCAACAGTAGCGTGCTTACAGTATAGGCAAAAAAGCATTGCCTACCCTGGGAACAATAAAACAAACATATTTTTTTTGTATTTTGGTTTTTATCCGTGTAATCCAATTTTGGCAATTTATCTCTACATTAATATAATAAATAATAATATAGGAACGAAAACTTAATCCTATATCATTTCCACGAACGCATTCTTTGCTTATTATATCGTAAACTAGATCCCTGTATAAGAATTCCGTAAGACCGTTCTAAAAGCAAAGATATCGCTGTACATTAGAGTCTTATGCAAAAGCAAAAGCACTGCTTTTGTACGAGTGGAAGCAAGCGAGAGAGCCGGTAACCAGTAGAGTAGAAAGAGATGTAACAAATAAACTTCGACCTTCCTTCATCTATCAGCCCGCGCCAAGAAAGCACGCGTTTGGTAAGTGCATTGGTGCCAATCTTCAAGTTTTACCGTAGTTTGGAAAATACTTCGCTTTCTCCACATAAAATATGAAACACGCCTCTATAAGTTTTATTATTAGTTAATTTAGTTAAGATATTTTTAAATGGATAGCGGATAAGGTATCATAAAATAAGAAGCACTTTTGTCACAATTAAAATAATTTTTGCTGATAGGTTCATAATATTTAATAATCAGTAAGCTCATCATCATTTCACATAATATATGATTTCGTTTTTGGCAACATTGGTTCAATCAGGTGGATGATAGATTTTTAATTTATAATTATTGTTTTCGCCCTTTTGCTAGACTTCTCACCGTCGGGTTTCGGGAAGAAAAGAAATATGGAGGCTTTAATTGTTGCAATTCTGGCTAGCAGCGCGTCTACAGAACGATCCTGTTCTGGATTAAAAAGAATGCATACCTATTTAGAGAACACACAGGGAGAGACACGCCTGAGTGTATTAACAATAATCTCTCTGGAGAGCGACCTTTTGCAGGATTTAAAAAGCAAAACCAATTTGTATGATGTTTTAAAAGAATTTTTACATAAAGACCACCGTGTTAAACTAATTTACAAATATTTTCGTTAACAAAATAAACTTGTGTTGGGTTGCTAGGATGTCGTTATAACATTGTGTGGCAACCTTAAGTCGACGGCACCGACGTTGACCCAACGTTAAAATGCTTTTTGGGTACTAAATATTCAGCAATCCAAATGTGATAGATACTTAAAATAGCTACAAAAGTTTCTAATTTCAAACTAAAAAAGTCAGTAATATTTATGTGGAAACCGAAAGTAGACCTTTCTATTTACACTCCAGGTACCTATATCTAAAAGATTTTCCGAATGAGAGCAGAAATAATTTTATGCACCCATAGAACAATTCCGACAAGAAAGGGGTAGCCAACATCTAACTTATACGTTAAAAGGAAAAATATCCCGCTGAATGACTCTGACAATTCGGAAAGAACAATTTGGAAATATGTGTTTGGCAGAACACGAGAATTCCATAAAGAAAATGAATTCACATCTCGATGCTTTCCAGCTAAATCCCTTGACCATCGGAGAAAATCGTAAAAGAAAATAAAAAGATTAAAAGATGAGTAAGTTGGAATAAAATGATTGTTCACGCAAAAGCTGCCTCGAGCACGTGTCAATGTCAGTCACAAAATTATAGGGGAACGATGTAACTAAAAAAACAATTACTTTATGTTTGCTTCATGTACTACTTACTCTTCTTGCCCCTATGGAGTGTTGTTTTACATCCTATCAATAAAGGGGATTTTTTGCGACGTCACATTTTTTATATTAAGCTCTAAGCTCTACAAACGAACTTATAATATAAGTAAAAATAACCATTGCAAGTAAAATATATTATAAATTAAAGTAAAACTTAACAAAAAATTGTAATAATAGCCATGCACCAAAAAATACCTATTTGCAACCGCAGTGGCGTGAATACAATATAGGCAAAAAACATTGCCTACCCTGGGAACAATAAAACAAACACATACAATTTTGTATTTTAGTTTTTATCCGTGTAATCCAACTTTGGCAATTTATCTCTACATTCCTTGCTTATTATAGGTATCGTTAACTAGATCCCTGTATAAGCATTCCATAAGACCGTTCTAAAAGCAAAGATCTCGCTGTACATTAGCGTCTTGTGCAAACGCAAAATCACTGCTTTTGTACGAGTGGAAGCAAGCGAGAGAGCCAGCAGGCAGTAGGATAGAAAGAGATTTTGGAAAATACTTCGCTTTCTCAATATAATATATGAAACACGCCTCTATAAGTTTTATTATAATATATTAATTAGTTTAGATAAGATATTTTTAAAGGGATAACGGATAAGAGTTAAAAATTATTCCATTGTAATTATCTTCTATCATTTACTGTCTTCCTCCCCTCTCCTTTCCTTCCCCACTGCTAAGGTATCGTAAAATAAGAAGCACTTTTGTGACAATTCAAATAATTTTTGCTGATAGGTTCATAATATTTAATAATCAGTAAGCTTATTATCATATTTCACATAATAATTGACTTCGCTTTTGGTAACATTGTTTCAATCAGGTCGATGATAGATTTTTAATTTATAATTGGTGTTTTCGCCCTTTTGTTAGACTTCGCGCCGTCGGTTTTCAAAAAAAAATATGGAGGCGTTAATTGTTACTATTCCGGCTAGCAGCGCGTCTGCAGTACGATCCTGTTTTGGATTAAAAAGAATCCATACCTTTTTAGGAAACACATAGGGAGAGACACGCTTAAGTGTATTAACAATAATCTCTCTGGAGAGCGACCTTTTGCAGGATTTAAAACGCAAGACAAATTTTTATGACGATGTTTTAAAATAATGTTTACTTAAAGACCGCCGGCGCCGTGTTGAACTAATTTACAAATAATATCGTTTTATTCTTCTTCTGACAGTGTCCTTTCCACAAAGTCAAAAACAAGACATTTTGTGACAAAATTTGAACTTTAAATGCTTGAATTCTACGGAAGGTAAATTTTTGTCTTCAATGCAATTTTTGCCTACCCTGGTTAAAACAACATCGCACGCCACTGTGAAACCGGCTTTGATTGTTAATTATTGCAACAATTTTAATTGCAGATAAAGTCGATCATAATTCGAGAAATAACACTGTGTAAATTATGATTACACAATGGATTATGATTTGAGTTTATTAAACGAGCGGTTGGTTAACCAACCCATGTTAAATTGGTGGTTCAACCGAATTATTTTCCCCTCTATATAGTTTGAGGCTATGTCATCCAAGGTATAATACACAATAAAAGAAAAAATAATAGACGTCATTCAATGAGTAGAGCCCGCCCCTTTTACGCAATCGAGAGCCTCGAAATGACAGTTTATTTCGTCTATAATTATCATTTATTTCACGGTTTAGTAATGCGAACAAGTTGCGTGAAGCCTTGAGTGTGGATGTCGCTTTTTTGACAGTTTACTTAGAGCTAACTTTATTTTTATTTAAGAGCGGCATCATTTTGCCGCAAGAAGGCGTAATTGAAAAGTAAATTTTAAAATTTTACATATCTCCGAAAATTCCACATTAAGGTATATCTTTGATAACACCATTAAAAAGTTTGGACAATTATGCATCATTTTGGTCTTATGCTCATTGGTGTACCGACTTTAAGAAGAGGGGGGGAAACTGTTGAAAGTGTAATCATTTAAATCCCTGTAACTTATAAACGACTTATCCGATTTTAGCAAACTTAAGACTGTTTGGAAGAGAAGTATATGCACTTTCACCAATCGTATTTAGTTGTCCATAATAGTTCTAAAAAATGCTAGAGGGCACAATTTGTAATAATAACACATTTTTGGATTTTACTCCGAAAAAATAAATCATACGGTATAATTATGATACCACAATCGAAAAGTAGATGAAATTTCCTAGATTTAATATTCAAACCGCTGCTCGATATCTCTGTTCGTTTCAACGTTATGGCCAATAGAATTATTTTTAAAATTTTAAATGAAAAAGCGATAATATATTTTTTAGAAAAAAAGTGGGACGCCACTGATATTTTTCCATGTGGATATTATTTCAAATTAGCCAGGTCAATTCTGCATAAAAATGGTCTCTTGCGTTTTTCTCTTCAGGAACACCGTTCCTAATTAAAATAATTAAATTAAATAAATAATAAAAATAAAAAATAAAAGGTGGTCATTTCCAACAATTTTTTCAAAACAAAATTTTTCATTATCAATGTTATTAATAATAATAAATAGTGACTTTACTAGTGATTATTATACCTTATGAAAGCTTGATTATGTTCAGTAACAATAGTTGTACCTAAATGTTATGATGTACAGTGGCGTACTTATAAACACCTATATGTCTATGGTTTATGAGTATCTCACAATTTTTCACGATTGTTTTATATTGGAAAGTACTCGCCCCTAGATTAGGTGAATTTTTTCTTATTTTTTAGTTTTTCATATCTCACTAGAGGTATATTATACAGTATTTTTACAAAATTTTAACAAAGATAATTTTTTTAATTTAATTTAATTTTTAAAAAAAATTTAGGTATTTATTAATTTCTAACTTTTAAACACTATACTCATAAACCATAGACATATTGTTGTGTGTTTATAAGTACCCCACTGTACATCATAACATTTAGGTACAACTATTGTTACTGAACATAATCAAGCTTTTCATAAGGTATAATAATTACTCACAAAGTTTGCACGATACAACGCACAGTGAGATCTAGCTACCAATAAGTTGAAATAAAGCAAGGTTTTCCAAAAAATTGGTATTTCTTAAAATATAGCAGATATCAAAAATTTAACAAATTACTTACTTTCTTTGATATGAACCAGTGATTCAATTGACGTAGAGTGATAAAATTTAAAAATATTATTTTGAAAGTTACACGCCATTAAAGTTGAAGCAAAAATCATCGTCTTCTTTAACACCCTGTATATACAATTTTCTGACAGTTAAAGAAAATCCAACATTGACAATTATTGTTTCCCAAGGGATGAATCTATCAACCATTCAAAACCGTAGGTCGATATCATATCTGGTTCAGAAAATATTAACTGTTAAATTAGAAATTTAGTGATTCAAAAAATGTTGAACTGATTAACCCTATATTTTTTTTCAGGGGTTAATTTGATATATACTTTTACTACTTTTACATCTAAAAACTAAGGGGAAAAGAACTTTAATAAAATTGTGGTTGGAATTAATTTTCACAATAATTTTTGAAAAATTTTAGTAGTTACTTTTGAAATCGGAATTAAACTTACTTTAAAAGCACATAATATTATGGATTTGAAATTGGATAGGATCAATATTGATAAAAACAACACTAATATTATTTTATTCAAGGCACATTTTACTTTTTTCAGACAAGTCTCGACAAGTATATTTTGTAATCGTTTCGCAAACACATCAGTGCCTCGCAATATCTAATCAAATACATTACTATCATATTAAATTGTTAAAAATAAGTATATTTTGAAGCGTTTAAATATTTAATATTGGTCTTTTTATAATATGTATTTTTAACCATTTCTGAACGTTGATTACACCATAATATGGGGGAAAACAAAGAAGATTAAGAATATAATCTTTCTTAGGAAAATTAATTAAAACTTTAAATAAATACTTATTTTTGGGGAAAATAATAATATGTACCTACCTACTTAAGGAAGCTTTAGCTTGAAACATAAAAATGACGAGAAGAAGAATTTATCGGAACTTTCATACGTTCCAAAACAACATCTTAAGGTCTTAAAGGACAAAAGCCACTTTTTTCCAACAAACAAAATTCCGTTATTCGATTATTCCGACGCTAAAATCTCGGCAACCGCTGACGCCTGAAACCCGAATTTGGCTTCGCTTGCCGCTCAATATAAAACATATTTTTACAAAATTGTTCTTGTAGTTTTAGAGAAATTTGCGTTTGAACTATCGTTTAGCGGAATTTTGTTGGTTGGCGAAAAATTTTGGGGGCCATGCCCAAAATTCACCTAACTATTAGGTGCGCTGAAAAGTTCGTAGGCTGACTCATAGATGGCGTTACTAGAATTAAATTAATGTGATTTTTACTTAGTACTAACCTTCAAAACTCACTTAAATAATAATAAATGCACGTGGGTTATTTATTGTACTGGTTGTGAGGCCCTTTTAAATAATCCATAATATAACAGAAAACCTTTATATTATCGAATGTTTAGATAACGAGCTATACCAAGAATAATTATTGCAAAAGCAGAATTTGCTCTTTACCCATACTTTTCTCACAATAAATTTAAAAGAGTAATGCTTTTATTATATAGGTCAGCAGTGAGTCAATAATTACTGACATAATATCAGAAGAATCATCATCGAAAGATAAATTGATTTTGAAAACAAAGAGAATCATGTCTGCTCGAGACAATGATGTTCCTTTGATAGAAGAGTTTTGGATTTGCATTGTCTTTATTTGTTTCTAAATCACAACGTTTGGGCTGGTAAGTATCTCCAGTCGTCTTCAGGTGGATACTAAATAAGTAATAAGTAAGTATGGTAACTACAGCTCTATTTATCCTAACTAGGAACTAGGGTGTACTGAAGCATAACTGGGATGGGTACAGTCATGCACATGACCAAAGATGCTTACAGATGACTAGATATACTTACCAGTTGAAACCAGTGGCGGCTCGTCAGATGAAGTACGTGAAGGGGCTCTTCACCAAAAAAATAAAATAAAACCAGGAGTTTTTCGACAATATTAAATATTAATGTACCAATACAGCTACCATTTTAGCCCTTAAAAAATAATTATGTTCGAATTAATAATATTAATTTAATCCGAATGTAGCTATGCATAATAGGGCCACGGTTAACTTCGATGGACAATAATTATAAACACTCGTGCATTTTGGCGCTCCCCAGCCGACCGTGTTCGTCTCCTCAAAGCAAGTGAAGACCCAACACCCAACATAGCTTTGATATTCACCGTTGCTATGGTTAAGTGACGTCAGTCACGCAAACAGCATGTAACAATTTGCAATATGATGAAGGGAAATTTAAAAATAGATCAGTCGTATGCACCATTATTTTAGCATTTGTTCGCCTAACCTTAAGGTATTTATTTTGAGGCTTCGCAAAACTTACGGTTATAGATATCGTTTTTACGTAATTTACTGTGTGTATTGTTTTTATTTTTTAGTTAATTCAGTAGTATACGTACTTACTTAGTTGTGTGTTTTAAAAATGAACCCAATTAATGACATTGTTTGTGATTTGGAAACTCCATTCAGTCGTTGGACAGATTAGGATAAGAGAGACGGGTTTTTAGTCAATGTTTGTTTAAGTACCCGCACTATACCTAGCTCTTCACCTTTTTTTAAGACTGCGAGCCGCCACTAAATGAAACGTTGTGAATTAAAAATATATAAAGACCATGCGAGTCCACTTAATGGAAAACATGCACTGTTAAAAATAATTACACTGTTTATTGTTGGAAATTTATTACCACAATATATAGGTACTATAAAATTGACATATAAATAACGCAAGTTCTTTATAAAAGTACACTTTATATGGGGTAAATACTAAATATTGGTTGTAAAATGAACTCATATTTTAAGAAGTGCATGAAAAATAAATGTCAAAGCACCTGAAGTGAAACTTTACTATTGGTAGCATGTCACCATCCAAATAAAGCAAGGTTTCCAAAAAAATCGGTATTTCTTAAAATATAGCAGATATCACAAATTTGACAAACAACTTTCTTTGCTATGAACCAGTGATTCAATTGACGTAGAGTGATAAAATTTTAAAATAATATCGTGAAAGTTACACGCCATTAAAATTGGAGCAAAAATCATCGTCTTCTATAATACCCTGTATATAAAATTTTCTGACAGTTAAAGAAAATCCAATAAAGACAATTGTTTCCCAAGGGATAAATCTATCAACTACTCAAAACCGTAGGTCGATATCATATCTGGTTCAGAAAATATTAACTGTTAAATTTAGGCGAATTTTTTCTTGCTCGAAAGCAATTGTCCAGCAGTTTATATAAAAAAAAATAATTCCTCATTATATTATACTATATTATAGCGTAAAAAATACTGTATTTTTTACAGTATAATATAATACAGTAAATATTATGGAAGTTTACCATAATTTTTTACACTGTGCTTGTAATAATATAATTAATACGTTTAAAAATGAGCTTTTATTCACCCTGTACATTAAAGTAATAAACACGTTATTTTTCATTATGATGGAGAAGTGTGATATGAATTAATACGTGAATAAAATAAAGAGCTTTGTATGCGGGATCCATACGGTGTAATTTCTGCATATTTCTGTGTAAAATTAAATTAATTAAATTTTAAAAGTCAAAGCATTACACACAACAGGCTGGTGTGAAAAACAAAGGGGACTAAAACTGAATGGAATTTCCTATGGAAAGGAAATATAACGGTGTGGTAGGGTTAGCGTTTTATATTAAAAGTCTTCAAATTAATATCAAAGGTTTCTCTATAATTAAAAAGCGGCAAATGATAATTCATTGTAGGGCATAGAGACGTTAAGACCCAAATGAACGTAATAATAAGTAACAGATGACAAAAGATTCTTTGATAGTGGCGAACTTCAAAGTGTTTGCAACACGTCAAACTCTGGGAGCTTCCCCCGTTTTTTCCGTTTATCCCTTAATTCTATACAATGCTTTGCATCAAGGCTTACCGACCGACACTTTTTGTTATTCCTGTACTACTTTGTTCTCCTTCGTAGATTTAAAGAAAATCATACAATCTCAGGGGTGAGAATTCATATCTATAATATGTACGCCTAAATCGACTTTTCCTAAACCGACTTTTTCTAAACCGCAAATTTTAAAGGTGTACGCTTTTTATTATATGGGCAATTTTATGACTCGCTGCTTTTGCACTTTCAAATCATAAGGAGCTTTTTCTGAGGCGGGCAAATCAAAATAAAATTTTTAGTAAGAAGAACAAATAAATCTGTCTGCGTCTTAAATATTTATAAAATTTACGTCAAACGCTTATAAATAGTTATTTTGATTTATGTATGTATTTTTTTATAACTAGTTTTAATTACACAGACTATAATTTAACTTTTTTTTAGTATTTTAATAATACACAGAACAATCTTAATTGTAAAAACAAATAAAGATTTTCCTTTCATTTTATCAGATCCATCCCTAAACGCGTTTCACCATATCATGGCTCATCAGTAGAGCTAGGATCCGACGAAAGAATAGGAACAACTCAAAGCTGCTTATGCAGTTATTTTGGTTCATATAGGTACCTTATATCTACATTTAATTATAGATACTATAATTTAACTTTTTTTTAGTATTTCAATAGTACACAGAACAATATTGATTGTAAAAAGAAATAAAGATTTTCCTTTCATTTTGTCAGATCCATCTCTAAACGCGTTTCACCATATCATGGCTCATCAGTAGAGCTAGGATCCGACGAAAGAAAAAAACAACTCAAAGCTGCTTATGCAGCACTTGGTGGGACACCAGTAAGATGTTGCACGAAGCGCCATCTGTGTCGTTGTTAGACACTCTTGAGCATACCAGCACCCTTAAAAAACTTTAAAAAATAAGCTAAATGTTAAGAGGAAATCACCTGTAAAGTTACCCGTCACAATTACAGGAGACCCCCTAGGCAGCGCTGACCCGTAGGTATCGATTTAAGTTACGAAAACTAGTGCTAAAACAAATAAAAATGTTTCTTTCGTTTCGTCAGATCCATCCCTAGACGCGTTTCACCATATGATGGCCCCAGGATCCAACAAAAGAAAGGAACAACTCAAAGCTGCTTATGCGGCATTTGGTGGGACACGCCGTTATGATGTTGCACGAAGCGCCATCTGTGTAATTGTTAGACACTCTTGAGCATACCAGCACCTCTTAATAGCATTTACATCATAAAGACACAAAATTTGTGAAAAGGAAGCCATTTGTTTCTTGAAAAAATTTAAACACACGGGTACCGTTTTTATATTTCTTTTGCATTCCCAGGATTTTTGGGATGGATGGGCACAAGCGAGCCCGCTGAATTTTGAGTGGGCACTACCCAATAGGTACCCAACTAAAAGACACCTAAAATGGATGAGAGATAAGCTAACCTTCTAAACCCCTTGCATTTTTGGTTCCCACTATTTCCCAGTGGAGTGAATACGTAGTCACGGCCTTATATTATGTGAAAAACTAATAAATTACTTATATTTTCGACTTATCCTGTATAGACTCTATCTATTAGTAAAGCCAATAGTTTTTTTATTTACCAGTATAATTATCTTCATAGTTACAATTACAAAAATGAATCATAACATTGTTTCATATAGAGATGACCTTTACAAAGAATACTTTTTTCAGAGTAGCCATCTATCTACCCTTCAAAACTGCTACCCCTTTGTTTTGGACAATTGAAAAACGTCATAAGACACTTAAACATTTTAAGTGCAGACGAATATAATATCATTACTGTTTCTAATTGTTGACACACCAAATAGGCGCCCAGTAAACCGTATTTACATATCTATCAAACACAGGGTTTCAAAGGGTTATCATACACTAAGCAAGAATAATTAGATGATTGAAACGGGCATTTTGTATCAGTCAACCGCACACTATTTGCTAATTGCAAACAATTAATTATGGTGTCACGTGATGACAATGCACATAACTATTGTTCCCTATCTATTTTACACGTTGCACGTTGTTCAAGAAAAGTTTATTTACGTAATGTTTGAGATATCATATGGATGGATGGGTCCTTACACCATTATAGTATTATTGTTATTATTATTATTATTATTATTATTATTATTATTATTATTATTATTATTATTATTATTATTATTATTATTATTATTATTATTTTCTCAATGTTAGGTTTCACAGCTTCTTGTTGGTATTGCTGGTATTATTTACAGTACAGAGAAGAAACTCATCTTAACCTGTACTGTTTAGAAACTTCCGTACTATTTGGCAAGTTTGGAGGATGACGCTTTTCTGAATTAGTTGGTATAAAAAAGCTGAACGGCCCAGTTTTTCCAAGTTGGGTTTCAAATTTTTTGTCATAGCTCCCTCCACCGATATTATGATCGGAATAATGTCTATTTTGTCTAGCTTCCATATATTTTTTTATCTCTATCGCCAAAGTCGAGTGCTTGGTCTTCTTCTCCGATTCGGTTTTAGAGAGGTTGTGTGTTAGTGGGCAACAACCTATATCAATTATATAGGCTTTCTTGGTCGTCTTTTTGATAAGAAGAATATCCGGACGGTTGTGGTCTACTGTTTTATCCGTTATTATTGGCCTATCCCAGTATAAGAGATATTCAGGGGATTTGAGGACTGGCTCGGGTCAGTATTGGTAGTATGGTGGGAGCTTTTCCCTTAGACATTTCCTTGTGGATGATTTTTGCCACCTGATTATGTCTCCCCAGATAAGCGTTGAGTCCATAGCACCACAACCCGCCGTAATATGTTCTATCGTTTCTTCGGAGCAAATGCATTTTCAAGATGAACATTTCATAGTGTCGAGTTCGAATGACTGTGCGGAGATTTCCCTGTGCGTAAGCCTATCTAATTCGTGCAAATCCGTCTCTGAGTACATAAGGATTCCGAATGAGTAGGTAGTAGGTAAGTATTGGTATTGCCCAGATGTTGACGGCAGTAATAAGGTTACCAGCATTCAGATAACTATTAAAAAGGTTCTGCTTTCATATTTGTAAACTCAATTTTTAGACTAGTATGTTTATTTGTTTTATTTATTCTTATTATTAAATTTTTTATACAGGGAGCACAAAAAAATAGAAACAAGTTGCGTTAAAATAAACCTAACCTGGTATAAAACTTAATAAATATTAAATTTGTTTTAAATGAAACCCAAAGCCGAAGTTTAAGATTTCATTAAAAAATTTAAATAATAAAAGTAAGCTCTGAGCTTTACTTTAAACACAATTTTCCCTTTTGGTTTTATAAAAATGGCGAGTCCATGTTTACTTAAATTTATAGTGATGTCATCGCCGGAAAACCCAATACTATTAATGCTTATTACCAAACCACTTTATATATTTGGCGAATGAAAGTGTTTAAATAAAAATAAATAATTCGCAGGTTTTTGTGTGGGTTATTCGCTCCTACATACATAACTTTCTTCAGTGAAATTTTAATGCGAACGGCATGAACTAAAAGACATTTTGCATTCAACCTTTGAAGTGGATTGGAGATTAGTGGTCTCTTTTAAAAGTATCTCAATATGTTTTATTTCGTGATTTTTTTAGTGCCATTTATGTTAAAAAGTGTTACATCAATATCCAATACAAATTCTTCTGGTGATTTCACTAATACACTGTGGTGAGTATATTTTGATCTTTATTTTAAATCAGCAAATTATGCAGTAGTAAAATAAGCCAAGAAATAAAATTACGATATAAAATTGGGAATTATTTTTAGTCAAGTATATACAAATTTTTAGGGAATTGTCCAATTTGGTAGTTCAAGGACGGCAATATCGCCCATATTCCCCAGAATACACCCCAACCGCTGAAAAATATCCATCTTATTATCAACACTACAAACCTCAAAAAGCACAGTATGGATATCCTCAAAACTACCCTTCAGACTTCCAATTAAATGAAATCCATCACTCTCCCTATGTCTATCGCCCACCAGCATACCCTTCTTACCCAAGTCGTCCTATTAAACCCACTGCCCCTTTTTTTCAAAAAACTCAACAATCAGTTATGGAAGCTCTTTTTTCAATTGCCCAAAACGATGATCTACAGTGTGTTCCAAAACTACTGTGCGAAATCACATCTGGGGGTCTAACTGGTAGACAAGGAGGATTTCAATTGCCTGTCAATCTCAATCTTGATTCACTGACAACGTAAGTATTAATAAATATTCTAGTATCCTCTGTACTAAAACTACAGACTTCAATACTTTTTACAATATTTCCATTCTTTTATCTGGATGGTCCCCACTAAACGGAAAGCCCAAAAAATTAAAATTTAAATTTTCGGGTTATTATAATAGATGTAATATATTTGAATTATAGTAGCTATAAGGTCTAGTTTGCTCATAAAAATCCACCCTCCGCTCTAAGTGCTATAGTGTAACCCAGACAAAATAAACTATAGTTTATTTCAAAAAGATGTAGAATAATAAAATGGGAAATTCCGTCCAGTTCGGCTCAATTTCAGTATCGGCCATAGGCGCAGGTACATTTTGTGCATTAAATTATTTATGATTACTAACCAAAAATTTTAGAGAATTAGGTCAACGGGTATTAAGATAAAATAGTATGGTTTGTAATATTGAAATTTCAATTAATTGCGTAAGAGGATTAGGACATGTATGTATTCTGGCCTGACAGGTACGAGGAGATGACAGTTCCTCAGATGACGAAGAATATTATTATTTAATTCTGTATAATGTATTTTTGTATTTTATATTTTTTTATAATGTTTAATAAAAAATAGGTGTACCTAATACTATGTACAGGGACATTATTTTAAGTGTCTCACCCGATTGGCGACTTTGCTATCGACCACAATAAAAAACAATTATGTATTCCCTAACAGCTTTTAGTGAAGAAGCTAAATTTGATGTCAAAAAAAATCTATGTTTACAAATTTGACAGATACGACGCCATATTGGATTTTCTTAAATGGCAACCATACCTTATTGTAAGCCAGCTGCATTCGCCTACTTGTTCCAACATTAAAAATGATTGTCAATATTTATTTTCAGCCGCTCCGGAGATACGAGGCTTCGAAGTTGGTGATTTTGTTATCATCGAATTAACAGAAGCTTTGAGAACTCAATTTTTTCTGGAGATACGTAATTTTTAATAACGAAGCCACCCATGCTATTGTCATATATGCCAGATGTCAGAAAATGACAGTTACGACGCCATTTTGAGTTTTTTTTAATGGCAACCCACATTTATAACTACACCAATGTATTAAATTTCGCGATCCGATTTCAAAAATATATAGTTGTCGATATTTGTTTCCAACCCTTACCGAAATACGACCGTATCAAAAACTGCATCGTATGATTATGTGTTTTAAGTATCTCACCCCATTAAAAAATAGAAGCTTTGTGATTAAAAAATCAATTTTTTTTCAAAATGGCGTCGTAACTGTCATTTTCTGACATCTGGCATATATGACAATAGCATCGGTGGCTCCGCAATAAGAAATTACGTATCTTCAAAAAAAATTGATTTTTTAATCACAAAGCTTCTATTTTTTAATGGGGGGAGATACTTAAAACACATAATCATAAGATGCAGTTTTTGATAAGGTCGTATTTCGGTAAGGGTTGGAAACAAATATCGACAACTATATATTTTTGAAATCGGATCGCGAAATGTAATACATTGGTGTAGTTATAAATGTGGGTTGCCATTAAAAAAAACTCAAAATGGCGTCGTAACTGTCATTTTCTGACATCTGGCATATATGACAATAGCATGGGTGGCTCCGTTATAAAAAATTACGTATCTCCAAAAAAAATTGAGTTCTCAAAGCTTCTGTTAATTCGATGATAACAAAATCACCAACTTCGAAGCCTCGTATCTCCGGAACGGCTGAAAATAAATATTGACAATAATTATACATTTTTAATGTTGGAACAAATAGGCGAATGCAGTTGGCTTACAATAAGGTATGGTTGCCATTTAAGAAAATCCAATATGGCGTCGTATCTGTCAAATTTGTAAACATAGATTTTTTTTGACATCAAATTTGGCTTCTTCACTAAAAGCTGTTAGGGAATACATAATTGTTTTTTTATAGTGGTCGATAGCAAAGTCGCCAATCGGGTGAGACACTTAAAATAATGTCCCTGTACATAAGGCAGACTTTATCACATCATTTTCAGTGTTTCTGAATGGATAACAATAGGCAAAACCCTTAAATTGATCCAAATCCGGGTGGTACCACCTGCACTTGATGAAAATAAAGAATTCTGCAATGAAATCAATGCCAGATTATAAAAGTGGCTTAAACATTCGTTGGGTTACTCTGTAGTCTCTTTGCGTACCTAATGAGCTTTTATTACTCTACATCTTTCTGAAATGGACTATAGCTAACCAACTGTTTTTAATAGACGTACTAAATATAGGCTGAAATATGAACTATAGACTAGACAAATAAGCAGTTATTTCACAAAAACGTTAAAGCACAGGTAATTTCTTTACAGATAACATCTAGTCTACCTACTGTGGGTTTCATTTACTTTAGCTATTATTAAGAACTAAAGATTTATATAAGTTATGATTACCAAAATAACTCGTTTTCAGGTTTTTATCCGGTTTAAACAGTGAAAACATGTCCCCAGTACTCCATTTTGGAAAAGCAGCACTATTAGGATTGACGTCCAAAGGACATACCAGATCATGCCAATACTCATATCCACAGTGTCCAAGTGATCCAGGTAGATTGATCCAGTACTTAAATAACCACAATGGTGGATTTTTCAGATTTTTCCAAGGAGTTAAGCCTACAGGACATCATGACTTGCAAAATTATGCCCCGCAGTATTTTAATGGTTATAGACCTGGATTTTCTGGAAAAGCTTTGGCGGAGAAGCGGATTCAAAATCAACCATCGACGTTTGTAAATAACCACTTTGATAAGGAAAACTATTACAAGGAGCATAAAGGCATAGGTTTTCCCCAGTATTCTTATACAACCCCTATTCAAAAAATCATATTCCCGAGTCTCAAAGAGCAATCCAGTAATTACTTTGTTAGTCCACCAGTAAAAACCTTAAAGTTCCCAGTAGAACATAATAGTAATGTTCCAGTTAGACATGGAAAAACCCTTTACTTTAACCAATACCCAACTCAAACAAACGACAATTTTCTGGATATTCAAAGGCCTCTTCCAAACCATATTCCAGCAAAAAATATTTTTCCTGATAGAACTGGAACAGGCCAGTTAAACCTGGATTTGGAAGACTTTGAGGACAATTATCAACAGTCTGTAGCATATGATCATGGTTATTACAATCAACTTCTATATGATAGTTTTCCTAATGATGGAGGAACTAGAAATAGACAATCGTATTTAAGTTTTCCCAATGAATAGCCTACATATTTGTGTGAAATGGTATTAGAAATTAAAGTATGTAGGTACATTATAAATAATTAAGAGGTGTAAGATTAAAAAGCAATTTGAGAATATCAATAATAACACTATATGTGAGTGGGTGGAAAGTTTGTTAGATATAGGAGTTTAGACTAGATAAACTAAACCTTTAGTTTCTACAGGGTGTATCTAAAAGGTGAGGAAAAAAAGCTACCACAAGTTTCTGAGGCTTAAATATGACGATCTAATCCAGCTTACCTTAATCCAAAAGTGAATGATTTCGGAGATGCAGAGTGTCAAAAGTTCAATTTGGTTTTCATTTTTTATAAATAATTTTTTTAATAATTGGTGTATTGTCACAATATTCGGCTTAGGGGGGTTTTTCGAGGTGAGATATTAGAATCTGCTCTCATTTTTATTGTAAAGTTTAGAGGGCGCCACCTGCGGTACCTTGCACACATTTAAAACGAAATAACTTTTTTGAGCCACACTATATTTAACTTTTATATAAAAATTTGGATTCTCCAACGTCTTATACCTAAAATAGGTATACGTGGTAAGAGTTGATTTAAGCAGCTATTTTTGAGATATCTGGATTTAAAAAACTCACTTTGTGTATGACCAGGTCTAAATTATTATAATAAGTGAACACATTTGAAGCGTAGGCGGTAAATTAAAATAACGTCACTAAAAACAAAAAAAAACCTACCTAATTGTTTTTTTTAGTTTTTGGTGACGTTACTTTAATTTACCTCCTACGGCTACGCTTCAAATGTGTTCAATTATTACAATAATTTGGACCTGGCCATACACGAAGTGATTTTTTTAAATCCAGATATCTCAAAAATAGCTGCTCAAATCAACTCTTACCACGTATACCTTTTTTAGATATAAGACGTTGGAAAATCCGAATTTTTATTTAAAAGTTAAATATAGGGTGGCTCAATAAGGTTATTTCGTTTTAAATGTGTGCGAAGTACCGCCGATAGCGCCCTCTAAACTTTACAATAAAAATGAGAGCCGAATATTGTCACAATACACCAATTATACAAAAATTATTTATAAAAAATTAAAACCAAATTGAACTTTTGACACTCTGTATCTCCGAAATCATCCACTTTTGGACTAAGGTAAGTTGGGTTAGATCGTCATATTTACGCCTTAGGAACTTGTGGTAGCTTTTTTTTTCGCACCTTTTAGAGACACCCTGTATATATACTCAAAGTGATAATTTTTTAAATTTATTATTTATTTAATTTAATAAAATACAATAGAACAATTGTAAATACTTATATACAACATAAAAAAAATTGTTAGAATGTACCGGGTCCGCCAACGTGGCGGGGATGGAAGATTAAATCATTATCGAGGAGCTTATCAAAAATACTAAACCAGCATAAGGTATCGACTTAAAAGCGGCATATTTTAAAAATATTTTACATTATACAGGGTGGCTCAAAAAAGTGTGGCGGACTAAACTTGCATTTTTTTAAATGGAACACCCTATATATTATATTATTTTCTAATTCCCTATACAATTCCACGTATATTTTGTATAAAATGTCATATGTCTAAATTCAATTGTTTTTAAGTAATTGACGTTTAAAATATGGCATTTTTTGACTTTGACAGGCTGTAACATTGGACCGGTTCATCTTAGAGAAAAATGGTTTTCACCTCCCTATCTTAGTTTTTATTCTCTATCCAAAAATACCAACTTCCGGTTTAACATGTTAAACCGTTAAAACCGTTTTTTTGGTACAATATACGTAATATATTTATAATTTAATTTTAAATAACAAAAAACTACTAGGTGGAGATAGTGATAGTCTTTATAACGTTTACTTTTTAATGCATTTCCTTGTGGAAAAGTAAATTTTTTTGCCACGACTATACATGAAATATAAGTAAGGGATATTTAAAATCTAGAAAAATTAACTATATTTACTTTCCAAATTAAGTAATTCATTTTGTACAAACATAACATAAAGTTATTATAATACTTATAAAATATTTTATATACATTTGTGGACAAGATTTAAATTATTGCACTGGCGGCCTGAATTATTATGATCTAAAATTAAACTAACCTAAATTACTTTTTTGGCACCATCATCCGTTTATGTAAAAAGTAGAAAAAACTATCCAAAAAAAATCACATTTTTTTAACATATTATATAACTAATATTGTATTCTAAATTACGTAAAAAAATCAGTCTTTGCATGTACGTCCTCTTTTGACAAGTTGGTTGCAAAATCTTGGAGAAGCTATGAAATCCCCCAAAAATACGCTAAGAAAATAGAACTCCTTTTGCTTCTCATTGGATGCTTTGTAGTTGCTAAACAAAAAAAATATGTTAAAGATAATATTGCCACTTTTCACAAATAATTTAAGTTTTTACTCTACATTTGAAACATTTCTGCAAAGTAAATTTATTGTTCCTAATTAGCATAAACATATTGATGACTGAAGATATATTATTTGTTAATTAAGAAATACTAACGTAAAAATTAATTTAAATTATATATTTTAAGAAATATTAATATTATTCTGTGGCGAGAACTATAAAGAAGCCGCCACCGACATACACTTGCAGGTATTCGTTCAATCACATGCCTCGACGACGATGGCACCTTCTTTGTAGTTTCGCGTAACGGGCCTAGGGCCGCACTCTTAAAAATGACTTGGTATTTGGTACTAATTTTTATTTGTTCTCGTGTTTGCATTACCAAAAATAACTATTTTTAATTAGGGAAACAAAAAATATTTTTTTCTTGGTTATTTTTACCAAAAAATGATGCCATCAGAACAAAGAAAATATCTTGTTTTCATATTCGTTGGCAGAAATAAAATATTTTGCTTGGCTGAATTTTACTCTGTATATATCTTATTTAAATGTTACATCCAGGTTCCAACAAACTTGTATTTATCAATTACGGTTTTTGTAATAACACATTATGAATTTGTAGTCCCTATCATTTTGTTAATTTTGATTAGGATGCATTTTTAGTTACCAGAACTAACTTTTTTTTTTAAGTAATATTATTCTTCATATGTATAACTAACGGCATCGCTGTACTCACTTTACAACAGATACTTGACGTCCTTGACGGTGGGTGACATTATTCTAGCCAGGACTGTCAGGAGGTTATGTTATGTTAGGGTGCTTTTTTCATGGCCATGTGGACAATGGATGTGAGAATATTTGGTGTAATTTATTTGTATTTATTGCTTTTCTTGTGTACGTTCTTATTGGCAGAAGGAAGTTAAATCATAAGTAAGTAAACATTTTATTTTTTTTCGTTGCAGTTGTACATTAGAAAATTTAAATGAGCTTTTTATAAAGCATGGCAAGGTGACCCGATAAGAAATAACTTAAACATATTTTTTTTTGTTTTGTTTTTGTTCTTTGTTCCATTTCTATAATCTGACCAAGTATAACAAATTTCATATAGCTATATATTTTAAATAGAAAGCCCAGGGGATATTTTTTGTTTTCTAATAATCGCAGTTGCAGATAAGAAAATTTAAATAAGAACAATTCAGTTCTATAAGCAATTGAACAACCCAAAAGGTTGATTAAAATAAGTTAAAAATCTAGTGTTTCCGTGTTGTATTGCATAAGTATGTATTATAAAAAACATAAGAGAACAACGACATTGGAAATTAATTTTTTTTAAAGAAACCATAATATCCCTGATAATTTATTCCAATTAGTTTACGCACACCTAATAGAGTAGTAATACCAAGGCATTTTTTTATTTAAATGGGGACTCTAGGAAGGAGTATTTTTCGTTACTAAGTATAAATTACATATGAAATTTCTTTTTTAGAAATGAAACAGACTTTTTTTTTTAATTTCTATCAAATCAACTTGCTAAATTTGCCATGGGTTATAAGCAGTTCATTTAAACTTTCTAATGTGCAACTGCAATGACAAAAATATAAACTTTTTACTTATTTATGATTCAACTTCTTTCTTACAATTAGAAAGTACAGAAAAAAGATAATAAACACAATGTTGTGACTACATATGTACGTAATTGTTACTCTATGAAAATTTCAAGTTTGGCCCAAATAAATGATTGATTTGCCAATATTTGTAGATTGCATCATCAACAAAAACAATATTTCCTTGAAAAAAAATTTCAATTTTCCAGATTTACACATTAGTTGTGACAACTAATAGGTATGGTTGAAAAACGGAAGTACCATATAATATTTAGTTATCCGTATATAAAATTTCGTTGTGACAACTAAAATTTGTAGGTTGGGTTGGTTAATGTTATTAATTAGTTCAACAGTTCAATAACGACAATTTTTTTTGGTTCTACAGACTAATTTTTGGGTTGAGTCCGATTTCACGAAAATAAATAGTTGTCAGAACCAAATTTTAGTAATCCATACCATGTAATTTTTAAGAGTGCGCCTATAAATAACCAAAAATAGGCCCTGAATATACCCAAAAAAATGCCTACCACATCGTTAACACGCATGGTGTTTTGCATATTCTTATTAAAATTTGTATGATTAAAATTAAGCCAAATTTGTTCTAATTAAAGTTAAATTAATTAAGTAACCCTTTCGATCGCTATCTTGATTTTTAAATGTTCCGATAGAATGTGTTTAGGTTTTGATAATGACTACCGCCATTATGTAAAACAGTTTCTTAATTAATATTATTAACGTGTGACATTTTTTTGTTTTAAATTCATATACTTAATGACATAATTAAATCGCCAAAACGTTACCTAATTATATAGGGTGATGCAAAGGTACAGGGAACATGAGAAGTCCATAACAATTTTAATTGAGAATTTTATTTTAATGTCAGACGAGGCTTTTTCACAAAACTTTAATTTTGGTTGTAGTTTATAAATAAAATCACATTTTCTGTGTTTTTACTTTTGATATTTTTAAGCAATCACTGAGAAAATAAATAAAATTATTTCCCAATTGGTATTAACAGTCATCGGCAAAATTCTCGCTCCATATTGAAAACTTTTTTATTATAAAGTGAAAAGAGTTTTGTTTCCCTTCCTTCATCGACCTTCATCCCTAGACGCGTTTCGTCATATCATGACTCATCAGTAGGGCTAGAAGTCGACGAGTAAAGGGAAACGGTCTACTGTATCAACAGTCTTCATAGTATCAAAGGTAAAGTATAATTTTTTTTATAGATTTCACAAAAAATGTTATTCCAGATAAAAGCTTTTGCGTCCTCTTACACTAAAAAGGTATTCATTAAAATAGAAAAAACTGGAGTTCATACGAGGGAGATTTAATTTTTTAAAGTTGCTCAAGGGTCAAGTAGTATTATCTTTCATTTTAGGTACAATTTTGGTTTGCAAAAGCACTTTATGGTTAAAAGTTTTTTTCCGAATACGAAGTCACGGCCTTCTGCTCGAAAAATGAAAAAACTACTTATATTTTGGACTTACCCTGTATAGAGACTATTAATATTAAAGGGATCAAATAATTTTTAAAAGTTGTTTATAACATTTACTTTTAGAATATTGGTCAAATTTTAAAAGGAGTTATTTCTAATTTTTCCTAAACCATTCAAAAAAATTATGTCAAAATTCATTTAGTTTTGGGACTAAACTGCTGGACAATTGCTTTCGAGCAAGAAAAATTTCGCCTAAATTTAACAGTTAATATTTTCTGAACCAGATATAAAATCGACCTACGGGTTTGAATGGTTCATAGATTCATCCCTTGAGAAACAATTATTGTCAATATTGAATTTTCTTAAGCTGTCAGAAAATTTTATATACAGGGTGTTAAAGAAGACGATGATTTTTGCTCCAATTTTAATGACGTGTAATTTTCACAATAACATTTTTAAATTTTATTACTCTACGTCAATTGAATCACTGGTTCATTGCAAAAAAAGTAGTTTGTCAAATTTTTGATATTTGCCATATTTTAAGAAATACCGATATTTTTGGAAAACCTTGCTTTATTTTTATTGGTAGCTAGATCTCACTGTGCGTTGTATCGTGCAAACTTAGCGAGTGATTATTATACCTTATGAAAAGCTTTATTATGTTCAGTAACATTAGTTGTACCTAAATGTTATGATGTACAGTGGCGTGCTTATAATATGGTTTATGAGTATAGTGTTAGAAAGTTAGAAATTAATAAATACATTTTTTTCAAAAATTAAATTTAAAAAATTATCTTTGTTAAAATTTTGTAAACACACTGTATAATATACCTGTAGTGCGATATGAAAAACTAAAAAATAAGAAACAATTGACCTAATCTAGGAGCGAGTACTTTTCAATATAAAATAATCGTGAAAAATTGTGAGATACTCATAAACATAGATATATAGGTGTTTTTATAAGTACGCCACTGTACATCATAACATTCAAGTATAACTATTGTTACTGAACATAATCAAGCTTTTCATAAGGTATAATAATCACTCGCAAAGTTTGCACGATACAACGCACAGTGAGATCTAGCTACCACTAAGTTAAAATAAAGCAAGGTTTTCCAAAAAAATCGGTATTTCTTAAAATATAGCAGATATAAAAAATTTGACAAATTACTTTCTTCGCTATGAACCAGTGATTCAATTGACCTAGAGTGATAAAATTTTGCATAACACATTAAAATCGACCGCGTAGTCACCTAAAAAATTAAGAATCTTTTTTCCACATTTTTCTGTGCTTTTAATATGTTATTTTTAATGAAAATTAAGATAATTTCTTTGTTAAACTTTTTTTTATCCATAAAATATTATTCTAAGTTTAAATTCAAACAGACAATTGTATACAGCTTTATAAGAACCAAAGAAAGATCCAAAAATGCCAAAAATATAAAATTTAATAATAGTCAAAAATCCCATTGCGACGTCTTTAAGAATGTAAGAAGTCTATCACCATTAATACTTACTTAAAAACTTCATTCCACTCTACTTGAACCTCATGCTTGCCACTTCTGCGAGCTTTTTCTGCATGATGCAGACAAACTTTAGGGTAAATACAGACGTTGTCACCAAGTTCTGTCACTAGTCGTTTTTCAGCTTCTATCATGTTTATCATTTCTTCGTTACTTATGCCCCTGCGAACTCTCTTGCTGACATATGTGTCTAGAAAAAAAATTAGTTGAGGAAGGGTTCTGTCACTAGTTACAGTAAATTGAATCACAAATATTGGAAATTTCCACAGTATGTGTTTAAGTGTCAGGAGGTTGGTTTTTTAATATAATCTTATTTTGTCACACATATTATTCAAAGTAAAAAAACTTATTAACTAAACTAATTTACATTATTTTACTTTAACTTATAAATCATAGAAAATTACGTGGTTTTATGTTAAGTACTATAATATGATAAAATATTATATTATGATAAATTTGTCATTGCTCTTGTCTCACTCATGAGAACAATTATTATTCTTTTAGAAGTTGGCTATGAGTGGCCACCCCTAATAAATACTACCTGTATAACTGGGTTAATGATATGTTCTGTATTAACCTGTATTTTTAGTTTTCAATAAATAAATAAATAAAGTATTAAATCTGGGTAACATAAATACGGGTGATTCCGAAGTTGAAACTTCTTTTTTAGCTGTGTATAGAAGGCATTAAAATAAACAACATTTTCAAATACCATTTGTGAAATTCCAAAAGTTCTTTTGCTCTTGTCAAATGAATTCGAAGCAGTAAACAGTTTACTGCTTCGAATTCATTTCACAAGAGCAATAGACTTTTGGAATTTCGCAAATCTCCACGAATTTGTGGCGCGTTTTCCTTTTGTTCAAAACCAAAAGTCTGAGAATTCAAAGAAACAAAAGTATTCTATGGTTCGAAAACCTATTAAGTTTGGATATTTGTTTCGACTTCGGTTCGTCTTCTTCAGTCAAGGAAATACCTTGACACAAGTTGGATTTTTCTGTTATAGAAGTGAATCTACAGAATGTTTTGAGCAAAGACAAAAGTCAAAAGTGTACAGCACAAAAGACAAAAGTCGCCCGAAATTGTAGAATACCGAACACTGGCACAGCCCTTGTGTCTTGGAGTTTGAGAACTAAGTTTTCGACCCAAAGAATACTTTTGCTTCTTTGAATTTGCTTTTAAAGCAAAAGCTCTTTAGCTCTTGTCAAATGAGTTCGAAGCAGTAAACTGGGATTCGGGTTTCACCTTAACCCAACGATATTTAGGGTGCATTATGGATGCTTTCGACCTTTCGGGTCTCATCAGTTAGGCGAAGAAGCCTAAGAGCTAATTTAATTATATTTTTAATCTAGTTGGTTCAACAAGTAGTTCTCAAACGCAAAGAACAAAGTTTGTTTAATTTATCAAAGACACAAAGGCTGTGCCAGCGTTAGATATTCTGCGCGAGTTCTACAATTTCGAGCGACCTTTGCCTTTTGTGCTATGCACTTTTGACAAGCAAAGACAGAAGTCTTTGCTCAAAATATTATGTAACACAGATTAGTGAAATAATAAAAGAGAAAGAAGTAAATTTAAAATATAATTAACAACATAATATACCCAATCTTTTAGTTATATCCTCACCAATCTATTAGGATTATATAATTCGTAAGTTTCCAGATTACTCCATATGAACATATGTATGTACAATAAATTTAAATAATTACTTCCTGTATCTTTTCCGTTAGTGTGCTTTTCGGCAAACATCTTAGAAAGTACAATAACGTGTGTGCATTTTTTATGCAAAACAAACAATAGAACAATACTACTTATATAATGAACTACAGCAATTTAATTTTTCCAGTTAAAATTAAAATAATTGTTACAAAGTATTTAAAACGTGCAGTTGATGTTATGTGGATTAGTGGATTACCCTTGAAAAATTAGCAAATACTAATATTTTGCAATTTTAGAACAAATATGGACCTATTGTTATATTATTTTTATTGCCTTTACTTTGGTATAAATAATTACAATTAAAACAGCTGAAATTACCAAAAACGGGGAAGTTTTTTATGCACAACATTTTGTGCTGTGACACTTTCCCAAGATATATAATTAATGACTCACTGATTGTGCCATGACTCTCTGTTTGGTAACGTTTGGTTTATTGGTTTCCATCATTATTGCGATTTCAAAAATTATGTTTATATTTAAAATGTCAAGTGTAAAAAAATCGAAGAAACGGTATTGACATTTTTTTTACATAATTTTAAATTCAAAATTTACTTAGCAGTTCCACGTTTTCTCTAACATTATTAATGGGTGGTCCAGTTGTGCAACCAGAACGGGGCTTCACAGGGAACGAGTAAACAGAACAATATTTATTTATACAGGGTGATTCCTAAGTTGATACCTCTGTTTTAGCTGTGTATAGAAGACATTAAAATAAACAACATTTTTAAATACTTTTTGTCAAGAAACTCAAAAATAAGGTACTTACATTCATTTATTATACCTACTATGGATCAAATACGATTCTGCCTAACTTGCCCGTTGAATAACATTAAGACTTCTGGGTGTAGGATGAGCCCTCGAAGGAAAGCGTTCTGGGTATAGTCTCGAAGCAGCAGCCGCACTTTGACGACACTCACCGTAAATTAGCATCATATCTACTAGTTCATTGTTTTCAAATTTTACCATTTTCACGTCACCAATTTTAAATTAACTTGCTTCAGACAAACACACCGCAGCGTATTGCCAAATAACTCACCACCTACCCGTAAATCGCATGACTAATAAGAGATAAGACAAACAACATAAAGTATAGCAGGTTTGATGATGAGGCCCGCACTTTTTTTACTTCTGTAACTCACCTATTTTTAATCATATATCAACTTAGGAATCACCCTGTATATTTTTCTGTCCTATGTGCGACTCCGTGTCTCTTTCTTTCCTTCAAAAATGTAACCAAATGCAGAGCTGAATACAATAGAATATTTTGACACATTGACAAATTAAAGTTAACATTGTAATTAAAAAATTCAACATTAGGCCTTTTCTGCTTTTAATGAATTTTTATTAAATAAATTTCCAATAAAAAAATATTGATCAAGATGAACCAATTAATATTTATTATGCACCTGAAACCTCACGTCTACAAAATGACACTTTAAGAAAGAATACATTAAAAACTAAAGGTTTTTATCAAAAACAGCTCAGATTTGTAATTTACATGCAAAAATACATTGTTCCTAAAAAAAATCATTCATTTGCCGTGGTGAGCGTATAATAGATATTTATTTACCTAATTTTTACCTGTACCTATAGACAAAGGTATTGTTATTAAAAATAGGGTGTGAACAAATCAGAGCAATATATTAATATCTTGTATAGGTCACATCTCGGCTACCTATAAATTGAAAGTAGACAACCTTCACCATATTAAAAGATACGTGAATGTCTAAGAATGTACCGGGTGTCCGCGGAAGGTGGCTCGCTTCTATTCCTTTTTTGTTTCTACAGATAATGGAATGAAATTTGGAGGATTTGTATATGACATAAAACTGCATGATTTAACCTTATGGAACATCCGGTTCGACCGGAAGTGACATAAACTTTCCATTTTAAAAGGGACACCTGGTATTTTTTTTTAACTCCAACCATGTGTCACTTGTCAATTGTTGTCACCAAATTTTTTTTTCTAAAATATATTTTTTATCTAGAAGACTATGAATGCGTTTAAATTACTAATTTCAATCCTAAAATCATAGGAAAAAAGCAAATTTATTGTTTTCGGTCAAAAGCTTTATTGTATCAAATTTAATAGTTAAATTTGTATGTCTCATTTTTTTCAAATGGCAACATGGTGGCTCATAGAGCACTTTGTTACGATTAATTTGATACCAAACACTATTAGGTTTTAAACAAATTTCCATTAAAAAACTCTTAAAATGTAACGTTAGAACTTTCCTAAAATAAAGCATCGTTTACGAATAAACGATGTAAATGCTTCGAGTAGCCTATGGTGTTGGTCATACTGACATAACTGAAAAAACATTGACACTGGAACTGACATAAACTTTCTATTTTTAATAATTACCTAATTTACTTTTGCAGAAGCAACGTACAATTAATAAGATGTTAACAAGTCAATTTCCTACAAGACACCTTAAGGTCAGTTGTGTTGGTCATAGGCTACTAGATGCATTTAAATCAAATTTTATTCATCAAAGATGCTTCATTTTAGGAAAGTTCTAATATTAGCGACATTTTGTCAACCAGAAAATCACCCTAAACGATATTTCAAAGGCAAATTTCTCTAAAACTACAAAAGCAATTTGGTAAAAACCTGTTTCATTCTTTCTAACGAAGCAAAATTTGGGTTTCAGGACTCAGCGGTTGTCGAGATTTTAGCGTCTGAAAACTCGATTAGCGGGATTTTGTTGGTTGGCAAAACTGGCCATTATCGTAATAAAGTACTCTTTGTTCCTAATACGATGAGCCACCATGTTGCCATTTGAAAAAAATTAGTACTACAGATTTAAAAATTAAATTTGATAAATCTTTGTTCCTAATACGATGAGCCACCATGATGCCATTTGAAAAAAATTAGTACTACAGATTTAAAAATTAAATTTGATAAAGTAGATAGCATTTGACGGAAAACAGTAAAGTTGTATTTTACTTATTATTTTATGACTGAAATTAGCGATTTAAACGTATTCATAGCCTTCTAGATAATAAAAATATATTTCATAAAAACAAATTTGACGACACAAATTGACAAGTGACACATGATTGTATTTAGAACGTCACACAGAGTTGGTGTCCCTTTAAAAATAGAAAGTTCATGTCACTTCCGGTTAACCCGGTAGTTTCATAAAGTTAAATCATCTCATGAAAATGCAGTTTTATGTCAATCCCCAAATTTCATTCTATTATCTTTAAAAACAAAAAAATTAAATCGGCAAGCCACCTTCCGTGGACACCCGGTATAGAACCCGGTATTGAACTAGTGATTTATATTTATTGTAATTTTAAAATTAAATTATAATAAATTATCATACTATACTTGTATTATTCATATACATTGACTGCGAGTAAGAAGAAGTAAATTATTCGGTACTTACTTGGATTCAATGAGTAAGCCAATTTTTTTACAAAATTAGACAGTCTCACAGCAACAATAATAACTGGAAACCCTATTAACTCCACCGGTAACTCAAAAATTGGTTCTTGTGCAGCAGTCAGTAGCGGCCGATCTACTAGGAAAATCGTACAATGAATAAAGAAATATACAAGGAAAGTCAAACTACGTAACTTCATATTCTAGAGAAAAAAATTGCTATGTTTACCGGAAGAAATTAAAATATTTCACAAAAGGTAAATGGTATTTTAAGAACGGTATAAGAAACAGTGGGTTAAGAATTATGTTTGTAAGTCAGTCTTAAGAGTGAAAGTGACCACCACTCTAAAACATACTAAGTGGAGGGCGCTCTGTTTAATATTCAGAATAGATATAATTAAATAACGAAATGTTAAGTAACAGTCATTATTGTTATAACATTTAACTAGGCCTAAATTTTAATAAATTAATGATGATCAAAGTTATTACTATTCATCAATATAATTTATTATTTTTTAATGGTTTTGTCTACTACGTAAATTTAATTAGAAAATTACATTTTCTTAAGTAATAATTTTTAAAAAAATATAAATTTAGGTCAAATAGGTATACATTAACCTCCTAACTTGCGTATCTGAAGGGGGGAGTTTGTTCCACCCCTCCTCTCTCACACGACACTTCTTGGTGCCACGAATGACGGATAAAAATATAACCCATTCCAAATGTCATTGCAGAATATGACGTCTTAGCCAATACCGGGAAATCGTTCAATTTCTATTTTAAAAATTAAACAATGGCGAACTCACCACTTTCCTAAGAGCAACATTTTTGTCTGCTAACCCTTTTTTTATTGTTGAAATGGTGCAATTGGTTCTGTTATAATTTAAAACAGACTAATATGTCGTTTGCCGGGCGGCAGCCCCCTCCCCCGAGCTCAGAAGCTCTGAGTTTCTGAGCACTAATTTTTCGTCTTATACCTTTTACTATTTTATATCCGGCCACGTTCCGCTACATTTAAACAAATTTTCAAAATTCACTATTATCAATAGTCGAGTTTTGCTACGTCTGGCAACAGTGTTTTTCGATCGTTATAGTGGCACTAACAAGTAAGTTCGAGCTGTCCGCCAAGCCGGCTATGCACCGTACTCGAGTTGCACCGTTAGTTTGTTGAAAACGACGTTTCTACTCACTCGCTTGAACGCCGAATTATTGTCTTAGCTGGTTTTGTTTAGATTTACCGTTTACACGTTGCTAGGTAGTTTGTGAGTTGTGTGACGAAAAAATAATCCTAGTTGCCGGAAGTAAAAATGTGAATTTTACACTTTTTAAATGTAGGTTATACCTGGTATATTTATTTCCAATTTGCAGCAACAGTACTTGGTCTAGCAGCAACGATACAATTAGGCAGGAATAAAAGAAGCTATCGAAAAATCATTTTTATTGATGAAGCCGCATAAAACAATAAACAAAAAAGCTAACACATTTTCGTCGAAATATCTACACCTGCGTCATCATGTGCGAGAGTGGTCCATCAACAAAAAATATTAAATATATGGGTAATTCTCTCGATAGAAAAATTTTGACACAAACGCCGAAAAAAATATATTTGAACGTTTTTTCTGGCTTTTCGATCAGTAAAACAGAATTTCTTTTAAAATTACCCATTTTTGGGCCAGGTAGATGTCGGCTAAGCTGTTTTATGTCGGCAACCTTTATATGCATTTTAGATGGTCCCTTCTATACCATCATGACTTCATTCAGCTTACCTTGAAAGTTGTAGCTATAAAATTCGGTCAATTCGGTGGATAAATAAGTAGGTATTATAAAGATTTTTAACAATAATTAAGTATCCAGCAACTTTGACTGTGGCATTAATGACATTGGCAGGCATTATTTTCTCTAAAAAATCAAAGTTGTCTGATTAGTAAATCAAGAATTAAGCTAACCGGGCCACCTTGGTTGTAAGAAAACTATTTCTGCCAATGTCATTTATGCCACAGTCAAAGTTGCTGGTTAGTTAATAATTGTTAAACAATTTTATGCAACTCGACTTTATTATTATGTATAAACATATCAATATGGTTTTATCTTTAACTTGAAACCCCGAACCAAAAACCAACACCAAAACATATTTTCTGGCTACGCCATTGGATGCGGTGGTCTTTCAGTATGAAAAATTGCCCAAATTCTAAAATCCTGCTTAAAAACTTAAAAAGAACGAACTGATAATTTTGACATACCTCTTTTTTTTAGGATTTTGGAACGTGGGCGATTTATTCATACCAAATGACCAACGACTTACTATCCCTACTGAAAATTCTTGGGTTAATGACTACATATGTTATCTGTAATATTTATTATTTACAGAAGAGGAATTTCCTTTCATTTCGTCAGATCCATCCCTAGACGCGTTTCGCCATATCATGGCTCAGCAGCAGAGCTAGGGTCCGACGAAAGAAAGGAGCAACTCAAAACTGCTTATAACAGTATTTGGTGGGGTATTGGTTTGTTTTCTTTTATTTTTATATTGAATCTTAGGCAAGAAAGATGTGTGATTTTCTCTCTCAGGAATTTAATGTTGTACACTTTTAAGTTTGATGATGCCCAAATAAAGGCGAAAAATATAACATTTAAACCTAAGGAAATTTGTGAGACTGCGATCTTGAGTTTGTTATTTTTTTTAATAAAACCAGAAAGAAGAGAAAAAGAAATATGGACAAATATTACGAAATGTCGAATTTATTAACCAAAATTTGTTTAAATTAAAACTATGGGTAATAAGTAGTACTCAAACACAGGTATTTGTCCGCTTTTTGAATAAAGCGAATAAAATACGAAATATTGATTTAAAAAAAATGAAATAACGAATGCGTCCCTGTTCTTCAGGCCTTAACCTTCATAAAACTAAACATTTAGTTTTACCACAAGAAAAACCAACATGTTAGTGCTCCTTGCGGTTTTACTATCATAGCAACCTTGAAGATATGAAAAACTAGAAATAGAAAATCATATTAGGCAACACATTTAAGCGTAAATTAATTTGCACTTATTATTTACTTATGCATGACAATTGCCATCTTTTTTATCGGTAGTTTATGGGTTAGCTTGCAATTAAAAGTCGTTTGACGATGATCGAACAAAACTTTCATTTTAAAAATGACAAAAACGTAATTGACGGGGACTTGAATTTTTTTTATGTACTTTTTTTTTAGATTGACCGTCTACTCTTGCAAAAATTATTAGGAAAATTTTCAATTTCCACAGATTATATACCCATGAAATATAAATTTTACAGTTTTTCTTTTATTTTTGGAAAACATTATTGGCATAAAAGAAAAATTAAGATAGTCGTTACAGTAATTTTTAATTTTGTGCTACCAAAACATGAAATGCTGCATTGTAACTAATGAAAGACTAAAGCGTTATGTATTTTAAAAAGTACCATAAAAACTTGGCTCGGAAGCTTATTTATGGTAATGAACGTAGTTTTCGTACATTTTCCTTCGAAATTAACCTAAAATATACTGATATAAAATGAGAAAGACGTTGTAATTCTTCTCGCGAAAATAAATTTAAATATAGCGCGAGAAACTTTATGTCTTCTTTGCATAAAAACAAAGAGCTCGCTTTCTAATGTTCGTCATGAATACATTTCCAAACTATTTCGTTTCAAAAATTTGAATTTTTTTATTTTTGTTGTAAAGTTTTATGTCTTACTTTAAATACAATATTATTTTATTACCCTAATACGAATTTCAATTATTTTCTCTTACCAATAACTATTTCATATAGAATGGTATTTTGTATACATAATTGCCAATATAAAATGTGGACAATTTTAACACAACTGTATGTCGAACTAAAAAATGCCAGAGAACTGTAATTTTACCTTTTTGCTTACATAATTATCATTTAAGTAGAATCAAGAAAGATGGACTTTAAACATAAAGTATATTTCTAACTGTACAAAATTTTACACCATTTAAAAATAATCACACTCAACTTTTTATACAAATTAATTAAATAAAACTAATTTAATTTAAAAATTTTTACAACATTAAGAGGAAAGTATATCACATATTTTTATTCTTCTATTAGAAGAGCTTTTCTTTTTTTCTTAGACAGGATAAGTAATCTCTATATTATAGAGACCATCCGACTAGCAAGGGCATTATGTACAAAATTGGGTACCTGAAATATAAAAAAAAAAAATGTAAATAATAAACACTGCGCGGCACACTGTACATGTCAGGCGGATAGCGTGATGGCGGGTTTTTGAAATATAGGTAGAAATGGATTTAATTATTTTTTAACGTCATGGTGTTTGATTCATAGTCGAGGTGTTAAGTTTTGTTACAAGAACAGTTTGCCAGTTTGTTAATTTGTGGCCTTGTGGGGCATAATTAAAATGGAGGGGCAGGTTATTAATCAGTAAGTTTTGTTATGGCTACGGGTGTCACAAAATATTAAATATTTTGTGGCGGTTGTCAAGCACCTGTAAAGTAAAAACTTAACCGTCATTTAAATTTTGGAACAGTTTATGTGTATTAATGTTCACATAAAAAGAAAACACAAAGTCTTTAAACGATCATTTCTGGTATTAATGCACTAAAAACAATAAGCCCTATGATTTCTTCTAACTATGACCCTCACACTCATAACAAAAAGTCGGAATTACAAAATCGTAGACTGTCAACACCGGTAACCATATCTTTGAATTCCTTGAAACGTAAAAGAAAAAAGAGAATAAAGTATTTGATTTAAAAATATAAATATAATACCGTAATATTAGAAATTTAATGAATGAATCGCTTTATCAATCATATTTTAGATGTAATAATTGAACTCATTTCTACCTATGTAAATTTTAAATACCCGTCATCACGCTATCCGCTTGACATGCGCAGTGTGGGATATAGACGCGAGTACAAATTTCTACTCTTTCCACAGATTCATTATACAAACATTACATCCTTGAAAACCATGATGGAGCCTGTGGCGCCATCAGTGTTGAAGTTGGAAACTACCAAAGCATACTCAGCGCCTTCAAAAAACTTAGTAAGTTAATGCTGAGATAAGTTACCTGTAAGGGCGCAAGTCACAATTATTGGAGTTCCCCCAGGCAGTGCTAAACTTTCATAAACCGATAAAAAAGTACAGAAGAAGAGTTTCCTTTAATTTCGTCAGATTTATCCCCAGACGCGTTTAGCCATCTTATGGCTCATCAGTAAGGCTACAGAATCTGATGAAAGAAGGAAAAGAGCACGCAACTTTATCATTGGCAGCTCGTCAGGTAAAGTAGGTGTACAAAAAAAAAATAAAACCAGGAGGAGAGTTTTTGGACAATATTAATTAATATTAATGTAATAAATAATTATGTTAGAATTAATAATATTAATTTAATCCACGGTTAACTTCGATGGACAATAGTTATAAACACTCGTGTATTTTGGCGCGCCCCAGCCGGCCGTGTCCGTTAGCTCAAAGCAAGGAAAGATCCAACGCCCAACATAGCTTTGATATTCACCGTCGCTAAGGTTACGTGACGTCAGTCACGCAAACAGCATGTAACAATTTGCATTATGATGAAGGGCAATTTAAAAATAGAACAGTCGCATGCACCACTGTTTTAGCATTGATTCGCCTAACCTTGAGGCTTCGCGAAACTTACGGTTATAGGTATTGTTTTTACGTGATTTGCTGTGTGATTAAAAAGTTTTGTTTTTATTTTTCAGTTAATTCAGTAGTGTACGTACCTACTTAGTTGTGTGTTTTAAAAATAAACCGAATTAATGACATAGTTTGTAATTTGTTGAAAACTCCATTCAGTCGTTGGACAGATAGGGAGACGTTTTGTTACACAGGTTTTTAGTCAATGTTTGTTTAAGTAGCACTATACCTAGCTCTTCATCATTTTTTAAGACCGCGAGCCGCCACTGAACTTCATCAAATAGTTGCGTAACGAAATTAAAGGAAACCATTCATCTATTCTTTTCATTACATCTTTAGTTATCTACGCAATTACAGGTCCCAAAATACTCCAGTCTAGTGTGTTAGTCCGTTGCTCGGCAACCATCAGGTTTATTGTTACTCTCTCGTCCTAGGCCGGGAAAGTAACGTTCCTTTACGAATTTCTTTATCTGCGTATTTAGATTCATTGTTTACTTCGTTTAATACTTTAAAGTGTTTAAATATCAAAAGGGTGCGTTACGTAACGAAAAATTCTCCAAATTTTAACTCCTTCTTTCTCCCACGTACCAAATTCGTAGACCCCCTCTCCCCCACATATGCATAGCTAAAAGTTTAAATATTTTTAATTTAGAACTTTTATTGTGAGAAAATAATTATACACGCAGCGATAACCTCAAGAGATTACATAAAAACAGAATCAGCTGTTTTTTACTATCCTAAATAACAAAATTAAGTTATTTAATGTACATTTTTGTAGCGAAGCTATTATTACCTTTTCAGCAAAAACATCGGGCAGTTCAATGCTACTCAATTTCTATCCTATTTCATCGCATCCTGACTTTTTTCATCATCTGCAAGACTTGCAATCCAGGAAAGGGGCATGTTGGATAGAAGTTATGGCAACCATTTCCGTCAACCCCGGCAATTAGCTGGCCCATGTGCGCAGCAAAGTGGTATTTAGATGTCAATTCAGCCGTAGTGCTGATAGTTGTCTCCCTGAAAAATGACTGGATCGTTAGAAAGTTGGAGATCATTGACTTTTTCTATTATTCTCCTTTATCAGCAATAACGAAATTAAACAAAACCTATAGGGTTGTTAAAAAAAAAACGAAATTTTGTTTTAGATATTGGCGAGATTTTGCAAACCAAGAAAATCTCGCTAATTGATTTTTCAAACGCTAAAATCTCAGCACTGGCTGATGCCTGAAACCAGATGTTCGATACGCTGGAAACAATTATATTTGTCGCTGAATATAAAACCGGTTTTAATAAAGTTTTGTCTGTAAATTCCGAGAAAATCACGTTTGAAATATCGTTTAGCGGGATTTTTTTGGTTAGCAAAATGTCACTATTAACTTTTTTATTTATGGACCCATAATATTAATTTTTATCTTCTTTGAGAGCGGGTGGATTAAAAGAGACCGCTAATCTCATATTTTTGACATTAGTTGAAAACACAAAATGGCGGACACACCTCAACTTGGTTAAACGTTAAAACTCGCTGGACCTTTTTGAATAGCACTGTATGTATATCTTAACGTGCAAGATTCTAAAATCTTAAACATTTATGAACAGAATAAGGTCATACATGAAAATATGTTAAAAAATAGCTGACGTGTGACAAAATAAAGAGATGTATGTTTTAACATGTTTATTTCGATTTTTCTTTCGTTACTTTTTAAAATCAACAAAACTGGCAAAAACTAGCTATTTTGCAAACCAACAAAATCCCTCTCAACGCTATTTCAAACGTGATTTTCTCGGAATCCACACAAACAGTTTTGTTAAGTTTAGATTGATTAAATTGTTCTACTGAAATGCACAAAAGAAAAAATGGTTTGTTCGGGTTTTTTCTCCTTGGGTAAGATTATAACTCCGAAAGTACAACAAAATAGCCATAGAATTCGTTTTAAACAGTTAAAAACGGCTTTTGTGCACTAATATGAATTTTTAACATTCGATATGGTAAAGTTTTTCAAAATAATCCCCAATTTACAAACTAGCAACACTGTCAACGTGGAAAGAGAAGTGGCAATCCTGTAAAAATAATATAACCTGAAAACTTTTTGTAAAAAATTGAATTTATTTTTTTCTAGATATCTTATAATTTCGTCTGTTTTATCTGGTTTTAGGTTCCAGCATTTAAGGAAGAATTTCCAGTTAATTTTCTTTATCTGTTGCGTATAATAGAACTTTTAAGATCGATTGGGGTTGGATCCCCGTTCAAAATATATTAGAAAATATCACGGTGGACAAATATTTGCATGGCAATGAATCAACCAAGGTTAGTAAAAACGTTCATTTTGTAGGAACATACATTTTATGCATTAAATCTTGAAGTAAATGTCTAGAAATGAGTAAACAACTGAAGATTTTTGAAATAAAAAATGCATCGGTGCACTGTACACATCTTTAGTTCGGTAGAAATATATTTTGGTATTATACCTTTAATTTTCGCACTATTTCGTCCACTTTTTAGGAAAAAATTGTGCATGCATAGACTTTGGAATAAATTTTTTGATTTAAATTAAAAAAGAACACATTTTATCGGACAGATTTACATATTTTTGAAAATGATTCTTAACCTCTCTTCTGTCAAGTGTCAGAAAACGATTTAAGTTAACAAGATGTAAATTTCCTTTCTTTGTAATTGACCACCAGTTTCATATCATAACTAGGATACATATGAAACCATTCAGTGAACCGGAATAGCCCACTTTTCCAATCATTTTATTTTAAAAAAATAGCAAATTTTCATGTGGGAGTAGAAAAAATATTATTTGCCCCTTAAAAATGTTTTTTTGCCCGTACATGTAGTCACTCGTCATTAACTAAAAGCATAAAACTACATGTTTATTTGTAATCGATGGACTCATATTACGACATAGGTAATTACGTATCATTACACTATATACATCGGGGTATTCAGAGAAAGTGTCTGAGCTTGATTGTTGATATTACGTATGTATATTATTTAACTGCGTGTTTACAAAACCATCGTGTTAATGATTGTTGGTTTTAATCACCGAGTCTATAGTATGTTTATTTAACAAAACCGCCTAATTTTGACACCCTGTTACACCAAATATAATGACTTTATTGGTATGTTATACGGCTTATCACATAACATTTTTATTGTAATGCGTTCCTTCATGATAGAACAATTTTCAAAAAAGATATTATATTTTCATCTACATAAAAAGGTGATGAAACCATCATCAATCTTGGTGGCGAATCGTGGTTGGAAACGTAGGAAATCCCATGCAAGTTTTAGACTATTCAATTATTTGCTCCCATGATGACTTTAAAGCGGGGTTAAAGGGATACTTTTTTAGATTCTTTATGTGGTGAGTGCACCTGCGTAGTTTGGACAATTTTGGACAACCCGAACTTAACTTATTTGAATAGGAGTGCGGTTGGTTTTTCATTGGAATTCAACAGGTGATCCTGTTATTTTTTAGGAGATTCGTCTCCAAAAGACTATAGTAATAGAGATAAGAGGGCAGATGACTATAAGAAATTCTTGAAAATTTATAAAAAAATCAAATTACCGAAAAGTGTTAAAAAAATTTAAAGAATAGAAACGGTCAGGTTGTGCTGTCGAAGAGGTTTATGCGCCGATATTGCTCACCTCATAATAATTGTATCCTGCTTCTTAATATAAGTGGTTAATATATGCAATAGTTGTTCATACACATTCATTCGAAAATAGTTCCGATACTTTTCAGGGTCCGTTTCCAAAATGGAATGTAGTATATATACGTGTAAATGGGTGTTTCGTTTCGATAACCATTTTTTTTGCCAGCGTCTTTTTTTTTACTTTTTTTCTCACAATCAGATAAATTTGATAAAATTAGAGATGTAACAAGCTTCTTTTTTTAATTATACCGATGCGAAATTTCGTAGCGACTGAATATTTATGATTATACTTATTGGCCGTGTGAGGTTAAAGATCAATAAGTTGACTATAAGATTGATCGTTTGAGGGCCGCTTAAAAGGCACATCCTGAGAACTACCTTTATTTTTTTCAATAGATAATAGGGTAACAGATACAGTTGTCGGCACCCTGACAGTTATTGGCACTTTTTCATAAAATAATTAATTTTAACCCTTAACTACTATGCCTGGGTCCCTGGGACCCGAGAGCATTTTGTGTAGCAAATATTGTGGCAACGCTGCACGTACGATTTATGACGCTTTATGTAATCTCTAATGGGCCCAGACGCTTGCCAGTCGAGTGCACGTAGTTACAGTAAATAGTCAAATTGTCGAGTTCTGAGGTGTTCCGGGTTCCTGGGACCCATGCATAGTAAATACGTAACACATTTTTTTTTGGTGATTTTTTTTATTTTAAGTTTTTTTAGCTATCTAATAAAGGTTATTTTATTTTAGTTTTATTTACTAAATATGGGCTCTCAAAAACATTTTTTAACACAAAATGATATACAAAATCTGTTTCAAGATGAAAATTTTTGGAATGATTAAGATACTCCAAATCAGACTTCTTTCAATTTTCAGTTTAATGAGTTAGTAGATGCGAATGACCAAAGCGATCAAGAAGAAATTGATAATGAGGTCTTGAGCGAACACGACACGGAAAGTGAGTTCTTTTACGATTCCGGGGATGACTTGGATTATGATCCTGACGAAGAGAGTTATTTGTCAGAAGGTAATACAGAATCTACAAAAAAGAAAACTGGATATTGGCATGGAAAAGACAGGACAATTTGGTTTAAAAAGGAGCCTACAAGAAGCAGAACAACAGCTGATAATATTATTAAATTACTGCCTGGATTAATTGGAAAAGCAAGACAAAATCCCGCAACAAGTGCATAAGAAGCCTGGCAGTAGATGCGCTTGATTAAAAATGTGTACATTTTTCGACGTCCCGAAGAACACGACGTTGGCCAATGGTACTATTTTTCCAACTACTAAATATAGCTGGTGTAAATTCTCAAGTTCTGTACCAAAGTTCGCCTAGTGGAATTGAGAAAACAAGGTATAAATTTCTAAAGGAACTGGGCATGGCGCTTTGTAGGGATTTTATGACACTCCGAATGAACAATAAATATATTCGTCGTCATCTCCATGAATCCATAGCGAACAAACTTGGAACTACTTTACCAGTTGAAGCAACACCTGCAGTAGAGGTATCAAGATCAAAAAGAAAAAGATGTGCTTTTTGTCCAGCTAAAAAGAACAGAAAAACCAGTAATGCATGTACGACATGCAAAATGCCTATATGCTTATCTTGCGCAAATTTTTTGTGCCCAAACTGTTCAAGCACGTAAAATATTAGTTTACATGTTTCATTTCAAATGTTAAATTAAGATAAAGAATTAAAAATATTTTTTTTAAACAGTTTTTCTTTTATTAATTTTTTTAATATGGGTCCCTAGGACCCACGCATAGTAAATATGGTACTGCTTTTGGGGCATAGTAGTTAAGGGTTTGTAAGGATAATGCTGTTAAAATCACAATAAGATCAGTAATATCCGGCAACATTATCCTACTGGAATCGGCGACTATTTTGCACTTTTTAACCTATTTAGTGTGGTCAATGACAGTTCGAAATACGGAGTATTGTTGGTTCTTTCTAAATCAGGTAAGTCTTAACAGTTTGTTAAGGATGTACTCTTGAACATAAATTTCTTGTTGTCAGCAATAATATTTCCTAATTATGCTTTTTATATCGTTAATATAGACTTAAGAAGGCCCTATATAAAACATTCGATAAAAAACGCGGGAAAGTGTTAATATTAGGATGCCAATAACTGTAACTTATAAAACAGAAAAATATAGTTATTGGCAGCCAGGTGCCAATGACTATGTTTTCAATGTTTTTATAAAAAAGAGGTCCATTGGTTTAGAGGTCACAGGTTGTGCATTTTAAACGAGAAAAGCTAATCGAGAATTGCAAGTTGACATTATAAACAGTTGTTGGCACGGTGCCAATCACTATTAATACACTGCCAATAACTATAGAAGAGAAGGACGAAAGAAAAAGAAAAAAGATGGAACAAGCTCAATTAAAAAAAACGATATCACTTAAGAAAACTGAAACAAAAAATCGAAAAAAACAGAAAACTGGTTATAAAGAAAAGGCAACAAATGATTCGATCAGGCCATTACAAAATAACGAAATTTCAGAAATTTAAAAAAAAGTGAACAAACTGAACATGTTTCAATAAATACAGTCTTGTCAAAAATTGATGAATCTAATGAAGAAGCTAATAAATTGAATGCTTCAGAACTAGAGGGATGTTTATTATTTAAAAGGGATGAAAATAGACAATTACCAATTTTAGACAATAAATTAAATGATATAGAAAACGTATCGGAATATTCTCTTGCTACAGTTTCTTTAGTAAATAATGAAAATGCAGATAAAAAACCAAGTCATATTAGAAAAATTGTTTTTCATGAAAGTGATATTAATAATGCATCTGATTTTGAAAATACCAAAAAAAATAATTCTGGTATGTGTTTTATCTGTACTTTTAATATTACTTTCACATCTGAAGGAATTAAATGTTTTTCTTGTTCTCGAGCATTTCATCCAAATTGTATAAGGAAGCAATATAATATGCCACCTATTGTAAAAACTTTTGTTTGTAAAGCCTGTTGTTCCAAAATAAGAAACTAATTTCCTAAAAAAGTAATAACATGTAGTTTCAGTTTTACATAACAATAATTTAGCACTTGTTTGGTTTGTAATTTTTTTTAGGAAATATTACATATTTAAAAATATTTGACATCTTTCTCTAGCTCATGAAAGGTTGTGTATAGGTTATAGTATTATTTTATTAGTTAAGTTAAAGCTTAGTCTAGTTATTAGATTAATGTCATTATGCTAAAAAATCTTGTGGCTGTAAATTGGCATTACATTAAAAATTTAAATATATTTTTTAACATTTTGTACCTTATGTTAGCTATCTGCAAATGTTTGCTACCTAGAGGTTTTACGATGTTTTTTTAGAATTTTAATTCTAAAAAAAAATTTTAATAAACAAAAATGCTTTTATTCAGTAAGTAATATATTTTATTAGGTGCCAATAACTGTATATTAGAGTGCCAATAACACTACTAAAAGTGCCAATAACTATGTTAAACTAGTATTTTGAATTTAGATAATATTTTGAAAAAATACAATGAGTAGAAAAAAGTTCTCTAGAGGGTTTTATTCCCAACTCTTATGAGAATATGTGAAGCTATGGTTATGATGATAAAATAATTTATTGAATTTTATATCCTAAAAATAAAAACTGACGCCTCTTAAAGTGCCAATAACTGTGTAGTTTACCCTATTTGATTGTCAAAACAATCATTATAGTTTAACATGTTCTGGCGTTTGATTCAATTCTGAAAAACCATTGCTTGTATTTAAAGTGCAAAAACTGTTGCAAGAAATATGTATTTGACCCAAAAGTTTATTTTCTCGGTATACAATAAACTAACAATCTTCTCACCTAAGTAAGCTCAACAATGATTTTTCTGTCTCCGTCAATTTTTCTTTTTGAGGGGTAGCGGTAAGTTCACAGATCAATTTTGGAAGACAGGCATTTTTTATTGTTTGTAAAATCTGAGACCTCGTAGACTGGGTAGCTAAAAGTGTAAAAGTAAAATTGTTTTAAAACGCACTGGAAAATGTATATTCAATTTTTTTTGAAAGTGCTAAAACTCCTTACCTACTATGTGTTACAAGGTAATATTAAATCTTATATAAGGAACTAACATTTAATAATCGTATTCGTAATGAAAGTATTACTACTAAAGCAACAATATTAAGACCGTATTGCAATAATTATTATAGTTATAGAATTATTACATGTATGTGTGAAGTATTTATATTAATTAGAATATTTTGATGACAACGCTGTCTACACGTCGCGTCATACCTACAGGGTGGAATTTTTAAAATACGGAAATATGAGTGTCATTATTTTTAGTTTGGTACACTTTTTTCGTTCCGTCATGAAATTTACCCCTCTTTTAGGGGGTAGAAATTGCCCCCAACTTTTTTTCTCAAATGTAAAGGTATGTCTTGCGATATCTCGTTGGAAAAGGCATAAAAAAAGGAATACGACCCACTATTTACTTTTGCATATCGGTAATCTAGACGCAATTTTTTTTATTGTAAAAATTGTTAGAAATGTTGCCCATTTTTTTCTTGACTAAACCCTAATCTAAAGTAAAATTCATTCTTGATATTATATACCACGTCCGGGGTTATTTAGCGAATATCGTGTATAAGTCCCTGCCTAAATTCCTCTACATTTTCTGGTTTTGTTACGTTAACTTATTTTTTGCTGGCTTTCTACATTACCAAAATGCAAAAGTAAATAGTGGATCGTATTCCTTTTTTTATCCCCTTTCCAACGAGCTATCGCAATACATACCTTTACAATTGAAAAAAAAAGTTGGGGGCGCTTTCTACCCCCAAAAGAGGGTTAAATTTCATGACGGGAAGATAAAAGTGTACGAAACTAAAAATAAAAGCACCCATATTTCCGTATTTCCTCCGCAAATAAAGAGGCTTTCTATACTGAATTTATTCCATTTAAAAATTCCACCCTGTATACATACCTACAAAATATTTCTGTAAATAAAAAATTTAAATTGTTATATGGCTTCTCCTTAATAATATTAATTATACATTTTTTCTTGCTTTCTAACATTTCAAAAATACAGTAAAGGCAATAATGACTGCCTTTGTACAAAAATAGGTTAATTTAGAAATTGTCAGTCTTTTTTTTTTAAAGGAAAATTGTGTCAAAGACAAATGCAGATTTCTATATACGTACGTAATTATATAGTCTAGGTAAATAAAATTTGCAAATTTGTGCATGAGAACGAATGCCTTGAGTCTTTTTTTATCCGTCCTTAACACTATGATAGTAGACAATAAGCAATTTATTATTTATAATATTACAATTTAAACCTTGAAAAGATCAGGAAGAATAAATTATAATGACTATTATTACGTACACATGAATGTCCCGGATAACTGCTAGCTATTGTATTCAAATGTTTGACTTTGAGATCTCTTTTTTTTTAAATAGATAGATAAAAGAAACCCTAAAAGTTCGTATAATTGTGTATTAATAATAGGTAAGAATATTGTCAAAAATAAAGTAAACATTAAAATTCTGGCCAAGACATACATATTTTTAAAAATTATTTTCAAAAAATGTATTTCATTAGAACCCTGAATTTTTTTACAGATTTTTGTAACTAATACTTTTTAATACGAAGGTGGTGCGGAATTGTATTTTACTTAATTTCCCATGGAGACGCCATTTTAAGACTAAAAATTAGGTAAAAATAGCGTACCATTTGACGACTGTTTATTTGAAATTTTTCTTTTCACGGTCATTTTTCATTAACCTCTAAAAAATACCCCCCTCAGCATTATATTTTTGCAATTTATTTAATTTTTTGAGATGTTGGCTTTACACATACATATTTTTGAGGTAGTTTCTTGGGACTTTTGGTTCTTGTTTTTTTCAAATTTTGTTTATTTCAAAATATTGCTTCAGACGATTTGGCAATTTTTTGAAATACCTAAACAAAATTTAAAAAAAAACAACCTCTTTTTCAACAAGAACCAATAGTTCCAAGAAACTACCTCAAAAATATATAACTATTGGTTCAAGAAATGTATACCTCAAGAATATATTATTATATATCTATATACAGGGTGCTACAAATCATGTGCATACAAGGGCTTCTCGAAAATGGTAAGAGATACAAGGATGGTTAAATTGAGGCAAAGTTGCGTATTTTGCTGCATAATAATTTGGTAAAAAAAAAATTGTAAATAATCCGAATACTTTCAGAGATATCCGAAAAAAATCGAAATTTTTAGGTTTGGTTTTAAATTTTTTGTGTCTGCATTTTTGACTTGGGAAAAAACAAAAAACACTTTTTCATGGCCTTTTTTATGTTCTACAGGATGGCGTGTTTAGTTTTCAAATTGAACGTTTCGTTCTTTAGATACAAACTTTAAGTAAATTTTTTTTAAACGAACCTGGAATTTTGATTAAAGCTTTGGAACTGTAATACAATGTTAAGGTTTTTAAAATTATACCATAATAACTAATTTTTTTAAATTATCTTTTTATATCATTACGGCCCTGAACAATTAGAGCCACACTAAAAAAAATATTTCTGATTTGAAGAATCAGTCTATTTTTATTCAAATATTTTGTAAAAAAAAACCCAAAGTCTCGGCTGCAAATATTTTTCTGTCTGTATATTTTTGTTACATGTTTCGCTTGAAACTAGCATCATCAGACCTTATAAACAGTAAAAAAAAATTGAAATGGCCTTTGAAAGAAAGCGCATTACACATTACAGTTCCCTTTTTCACTCGGGATCATTAATTTTTTTCTGTTTTACAGTATTTCGGTTCAGATCTAAGGCAATAATCATAGGACTTTAGATTATGTTATATTAATAAATTAAATAAAATACTAGTCAAAAATAGATTCTTTACTTCCTAAAGTATTGTTAAGGTAAATCTTATTGAAAAAGGGAGTCAGTTGTTTTGAAATTATAAAGTTAAGAAAAATAACTTTTACCTAATATAAAATTAAAAAAAAAGATACCTAGATTAAAATTATATATTACCCGAGCGGATGGGCGTCGATCCTAGGGATCGGGAGGGGCGATCGGCTCCCCCCCCCCCTTTGCCCTCCTGTGGTTACGCCACTAAACATTAGCCATGAATGGATTCTTAAATAAATGACATTGTTTTTTATAAAAATTTTAACATCCTTGACGAACCCAAATATAGATTGTCACAGAACCTGTTTTTCAAATGTGTTTACACAAATAATCAAACCAGGATATTAAAATTTTCATAGACGTGATATAGTTAAGTAGGTTGTTTTAAGAAAAGAAGTTCTTAAATGAAAAATAATGATTTAAAATCATAGAAAATTACTGTTCGGACAATATACCTATATCATAACCGAAGTCCCGTATCCCATTATCCTTTCTTACATTTCAAATTTAGCTAGTTATTTTGATGACTAATTATCACAGCAACATATCGGTTACTTAGATATTTAAAATTAAAAAATGGCCATAAAAACTAGGAATCAATCAATGGACAAGGATAGCGATAAGGACAGGTAGGTATATCAAGTAATTAGGTTGGTGAAAACGTAGTAGGTGAACTGTAATAAGCAATAATGAAACAAAGATCAAGATGAATCCCTAATTACAAAAAGGAAGTAATTATGTTGATTATAGAAATTATCTAACTCTACCAATAGAAAAACCGTTGTGTGCTTTACCTAAATGCTTTACAGATTCCTCTTCAATGTCTGCATCTATATCAATATCAGCCTTTGAATCACCATATCCGGGGTTGGTGGGCCTGGGCGGACTATGTTTAATATCTTCCGTCCTGCTTCCACCAATCAATTTATTGATCAAAGCTGAGTAATCCGAAATCACTAATAACACAAAACAAATAACAAACACTATTTTTATTATGACTTTACAGTTTAAGACCATGATTTATAATTTTTTCCTCGTTAATTTCGAAATATACGTTTTACAGATCATTGTGTGTGACTAAAATATTGTTAAACTGATTGTTTAAACGCTCTGGTATTCCCGCTCACCTTGTGTTTTTTTCGCCCCTCCGCGCCGTGTGGTGCACCGTATCCATGGTATAGTGAAAGCGATCATTTTAGCAATACTACGCTAATTGATGGTGAGATTTTATAACGATATTGATTATACCCTTATCCTTATTATAACAAAAGAATAAACAAAAACTGTCTGAGGTTTTTGTGACTTTTCAATTATTCTAACCTAAGATCTCCTTTCATAACAACTCCTTATCTGGAGCAATAATTGAACTTGTTCACCAATATTGTTGCAGGCAAGTAGATTCAAACAACTAGTATTGGTTTGTGCAATTATTAGTTAAACTATGCCATTTGGGTTCTTTGGCTTCTGATGACACAGAAAACATCACTTATCTGTTTATCTTCCGAAAATTAACGAGGCGATTGCTATAAACCAGTTGCTAAAACTCCACTACACACGAATACTTAATACCCAACTATCGCTGTTAATATTCTGCTCGAAAAGTTGCTCAGACCACAAAAAGGAACAATTTTTATGTAACCGGCACACTTCCGAGGTGAAAGTGAAAATGTTAACTCTTATGTCATATGTTAGGTATACAATAAATGGTACCATCGTGCTACTTTACTATGGTTAAGTACGCATTGTGCTTTTAATAGTGAAACAGTTTCGTCTGGCTATGAAAATATGACGCTTAAAACGTTCAAAAAAACTGTGATGTATGAAAATGTAACGATTTTTATTACTTTTAAAGAATTCGTTAATATAATTAGATTCATTGCATTTTAAGCTTTCATTTGGTTATCAAAGGACAACTATTTATAAGCCAGAGCAATTATTGGAATAAGGATATTTGGAAATATTTTAAACTTCATGTGGTGCAAATTTTAGTAAGACTTTTGGTATAGAACTTATTTTCAAGCTAACCCAGGTTTGCTGTGCTACTAGTTATATTTTCAAGCCCAACTAAGTTTAACGTAGCCAGCCAAGTCAGGGAAACGATACAGCACATCAGAGGCGTAGCCAGAAAATATGTTCGGGGGGGGGGGGGGGGGGGGGCTCATATTTTCTAACCAGGTTTTTAAGGGTTCGGGGTTTTTAAGTTAAAAATAAAACCATAGTGATATGTTTATACATATTATATTAATGTCGGGTTGCATAAAGACTTTTTTAACAATAATTACCTAACTAACCAGCAACTTTGACTGTGGCATAAATGACATTGGCAGAAATAGTTTTCTTACAATTTAATTTTTGATTTACAAATCAGACAACTTTGATTTTGAGAAAATAATGCCTGCCAATGTCAAAGTTGCTGGTTCGTTAATTATTGTTTAAAATCTTTATAATACCTACTTATTTATCCACCGAATTGACCGAATTTTATAGCAACAATTTTCAAGGCAAGCTGAATGCAGTCATGTTAGTATAGAAGGGACTATAGAAAATTTATTTATAGAGGTTGCAGACATCAAACAGCTTAGCCGGCATCTACCTGGCCTAAAATGGATTATTCTAAAAGAAATATTGTTTTACTGATCGAAAAGCCAGAAAATACGTTAAACTATATTTTTTTCGGCGCATGCGCAAAAATATCGCTATCAAGAGAATTACCCATATGACTCATATATGATGACGCCGAGTAAGCAGCTGTAGATATTTTTACGAAAATAATTTTGCTTTTTTGTTTTTAAGCGGCTTCATCAATATAAATGAAGCTTCTTCTATTCCTGCCTAATTGTATCGTTGCTGCTAGACCAAGTAGAATAGTGAAAAGTACCCAACCAATTTCGTGGTGTTCATAAATGTTTACTGTCGCTGCCAATTGAAAATAAATATTCTGGGTATAACCTACATTTAAAAGCTGTAAAATTCACATTTTTACTTACTGCAACTAGGACTATTTTTTCGTCACACAACTCACACCTAGCAACGTGTAAACAGTATATCTATACAAAACTAGCTAAGACAATAATTCACAATGAATCGGCGTTCAAGCGAGTGAGTAGAAACGTCGTTTTCGACAAAATAATTGTGCAACTCGAGCACTGCCGACTTAGCAGACAGCTCGAGCTTAGTTGCTAGTACCACTATGATGATCAAGAAACACTATTGCCAGGCGCGGCAAAATTCGACTATTGATAAAAGTGAATTTTGAAAATTTGTTAAAATGTAGCCGAATATAAAATATTAGTAAAAGGTGCAAGACGAAAAATTAGTTTGCAACTAAACTATTGGCCCCGAGCCTCAGAGCTCCTAAATACGCCACTCTAGCACAAGCTTTGCCTTTACAAGTCGCAAGATAGAGGTAAATCTAAAAACAAAAAACTTTTTGTTATCACACTTTTTGGGCCACCCTGTATATTGAAATATCGTTTCCTGAAAGACACCCTATGATATAGTATAAGTCTGCACATGAATAACTTCATTCGTTTAGAGCAGCCTTTCCCAAAGTGAGCGATAACGCCCCCTTGTGGGCGCTGCAGGCCTAAAGGGGGGCAGTAAGAGACCCAAAAAAAAAATGGTGGCGTTGTGTAGAGGCTTGGGGGGCGATTTGTAGTTTCATCTAGCTAGGAGGACTCTTAGCACCCACTGAGCTCTCGACTCTCGACTCTCGACTCTCGACTACTGTCTGAATACTATAAAGTTGCGTTTCAATAATCATTCTCATTGGCAGGTGTAGCCCGTAAGAGCTAACTTGAGACCTAAGCGCGGTTGTGTACTACTACACTGCGCTCAGGTCTTAAGTTAACTCTTGCGGGTTATAGTAAAAGTCTCGTTTAGAATGAATGTTTAATCTCCGCTAATATAGCTCACAATATTTAATTAATTTAATTTGAAGTTATAGTGGTTTTTAAGTAGGTGAAAAAATGGGGGCGCTAAAAAATAATTTATTCTTAAAGTGGGCAGTAGACAAAATAAGTTTGGGAACCCCTGGTTTAGAGGTATACAAGCCTGACGCACTATTGCAGGACCCTGTATAATATTACGTTAAAAAATCTTTTAAATAAATATTTTACCAGCACTATCATTACACCCTAATTTTCATAATCTCTTTTATTCAAAAGATTTTGGTGTAGATAAAACTTTCAATGCATGAAGATTGAGAACCTAATATCTTTAATATGTTTCGAAAACACAAAGCCTCTCGCAGGAAACATGATTGATATATGGGGAAAATAAATTTCCATTTTACCAAAAACATTAGTCGATCGTCGTTTTGGCTCGACACAATTTGCTCCCATTTGACAGGTCCCATCCATCATTTCGCTTGTCCGAATTTAACTCGACCAAATATTTCACAGTTTCAGAACTTTATTTATTATATAATGGATGAACTGTTACAAAAAAGAGCACTTTCGCAACGGGTTCATTTGTGGCAAAAATCTGAATGTTCTGATGGTGGTTAGTAGTTAACTGTAATAAATAAATAAAGCCTTTATTTTATACCCAACGGCGTCAGTGCTTATTTTCCCAAAAGGCCCGGGCTTTGCTTCCAGAGGGGCCCCGAGCGCGGTCTGAGCGATACTTTATTTAAATAGTTTAAGACAAAATACTTTTTATTGTTTTTGTTGTGTAATTTTTTCCTCTTCGTTTGCTTCCAGGGTCATTCCCGTGGGGACTTAAAGCTTAACGTTGATTTGGAACCACGATCCTCAGTCATGCGACACCCCCCAAGGGCTATCAAGTAGTGGCGGCTCGCGGTCTTAAAAAATGGCGAAGAGCTAGGTACAGTGCGGGTACTTAAATAAAACATTGAAACTAAAAACCCATATAACAAAACGTCTCCCTTATCCTCATCTGTCCAACGACTGAATATAATTTCCAACAAATCATAAACTATGTCATTAATTGGTTTCATTTTTAAAAGACACAACTAAGTAGGTACGTACACTACTGAATTAAGTGAAAAATAAAAACAAAACGTTTTAATCACACAGTAAATCACGTAAAAACGATATCTATAACCGTAAGTTTGGCGAAGCCTCAAAATAAATACCTTAAGGTTAGGCGGACCAATGCAAAACATTGGTGTATACGACTGATCTATTTTTAAATTGCCCTTCATAATAATGCAAATTGTTACATGCTGTTTGCGTGACTGACGTCACGCAACCATAGCAACGGTAAATGTCAAAGCCATGTTGGGCGTTGGGCATTCACTTACTTTAAGCTAACGGACACGGTCGGCTAGGGCGCGCCAAAATGCACGAGTGTTTATAATTATTGTCCATCGGAGTTAACCGTGGCCCTATTACGCATACATTCGGATTAAATTAATATTATTAATTTGAACATACCTACTTATTTTTTAAGGGCTAAAATGGTAGCTGTATTGGTACATTAATATTTAATATTGTCGAAAAACTTTCCTCCTGGTTTTATTTTTTTCTGGTGACGAGCCCCTTCACCTACTTCACCTGACGAGCCGCCACTGCTATCATCCTTGGTTTCTTGCCATTGCATGACATACCGATTGGAGAGTGTGTACCTTCTTCCGCACCCCACGAGATGTCCGATCTCATCCGGCCTGGTTACCGGCGTGAATAGGGTGGGTTGGGAGATAAAAGATTTTACACTCTTCCCTGCATTCTTAAACCTACTAAACCTAGACCTCCACGCCACGGTCGAATGCCAGTACCTCACCTCTGAGCCACTACTGCTGTCCGAAATACATACTTCATTTGGCAAACTAAGATGGTGCTAAAAAAATTTATTATAAAAAAATATTTTATAAAATCTACGCCGATCAACATATTTATTTATTACTGCATGCAAAATAAAAAACAATCGTAAAAAATATTGCGGCACACGTTTGTCGCCTTATATAATTAAAAAAATTATTTAAAATTATATACAGGGTATCCCGTATCTTATGGGCCGTAGAGTAACTGGAGATACTAGACATCAAACTAAGCCGATTATGTCATATACGTTTTTTCGGATTGTTACTCGTTCTAGAGATACAGGGTGTTGAAAGTAAAAGTTTATTCTCGAAAATAAGCCATAATTTTAAAACGGTTTAATGAATCGAATTGAAAGTTGGCAATATTATGTTTTTATGAGCAAGAACTAAAAATTTGTAGAAATTTTTAGGTTTCAAACTAGAGGGCGCTAGTTGCATACACTGGGCTTCATAAATCTATAATTTTTTTTTCTTACCTGAGATATTAGGTATTTTTCAATTATAGTTTCTTAAAAAGGGCATTTTCTGAGTCAAAAATGTATACTTGATTGATCTTAATATCTTTAACGGTTTTCGAGATATTTCCCTTTAAACATCCCAAAGGATAAAAAAACATAGTAAATAATTAAATTAACAAAAAAAAAACAAAAGTGACAATCCGAAAAAACTTATATGACATAGGCTTAGTTTGATGTCTAGTATCTTCAGTTTTTCTACGGCCCATAAGTTACGGGACACCCTGTATTTGAAATATTAATATAATTATTTTGCGAGAGCTATAAAAAAGATGTCCCGACATACATTTGCTGGTATTTATTCAATCACACGCCTCGGCGACGGTGGCGGGTTCTTTATCGTTTCTGGGAAAGAAATAATTATTTTAAGGAGAGTTTTTATTTAATTTTATTTATAAAAAGTCAACTTTAAAATAAATGTACACAAAATTATTTTTTTAAATATTAGCAAATGAAAATAGCAGCTAGTTTTTGTTGCGGAGTCCAGTGTGATTGATGTACCCAACTGTAGGTATTTAAACAAAAATGTAATTTAAAAATTTAATTGTAAAAACCACTTTACTTATTCTTGTTTAAGTTTCGTTACTGATTCTCGTTATTAGTACCGATTTTTTTAAGATATAACAAATAATTTAATGAAATCCCTAATTTCCTTCAACAGATCATTTCCAAATAATTCTGGACGGCCTATTAATTATATTTTTAGGACTCACCTGCCATGGCTGTTATTAATTCCCCAAAATAACTAATTGTTTTGATATCATTTCGTAAATCAAAAATTTCGTGAAACAAAATTTGTAAATGATAATGGTCATGACAAATTCATATAAATAACTACAAGTTTAATCGCTGAAAAAATCTTCTAATGATGGGTTTCATCTAATTGCCGAGAAAAAAAAACATGTGTTATTTTACCCAAAAGGGTAAAAATTAAACCATTAGGATTAATATGGTCACCACCATAGATAAAATCAATCATATATGTAGAATGTAGATATTCACCCCCTGATCATCAGTCATCACACTACGTGTCATTAGTTGAGGATATTTCACAATTATAAAATGTAATTTTCTAAAACAAAAGAAACGTACCCAGTATTGTAGGAATTATTTTATACTGCATAAATATTTTAACATAAACAAACAAAAATTGTGTAAAATATAAGATATCATGGTTTTGTTTTGTTGATAATACAATTATACATACACGGCAAAATTCTATTTTCGGTAATAGTAGTTTGTACCGGGTGATTCAT